>JARWMC010000026.1:3656785-4875714 GCA_029959065.1 Colias behrii
ATCATGTAAAAATTTAAACCTCAGTTAAATTGGCAATGTACTTTAGAAAATCAAGTAGGAAAATAAATATGAAATCCAAGCGTTTATTAGTAATATTACTACAAAACTACTAAACGTAGGTGATGCTATTAATAATTAAAGTAAAAGTATTATTCATATAAAATGAGAAATACCTACGTAAAAACGTAGCAAGCGTATTGTTAACAGACAATTTAGTTGTTACGTCTGGTTACGAGCGCTCCATAATAAGGCATAAATCCAGTGGCATTATGCGTATCATGTCAATCGAAGACTTACAAAAAGATCCTAATGTACGAGAAAGTTTATTGTTTTGCGCCTTTTTGTTGCCAAGTGCTGATTTAACGGCCGAAGCAAAAGTTGTTGAATATGGCAGAGTTTTAAAGGTTGAGGAGAGAAATTTTGCATAAAATTGGCCCTAGTAGATAGATTTATTTAAAACCTAGTGCACTATACTTGTAATATTCTTGTTGTAGGGGTGAAAGGTGATATTTCTTCAGGGAAAATCCTCCGAATAGACTGGCCGGTTGTCAGGCTTCAATAGATAACAAAGTGAGCAAAAAAAAATGGTTGCCTGTAAAGTCGGTTTTACGGGCGAAGATTTTACGTGACAACGTCTTTTTCTCGGTAGAATATTTATGTGCTGCGCGCGCGGCAGACCGCGGGCCTCTCTCTCGTTCGGTGACTCATCGTAACGTTACCGAGCGTTACACTTTTTCATAAGTGACTCCCAGTCGCAACCTAATTTAAGACGTTGTCACGTCAAAATCAGGTTAAGATGTCTTAAAGGAATAAATAGACAGACGACCAGGTCCGAGTGGCAAGGAGCCGCTGGACTGGTCGTACTGGAAATCCTTGAGGGAGGCCTTAGTTCAGCAGTGGACGTCCCACGGCTGAAACGACGAAAGGAATAAAAGTAATATCACAATACTGGTGCTGGTGGTGTTTAAATTTATAATTTACTGGTGTTTAAATGATTTAGTGGCTAGCATGTAGAACGGAATAACAGGCACATGGAATAAACATTTTGTCATCTCAGGGGACTTCTATTTACCTACTGTGTGTTCTGACCGCAATTAGCCCTATATTCTACTACTTTCTTATATAATATATAACGTGTTAATCACAAATAATTCGACATGGTTCACTGAATTGGGCAGGAAATTAAACCCACAAGGATGAATATCGTTCCCAAAACTGTCAAGCTAAATTGTGTTAATACTTTTCCTAAAATGCTCCTGTGATTGTAAGAGCAAAACCTTTTATGGTATGAAATGTCACACTTAAAAGGGTTTATTTGAGATACCTATATTTTTCAGTTGTGTATTTACGTTTGAAACCCTTTTGTGAAGCACTATTGTTTTTTTAAATTGTTGTAGGTAAGTTGCTCTTAAAGGAAATGTTCAAAGTGATAACTATCGGAGATCAAGAATTTTGTTATACTGTTTGTAAAAACCGAAATGCTGAATTAAGTCGTCAATACCTATATCTCAATGAAAAAGAAAACTATTTGGTAAACTTACAATTATATCTAGATAAATATTATTTTAATTTAAAAAATAGAATAATGTAATAATGAAATTTTATTAAAATTATTACTTTTAACCTTAACTAATATATCCTCGTAACCACAGCGCGTAACCTTCCAATATAGTACCTACTGTATTTTTATTTGTTTTACAAAATGAAAAACCTGGAATCGAACCCCATCCAATCAACAATGACCACTCCTAGTGGTGCATTAGCGTAATTGAGCCGAGGCGAGGGTAAGCAAGTCAATTGGGATTGAAAGCAATTTAATGAAGCAGAATAATTTACACAGATTTGTATTTAAAAACATACGTCTTTAAGGTAATATAATTATTAATTAATTGTTTATTTATTTATTTAATTATTAATAAAAAGACTTTTAAGGATATTTAATGAATTGGACGTTGTTCACCTATGAAATAATGTTTCTTTAGCATTACCATGGACGAATATAATATTTGTCTATGGCATTACTCTGTATAGTTTTATGTTTTGATAATTTTGTGTAACTGAATATGATGATATAGGAATTAGGAAATATCTGGTACAAAGTACAAACTATTGATTATGTTTTTAAAATACGAACGCTACGCTACGATTTTGTAAATGTTTAATATCATTACATATTAGAATTGAAATCCACGACCTAGATTTAAGAGAGACAACAATACAAAAATGTATCTAATTTAATGCCAGATTATGAATAATGACTGATAATTTATTCAACGTGAATATAGGTATAGACCGGACTCTCAGTGGAGTTTCGTTTGCAAAAATCGCGGACCTAAATCTGACTTCTGATATATATTGTATAGATCCCAGACATCCTATAGACAGATGTTGCCAACCAGTTTTGTGGTCCCCCTGCCCGCACCCCGGTAATTAAATATGGCATACAAAGAAAAAAATAAAAATTTCCAAAACATGCCGTGTGGGGTATCAAATGAAAGAGCTTATTGAGTAGATCACGAATATATAGCATACTATATACATTTCTTACACTTTCTCTAAGATTTTTTAGAAAATTTACGAAAATGGTCCATTTTTGAGTTAACTTTAAACCACTATAGATTGAAAACTCATGAATATATTTTTTAAATTATTATTTTAAATAATTAACAATAGTCCATTGTTTACGATTCAATATTTCGTACAGTGAAATAGTTGCATGGGGGAGTGGGGGGAGCATTCAAAGATGGCGAGTATATTTTCAAGTTCATATAGTATATAGTTATTTTCATCAAATCCACCACATAGCTCACTTATATTATATTACGAACTATTGAATCATAAACAATGGACTATTGTTAATTATTTAAAATAATAATTTAAAAAATATATTCATGAGTTTTCAATCTATAGTGGTTTAAAGTTAACTCAAAAATGGACCATTTTCGTAAATTTTCTAAAAAATCTTAGAGAAAGTGTAAGAAATGTATATAGTATGCTATATATTCGTGATCTACTCAATAAGCTCTTTCATTTGATACCCCACACGGCATGTTTTGGAAATTTTTATTTTTTTCTTTGTATGCCATATTTAATTACCGGGGTGCGGGCAGGGGGACCACAAAACTGGTTGGCAACATCTGTCTATAGGATGTCTGGGACCTATACAATATATATCAGAAGTCAGATTTAGGTCCGCTATTTTTGCAAACGAACATCTCCTTGGAGCCTGCTCTAGTAACGTAACGACATAATCACGAACAATTAATGAAACAATACAATTGACCGTGTCAAGAATCAGTTATACAAATTGGAAAGGAACAAAGCCATATTGTCTGATGAAGGGTTGGCAGTGACCTCCATTGAACACATTGCGTGTGCTAAATAATTATCTGTGTTATACAGCTGTTATTTGGTTATTTTATAATATAGTGCTACTATATTTTAAAACAGTAGTTTTTTTGATGGAAGTATAAGGTTTTTAGTAGTTGCAGAAGGTGTTCGACCACCTTAAACCAGTGAAAAAAGATGCAAGGCATCATGCCTATATTCCACTTGGAACGGCATATTATGTTTAAAACAAATAGCTTAACTTTAGTACCTGCTGCTGTATCTCATTACCTATACCATTCGGAAAATGTGATAAATTTCTGAAAATAAATTGTGATCTCCTCAATGCAATAAACAAATTTCGAGAGACATAAAATACTAAACAGTCATCAATATATTTATAGTGATACGTCACCATTTCGCAAAACGAATCCGTCTCTCCCCGTTGGTAAAGTCCATCCAAATTTAGACAGCGGCTCCCACCGTTCGAGCCAGAATATCGAAATGATCTAAAATCGTATTTTATATATTTATATTTTCGTTTTTGAATAAATTTTGTGGGAGGTGTTATTGATGTTGAATTGTATAATTAAAAGGTTTAAAATTGTATATATGTAATAATAAGGTGAATATTTAATTTGGTTTTGAATGATCAATGATAGGTTTATGAATAAAATGTGAATGGATTAGTAATTAAGATATAAGTTTCAGTTGATGATATGAACAACGAAACATAAATAGCACCTGCAAAAGTTATGATTAATAAGTAAAAGTATGAAGAATAACAATTAAGTAAATAAAGTGCATTTATCTTATAAGTTTAATGTACAAATAAACCTCTGAAACCGAAATTCTGATCTTTTGATTAAAAATTGAAACGGTTCCTTTGTTTTAACTAACGGCAACAAGCCAACAAGTCATGCCTAAAACCTACGGATTTGGGATGTATCATATACATAGGTACATAGAGTATGTTTTCAAAGCACTTACGGTTATTGAGATTAAAAGAGGGTTTTTGGTTGAGGTTTCAATTGTTTTTAGAAAGGGTAACTAAAGCTACATGACGCGAAAATGTATGGCAAGAGTACAAAAACATTTCAAAGTTGAAATAGAATTTTAATAGGGATACATTGAATATAGGGTTTATTACTAAGTAATAGTTGTTTACTTTTGTTGTATGTAATAATGTAAACTATTTCTGTTTCTTCTGAAGCTTCAATTCTTTATCTATTGATTGTGTTACATAACAATAATGAATTCACTATCTACTAAGATATACAACTACTTCAAGTCAAACCTCGATAAAAACTTTCGCTGCTTCTAAAATGTCGTCACAGTCTTACGTTTTTTACGCAAATATACATTTTAATGTGACTGCTTGCAAATGGAAACTACTGTAATATTATGTTGCTATAATACTTTGTTCAGGAATACTTCAATTGCCTTTCATCTTGATTCTAGATTATCTATACTCAAGTAAACGAAACGTTGCAAGTAACAAAACAGTCTAATTTGGTAGAGAGGCGCACGCGCATCATGCACTTGTCAGATGAATCATGGCCGCAAGGACATTGCACTCGATTGCGTTGGGAGATGTATATTTTGGATTTGTCTTTGGCAATTTACGTCATGTGATATAACTATAGTTCGTTCGTTCGTTCGTTCGTTTCAGCCGTGGGACGTCCACTGCTGGACAAAGGCCTCCCTCAAGGATTTCCAGTACGACCGGTCACCGGCGGCCTGCATCCAGCGGCTCCCTGCCACTCGGACCAGGTCGTCTGTCCATCTTGTGGGAGGTCGTCCCACGCTTCGTCGACCAGTTCGTGAGTATATTATATTCTCATTTTATTAACACTAGCTGTGGCCTACGGTTTTACCCGCATTGCTCCGCTCCTATTGGTATTAGCTTGATGGTATATAGCCTATAGCTTTCCTTAATAAATGGGCTATCTAAACTGAAATAAATCACACTGAAACACTGAAACGAATCGGATCCGAAGTTCCAGCGATTAGCGCGTTAAACCAAACAAACTTTTCAGTTTTATATTATTAAGTAGAGATGGATGATGGTAGAAATTACCATCATCCATCTCTATAAGTAGTTTACAACTTTCTTTGTCTTTGTATACGCTCCCTTGTTGTTTAGGAAAGAAATTTCACTCCAACGATTTATACATTAGCTATAAGTTTATCACACTATCCAGTGTCCACAAATCTCAATGAAGTTCGCTACAAAGTTTACCAACGCCTTCGCTTCTCCAATAAAAGTCTCGTAAAATCTCTTGCAGAAAATCACGCCTTTACGTCGCTTGCAAGATCCGGCTCGAAGGACCTTTTGTGTGCGATCGTTATAGTTTTATGTTGGGCGTTTGATGTGTTGGAAATAAGAACATTGTTTTGTCTTACGTGTTTGGAAAACAATTGCCTTTACTCTGAATAAGCATTTAATTGAAACTGCGAAAGAAGATACAAAGTTTATAGTGGAAGGCATAATGATTTTTTTTCTCCATTTGTACGAAATGTTCTTGCATATTAAAATTAGTTACGTCATACTGAAACAATTTTATGATATAATGCAGACAGTCTTATTCATGCAAGTTTCAATGCCGATAAGTGAAATGTAGCAAGGCTATGTCAGAAGGAAGGACCTTGAAAAGGACACACAAACAACCATTTTAAGTATGCAAAATAAACATTCCGTATAAAAATATGTGCTAAGGCTACGGAGCTATGCTTCGATAACTTTTCAACAGTTTTAACAGTTTTAGTTATTTATGTATTTCTTTGTTTGTGTTTACACACGGAAAGTAAGTTAAGGTTTTTCGTGCGATTTATGTATATCAAGGTGTTAATCGCCTTATCGGTCGCACCTTCAATACGGTTAACGTGTGGATGTAATGCGATTATATATTTTTGGTTCAATTGGGTATTATGTTTTTATTGTTATCAATGTAACTATTTTATGTGATTGAATGCTTTTGTTGGAAACGTCGTGTTGTACTTAATTGCCCGGTGATCGATTTAGACCTCACTCTTAACTAAGTTTTTATGCATTTACCTATTATGATTCGGCAAATATGTATACGGAAATAGAGATAATATGTATGTATGTTTATCATCGGAACACTAAAATATTTAGATTATTTACTTACTGAGTATTAATATATGAATAATAAATTATCTGCTGCGGTTTGTTATACTTGTAAAGTCTATGTATTACACAGTAAATTACTGGTATATAATACAGATATCATCTTACCACAAGGGTTATTTCTTATTTTCAAACATTTATTTATTCAATTAGACTTCTTATAAAAGCACTTTTGAATCGTCATAACATATTTCTTACATTTACCACTAATTCGGAAAGCAGTATCTATGGAGAAGAACAGGCAACACTCCATAGTTGCTCTTTTAAAATCATGTCAATATTACAATTAAATTTTACATAATATATATCGTAATATGCCAAAGAACAGTAAATAATAATCAATGATATCCTACGGAATCCTTTAAATCTTTTCCTAATTACATATTGTGGAAACTAGTCCATCTGAGATTTATTACGAGAGCGCTATAAAAGATGCATTGTTTGAATGTCTACACAGGACTAGATTTTCTGATATCGGACCACACGCATGTGTGATTCATTAGGACTCCCAGATGTTTTTCTGTACGTATTTTATGCGTATGGTTTCATCTGTGTATAAAGTACCTACATAGCGACTGCGAAGAATGTATGGAGTAAAAAGTGCTTTCATGGGGCATTATTTCACGGCAATACGTTCAGAATTTGTTTGGAAGAGTCAACAACACCTTGATAAGCTTTTGCTTTGAAATGAGTACTACATTGACAATTATTGACGATCCTGCGTAAACTAACAAGTTTTATATACGAGTTAGGTAATGAACTCTCGTAGGAATTATTATAATGTACGTGATCAGATTTGTGCGTGATTATTCTGTACTCTACGCCGCTCAAAATAAATCTATACAGATATGTAATAGATATGCTAAACAGTCTCAATAGTTCGTCCGTCGTCGTTCAAGTTTAATAGTTTTAGTTAAACTTGGCTGGATTGTAGACTCCAGTGTAGTATCACTAGTGGGTTAAGGGAAAACTGCTAACTATCTTTGATGTTGGTTTCGGTTTAAATTGATAGAATGTTAGTGATACTTGATGTGTACTAAATGACATTGAAGTTGTGAATGTGTCGTTTACTTATTCTAAGATGGCGTTAATGTGTGTGATTTTGAAATTAATTTTTTGGTGTTGTTTTATTTGAATCTAGAGATTAATAAACGGAGAACTCATACTTAGTAATAAATGCGATGTCAATACGAAAAATATAAGATTTCTATATTATTTACTTAGGTAGTTATTAAAATGGTTATTGGTTATAGCATTAAATGTTGTAATCGAAGAATGTTACAAACACACCCAAATCTTCTACCGCCTACAAACTTATGTAGTAATAACACTAATGTACATATCTACACAAGACGAAACTATTCACAATTATTCAAATGCAAGTGATTAGATTTGTTTGTGTGTGGGTGTGGCTATAGCTACGCGTGTGTGTGTGTTTGTAAACATACGTAGATAAATGGAACGCCTACATTGAAGTAACGTATATCTCAAATTAACGGTTAAAGTTTTAAGTTCATTGTTTGAGATATGAAATAAAACTGCAATGGACGTAAAACACAATAGATTGAGTATGTTACGTAATTGGCTATGTGCATTGTATCCGCACGGACCTTATCGTTGCAGTTTGTAATTTTCTGATAACCTACTTGTATTTCTACAAAATCGTACGTAAGAATTATATAACGTTTTTGGCTAAGCATAAGGAAAATAATTCGCTAAAATGTTTATATCCAAACCATACGACACGCTTTGCGACGCGACACGACTCGCAGTTTTTCTGACATTGGCAAAGCTAGCTCCTTTACAGTTTTACTTAACCCATATAAGTGATATTAATAATAAATCTCAATATTCGGAAAGTTAAGAATTCAAAACCATAACCTCAAAATATTATAATAGCTCTCTCGGATGAAATCGAATGAAATTGTTGTCCCATATTCCAAGTTTTTTCTGACACAGTTTCTTTACAATTATACTAAACCCATTTAAGTGATATTAATAACAAATAATAGGTCATAATCGATATAATGTGCACAAAGTGTGTCAGGGTCGTGATCGTGGGTGGGTTTGAAAATATTCTCCATTGATATAGGCATGATGGAGTGAATTAGTGACAGTTGAACGCGCTGCTATATCAAAGACAGCGACGAAATAAAAAGCTGTTGGTGCCATCGAGATATATGTACTACTAGAGAGTTATTCCAAACAAAAACATTGCGCGCGGCCGATGTGGTGGGGTACGTGTGGAACGAGCGAGGCGTGGCTTCAAGTTCAAAGATTAAGCAATGCGTGCAGATGCGACACATTGTGCAATCTGTTTACTCGGTACTATCTGGTGGTACTGATACTAGGGAATTAATAAAAAGAGGATTTTATATTAAACTATGTATTTTAATTTCCTTTAAATAATATCAATTTAGTAAGCTTTTGTCGTTTTGTGTAGTAATCAATAGTTTTATCAGTTTTTGCTTCATGATGTAATTGAATTTTGGAGTATTGGTTTATAATAGCCCTAATTAAATGGATACGATGATTCAATGTTGATGGCGTTTACGTATAAGAAACTCACATTTTGAAAAATCTCACGTGAGATTCGAGGCTGGGGGAGGGGGTTGAATAAAATCTCACGACATCTCACCAGGGGGGGAGGGAGGGGCAGAAAATTTAAAAAAAACACCTCACGTAATTTATGGACGCCCCCTTACTCGATCACAATTTTTGTAACTAATGTGAAAGACGAAACAATAAATACGCAAAGCGGCTTTTACTATAAACGGAACTACATTTAAAAATATATTTCTTTATTTATTGAGTTATAAGGTTGCTTCCATTCTGTTTATTTACATTCTCAAAAACATCAATCGCCGCAGAGGCGGCTTGCGACAAAGGCGGCTTGTGTCAAAGACCTCGGCGATATCATTTAAGAACATAATATTATGTACTTTAGGCAAACTTGTAATAAGATCTATTTTACTTTCTTATTAGTCCATTTGACAAGGATATTGGGTAAGATACCTATTGGAATAATTTTATTATTATGTATGTACTTATTAAATCCGCGAATAAAAAAAATTTTTAGTCGCGAATATAGAAATTGGGTCGCATTTTTTTAATCCGCGAATAGTGAAAACGCGAATAAAGGAAGCGCGATTAAGGAACTTTTACTGTATTAGTTTCTGTGAATGTTGTGTTTATTTGTAATTGTTGTGCATAATAATTTATAAATCCTATTGGAACAACTGTTGATGAACCTTTTTTTAATAAATAAAAATAGGTAAATAAATAAATATTACTTAATATAACCTACCGTTTTACTTTGCGTAGTCGGGTAAAAGTATAAATATTTAGGTACTACACCACGGTAATCTTTCCTAGTATACATATATTGTATATTCATAGTTAAAAAATCCAGTTACATTTTTTTAACAGACTCATCGATAGTGTCACGTCTGTGCTGTTAGTCTATGAAAAATGGCGCGAAACGCAGAACGCGTGGTGATTTTTTGCAAAATGATAACAATATTAGTAAAATGCATGACTTACTCATAATAAGGAAACTTACTAGTGAAAAGTCACTCCTCGGGCTTTGTTTGTATTATGGGAACTGTTAAAACAATATCTTAGCACACACGAAGGCATTTTGAACAGAGCAATAACACGTGTTGACGCGGCAAGCGGGGGGCACAGTCCGGCACAGACTAAAGAGACTTGTGATTCTTGCCTCTAGCTCGTGTTAAAGAGAGTGTAGTAGCGATCGCCTCTCTAGTACGTAGTACATACTATCTCGATGGTGACGATTAAGATTTTTTTCGTGTCGAAACTCGTTTCTTATTTTTTTTAGTTGACATTATAAACTAGGAAGAGTGCAGTAAATGTAATACTCGATCACAATTTTTGTAACGAATGTGAAAGACGAAACAATAAAACACGCAAAGCGGCTTTTACTATAAACGGAACTACATTTAAAAATATACTTTATTTATTGAGTTATAAGGTTGCTTCCATTCTGTTTATTTACATTCTCAAAAACATCAATCGCGGCATAGGCGGCTTGTGACAAAGGCGGCTTGTGTCAAAGGCCTCGGCGATATCATTTAACAACATAATGTGTACTTTAGGCAAACTTGTAATAAGATCTATTTTACTTTCTTATTAGTCCATTTGACAAGGATATTGGTTAAGATACCTATTGGAATAATTTTATTATTATGTATGTACTTATTAAATCCGCGAATAAAAAAAAATTTTAGTCGCGAATATAGAAATTGGGTCGCATTTTTTTAATCCGCGAATACTGCCGTGATAACTAAGAATGCAGTAATCGCAAAATGGCGTTTTTGAGATAAACGCGGGAAAGACATTTTTACATATTTGAGGAAGATGTTTATATTTTATAGCCCTTGAAATCTATCAATAAAATTGGAAAAAATACAAGCTTTACAAAGATAATTATCTTATATTTCATAAATTAGTATATCCATTAATAATGCGTATTATTGCGTTTAGGTTTAGCATCAGGACATGTGAAAATCACAGGACACTAAGTCTAAATACAGTACTTGCGCTCATTACTGCATTATGTTCTAGCGCATGTCGATTACTGCGTTATTGTTTAGTATTTAATACAGGTTTTTAATGTCCGGGGCTAAGTAGATGTACACATAATATCTTCTCACTTTTACACAGATTTAAAAAAATGCTCTACGGTTGAAACCTACTGCGGGGATATCAAAATTAAACAATTTGTAGAAGAAAATTAAGTTTTATTAAGACAACATTCATTTTAACGTCAGTTAAACTGACATGTATACAGGGTGTAATCGTTAAGTGTGCACAGGCGATTATTCCGTAACTATTACAGATATCAAAAAACTATTAACTGATATTGAAAGTACTTAGCCTAATGAGTAAAATGGCCATAATAAATTTTTAAAAATAAAACGAGAAATATCCAAATTACTATATAATATAGTGCCTGGGGGTCTTCACCTCGGATTAGAGTTATAGTGAATGAATTATTATGATCGATGTGGGATATTGCTTTTTAAACTATAAATTGCAATGTTTACCCAATTTTTTTTTGTGCACTCCATTGTTTCATTGTTTAAACAAATTATTGTGAAAAATTCATGTTTGACCATAGAGGGTGTCCCAAGAAGTAGTGATATATCTACTGAAGCTGGGAGGTAGAGGACATGAAGGGCTATCCGAATCACCCCCATGTATATTATGCGATTTTTCGTATTTTCGGAGTTATGATGTTTTTTTCAAATTTTCACCTATCGCCGAGTACGTAGAGATTTTGATTTATGGTGACGTGAATTATGGCGGTAAATGCTTGATTTTTTTTGTGTGCTAAGCTGAAAGATAGGCTAATTCAGTATAGTAACATTTACTATGGTTAGATCTTCGAATGGAATAAAAAAAGAATTTAATGCCAAGAAAGACAAAATTACCCAGTATGTTCATAACTTCAAGGGCCCGTAAAAAATAAAATCACATAAAAAATATCCGTTTGGCTTTTTAAAAACTTACTCTATCTATGAGGTAGCTACCCTGAAAATTTCATTTTATTATTCATAAGACTTCAATCGAAAAATTGAAATCTGAAAGTGGTAAGTGCAAAATTTTAATGCAAACAACATAAAACCAATTACAAGGTGTTTAATTACAATAAATTTTCAAAATGACCCCCCCTGTTGCTCACTGCAAGTGCAACATCACCGGAAAAAGTTGTCTTTTAAACGTCTGAATACCCTTTTATTATTTTAATGGTTTCTTCTCTCAATGGTTGCTACTCTCAATTTCCGGGTTAATTCGTCCAAATTGCGGCATTCTCTCGAGTAGACGAGGTCTTTTTAGTATCTCCATACAAAAAAATGCCGGCGTAGTCAGATTTCATACATCAACACTTCAACTTTGAATGAATCCATCACGAATTTTATAGCCGTCCAGAAATCCGATTATTATCGAGATATCCAGAAAAGGATTTCTGGTATAACCGACTTAGAGACACTTGCAGCAAAATATCATTCGGATTATTATAATTTGCTGAAAAATTCAATTCACCTCAATAATGTTGAAAAGAAAATTAATCTAAGTCTTTTTTATCTAAGCAGCAATGGAGCAAATATACAAGTACCCACATAGAAGATAATGATGATTGCCAATTTACCATGCAAAAGTTGAAAAACGTCATAACTACAGAGCATATCCCGGTAGAAAAAACTATTAAAAAACGACTAATAGAACGCTTTCACGATGATATTATCATTTCAACTAAATATTTGATGTAGGCAACAAAGTTGGTAATTGTAATATATTAAATAAACAGATTTGGTACTAATATTTTTTTTTCTTTTCATTAGTCGTAATTAATTACCTTATTTTTTTAAATGTACTCAATTATAGAGTACGTTTAATTTATAATTAAACCGGCCGAGAAATTCCATTGTACATAGCAGTTGTGGCTCCGCTCTCCCCTCCACGTTTTTCTATCTGTTCGAGATCCCTACTGCTATTTTTATACACAGATATCTTTGAAAAATATTCCTATATGTCTACTCGAATAAAAAAAAAAGAAATATTGTTTAAAGTGAAAATATATGGTCAAACATTAATTTTTCATAACATTTTTTTTAAACAACGAAACAATGGAGTGCACAAAAAAAATTTGGTTAAACATTGCAATTTATAGTTTAAAAAACAATATCCCACATCGATCATATTAATTCATTCACTATAATTACTCTATTCCGAGGTTATACGGTTTTTAATGCTCCAGGCACTCCACTAATATGACGACGACGCACTGATTTGCTTCAACAAAACGCAGCACTGTATCGTACGGTTACGATCTCGCGAACTTTTACTACACACAAATGCAGTAATGTGGAGAACTGCGTTTTGACGTAGCAATTGATCTACAGACATTGGAATAAAATGTTACAGTAACGGCTATTACTGCACTTTGTTTTAGGGTATCTTAACAAGAACTGCATTCTTTTTTAGCACATGTTTAATACGGCGCTTTTTCTTATCATTGATATAGTTTTCATGTAAGTACTGCAAAAATCGTTAGCTAAAAACATACTTCCGGGTACTTTTTTTATGAAATTATTTTTTTTTCATGTTAATAAACCCCTTGTGATCCCATTTCTTGCAAAAAGTAAAAATCCCAAAAATGTCGATTACTGCATTCTTTGTTATCAGGGCAGAATAGTGAAAACGCGAATAAAGGAAGCGCGATTAAGGAACTTTTACTGTATTAGTTTCTGTGAATGTTGTGTTTATTTGTAATTGTTGTGCATAATAATTTATAAATCCTATTGGAACAACTGTTGATGAACCTTTTTTTAATAAATAAAAATAGGTACCGTTTTACTTTGCGTAGTCGGGTAAAAGTATAAATATTTAGGTACTACACCACGGTAATCTTTCCTAGTATATATTGTATATTCATTATTCATAGTTAAAAAATCCAGTTGCATTTTTTTAACAGACTCATCGATAGTGTCACGTCTGTGCTGTTAGTCTATGAAAAATGGCGCGAAACGCAGAACGCGTGGTGATTTTTCGCAAAATGATAACAATATTAGTAAAATGCATGACTTACTCATAATAAGGAAACTTACTGGTGAAAAGTCACTCCTCGGGCTTTGTTTGTATTATAGGAACTGTTAAAACAATATCTTAGCACACACGAAGGCATTTTGAACAGAGCAATAACACGTGTTGACGCGGCAAGCGGGGAGCACAGTCCGGCACAGACTAATGAGACTCGTGACTTTTGACTCTAGCTCGTTGTAAAGAGAGTGTAGTAGCGATCGCCTCTCTAGTAGTACATATATCTCGATGGTTGGTGCTTTTGTTAAAAGTTATAGGTACACGTTTATGAATATGTTTATTATACAATAGGTGAAGTCGGAAGATGTGGAAATCGTTCTATATGTCACTTCAAGTACAAATAGTTTTGTAGTTACGGTTATAAAGTTCTTTTCAAGCGACTTGGGAGGTTCTCAATTTGATTAAATTTTTCTTGGGTTTGCGTAGCAGAACTTTTGACTAGGTAAATCGATTTTGATTATTCTTTTTTTATTTGAACGCTACTGCCTTCTGTTTAGTACAGTTTAAATTTTGTCTGGTACTGACGATTTGAAGGCGGTTTAGTATTAATTAAGTAAATAAAAAAAAATATTTTTTGTTAAATTAATGCTTGATGCTTCTCGTGTGCAACTAAATATAAAAAAACTTTGTCTATACTAATAATATTATAAATATGGAGAGTTTGTTTGTTTGTTTGAACGCGCTAATCTCGGGAACTGCTGGTCCGATTTGAAAAATTATTTCGGTGTTAGATAGCTCATTTATCGAGGAAGGCTATATGCTATCATCACGCTACAGGAGTGGAGCCACGGGGGTGGGGTCCGTGTTTAGTATGGAATCAACGTGCTCGAAACTAAAAATCGTAAGCGCCATTCACATTTTTATCAAAAAGTGAATGAAAATATTTAGTATTTTCTAAATCTAAAACAGTCACGAAATCGAGAAGGTAAATACCTATGTATTTGTGATTTTATACGAATTATTATCGTAAAATACGATTGTAATGAGCATTTATATGATATTTTAGAGGTAACTTGAGGATTTTTTTTTATCGAGCAAAATTTTTCCAATCGTGTTTTGGAAACAGTCATCCCATCACACATACGTTCTGTAATACATATTAGAAATTTCAGTGCGAAAAAACCTTAATATTTTCAATTATAGCTCATAGATAACAGTCCATTTTGATTTTTGCCGTTTTCACCTACTAAGGGCCCTTAATAAATACCAACAATTTGATGTATTTCTCAGCGTTAGTTCAGTTTTAATGTCATTAAATATATCATAATGCGCATTATGTATGAACTCATCCATTATGAAATTATATACACCAGTTACCTCTCATAGTTTATGAGTCAATTTATAGATTGTAATTCAGTATGTTTGTATGTGGGTGCAAAATTATGTTTCCTCTATATGACAGCAAAACTAAAGGTTCTGATAAACGAGGCTAATGGAAGTTTTGTAGAACTATACGTACATGACTTGAAATGATATGCTGGGCCATTTATAAACTTGTAATCGATACACGTTGCAGTATTTATAGTTTAATTATTCATCAAAGTAGTATACAATGTATGTAAAAAGGTAGATTTCTTTTTTAAATGAAGAGAATCAGTGCATTGGCACAACTTTGGACATTTACATGCACAGTTTTACACCCCAGCTTCTTTACTTTTTGATAGAAAATTTGCGTTATAAAAGACTAAGAAAAACTTCGTCTGAAAATTCATGCATTATATTTACCAAGTTAATAGTTAGCCTATCGTTCCTATTAATCCTGTTGACTGTCCGTAAAACTAGTTTCTTTATTAAAGTAATGACTATGAATATATTGTCACGCGACATAGCATACGAGGGTCAGGGGTGTTGACCTTATGGAGAATAAAAGGCTCTTTGATGTAGCCAGATAAACTAAATGGATTTATAGTTACATTGGAACTTATAGCCATCTTTAAGAGGGAAGTTTGTGATTTGGCTGTTCGTCTTGCGTTGTTTCGTTCCATTAGAGATTTAGGCTACATGATCTTGGAGAAATAAGAAAAAGTTAAGTTCACTGACAAGCTATAATCGGATTAATTACAAACAAAAACATCAGATGTCGAAGACGAATTTCTTGGTGCAGTGTTGTAAGAGAAGCTTAAAAATATGTGTTTAGTCTTATCATATAAGTACGTCCCATAAGTTTTCTAACTCTTTTGTTATTAAGTGCTAGTTATATATTCAATATTCTTTAACATGTACGAATCAGGCACGGGTGTAACCGTGTAGGTAATTATTATACTTCATGGCATGTCATGTGGTAACATATACCTTTCTAGCAATCTATATGGATCTTGAATTTCCATTTTATTTTATCAATGTCACAAGTTTCCAGGATGCCACGTGTAGTGTCGTTTATATCTAGATTAATTTGTTGATATACATCATACAACTACATAGTACGTGCAGTATATTTAAATATAGTAATATATATACAGTATATTTATAATAAGTAAATAGTACAAGACCAAGCAATACCGGTAAGATTTCCTCATCATCTGTATCAACAAACCGACAGAATATTCATAGTCATAAATATTAATGGAATGTGTTTTCCAGCTTGTTCCAGTTTAAAATAGTGAAAAATATTCAGAGTCTAGTTATTTCAGAAAATATTTTTTCAATTAAGGTCAGTGGGGCAAAAATGTAGCAAATTTATTAGATTTTTACAAGGCCTAAATATGTCAGTGAAGTACTGCATTTATTGACCTAGAAGTGGAAATTTGGCACGTTTCTGATACTGCTGCATTGCTGCACCTCGATGGAGCGGCTCCGTGACCGCCATTATGGCTCTATGATAAAGTGGGCTTATGGAGTTACGTAGATTGATAGACTTGATTTGACACGGAAGCTATCGATATTGAGCAAGATTTTAGGAGGGCATTTTAAGGGCCAGTTGATTTTATTATGGTGAGATGTTAGATTGTTTCAGAAGAATATCGTGAGATTGTCTTGTCGTGGAATAAGTATGCATATTTATAAAATATGTTGGATTATTCTTCAAAAATTCTTTTGATTTATATTTATAATAACACATAGGTAAACGTAACATAACATTTGTAACATGTTACCTTGGAACGCTCATTATATGAAATGTGATTATCCGGTACCTTGTAATCAGAAATACAATCATGAATTAAGAGATTCCGTAAAAATAACGAATTCCCTACGTAGTAGGTCAATAAATTTCGGGCAATCGGTTGCCGCGGGCTAGCCTGTTCGTATTTGTAATTCGTATAGATGGACAGAACAGTTTCGCTTAGATTAACAGATGAATACAATTCCTCTGCTGTTGCTTTAATTAAATTTGGTCGGTTCTTCATTGTAGCACATCGAAGTCGGGGAGAATTTATTGCGGTAAGGATTTCGATACAAACTTTTTGAATAAGCAGTTGCAAAGAAAGAATGTTGTGGAATTTAGATGATGCGCAATTATTGTAAGTCGTAAATAATGATTATAGGAGCTATAAGATAATGATGATACTTATAGCAGTATCATATATATTAGAATATTTTGTTGTTATACAACTACTACTACTACATTAAAATATGTATCTATGCAATATTAAGTAACATGAATCAGATAGTGAAAGTGAAACTCCTTCGAAGAAGACATCTATAATGCAACTAATTAGCGCTATTTATTGTATATCTCAAACCCCTTATTTATTGCGTCACGACTTTGAAATATTATCTATGATAATAATCCCCCTGTGTTTGGTTTCACATCTGTTAGTACAAAAATAATATCGGGCACTCCCATGTGTCTTAATGTATGACATAATTGTGTAGGTTTTACTGATTTTAAACCAGTCCTGACAAGTTTTAAATTAATTATAACTAGACATACGTATAAGTAAGAAATAGCCACTTTAGATAAAATGGTACGAATTGTAATTTAAAAGTAAAAGTGCTTGGGAAAGGAGTTGACTTTTGGAGAAAGGAAAAATAATCTAATCAGTCATCAATGCTGGTGCTATTCTTTTAGAATTATCAACATTCCTTTAGTTAATTAGTGGGAAGTGACTAGTATTAAGCTCCTGGGAATTAGTGCAATTAATAATATTTCAGTTTGAGTTCTATGGAAAAGAAATCACTCTAGGTTTTTGCACTCAATGGACAGACCAATTATAACAGGGAATTCTGAGCAATCATTATTATTCTAACTTTCTCTGGTAAAAAGTGTATGTGTGTGAAAATATTGAAATTAGAAAATAAAAGAATATCTCACAAGATATTCCTTTCAATTGATTGCCAGCTGCTAATTTTCGTATCTTAGTTGTATTAATTAAAACGTTATCACAATGAAGAATAATTAACAGCTCGTTTGTGATCTACTTCAGATTAATTAGAATTATTTAACAGGCGATTTGTAATAATAGAAAACGTTTGACCTTAACGTTGATAATTGGAGTGGTTTGCGTTTAACCCAGATCGTAACTGAAGAATAATCCGCAAGAAACAATGCTCTGCGGTTGGATTACCGCTAATAGAGAATCTTATTACTTACAAGCTACAGTGGAGAGGTCTTGGCCGTTTTTCAGCGCAAATTGCCCGTGAAACTTTTGTTTTCACTCTCGTCTTTTGGAATCTTAGATAATCCTTGCATTTATTGTGCATGGGAGGTTCCGTTGTCTTCGTTTTCGTTTTGTAATTGCTTTCATGGTGTAGTTTTCTTCTTGTTTTTGGGAATTTAGACTTATGTGTGATTTAAATTGATATCCATGTACGAATATATTCTTGAGTCTTTAATCTATTTGACTATTTTAACTGGATAGTTCAACATGCAGGAAATCTTATTAATTTCAGACTTCTTTACTATTTATTTACATTGTACTTGATGTAGATTTGATAAAAATATGTATATTAATACTTTTAAAATATTACATTGTGTATCAAATATAGTATTTGCGTATTATAGCACCGTAACAGACAATCTTATATATTTTGATACAACTTGTATCGTTACACATGTTCGAACATCCAAGAGTTCGCTCCAACATTTCTGTCACGCATCCCAAGACAGTATCGTGACATAAAAAATAACTGTCACAGAAACCGCGCGTTTTTACGAGTTCATTTATACCGTATCGACGGCACATTTATTATAGTCTGTTTATTGCTTGGACACATGTTGATCAGTGCGATCGTTCACTTTCGCTATTTGTCTGTTTTGAGCTGGGGAGAATTAGGGATCAGCATAGGGATCAGTTTTGGAATTACATTCAGTTGATGCTTCAAGAGTTTAAGTTGGTAGAAAAGATAGCCAGTAGAAGTCAAGTCATAAGAAGAAGTAAGAACAGCTAGTTTTTTGAAGGGCGTTTTGCATATTTTTGAGTAGGTAGGAATAGATAAATTGGTATAAAATATATGCTTGAAGAAAACGTGTGATTGTTGTTTGTACGAACCCTTTCTTGGGCATATTATAACAATGTTTATAACAATGTTATAATATGCCCAATAATAATAATAAATATATAATAAATAAAATAAAATGTTACTTTTAAATTTCAAGCCATGTTTACTGAAAATGCAAATTCACGTTTGTCGATAACTGAAAGGGAGTTTCCAGTTAAATGACCTGAATTTTAATGTATTGCCACGTGTGGAAGTTTTTCTGCAGTACACTTAAATGAAGTTTTGGTAAAGTCCGAGGGAATGAAATTTGTTATGTACAATATACATGTCCATATTCATAAGTAGACCACTTGTTTTTTGAAAACATGTTAATTGTTTATCTTTCAAATGTATTCTACAAACTAAACCTATGTAATTACTATTTACTATGTGTTTTTATGCGATTAATTAAGATCTGAATTCTCACTTTAATCCCTGAAAGCATTGTTGTTTAGCAATCTACGAGTAATTTCCTCCAAAAATCTGAAGCGTTTCATTCGTTATTGTTAGATTCATTCAACACGAATTAAGCATCAATTAAGGCATTAGCACGATAGGATTATCAATTATAATATTACATAGGATTAGTTGGAGTATGCTGTTGTTGGAAATTGAACCTTATTGCCTAAAAGTAAGGTTGTATTTCAGCTGACTTCAAAGTTGATCGCGGCTCACTTATCGGAAAATCAATAAGCAAGTTCACGGGAAAGGTTCATTGCGAGTGAACAATACCAGCCCATTATTGTATAGCTTGAATATATTTTCTGTTATTTTGTTGGGAATATAGCTTGTTTTAATGCTATTTTTGCTATCGGCTTTTGTTATAGCATGTGTTTTTATAGCTGCAGTATTTACTAGGTATTTATAGGTTAGGTATATTGCATAGTATTTGAATTTATCTACTTGATTTAATGATAAAAAACCTAGTGTATTTTAGAAGTTAATGAATTTAAATGTCTGTTGAAATTACTTTAATAATAATAAATTACTTTAATAATAATTAATTTAATAGTTTAACTTAATAAATCGCACTATGAATTATCCTCGAGTATAATCAAGTATGTACAAGATTTTTTCATTAAAATTAATGGCAGAACTGCAGCGAAAAAAAAATTATATTTTAATTTTATGAAATGTGATTTTAAGAACTCTTAAGTTGGTCATTTATTACTTAAGGCCGACTACATATGAGTTCATGTGAATAAATTATTATTAGTCAATAACATAATATTATACAATCTAAACATTTGTAGCATAATCGAGCAAAATATTCGAATGTTCGGTTCCGCTGCTTCCAGTCAGCAATTGAATTAGTTTTCTCGCAGGGAAATGCGAGCGGAATTTCCATAACAAACTCGAATTTATTACAGAATTGAGAATACATGCAGAATCTTCTAATATATAAAATTCTCGTGTCACAATGTTAGTTACCATACTCCTTCGAAACGGCTTGACCGATTCACATGAACTTGGTGTACTTTGGTAGGTCTGAGAATCGGACATCTATTTTTCATACCCCTAAGTGATAAGAGTAAGGCAACAACGTTTGCCGGGACAGTATAATAATATATCGATCGGTGCACCCGAATTGCACTCAAGTTGTTTAAAGGGGGGTTAATGGTTGAAATGAAATTAGTATTTATTCCAAGGCGTGTAAGGTTTACAATCGTTGATTAGATAATAATGGGGTATTGTGCAAGGGGCAGTTATGCGTTTTGCGTGATCAGTGTTTCTATGGGTGGTTTTAACTAGTTTTTTTGGGGATCCTTGTCAAGTGTGTTGTAGGGCAAGTTTGTTTGCGGACTTGGCTTGTTAAACGCTTGTATGAGTATAGTAGTCTGTATGATGACTTAAAACTTTATTTTAAAAAAGTATGGTTGTCTACGACGCTAAAGAGGTCAGGCGCGGGGCAGCGGGGCGGCGTGCGGCGAGTGGCGGCGCAAGCGACGGCGGCGGGGAGGCGCGGGAGCGGGGTACCGCGGATCGCGGCTCGAGTCTCGACGGACGACGGCCCGCGGCCGGCACTCATCAAATCGCGAGCGACGGCGATAGTCGTTTTCTTTGTTTATTTTAAATTATTAATACCTATGTACTTAAAGTTCTCATACAAGTTTTTCTGTATTATCATAACGAAGTAATACATCATCAACCTCGAGAAAGTTGTTTTCTTTGTCCAATCCGAGACAAAATTGGCGACCGTGACAGGACGACTGCAATCTTCAAGAACATTCGATCGCCGTGGTCGGGCACAGCGGAATTTTCCATTCGAGGGCGTGGCCAGGTGCAGCGTTCTACGTGGACTCATAATCAGGGGAGTGCCTTTCCTTTTCCAAAATTATTTCCCTCTTCATTTTGTGCATAAAGTGTGTTTAATTTCAAGTAAGTGAAACTGCTATTGCCTAAAAAACCGCGATAAGTTACTTGCAGACATAATCATAATTTGCTAGTGCTTATACGGTACTTATACGTCACTTGTTATTGATGTTTGGGTATTTGTTTTGCTATTTATTTTTGCTATTTATAAAATTGCACGACTCATTAAGGGTTAGTCATCAAAATACGAGCCTTTTCTTGAGCATTTGTGCAATAAACATTTCACGTCATCATCCTACATAAAATAGTGTTTTCTTTCATTATAAACACTGGATATGATATTTAAAACTTATTCTAATTACATAGCCCGTCTTCATTATACGTGTTAAATTAGAATAAATTTATTACGCCTTCAAGTCTCATACATTGCAAATATATATTCATAACATAATTACCTACTTATTTACGTTAATATTATTGGCAACCACAAAATTATATAAATATTATTGTGCACTCCATCATATTGCTTTTGCTTAAAATTTAAAGCACTTAAAGTACGCTGTTGAAATACGTTTTTATGCTTCAAAAATCATAACTATAAAACTATAGCCGAAATTCTTCATTGCTTAATAAACTTAAACTAAACTTTATTTCCTCCTTTGCTTAACATATTGTATACGTTTAATTAAATCGAAAATTTGCCGAACATTCCAGCTATCACGACAACTGCGCGTGACATTGTATCGGGAGGCCGGCTCCACGAGCTTATGCGCTGATTACACCTAACGAGTACAGTGGCGAGTCAGTAAATACGCTCTCGGCCGAGACAGTTGCCGAACCGAGTGGGTGTTTACACGTATTTCACTAGTGGCGAGTCAGTTCAGTTTTGATCACGACGCGGACGTCTGCAATGGATCGAAAAAAAAAAAAAAATAAACGGGTTTTAAATCGGCTGTTACCAGATATTATTAACGAATTGTGGGATTTCTTAGAAATAATAAATAAAAATAATAATTCTTTGAAAAAATACAATGACGAAACGAACGAGTGGCGAGTGGCCGAGTGACGCGACGAGTGCGTGTTTATACCTGCCGAGCGGGATAGCGAGTGGGTACTCGGCCGAGTAAACAAATTGGGATTCTAGTGACTGTCTCGCCGCTCTTCTCGGCCGAGTACTCGGCCGAGCACTCGTTGAAGTGTTTATACCAACCGAGCACTCGGCCGAGGACACTGACTCGCCACTGTACTCGTTAGGTGTAATCGCCGCATTACACCGTAGCGATCGCCGAGCTCGCGATTTGATGAGTCATACACAAATTATATTGCTAAATTTAATAATAAAGACAACGACGTAACTAGTGATTGTAATAATTGTAATTCAAGACGGTCTTCAACAAGTAGTTATCTACAATCATTTGAATAATTCTTCTGATGAAGTACCTTCATTAACAGACTTCATTATTTTTTTTTGCGTAGTCGTGCCGATGTTTTAGAGACAATGATTGTTAGTAGGAACGAGAAACGTGATGATCATAACAAATCATCATCTTCATATTATAAGAAATCTGACGACATCAAGCCGTCGTATCAGCATAATAAAACACAAGTCCAGCAACCAGGACAACCACAAGTCCAGCAACCAGGACAACCACACGGCCAACCGCAAGGCCAAACAGCTCTTCAATATAGCTGATAAACACAAACAGCTCTTAAATATAGCTGATAAACAAACACAAACAGCTCTTAAATATAGCTGATAAACAAACACAAACAGCTCTTCAATATAGCTGATAAACACAAACAGCTCTTAAATATAGCTGATAAACAAACACAAACAGCTCTTAAATATAGCTGATATATAAAAATAATGAATTTAAAAAAAAGCATTGCAGTCAAGCATTAATTCAATATATAATTTAACAGCAGAGGAAGGCATTAAGTTTATTTTCAACCCCCCTTATTCCCCTACTTTTGGCGGGCTATAGGAAGCAGGTATAAAAAGCGCAAAGTTTCATCTTAAAAGAGTTGTAGGTAATGCAAGTTTGACGTTCGAGGAGTTGAGTACGCTTTGTACACAAATAGAAGCTGTCCTCAACTCCCGACCCATCACTCCTTTATCTTGTAACCCCAATGACCTCTCTCCCCTTTCCCCAGGGCACTTCCTGATCTGCCGCCCATGAAATGGCGAATAGGAAGAGTGCACCGGTTATACCCTGACCAAGATGGGATCTGCCGGGTTGCGGATTTTATAACAGTCAAGGGGATTCAAAGACGCGCATTAAATAAAGTGTGCCTCCTGCCACACGAAAATTCATTGGAAGAATCCTCGAGCCATGAAGACAACGTGGCTGTCTCTTCAGCTCCTTCCAACGGCCCCCCAGGATGTCTACGACGCTAAAGAGGTCAGGCGCGGGGCAGCGGGGCGGCGTGCGGCGAGTGGCGGCGCAAGCGACGGCGGCGGGGAGGCGCGGGAGCGGGGTACCGCGGATCGCGGCTCGACGGCCCGCGGCCGGCACTCATCAAATCGCGAGCGTCGGCGACAGTCGTTTTCTTTGTTTATTTTAAATTATTAATACCTATGTACTTAAAGTTCTCATACAAGTTTTTCTGTATTATCATAACGAAGTAATACATCATCAACCTCGAGAAAGTTGTTTTCTTTGTCCAATCCGAGACAGGTCCTGAATGAACACTGTGATGAAGTGTGGTACTGTAAGTGGTCACCAGACGGATCCAAATTAGCATCCGGCTCGAAGGACCACACTGTCATGATATGGGACTTCGACCCTGTGGCCAGGAGACTTTCATTTAGAAAATCACTCGAAGGCCACTTATATGGTGTGTCGTCGTGATATGAAATTTATAAATTTAATGCCTCTTGTGTATTTTTTAATTTGTTCTCTATCTAAGTATTTTTAATTTATGTTCATTTTATTAATTAATTATTCTTTGTTCTAGGTACCTACAATTATTGATTTGATAGGTGAGAATGAAAGTTTATACATCGCTGATACAATTGTGCCAATATTAAACTACCAAGATAAACATTCCTTTATAATTATAAAGTCTTATCCTTTGCGAAATAGGTACGTTATACGATTAACTATATTCAATACTTAAATGGCAATAGCAAAATCTTGTATTCACTTTCAAATACGTATCTATTTTCAGTGTATTCGGAAGATATATTGGCTTGTAAATAAGTTTAATCCGATGCGTAATTGGTGCAGACTTCAAATGTAAGCTTGCTTTTCTATTTGGTTAAATGTAAGATTTGCAATCTCTTGTTATTTTGTGCATGTAGTTGCGTATATTCTGAAGTAATATGTTGTTTTTTATATTTAGTTTTAAAGCATTCAAATGCTAATGCTAATAATATTCTGCTATTTTTCTAATGGGTATCAGTAATGATGGTTTATCTGAAAGAATGATTCTTTGATGATGCTATACTTTTTAAATTCAAAAATTTATACACGTACTATTAATATAATAAAGCTTTAAATGTAGGTACTTAGTTGGTTAGTTAGTAAGGTCAAGCAAATGTACACTTTTGCTAATAATATTAACGTGTGTGAACCTAGTTTCTTTGCAAGTTAGTTCAATTTTGTTTAGAGCTAATAATGTTTTATAAACCTTCTCATAATTTGTGTTTCTAGTAACTTTATCAAAAAGATTTATCTATTAACGTCATTGCAGTTATGCAAGTGTTATCATAATTTGCAATAAGATTAATCTTTCATATCTAATTTACTGTTAAATAAGCGATATCAAAAATATCTAAAATAGGATCACTATTACTCATATAATTAGGTTGTAGGAAGGGCTTTCGATAGTCGAATTAGAGGAGTTTTCCCTCTATAGTAAAGTGTCGTTTTCCATACATTCATTACAATGTTTCCTGGCCCTTTGTTAATTTGTAAAGCGTGTAAAGGTATTGTTCGAGTGAGTGCGAGTCAACCACCTGTGTGTTACGAAATCTTTCTAGATTTTTAGTGTATTTTGTCTCTTATAGGGTCTAATTATGTAGATGTGATGGGCCTTAAACGTAGATGTTGATTTTAAAATTGTTCGTTAGTTTTGTAATTGTTTTGGAAATATTGAGTTTAGTTTCACGTAGTTTCAATTTCCATAATAATTAATATTCATTATTTGAATACAGTGAATATATATTATACTTACTGGCTTTCCGCCTGCGGCTTCGACCGCGTTTTCAAAGAAAAACCCGCATAGTTCCTGTTCCCGTGGGATTTCCCTGATAAAACCTATTATGTGTTAATCCAAGTTACCCTCTATATGTGTGCTAAATTCATTGTAATCGGTTCAGTAGTATTTTCGTGAAAGAGTAACAAATATACATACATACACATCCATTCATCCTCAAAAACTTTCGCATTTATAATATTAGTAGGATTAGTAGGAAGGACAGGATAGGATATTTAGTGCCAGGGTATTGAAATATCCGCTTCATTTAGAAATGATGATCAATATTCGTATATTAAGTTATGCATGCATAAGTAGGTATCAAGCTGATATTCTCGAAACTAGAGATGGAATTTGAATTCTCGCTTTGACATGAGGGTTTAGTGGTATTTCCTTGTCAAGAGTTGATCGGCTTAATTATTCACAACTATCCTTATCCTACTAATATTGTATACCTACCTACCTGAAAGTTTGTAAGGTTGTCCAGTTGATCGGATTTGTTACTATGGCATAAGGTGCAGACAGATTATAGACTGGATTATTATATAGGCTTCTTTTTAACCAGGAACTTACTACCTACTAATAGGAAATTATATCAATTCAAATGTATTTTTAATGCAGACAGACAGACAAGAATAGCGTCAATTTTCTCTTCGCTGCGCCATCAACTGACAACTGCCCGCACTAGGGAGGGGACGTGTTCGCGAATAGTGATGTGCTATAGTTGATCTTGATTCCATCTAACACCACTTAAATGTAGTACAGTAGATGTACTATTATTTTATAACTATAAGTATTCGTTTTCTCATTTGCTCTCTCTATGTTTAATTTTACGTTTTATTTTAACTTCATGTTTTAGAATGTTCATACATTTGCAACATGTTTACATACTAATTTATAGCTTTAATCTCCAAGCTATTATAATAACAATATTTATGAATATGCAATTAATCGATAGCGAATTATTACGCGATTCAGTAACTCTGAATCGGCTTTAGTGGTGAATAAAGGGTCAATTAATTGCTTTTACGATTAATTAATGTACTCTATTTGTATTATGCTAATAGTTCGATATAAATTACAAAGTATGAGTTTATAGTGTTGTTGCTATTTTATGTTCTTGTTAGCTCAGTAATAGAGCTATAATGGCTTGGAAATAGGCGTAGAGATTTCATGATGGTATATTGTTAAATTTTAAAAGGACGATTCTGAAGATTTTGTCCGTGTCAAATGCAATTTTAAATTAGGTATGGTCACAGTTTTATGGTGCTCGATTAATGAACGATCTCCTTAAATGCATAGTTATAGGTATCTCGTGATCTACCTCGTGATAACTACTAAAACCTTATTAAAATTGATAATTTACCGTCATCATCACATCCTGCTATGTAAACGGGACGTCATTATAATATTTAAACGTGTTACAAGAATCACTAAAGAAACAACTTTTCAATTACATAGTCTTTTTCCTTAATTACCTCTACCAGTATTGTAATATCCATACATTCTAACTTAATTGATAACAGTTTTAATTGTAACCCCGTTAGTACGAAACCGGGGCTCACCATATGTGCCATTGTCTCGCCCGATTTGGAAAGCCATTGTTGTAAGATCATTGTCTTCTTGTTAAGGTAATCACATGTGAGGGGGTCAGTTTTTCGGGTTGACTTTACAGCACTAGCAAAGTATTGTGGAAGTATGATTTACTTGATTTGCTTTTCGCCTCCTTGCTACATTGGTTGACGCATGATCGTGATTCCGCGTGGGGTAGTCGCGACTACAAACGAGTGAATTGCCAATGGCAGGCGCGCGAGGGGTACCGTGAGCGTTCCCACCGGAGATCCCGGGATCCCCTCTTTACTTGCGCGGAAGTAGGCCACCGTGAGGTTTTAGTCAGTAGGAGTCTGACAAACCGTGCTGCTGCCCCCGAAGCAGTCGGTATTCATGATGAATTTCCTCACGTAAAAAAAAAAAAAATGATCGTGATTCCCGGTAGAGTCAAAGGGAAAAAATGTCTTGGTCTGGCAGGAACAGAAGGCTGATCACCTACGAAAGAAATCGAACAGTGAAACAGATGTATACGTAATGCATCTGCCCCTAATCTTACTTGGGGACACGGGACTACGCTTGAATGATGTAACGTATGTACTACCACCTTTTTATAAGGAACTGCTTGTATTTAATGATTAGAGACGTGTGTATTATCCCGTTAATGGGTCTTAATGTAAAATTAAAAGGTATTGCATGATTGTCCATGACAAATGTGATAAAAAATCATGATTATGTTTGCTTCTTGAAAAAAACAGGCAAGGGAATAGAGAGTTTACCTTATGTGATAATGATTTCATAAAACATGCTCTGCTATTGATTTAATAGGCTGTTTAATTTTAGTGGTAAAGTTAGGTTAGATTTCTAGTTTCTACTCGATCTACTGTGTACAGTTGAAGTCAAATAAATATGAAAATTATTAGATAAATTAATTAATATCAATTAAAATCATGCGTAACTAATTGATACTTGTTCTTGGAATTCCTATTGGTATATATGTATAGGTTACTTAAACATAATTTGAACAAACAGCGTGTTTCATAGAAATATAGTGTATGGTATTAAAGTAAATTTATCTGTTTATATGGTATGATTTTGTATATTAGATTTATAAAACTAGCGTTTAAAACATAGTCAATATAGCTTCCGTGTCATTTGGTTTATTCAAATCCCTTTAATGGGTGAGGGTAGCTGACAAATTGCCTGCTGGCCAGACGGGGGTAACGCAGGGGCGTGGGTTCGATCCAATATTTGTTAGTTAACCAATAATTCTTTGGTGAAATATGGCTTTCAATATGTGATATATTTACGGGGGATTTTAGTAAAGGTGAATTTTAATGTGGTTCGTTTTGGTACCTTAAAAATATGTGCATTTCCTTTATTTCGAAAATACAATAATTGTTTTAGGATATAAATGGTAATAATTTGAAGCTGTAAATAAAAGAGATGGGTCTTTTTATATTCTATTTAGTTAATCTTGTCCGATAAAGGTGGGCCTGGGAAATATAAATAAAAAGCGGAACGGGTAGATAACAATATAATTAAAATAACTTCTATAATCTTCTAATATCTTCGTTTTGCATATTTTCGATTGAGATTTATAGACTACAATTAAAATCATTTATGAACAAAACAATAGACAACGCATACAAGAATTTTATTGCTCGTATAAGGCAGTTCAATAAAGAAACGAATCTTCAATGGCGGCGCTTATCATTCCCTCTCGCTTACACACGGCCGTACGGCATGCAAAAAAAAAAAATGGAAAAATAAAATCACTAAAATGTATTTGATTTTCCCTATAATAGTTTTTATCATAAATTTACAATGACAATTATGCATTTGCGAAAGTAAATAATGTTTTATTGGAATTTGACAAAATATGTTCTTTGGGAAAAGTTGTTCAGTTTTATGGGCTCATTACAAATATTATGGGGATTTTGTTACATTCTGTATACGTAAATATGATAATTCATATAAATACACAAATACCATAACAAAAAAGTTTGTCAACAAACAATTTGAAATAATTAATAAAATAATTATCCATTTACGTTATTTTTATTTTCTTTTTTGCTGACCCTACCATACGTCAGTGTCAGCTTTGGCCGCCATTGAAGATTCGTTTCTTTATTGAACTGCGTAATACCATTATAGTAACATGTGATGACTCAACCCTACCTTCAGGCTTCATGTAAAATATAAAATAAATAACACATTGACTGCCATGTAGGGCACCGGTGACCGGAAGCGGACTTGTATGAGGGAGCCGCGTAGGACACCGGTGACCTCACGGTAAACCTGTTTTCAGAGATGATTTACGCGCCGTAGGACGCGTTTTCCGTAGATTTCTTATTATTAAGTGACCGGAATGGCGCTCAGGTGTAATACTTTCGCATGGTTTCTATGTAACGTAAGAATATTTTGAATTAGTGAAGGTAAACCTTCAATAACGTGAAAATGCCCAGAACATAAAATTTTTTCTTAATTCAAACGTATTTATTTAAAAATGGTTGTGAATGCATTACAATAGGAAGAAAAATAACACGAGTAGTTAAATCGACGAGTAATTTAATTAATCTTTTTGTCTTTGACTGAGGTGCGCGGGTGCCCGGAGCTTAGGCTCGGAGAGGTGACCGCACGGCGCCTTGGAACAGAAATCAACTTAATTATTTCTGTGCTCCATGTAGGGTACCGGTGACCTCGTGAAGTTTTTTTTAATTTTCTACGGAATCCTGCGTCCGATTGAACCCAAAATTTAATACTATATATATCTAGACCCATAACATCAATTGGCACAAAAAATTTTTTTTGTGATTTTCGTCATTATTACTCTGGCAGTTAATGTGATAACGAAGGTTACAGTAAAGTTTTTTCCCTTTTCTAGAGGCAGAGGGATGAATATTTATAGTCGCATAAACGTCACAGGTTTTACACCTTCCTCATCAGGCTCGTGCGATTTTACGATGTGCCTTAATAACAATGACTTTTCCTTTCCTTAAGTAATGTTTTCTCTTTTAAATCAGTTATATTTCCAGTGTGGGACAGTGATGGCGCTAGACGACCTATATAGTGCTGTCATTTTTCCACACTGGATGTAATACTGCTTTAAGACATAGTACGGGCGCAGGTGTTTGTAAAAGCAAGAGTAAATTAACTTTGTTTGAACGTTTTAGGTGAAGAATGTTTAAGTACTTCTAAATCTGCTCGTTGTTAGGTTTCAATTGAAGTTGTTGAGTTTCTATACTAGTTATGTACTTCAGGTTTATCTTAGGCCAGACGTACCTATTTTGATTCTTAATTAACGCATGTAAATTACAAATTATACATAATATAATATACTGAATTGTATTTTACAGCAGATAATTTAATAATGATTTGTTTCAATAGTTCTGTGAACAAACTGAAGTATTTTGTTCTGTTTGACTTTAGTTTCTGCTATGTTTGATCGATGTGAATTTTCCAAGGAGTTATTTGTTTGTTAAACTTATTATAATATGTTATATCGTGAACTACTGTTTTGCTTGAAAAATTAAATTTATAATTATTAATTAATTTCTTACGTGTAAAATAATATCGAGGATTTGAAAAATATAGCTACAGGCAAAATCACAGCTGAATTTAACGATTTAACCAAATCATGAAAAAACAAGCGATATATAAATGGGTTTCCTTTTAAAATGTAATCGTATTATGTTTTCGGTATGATGAATTTTTTTAATAAATCAAAGGAAAGTTCGTACACTTTTATTGTACGGTGTAGGTACTGCGGTCTGCCAAAATAATGAATAATTCATATAAAGCGGATAGCTTTATGTTTTTAACAAAGTTCTAGACTGCGTTGTTATTTTATTGTGAAATTGGATATTCTGTGGTACATTGTAAGCCGCAGATACGCTTTTCGTAAGGCCGAAAAAATCTTACTTGGAAATTTGACAGCGTTTTATCTTGTAGGAGGATAGAAGAAATCTTTATGGCATATAGACTACAGGCCCATGTTGAAAAATTTATGGGTCATTTGAACCAACAGGTGACCTATATAGAACTAGAGCATATAAAAATAAGATTCAGCACTATGCTGTCACTTGTAAGCTGTCCACCTGAGTGTAGATGAGAATTCGAAAGTACAGGTAGAGTTTTTTCCCCTTGTCTCCATGATTTTTGTACGGCGTTGCGGCATAATGGATTAAAAGCAGTATTGAAATAGATGACACAGATGCCGTACTTTCGTTCTAGATAGGTAACCTGGTGGTTCAAATGACCCATAAATTTTTCAACATGGGCCTGTCGTCTAATATATTAGGTATGTATAACAAATATTATAGGTTATTGATAAACAAAGAAAATCAACTGGTAAAAATAAACAAATTGTGGAAAAAAAATTAATAGAACAACTTATAAGAAGAACGGAACAACCAACTAAATATGTATTTCAATTTAATTTGGTAAACAATAATGTAGTTAACTAGAAAGTATGCTATTGACATATCTGTTATAAGAATTTTCCAGAAATTTCGAAGTGAATTGCATGCATTGCTTTTTTATTAAAACAACGACCCTTAGAGTGCGCCTTATAAGCACTTTGTATTGAACTATACACTCTATGGTGTAGAAGATTGGATACATTTTACAACACCGAGTGGACGTAATTAACCGTTCAAAGAAAATTGGCCTTTATATAAGTTTCCCTTAATACGTTTGTTGCTTGATAACGAGTTTATGGATTGAAATGGAAAATTGCGCCGGGAATGCGCCCCTGGATTAGGGTTGCTACCTTTTAGTTATCATTGAACAATAACGTTAATTTATTTTCAAGATATATAGAAAAATATAATGCCCATATTAATAACATAAAATACCTCGATGCACTATTGCAATACTAGAAAATTTAAAATGGAATTTTTGACCTTGTAAATCGCATTTTATAAACCTATCCATTGTATTAATTCTAAAATAATTTTCCAAAATATTTGCTAGCTATTCGTCGAAATATAAAACATCAAGGGTGGGAACCCTACCGCGCCCCACGTCGGGCGCCAGTTAGTGGTGCCGTGGGACAATTTATGTGCGTTCAGTGTTTACATTTCCCTTATTGAAAATCTGATTATATTGCATGCAAGTGCTTTACTTTATCATCGTGTAGTTTACTTTGCTCGGTTACCCAAAAAATAAACGTCACCGATTAAACGGATTGTTTAAACCACATCGCTAGTAAATGTGATATGTATGTTTAGTTGTGTAACGCTTAAATCCTAAATATCTTTATTTTGCCCATATATAGTAAGTCAAGTGTAAGCGTCACTTCAATACCGTCACGTCATGAAGTAATGCGACGATTTTCTTTTAGCTATCTTTGAAGTTTTACTTCTGACACGTGTGCTCGGTACACACGCTCTTTTTTTAAGTATGAGTGGTCAATGGTCAAGCCGACTTATTATTTTGGTGTCGAATAGTTCGTTTAATAAATACTAATGAATAATAACACTATATCATTTCTAAAACCTTATTAACCAAACTGGGGTAGGGGTGGGTCAAACTTGATTGCAATTTACGATCATTTTAACAGTTCTATTAAAATATATTACAAATGTTTAGGGAAATAATACTGTTTTGAAAATCTTTATATCGTGATTCAGAGGTATAAAATAGTAGTTTATTCTCCTATAGTCCTGTGTAAAATATTCCCGATTAAAAGTCTTCGTGAGATAGAAGTACGTCGCTTTCAAAATATTGTTCCTGTCTTCTTACGAAAATACACACCTAGAAATATATTCATATAAGGAATCGTTAGCCCTCATATTAAATACTAGCTGTGCCCTGCGATTTTACCCACAGCCTATAGCTTTTCTCGATATTTAACACCGAAAGAATTTTTCAAATCGGACCAGTAATTCCTGAAATAAGCGCGTTCAAACAAACAAACTTCAGCTTTATAATATTAATATTAGTATAGATTGATACCACGTTTAACCTGAAAGTAACTATATTTACTCCACATTATATACAACATGGTACAGTGTAAATAATTGAACGTAATGAATACAATTGTTTACGTCCGCTTTATCTGAATTAGTGTAATTTCACACCTATTATTATGTACACGTACCTATGTCTATGTATAATTAGCTATTAGTATTATGTAGCTTATTGAGTAATAAAACTAATACGCTGTATTTTAATGAGCGTGAGTTAACTATTATCGAATTGATATAACGCATAAAATTATCTAGATTTTTTACTTTAATTAGTAGTGCTATCCGCGAGGGGGGCTAGTGATCTGTACTACAGGTCTTTCACATACCTATTTCAGACACTAGTAGTTCATTGAAAAGTTACATTTGGGGTTGCTTTTTTTAGAGGACGCAATTTTATTTTTTTGATGTGTAGGGGGGGTCAGTGTGAAGCTATCACCAAGTTTGTGGGGTCGCCACCCTTGTCCCACGGCCGCCATCTTGAAAATAGCGGTTGAAATTGTTTTTAAGATATATCTATTAAACTATTTATCTGATAATAAAACAATGTTAACATTATTCGTTGCAAATTAAATTCTCTACAACTTAGGTTCAGTAACTTTTTGTCGTAGAACTATAAACAAAAAAGTTATAAGCGAAAATGTTCAGAAATTAGAGACGTTTATATTTTTCAATAAAACTTTTTTTTATAAGTTTACGAAGAAATTATATCAGACCATTTTTGTAGATTGTTTTTCGAAGAACAACTTTTATTTACAACATTTTTTCATTAAGTAAATAGCTAAGGTTTTACAGCCCTCCGAAGTGAGTACTATTTTAAGTACTCTTTACTATACAGAATACGATATATTATGTGTGTACTAATAATAATTTGTCACCAGTAATTATTTTATTTTTGTTATTATAATATTTTTAATAATTAATTTTACAATATTATTAATAATTAATTATTGAACCTTTTCCCCACCACCCAGGAGGTAGAGTCTGGAAGTGCGTTTTTTTTTACGTCGAAAAGCAGGGCTGAAATGTTCTGCAGTGTGCTTCCATTGTTGTGGAGTCTGGGAAAAGAGCCCATAGCCAATATATTATGTATAGTTACTACTGAAAAATAGTACTCACTTCTGAGCGCTGTAAAACCTTAGCTATTGACGTAATGAAAAAATGTTGTATATAAAAGTTGTTCCTCGAAAAACAATCTACAAAAATAGTCTTATATCATTTCTTCGTAAAATGATAAAAAAAAGTTTTATTGAAAAATATAAATAGCTCTAATTTCTGAACATTTTCGCTTATAACTTTTTTATTTATAGTTCTACGACGAAAAGTTACTGAATCAAAGTTGTAGAGAATTTAATTTGCAACAAATAATGTTAACATTGTTTTATTATCAGATAAATAGTTTAAGAGATATATCGTTAAAACCATTTCAACCGCTATTTTCAAGATGGCGGCCATGGGACAAGGGTGGCGACCCCACAAACTTGGTTTTAGCTTCACACTGACCCCCCCTACACATCAAAAAAATAAAATTGCGTCCTCTAAAAAACGCAAGGTCAGGCCTAAAAAATGTAACATTTCAATGGACTATAGTCCCACACTAGTTCATAACAAAAATGCTACATATTTAATATTTAGTACGTTTGAAATAGTTTTAAGTTGTGAAGGCTAATAAAATGATTTTTTTATTTATTGATTATTTATTAAATATGTATTAGTAGGTACTAGTCATCAATGAATATCAAAATTATTACTTTATTATGGTGATGATCCTTTTCGCTCTCCACTACAATTTAAAACGAATTCGTAGTAAATCTAACAAATGATTTTAAATGAATTACATCAAGGTTAATTGAGTTAATTCTATTTCCCGTACCTAGAATTTTAGCAGGAAATAGTGTTTACCGTTCGACCGTTCAGCTAATATTGATTTTTACGGGAACCGAAAGCGGCAAAAAGTTTTTATTTTTTTAACACTGGAATATCGAAGAATCTCCGCGTCAAATGACAGTTGCCATGATCACTCCCGCCAAAACACTTTGTATAATCTGTGACGTGCATTTTGTACTTTTCTCGACTCTTCGCTATTATCCGTGAAGTGAATTTTATCTCTAACATAATTTCATTCAAATTTATTGTATAAATTAATTGAAAGTGGAGAATGCAAAATATTAACAATGTTTATGAAAATTATAATCGTCTAGCGATTTCATTTGTGTATAGGTGATGTAAATTTGACTAACATAATTGTGCATAATTCTATGTTTATATTATCTTTGTTAAAATTGTATTATTTAACAAGTATTTGTTATTGTAAGAAGACATAAACAGACATGTTTTATGAATTAAACTGTTATTGAATTGAAAAGTAGGTAGTTGCGAGAACACACATTCTCGAGTCCTGCTTCTAAAATCAGTTTAAAAGATCGATTTTTACAAGTCAATAGCCTCTTTCCTGTACTTTTTCAACACTGGAATTCTCATCTTAACATAGTTCCACAATATTTACAATACGATTATATAAAAATGCAATTATAAATGAAAATGTTCGGATTAACACAAAGGCGGCATTCCACGGTATCATTTACAAAGACAATGTTCCTGTAATCTTATAATTAATTTTGTTCAACGTTTGGTATTTTTGTTCGAGGCGGCCTCTGCTCGATGACCCATATGGAGTATAGAGCTGTGACAGCTTATTGATTCCCCTAGACACGTGTGTACATGTTAATGTATTTATTTTTAGAATTAGCGTATTATAATCCTGGAGGTAGTGGTTGTTGAAGTTGATAGAATGTAGTATACCGGTGGTTTTTAGGTAGTTAATAGTTATCAAGAATTGGTAGATGTTACAGTGAAATATCGATCTGTTAATCAATGTTATTGTTAGCAGAATATTATAGAATCTGATTATCGAAATTAATTCGTTTTAATATAAGGTTTTATTATTCTGTTGACGGCTGTTTTTTCAGGTTAGTTGTGTTATGAAAAGTAATACCTATAGTAATTACGTAATTTTTTCAAATAAGGAAGTTACAATGCCAACTAAATTAAGAATCTGAATATATTATTCATCAGTAGGAAAGGTATCGAATATGTTTCCTACTAATTGGTTCTAGAATTTCAATACACTTAGCATATCATGTCGAGTCCGATCATTACTATGAAACGTAGAGCAATTAGTCCACCGAAACTGACATTTGGAATATTCACACTATAATTTATTAATAAGGCCGGTCCACACAGAGCGAGCAGCCTCGCAAAGCTACTGCGTGAATCAGTTTGTTCTTGTGGACGTGTCTCGGCCGAAAAAATGGCAGTATGGCAGTCCGAAGAAAAGAACCGCAGTAGCAATCTGGATGTCGGAAGGGTGTCACTGAAAATCAGTGCTGAGGCGTTATGCCTCAGGTATCCTGAGTGGCATTCTTTTTTGGCGCACGCAACCTCACATATTTTGATGGTTTTATTATTATTTTGTTTTACTTTACTTAATTTTTTTTTTCTTCTTATTTTTTAAACTTCGTACTTTGTAATGTTTATTATGTACTTGTGAGTTGTGTGTGTTGAAATAAATGATTTCTTTCTTTCTTTCTTTCTTTCTTTCAATTGACTCGCGCGGCGGCTCGCTCTGTGTGGACGCGACTATTTATGATCATTTAAGTTTAAACATTGTATTCCATAGAGACTATAGATTTAACACAAAATCTATAGAACGTGTCTATTTCCATGTATAAATTTTGTTACCCTTAATATGGTTACGTTAATTCCTCTGTGATTCACAGATTCTACCAGCTAACCATTTTACCAAAATTTACTATTACTGGATTATGTTATATTAATTAAAACTGATACGTTGTTACGAACGACGACAACTAATATTATGTGAGAAATAGAAAGGGTGCTTAAATGAGTTAAAAGCAATTGATTTTATAACAAACAGCGCGAGTTTCTGTCTAATGTATATAGTTATAAGCTATATGAATTTTATTATATATACTTATTCTTTGAATATAACTGTGTGTACTTCGCTGTAAAATACCTATAAAATTAAAATAGTGTCTTACTTTATCGGTATTATTATGTACTCTAAACTACATGTGTGCCTACTGCCTACGGTGGGTACACGCCCTTACCCTGTAGGTATACCTATAGATAGAACCATAGAAATCTAAATAACAAGACACATAGAAGTGCTATAATGTCATAATTCGTATGAAAACCGCTGTCGCCAAAATCAACACATTCAAACCGAAAGCTAAACAGTACACACAAGTAAACTATGCCTTTTATTGGACAGCTTGATTTTAGTGAAAACTAACTTATCTTTTAAATTAAGCTTTTGAATATGTATCCTAACGCACGAATTTACGGTTTATTTTAGAATAACATCCCTAAGTATATGAGACTTTTTGCTCCAATACGAACAAACGTGAAAATAAGAATGGTCGACTGTGTCATTCATTGTTATTTCGATTACTATGGTGACACTCGTAATACTTGTAAATATTCTATAATTTTAAGGAAAAACGGCATTATTTCTAAAAAAAAATATTTTCCGATGAAATATTATTCCTTTATAAGTATAATTACAACTTGTGGAAGAATTTCCGCAATGGGAATTGCTGAAACACACCATGTATACACTCATACGTCTCCAGAGCAACTGAACAGTGACGAATGCACTGGTGATGTGCAAATCACCTGAGTGGCGACAAGGTCACGCACGCTTACGACTTCTAGTGTCTTGTTATTTAGATTTCTATGGATAGAACATTCACACCGCAGTCTACTTGCGAATTCACACCGGGATTTCAAAGACATTTCAAAGCACTTTCTTTGACGGACGCGGGGAGACGTCATTAGCGACGCATTTGCAGTACTCATGTTTCTTTGGTACATTGATGCCGTGGAAACTAACTAGTAATTGACGAGACTGTCTTGACTAATTACCATATCGGTGTTAGATGAATGTGGAATAGTTTAAGATATGGTTGTAATATGGAAAGACGTAATTAATGTATTTATGTCAGTAAATTATAATGGCTTGTGTTTAAACACCACCCAAAAAAGTACCTATTTTACTACCAAAAAAATTCTAAACGGTTACCAGAATGGATAAATGGTCACCAAATAACGTTTCCTAAAATATTATTAAATAAAACCATTTTTTCGTATTATTGACTACCAAAAAAATATAGATATGGACGCCTTTAAAATACACTTTAGACCAAATATTATATATTGTCACTACTTAGATGTTACCAATTATGTAATACCATGACGTCTAATTTGGTCATTATTGTTAGGCTAAAAAGAGCTAACGATCACTAGAATATTTCCCAAATACCAATTAATATACTGGGGTTCCCAAACGTACGTCGCTTATTTATTGTTATCTGGAAATCGCTAAATATATTGAGGTTCCCAAACAAACGTCACTTGTTTTGACAATAGTGCTAAAAAGTAAAAATCTAATAAATCCAGAAGAAGACGGTTGCGAGGCGACGGAGTTAGTGTCCTATTTTTGTGTAGTTAAAAAAAACACGAACCTAACCTAACCCAACCTAACCCTTATCTTATCTGTTACCTATTTATTTGCCTAAGCTTACCTAATAATATTTTTATTCCATATTTTACTGAATCAATAATAATCAAGAAGAATAAAAGTAGATAGATATAGCTGTGTACAAGTCTTTGATTACTTATATACATACAGCCGTACAAATAAACGAGTTATAACATTTTATGAAAAGAATAAACTAAGAATAAGGAAAAATCATACAAATAAACACGTAATAAATGAAACCTAGTATAACGTCGTAATAAGTATTCATACTAATGCTATTTCGTCCTTATTCCGGCTACCACCCTAGTATAAGTCTGACATAACAGAGTTATAGCATATCTTTTGGTACATTGTGCTGTGTTTTACAAGTTTTAGAAGCAATTTTTAATCTAAATTTGAGATAATAGCAATGAGAGTAATACGAGAAGTAGAAAAAGTTGAGCATATTAATATTTTCATTAAATATTGAAATGGAAAATTTTCTATGAAATGTCAAAACATACGAAATTATGAAAAACCCTTTTGATATTTATAATGATTTATTTATTTACGGCATGCGCCAAACCATACATACTTCTAACTTATTTCTAAACTTATAACAATAATATAAACTTTCGTTGAAAATATAAATCTTCTAAGCCTGGAGTTGTATGTTTTGAGTACCAGTTATTTGGCAATTCTCTATCTCAAGGTGGGTTTATCTTCTGTTCTCCAGATATTGGATAGCGTTCTCTTTCATTTGCTTGCATATATTTAATGATATATTTAAATTATTTCCAATAAATATTTAAAAAATAAATAAACAGAACATCGTATGATGAAACTTAACAACAAATTCGACGAAGTCAAACGAGCGTCAAAATGACAGCACCAAGGCTTAACCGTAGACAATTTCAATGTTTTTCATATAATTTTATGAATGAATTGCTACGTTGCCGCTTCGCACCTATTGCATAGCGTGAGCATAGTTATATCGACGTTATTCCAAATTTATTTGTAAGAAATTATGACATCCTTATTCTTTATTTATTCTTATCATATCTATTCATTGCATAAGGTTTGAATAAGCAAGTTTTTATTTGTACGGCTGATATTTTTTATTTCGTTCAAGCGTAAGTGGTGTAGTATATTTAGTTTTAATTTGCGTACTGATCGCAACCATCAAGCATCCGCGTTACAAAGTATACGCGATCAGTACGTAAAATTCGTGTATATATTGTAGGTAATCACAGAAAAACAGCATTACCAGGTTCTCCAGGGTGCGGGGTGCGGAGAATGGGGTTAAGAAATAAAGGTATGCAATTGTAATTTTAGTCTTACATTAAAGTAGTCTGGGGTCAAATAATGTATTTTGGACGACGACTTACTATTTTGGAGTAAGATTTTTGGTAGTAATAGTAATCTTTGAGTTGGATAGAATTTGGTGACCGTTAATCCATTTTGGGAACCAAAAATAATATTTGTGCGAGGTTTGCGATTTTTCTGATGTTATTTTATTTATTTTGGATCATAATATTATATACTTTAGGGCCCTTTTAATAAAGTCAATTTATTTTTTTTGGTGCCTCAGCTTAGAGTCCAAAAAATATTTTTGGTGATCGTCTAAATTATACCCAATTATAATGTACAAAGTATTTTCAGTATAAAAAGTTGTTGGATGTGTGTAGAGTAGTTTAGTATGGGGTTTTGTTGAGATGATAGTGATGTGTTTATAATATTGGAAGACTATGTATTTATGTCAGTAAATAACAATGTATTAATAGTATGAAAAGAACACGTACAATGAACAATACAATATGTGTTGATAGTATTTAATTTCTGCTATAAATAAACCCTAAACGTTTATTTGTAAAAAGTTTAATGCAATTTAAATTATTTTGCACAATTTGCAACACGTGTAAATCTGTCTCATCGTATTAATAACGCTTTAAACATATATATTGTATTATGTATAATTAATGTTTCGAAGCGATTGTGATTGCAGTTTAATTTTAATCATGCTATCTATCACTATCATCGGCTGGCATTAAATAAATGTTAATTATATATAAAGGAGATAAACATTGTTATAAAGTAACAAAAATATTCAAGTTACAATTTATAAAGTAGTCTCTAGACTGTAATACAAGCATCACATGCGTTTACGTGAATGCTGCACGAGTGCCCAAAAAGCTATTCATGCATTTTTATACAAGCTTATTCATTACTGCACTGATCTAAACGATCATGCGTGCGTGTCAGTTATACTTACAGAACAGAAAATAAGAAGTTTCATCAATTAGCCGCCAGTTCATAATTTGCATGTCATTCGTTTCAATCATCGATCTAAACAATCATACATGCATGACACCACTTAACGCATGTCATGCTGCATTACCGTATAGGGACCACATAACAATCCAGCGACGAGAAAAATAAGCTGTCACATTAGCACGAACAAAAGTCAGCTCTCGTTCAAAATCTCTTATTCATTAAATCATAACAATATTATTTCGGCCATTCATGACGGACAAGTGCTCCAGTATATCAATTAATGTGTGACAGGTCACGGGTTCAGCGTATAACTGTGGTATAACATCCAATTACTGGCCCCGGGGCAATCAAGTAATTGGCGGTGCGTGTGCGCATCGAGTGGGGCTAGGAAACGTGCTTTATGTTTGGTTTAATTGTTTTATAACTGTAGTTTGACGTTGGTTAATGAGAATAAGAAGGGTAGGCTGTCTTGTAGAGACAAATCTTCCAGGATCTAAATTAATTTGAATTTTTGTAAAAAATTCAGTGCCTTCTAAAGAGGTTTAGACGTAGAGACGCTTACTATGAAGTGTATAAGGATATCGGGAAAATTTGAATAGTAAATTACTACGGTTAAAATATGGCATAAGAAAGCACATTACTTATTAAGTAACGATAAACTAGCTTTAAATAAAAAAACTTACTTCGTAACTTGATAAAATTGCTTCGTTCTAACTTTTGTTGGATGTTTTAAGTTCTAATTTAAAAAGTTTTTTTTAAATAAAGTTTAATTCCACTCTTTCGATTCTAATTTCAAATTTTCTTTTATTTCCAGGTAAATATTTATGAGATATTAAACATTTCATAATGATACGTAGATTGTCATCAAAGTTGCAGTCAGGTTTGTAGGTTCTCACACTTTTAAATGGATGAGAAAGAAGGAAAATTATAATATAACAGTCTATGAAGCGGGTTGTCTATTGTTTTTAAAATTAAAATGATTCGATTTTTCATGGCAGCGCAACCAAAGGAACAGCGCCACCTGATCCAGAAATTATAACTTTTAACAGCGTAGATATTGTTCAAATCAGCTTAACATTTTCATACGAGTACATTGTACATACGTACCCACTCTACGAAACGTACACACAATGAAATATTTATACTAATTTATAACAGACTAGTAATCCGCCCTGTCTTCGCTCGTGGGCCATATAATAAACATAACCTATAGCTTCACTAGCACTCAGCTATCACGTATAGTATATATATGAAACGGTGTATGAACTATGAAATCGGTCCACTAGTTCCAGAGATGAGCGCATTGTAATAAACACACTATTCAGCTTCATATTATTATTAGAATTGTAATCTCTCTGTTCGTGGCCCACAGCCATGATCCAATACAGCGATGTGATTGAGCGGCTCTATTATATTGTGATCTTAATGAATTGCTTTGTTATTTATGAATTGAACCATTTCGTTCGCTTTGTTTGTTTTACCTTTCAACGTTTGATGTTCTAGTTCTTACGATTGTTGTTTAGCGGATTTGATAAAGTAGGTAATGGTTGTGTGTATTGATTTGTCTTGTTAGAAGTTACAATGATACGTGTTAGAATTTTGTTCAATATTTGATGTAATTTTTTTAACGTGAATGAGAACGGTTATCTACTAAATAATTAATAGATTTATAATAATGTCCTACTAGTAAAAGTTTTTATGTATTAGTAATAGATTGGCATACAAGTACACAATAAAATTTTCTTTTCTACACTTGGTACGTTGAAATATATATGAAATATAAATGTTTTAGCACGTGTATAATGTTTTTTTTTTTTAATCTTACTTTTTTCAAAGGGGTTTTGTCAACAGTTGACAATGTCACCCCCGTAAAAGCAAATAACACGATATTTACATACATAATAATAATTAACTACTACCACCTAAATATTATAGTTTTATCAGCATCTTTGCTTTTCGAGAAAGAGGCAAGCCAAGATGCTGTTACACCATCCCAGATTTAAATCACTATCTTTATTAATATTGTACATTAATTGAGATCGTAAGGCTTCATACGTGTGTGCTAGAACTTATAGCATAGCCAAATGAGCTATTGTTAGACGAATTTTGATTATCCACTTGTACGAAATTTCACACTAAAATCAATGTTGCTTGTTCTCTATGGGAGGTAAGTTTTAGAGCGTTAATTTTTCATAATTGGGTAGTATATAGGTACGGTATGTAATATATTGTACCGTGGAAAATCCAAATAAAAAGTAGGTACCTACTTAAAAATTTAACAAAAAAAAATCTGCTCTATTTGAATGTTGAATTTCCGTTTTTTCCGTTTTTTTAAGGGATCTGAGCGAAAATATTGATTTATTCATCATCATTATTATGGAAAGAACAGTTTCCTTGTTATCTTTATCATCTTCTTATCTCCAGCGATCAATCTAATCTTTAAAAACGTATAAAGAACTGCTTGTTTTCTAGCAGATAGGGTAAAACTGTACTTATACAAAAACGTGAAATGTTATTTCTCAAGTCGTTAGCTGTCGTCACTTGTCGCCGGCACGCCCCCGTCTGCGTTTACACTAATATGACGTCATAGGTTCTGTACTATGGGGCTAGTTGATGCTTTTTGATATAGGTTTTTTAAACTAAGTCTAATCTTCGTGTTTTAATACATAAGTATTTTGTAAATAGCAGATATAATTTCTTTTGAATGACTATACTTGCAAAAAAAGCTGTGAGTATATTATATACGTATTGTATTTGCTTGAAAACAAAAAAAACAATTCATTTAATGTTATGGACTGACTCGTCATTTAAGAGAGGTATCTTCCAGGCAATTTAATTCGTATGGTAAATACATAGTATAAAAATAAGTATACAAAGTTAGATGCGTCTGATCGATACCTTGCTCCATAAAAATATACTACCACTACATATACTATGTTATACTTAGACATCGGTGTCGTCACCTGTCAAGCGGGCACGCCCGCTGCGTACGCGCACGATCGGATGTGACGTCACACTTGTGATACCGGTGACTGTAGGGTCCATATTTATTGATATAAAATATATATAAAGGAACGGATTTTTTGGGCATTGATTGTATTTTTATCGAATGTTAGGTAGTTGTTCCTATTTAAAATCGTATTAAACTGTACTTATATTTTTATTCGATTTAAGGGTTGTTTATCAAATATTGTAACTGAAGGTACGCAGCCTATATCATAATATGCAGTTTCATTAATACATCCCAAGCGAAGATTGCTCCAGTTTTATTACTTGTTGTATAATTACTTCATGGGACACGATATTTTCCTTCCATACATACAATCATAACGTCATATATTTTTAACTATAAATTTAGATAAAATAAATAATATAGTTACCCTACACGGCTTATTTACAACATCTTTTCCGTAATGCGACGTGATCTGACTGCCAGTGCAGTCGGAAGCGTCGTGCTTTCGTTCAAAAACGGATATTGATTCCTATATCCTTGTTATGATGATATGATATGGCTATCATGTGGCATAGTGCAAATATTCACAAAAAATAGAAACACGCGCACGCAAGAAATCCCAAAAATACGTGGCTACTGCAGTGACGAAAGGAAATATTGCCATAGGTATAGAGCATATTATAGAACTAAAAAGTTCACGTATATATATTAAAACTACCCGCATTTGGTCAGCGTGTTGGATTATAATCTAATCTCTCAAAGGTAGTCTGGAGTCTGGACAAGTATATTAAAAATAAACATCTATTTCGACCACACGTACAAACAAAATTATCTCACACAGTGTCAAAGTACGTTGCCACATCAAAAAGGATTTCCCATTTCTCCTTTGTGTCATTAGAAAAACCTACAGTCTCCGTAGTCCGTACTTTATATAAAAGGGAAATATGGTATCATTTCGACGTGTTGTTTACGTTTTGTAAGACTTGATAGATCCATCTGGCTGTATATCTTATTGTTAACCTATATCAATGTCATTTGCAGCCTTAAGTAGACTAACGTGTACTTGACAAATAATGAAGGAAGTATTACAATTTGAATGTGAATACAGTTTGTAAGAACCATGCTATTCGTTTAAACAAACCTAAGTAAGATTTATTTCATTCGATTTTCTTTTGCACAATACATGCGCAGTTTTTGGTATTTTGATTCTAAAGCTGAAATCTGCAAATACGTAATGCTAACTACATATTATTGGCTATGCTTGCTAAAGTAAACAAAACAAATTCTGTGTAATAGCACAGAATACTTAATAGTAGCTAACACTAGTAATAGTATACATATTCAACAATATTATATGAAACACATTTACTAAAACAAAACCTAAAAGCCTCAAAAATGAACTATCAAATTACAACCCCTTAGTTTAACAGTACTATTATTATATCGCCTACATAGTACATTTATTATTCCTATAGATACGGTGGAAAATATTCTTTCCAATCTGCCTTGCAAATACTGCAGTATAATAACTATAAGGGGATACAGCGCTACGTCTGATTTTTATCCGCCACCACGTTCCCTTGTCTTCGAGAGCTTTTCATTTATCCATGACTCATTAAAACTGGTAATCCTTGCAGGCTATAGAGGGTTCTTGCCTACGGTTCTTATATTCTTCATGTACTTATTTCTTTTAAGATGTACTTGAGCATCTACGTGATAGAGGATTAACTGATTGCTTTTACAAATTATTTTCTGTTGTGTTTTGCTATTGGCTCTATGGTATTTCGTCTGATGAAGTTTATAAAAATACATTAACGTATTCTATGCTGATAGAGGATTCTTGGGCATAAAATACGAGTAGGTAGGCAGTAGTATATAATATGTGAAATTCATATAGAAATGTGGAGCATTGGCCGCCCGTGAAACAAAGACTTTATTTTCACCAATACGAAGGACACAAACACATTAAGGTACGCACAAAAAGGCGGCCTTCACGCTAAAACAGCAAACTCTTCTGGCATTAATATTTGTATGTATAAATATATTTTTTTAAACTAAAAAATAAAAACAACCAAAATCATTATTTGCAACATCTATTGTATAGTCTTAACACTTATTATTAGTTGAATTTTTCTCTTTCATATAATAAGCGAAACAAATAATACCTAAGTATTAACTAGATAAATATTTTTTTTACCTATGTTTATAGGACCAATAGATCAATAGCATCATAAGATAATTAAAATCAGCACACTATTTGTACAATAAACGAAGTTATCCGCCATTCGTTCGTATGTTAGTCCGTAATGAGCACATAGCCTAACATGCGTTTTCCCAAATTGCCGCCTCAGGCTCTCCCCAAAATATAATATGAAACACGACTTCATAACAATAAGCCCCTACGTCTCAAGGCCTCCCCTACCTGTCTAGGTTTCCACGACTCTGTACTTGAAATGTTACATTTTTCTTCTGTTAGATATATGGATATATGGAAGTCTATGTAATTTTTACTTAGTCTATAGGTAGGTACTGCAGTTGAGATCCTCTTAGGATAATTGTATGTCTTGTTTTTCGTAGTTAGTTATTTTTCAGAATAGTGATGGAAGTGGTCGTTTTTATGCGAGTAATTTCTTTCATAATATTTTATGTTCATCAATGTTTTGAGGGCTTGTAAAATAACGGTTAGACTTTTAAATCGTACCCATAATTTGTGGGCAGTCAATTCTCAAAAATAACAGTTAAAATTTCACGAAACATTAACGGTACTATTTATTACAGTCAGTGATGGTAAATCAGCTGATATTCACGTTTACTTTAAAAGAGCAACTACAGAATTTCCAGCTTTTAGTAGAAACTGCTTTAACCGATGGTAAATTTTAAATTATGTATTTGAAGATGCGAAAGCGCTTCTGAAGGAATTCAATGAATAAATGTTTGAGTTTCATTTAAAATTCCAGATTTATAAAAAAATGCACTTCTACGATATACAATTATTTATTATTATTTAATTTCTATAATTAAATTATTATTTTATTTATTATTATTTTCTATAATTAAAAAAATTGCCAAGTTTGTATTTTTTGACGATAAACGAGCGATAGTTTATTTATTATTTTCTATGTTATATACATGACGTGCAGAGTTAAATATTTAGCTTTCACTATTTGTGGAACAGGGTAAATATTATAAATGCATTATGCAAACTGTTGAGCATGATACACGTCTAGGTTCGCCGCATTCTAGATAACTACCATAGTATAAAGAGATAAGAAGGCCAACTCCCGGCGTTTAGGAGCGCACGCAGGGTTGTCACTTGTCACATTGATATTTCAAATAATTGTATAAAAAAATACTGGTCGGTGTTTGTTTATACAATTATTGCTCACAGCAATGGCGCGGCCCGCACAAGACCGGTACCAGAGTGGGAACCGAGCGGCGTTGTGTGCGTGCGTCAAGCTTGCGTACGTACATGAACGGGGGGCGTGGCCAAGCGCTCCGTACATACAAACGGCGTGATGTACCTTAGTTCGAAGATAACTTACTTCTCTCTTTATACTATGTAACTACAATGGCTATTATATTTAAACATAGCATTGTTTGAAAATAACAAATTATGTAATTAAAGATGTAACTTATTCAAATTCTGATCTAGAAATATTTTGAAGAAATATGTTTAACACGATTTGTTTTACATAAGTCTAGTGTTTTGGTAATCGGAATCTAATTATATAAAGATTGCAAGAGATGGTAAATATTTATAAGCTTTGATTTAAGAAGACTGTTTCCATTTTTTTTTTCGTAGAGAAGAAGAGACTAATTCTAATCAATTTTTCAATTGATACGTGAACGTTGAACATAGGCATAAGGTAGTACTGGTAAATGAAAATTGTATTTTCTGAATATATTAAGCATACATATTTCATATCTCGTATATAATCCCTGATACATTATAACATTAGATACAAATCATTTTAACTGACGAGCGAATTTAGCAATATGTACTTACTTGAACACGCCTCATTATACATTCATCCAGCCGACTATTCTAGCTGAATAATCCTCCTCTAATCGAATTCGAATTATTTAGACCATGCACTTAATTACTTTAACACATCTGGATGAGCATTAAACTATTAAATCTCTTTGAAGCTGAAATGACCGTTAAAAGCTTTTGTGAAAGCAAAAGCCTTGCATTAATAAATGCATTTGTGAAATAAAATAATAATTTAATTATAGAAATTAAATAATAATAAATAATTGTATATCGTAGAAGTGCATTTTTTTATAAATCTGGAATTTTAAATGAAACTCAAACATTTATTCATTGAATTCCTTCAGAAGCGCTTTCGCATCTTCAAATACATAATTTAAAATTTACCATCGGTTAAAGCAGTTTCTACTAAAAGCTGGAAATTCTGTAGTTGCTCTTTTAAAGTAAACGTGAATATCAGCTGATTTACCATCACTGACTGTAATAAATAGTACCGTTAATGTTTCGTGAAATTTTAACTGTTATTTTTGAGAATTGACTGCCCACAAATTATGGGTACGATTTAAAAGTCTAACCGTTATTTTACAAGCCCTCAAAACATTGATGAACATAAAATATTATGAAAGAAATTACTCGCATAAAAACGACCACTTCCATCACTATTCTGAAAAATATAATAACCTTGTAAGCAATATAAGCATATATTGTAAGCAATATAATAACCTTATCTTAGCAAAAAAGATTGATATCGCAGTTTAAAATTGCGCCGCACACCTGAGCCATTAAATGGCCATTTTGTTATCTGATTGTTTTTAAACTTATTTAGGGCAGATTTTTCAATGTTTGGATAAAACTTATCCGTCCAATAAAGTATTACACGATAATATTAAAATGTCACGTAAACTGTCAAATACGGGCAATTAGAATACGTTTTTAAAATGGTAGTTTTATACATTATTCGACGAATAAGTTTTAACCAAGGATTGAAAAATCAGCCCTTATTTGAACAGACTTGCTTGGAGGTGTTACTGAAGAAATTATTCATAAGGAACATTATTTTTTGAAACATGTTTAATAAATGTAATTCAATTGTATAGAACAATTGATTGAGTAATATCGACTGTAAAGCTATATTCGAGTAACAAGCAAATCAAATAAAGTCCTCTCTCGTCTGCAATAGGACAATATGCATTGCATATCAAACATTTTCTAAAAGATCCTAAATCGTATTTTCTTGGAACGGAGGAAGGAGCAAACTCTAAAAGATATTAATATTATCGTATAGGAGCTACCAACGTTGACAAGAGAGAATTTTAGTATAGTTGGTTCTTTGATATACTGTTTCTCTTCCTATTTCGGTTAGAGTCCGGGCTGTCTGGCTGGCCGCAGTGGTTGCGTTTATTAGTGCGCATCTTATCTGCACAGGAAAATATCCGTAATTTAAAGTCATTTATTAACGCGTAATTTTTAATCTTTTGCCTTTAGATAGATCCATCAGACATAAATTTTTTATTGCAAGACGTTTTTTTCGTTGTTAAATAGGTGCCAGACGCAATTTTTTATTTCAAAATCATTAAAATGTCATCGAAATAAGTGAAATTCCATCAACATGAGTCCCCGTGAAGGATATACTATGTATAATATTATGTCCTTTCATAAAATTTCGTCGCATAGTTATTTACATGTTCAAAACTAGGTATTGCTTCTCTTTGAAGACAAGGGACAAAGATAATAGAAGCAGAATCAATCGGCTTAATGCCCCATATCTGATATCCTGTGCGGAGCAACCACACATTAATTTATGTTTTCATTACTTTTATATATGTGTGTGTATAATGTTATTGTTATGTGTGATGAAATCAATGGTATATCTTTATTTCAAATATATTCCTCTTAACCTGAACAGTGAACGTATGTTAATTTGTAAAACAAACTCGATGGTCTAACGATCAATGCAGACACTCAAACGCAACCTGTGTTTGACAGGTCAATCTTACCTGGCCACTGTCTCTATAGAGTGGAATATTGGAAGCCACAACGTTGTTTGCTATCACAGTTCAAACATGTGGTACATTGACGAGTTTCCATTAAGAGGAAGAAGAATTTTCCAGATGTTCTTGCGGTCGCTGAAATTGATTATCCCTTTGATTGGGTATGGCAATGCTGATTTATTGGATTGTTATCGTGATCTAAATTGTGTCATGTGTGTATTGTGTGTGTGTGTGTGTGTGTGTGTTGTGTGTTTTCAGGTAGGGTTTTTATGTTTATCGTAGGGAATGTTGTATTGGTATAAGATACCTGCTTAATTTGGGATTGGTTTGTTTTAGGTATGTTATGGTTTCATGTGTTAGTTCTATAACGATTTAAGGAATTAGTATTCTGCTGTCTACTGTTTCCAGAAGTACGTTCACACAAAAAAATCACATGTTTTGCTTATTTTTGATCATATAAAATAAAATAAAACCAGTGTACCTGATATAAATAATAAGAATAGATATGTAAGCAAGAAAGATTTCGCTTGAGGATTTCCCTTTTAAAGATACTATAAAATTAAATAAAGATCGTCCATTAGGGTGTGAGATAGTGTTGGAATTCCCTGGATATTATTTAGACGTAACTGTTATCTCCGTTTGGAACCTCCATCAATATAATGTTATACAGTATACTACTATCAAGTACAACAATTATAGTGAATGTTTGTTTATCTTTAGAGCTGTCTTTTGATATATCAACAACCAATCGCTTTTGATTAAAACGGCGTGTAAAACATTACGTCGTCGTGTAAAAGAGAACTGAAGTTTATTATGTTATAAATTAATGAATAAAACATGTCCTTGTTTTATAAAATATTTCGCAGCATCTAATAAAAACAAATATTTAACTTTAATTACTAGACAAGAATTGTGTCAGTCCCAAAATATAACTTTCACAGTTGTTGTTGACTTCATAAAAATTAGGTCTGTTTGCGTTCGTAAAATTTTTAAGCTCACACATTTTTCTTCGGCTTTAATAACGGCACGTTTATATGGTCTAGTTTTAAACAAAGGATTTTATTAAAAAGCTCGCTCGCATTGTTTAAATTTTTCTTTTTTCGGGCCAGTTGGAGTGCATTACGTTATAATCATCAGAAAGTAGGATTAAAAGGAAAGCGTGGGTTTAATCGATTTGGCCTGTTTAAGTTACTCGCATGTTTTTTGGGAAATTGAGCTTACGAGGAGTGTTATGGATAGTTCGTTATTTTTATACTAAGTATTGGATTGAAAGTAAACGGCTCATAAAGGGTTAGGTGGCTCGTATTATTCCACGTGAAATGGAATTAAGGAAAAATAGGACACTTGGGAAATTTTAGGACGCTCGCCTGCTCACGAACTGTATTATGTGGAGATTACATGAAATTAGCAACTGAATTCTGAACAAAGTTATTGTGTATTCTGTTATTTCTGACTCAACAAGTGGATCTTCTTGCATTGGTATGAAATCTGCATAGATATAAATTGCTGTCAATTAAATGAGCACTAGCCATTCTCATCTTCTCGATTCCAATTATAAACAAATTAAATATCTTAACTCGATTCACTTACCACCAGTTGTCTACAGGTAGCCAAATATTGTTTTATATACAAAATGGCAAACTAAGCATGCATTAAAGTTATTTATAAAGCAGGACATCAAAGGGTTGATGGTATGTCGGGTGACGTGCCGGGTCGGGCCTGCTTAATTACTGTGTCGAATATTCAAAAGGATATTTTAGACTTGGGAGTTTCGGATTCCGTGAAATGACGCAAATTGTAGGCGAAATTTTGTTTGATTAACCTGAGGCTATAAGTTAGACTAGACTTAATCTTTAATTACGTTGACGGGATAAAGCGATCGGTAAATATGAGGCGGAGATTGGCCGGTTCGTGATCTGCTCGAAAGATGCTGTAATATTCTTATAGATAGATATTCTTAGGAATAAAGAAAATATATTCAAAAATAGTTGTGTAAACGGTCGCAGTGTGACGGTTTGGCGCGTTTGGTTATGTTTCAGTTTATTAATTAAAAAAAATACATATATGAGACGATTAATGCAGGTAATAATCTTATCGAAATATTTTATATAAAAGTTAGTGTGGTGTGAAATTCTTGAAAGATATTGTCTGACAATACATTTTGGTAACTACTAACTAATTAAGATTTAAAATAGGTTTTTAGATAATTGAGGAAGTGAAGTTTTGTGTTCAATCTGTTTATTCCCTGTATTCGAGGAATTTGTTTGTAAACTATTGTTTCCTATTTTTGATATTCTCGGAAAGCTCGGCAAATGTCGAAATAGATTAGTTACGTGGATTAATCCATTTCATGGAATCTGTTTGAATTAAATTATTTGGAGAATTAATATGCATTTTGTATTTTAAAGGATGCAGAATTATGTGAGTAAAAGTTCTATATTTGACGTCCCATGTATGAATGAATATTCACTGTAGGTAGGTTCTGTAAAATAAAGAAAGTAATTCAAATAGTAATGTCTATATGCTATCTACAGAATAATCTGTCTACACGTGGCCTGAGTTAAATATAATCAATTATTGAGTAAATTATTTAAATTGTATTTCCATCGAACTTCTTGATCAAGTTATTTCGAAGTTCTGTCAAGGAATAACAAAACAAAGTACAAAATGGACTCCAAAAACGTGTATTTACAAATACCACAAAACAGAAGGGTAGATGAATACTGATAAAATAAGGGTGCTTTCCCACCAATAATCTGCGAGGATGTGTAGCGAGGAATGTGTTGGTAAGAATCAATCATATCGCTTCATTTAGTTTGAAGTTTGAAGCGATACTATTGTTTATTTACAAACACATTCCTCGCTGCACATCCTCGCACATTATTGGTGGAAACGCACCCTAAATGATGAAACATCGCGAATAGACGATGCGAGGATGACGTAAGCATATTCAATTTTCCCGCGTGAGTCACGTCGCGTGATAATTAAACACTATTACTGACGGTTTTTATTTCAATGCTGATAAATTGGTGATTTTGTTCTGCTACTATTGTTTTTGGGTAAAAATTTAGTCATAGAATTAAGGGAAGTATCATAGTTTCGATGTATAGCATCTGCTTGCGCATGGATTCATTAATTATTTATTATTGTAGGTAAGGTCGGTTAACATGATAACAATTAAATCTTGATTTCATGTAATGTAAGATGAAGGTAGAAATAATTTCTATAAAAATAGTTGGTTAAAAAAAATTGGATACTACTCATGTAAGTTTATTAACTGTAAACATATAAACTTTTAATTTCTAATTCCGACTAGAATTACATTTAAAATTAATTTATAGTTGTTTAGGGACTTAAAAATAATGTTCAGTATTTAATTTTCATGAAAATAACTATTAGATATATGAAAAATTCCACTTTAATTATTTTAATTAAAGTGAAAAAAATGAATTAAACATTGACATAAAGCCGGAATTAAATTTGTTTTAAAATAAATCTTTGGTAAATATCAGTTTTTTTTATAAATGTAGGTATACATGTATTTAAGTCCGTCGTGGAAACAAAAAAGTACCCACTCATACAATTCTTTATCTTCACAAATATATGTATTTCTTCAATTCGTTTCCTCTTCCAGAAAGCTGGAATTTTATTTAGTTTCTGAACATAACAAGTTTTAAAGTTTCAACTGTAAAGTCACTGCAATGTAAAGCGCTTGAGGATTGCTTATCGCGAAAGTAATTCTAGCCAACTTTAAACATGATATAATTTTAAATGTAATACATATAATATTTCATCTGTAAAGCAAATTTCGTATTAAAATATATACAAATTGATAAAAGTTTGCGAACTTAAGAAAGAAAAATATAATTCTAAATATGTATAATACGATTATGAATGTATTTTCACCTGTAAAGTACATTGCGTATTAAAATAGAAACAAATTGATAAAAGAGAGAATAGAAGAAAAAAATATCACGAGTCAAGATTCGAACCCACTTCTTTGCCGTATCATGGCAATAACTTACATCATACGTGATCCCACTCAGCAAACGAATTTTTTCATTTGGTTCTTTAAAAAAATCTAAGTAGTCTGTTGCAGGTAATATCTACGACAATAAAGAACATAGCTATAACTATAACACAATATTACTATTCGTTCAATGGTTACAATCACAAAAAATTCATATAAATTGTAATTTACGATTGAAAACTTTGTATAAGTTAAAGTGCGATGGAGCGAATTGTTTGGAAACACACGCTCCGCCAGGTGCGAGCGGCCATCTGCTCACTTGTCTGTCTGCACGTGTAACCTCGGGAATCGGTAAATCTTGCATAAGTGATGTTGAATAGGTATGTTTTTTTTGTGTTCAGTCTTTGCATAGGAATTATAAGGAAAGTTACGCTGTTGGATTAAGGTAGTAGTAACTATTAAAGTATCAGTGATCTGTGAATTTTATGAATTGTAACTTGTAACATAATAGGTATATTTTGCTTATGAACTGTTTGCGAAACTATACATTTATGGTTGAATTGTTTCTTTATTATAAGGTAAAATGCTGCGGTTAAGCTTTTCATTCGGTTTGCGATTTTTTATTTAACAAAAATATAAGACTTATCATTTCTTTGTGATCAATGTAGATACGATAGATTAATAGCTGCTCAAGTCTTAGTGTTGACTTACTGGATTGCCGTACAAGATATTTACTTTAGCGAAGCGATCTTGATGAAAGAGAAACAGATAAAAAGAAACAAAATCCTATTTGTAGTACTAAATGTATTTCGTTGCTTTAACCATTAAACTAGTGTAATTCCGTCTAAAGTGCCTGTGTTGCACTTTCAGTTCCTAAATGATGGTACAAAGTTTTCTGCACAACCTAAATGTTATGACGGCGACACTATTATGTACTGAAAAGTTTTTAAGTACTTCCCACTAGCAGTTCTGAAGATTTGGAACGGTGATAAGAAGTTTATCTATTTAACTTTTATTTTGTTATAAATGGAAAAGTTTGTTTTTACGTCACAATGGATTATAGAGCCATTGATGGCTTTATTTTGCATGATGGAGCTGCAGCATACGAAAGTTTTAATTTTTATCTTCGAAAAATATGAATGAGACCCGTATCAAAATATGTGTACTGCTTGAAAATTTTTGTCATATGGTCTATTTTATTGACAGTAGGGAATCGCTTGACCACAATCTTGCCTTATCGTCTTGTCATATGGTCACCAGCTCATATTTCGCCAAAGAATTCACTGAGGTATGAAGCTGGATACGTAATTCAGGTCTTTAATATCCAGCTTCCCCAGCCGGTACCGTTTTATTATATTTTGGTGACACATCTGCAAGTTATGGTTGAAGATATTTATGTGTGACACATGTCGCGTACTATTGCATACTATTACAAATGGAACAGCCCTTTAGTTATTGTTAAAAGAAACTTGAATCAAACGTTTGCTTTCGTCAAGAAAAGTATGATCAAAGTCATACCTGAACGATAATATTTAACAGTAAACCGTAAAAGAATAGAAATTACTACACATGAATAAAATAATTTTATGAATTAATCGCGTTTAAAATCCGTTAAAAGTCTTAAATTCGTATACTTTAATAATTTCTTTACATACGAACGTGTTGCCTGTAGCTCTTCTAATATTAGGCACCTAAGATCAAGTAGTCGATACTTCATAAATATTTTCCCAACAGTCGAGTGGAGCCTTAATTCTTATATAACAAAGACCCTATTAATGGGTGTAACACGGCCCTCTAATCAGTAGGGATTAACATAATATCCTCTGATATGCAGATTCGCTCACGAGACTGTCTTTTTAAGACGTGCTTGTAATAAAGATCGGCTTAATGCAGTTTTTGTTAAAGTTCAGCTAGTGGGGATAAGGAAGCTCTTAGGGTACTTCATACGAAAGGAGTAAGGTAATTGCCTGTTATTGTAAGTAGGAACGGTATATTGGCAGGTTTTGGAATTATTTTTTCGGGGTGTTATGATGATGATGATTCTGTGTTATCGTTATAATTGTTCATTATTAAAGGTCATTTATGTAATTGTTTCGGCTGGTTATCTATGGGTACCTAGATAATCTAGTGGCCACAAAAATATGCCATACCGACCATACTTATACTATTGAACTTCTAGTAAAAGTACTCAAGTATCTACGGTAAAGTGTAAATTATTAGGAATGAAGTTAAGTAATTTGTTCGTAGAACATAACCGCCGCAACGCATTCATTCTGCAATCTGCGATTTCACAACTTACCAAGTTCAAAGTTAAATCAATTCCTTGTAAGTTGTAAGGTTAAAAGTCGGACGTGCAACCAAATAGACCGTGTAATCAGCTAATAGCCCTCAAGTAAATGGATAGGTTTAGGCACCCTGGACGTTTCCAGTCTGCTGGGCGGGTCGTTGGCCCGGATTAGCGATGTACCTTGATTCGTGTGTTTGTTTATCACCTGTATGTTTGGGTTAAGGTGGAGATATGGGTAGGTAATGGCTAGGTTATGCTTTTTAATTGCACCTTTAAAGTATAGGTAGGTGACCTAGATATGGTCAATATTCTTTACTTATTTGCATAGTTACATCTCTAGCATTAAATATGCCTTTTTATTGAATTGTAGGCGTAAGATAGGTTTGAACTATTTAGTAGGTACTCTTCTCCTATAGGTTTGTTGTCATCAAAGCGATAGCTAATTACAGTAAAACACAAAAATCAAATCCTCTAATCTATTTTACAAATATAAGAATGATTATGTTTGAAAGATTATGTTAATATCGAGTTTGTAAACAGACAAGTCGCGCAACTAATCGCACAACTCCTTTCAACACTTCATTTTACACGTGTTGAAATAAAGATTGATTTCATAGATAACGACGCGGGGGATACGTCCTGAGCCCGCGCCGGCTCGGCGCCGCTTATAAATCACAGTATGCCGCAAGTCGTAAGCGTAAGTGAAACTACGATACGCATTTGGAATGCGAGTAAAAGTGTTCCGAGTAAGGCTGTGGACAGATAGGGCGAATGTGCGCGTGGGCTGCGTGCGCGCATCGTGTGTTCTAGCTTAGGAGTCTTTGTTTGGGTTGTGTGATTTCATAGTAGAGAGTAGAGACTAAATAGCATTCTGTATTTGGTGTTTGGTCACTAATAAAAATTGTCCTGTAATTCCGAAAAATAATTGGTTTTGCCTTCAATTTTAATCTTTACCACTTAACCTACCCGTATAGTTTTAATGCTAATCAATAGTAAAAATAATACTCACTTATATCGTTATTTTCATAACCGAAAATAGATTTTCCAATTTATTTTTACCTACATAGTTAGTCACCATTGGGAAAAGGAAATATAACTATTTATTTTAATAATAACATACAAAACGTTCAATTAATAAAACAAATAAATAAATAAATACACTTTATTTAGCACCAAATAAAAACAGACAATATAACAAAAAGAAAAAGACAATATAATATAAAGCCAAAAAGGCGGCCTTATCGCTACTGAGCGATTTCTACCAGGCAACCTATGGGTAGGATTTTGAATTAAAAAGGGGAAAAACAATAGGTGGTGCAGTAATGAAAATTTAATTATAATAGATTTAAACCAAATAACTACTTATATTATAAATATATACATAATGAATATAATTTAAAAATACATATGTATGATATATATGTATATATAATTATATATTAATACAAATAATACATATAATATACAAAAAAAAATAAAAATAAACAAATACAGTAAAAATACTAACTATTTATCTGGGAGGAGAAATGATTGAAAATTAAATTTTTAAATATATTTAGCGATTTCGCACGTCTGATTTCTATTGGTAGAGCATTCCAAAGGAGTATGGACTGTACATGGTAAGATTTGTGGTAAAATTTGGATTTGTGGGGAGGGATTTTCAATAGCAGGTTGCCAGTGCATCGCAGATTTAACTCGACATTCGAACGGAATTCAAATTTTTCCTTAAGGTAAACAGGGGATTGGGGATAGAAAAGGATTTTGTACAATGATGTTAGGATATGCATGTTACGACGTAAACGTATAGGTAACCACTTCAGCCTGTTACGATACTCTGTGACGTGATCATACTTGCGGAGGCCAAATACGAACCGTATACATACATTTTGTAGCCGTTCAAGTTTGTCTAATTGTAATTCGGTAAGGTCTGGATAGCAAATGTCCGCATAATCGAGGATGGGAAGGAGGAGGGATTGTGCAAGAGAATTTTTTGTTGGAATAGGTAAGAAATTCCGAATACGTCTTAAAGAGTGTGATGCTGCAAATACTTTCTTATTCAGTTCATTAACTTGTTTGTGCCACGATAAAGTACGATCAAACATAACACCCAGATTTTTAACCGAATCGCTTACCGGTATGATGGTGTTGTCTAAGGTAATAGGTGGAAGACTTGACCAATCGATCTTCGAAATGAAAGCGGGACTGCTGATGATAATAGCTTGAGTTTTTGACGGATTGACTCCTAAGCCATATGATCTACTCCAAGCTACTATTGAAGCAAGATCCTTGTTCATCAATCGAATGGCAGATGGTAAATCTTCAAGAGATGAACGACTATAAATCTGGAGATCATCTACATACATATGTGAGAGCGAAGTAAGGGAGACAGTGATATTATTTATAAATATAGAAAAGAGAGAAAAACAATTCAATGAATGTTCGTCTACAGTTATAACTGATAAATGAAAATTTATTGGCTAATAAAAAATTAATTGTTCTAACAAGAATGTCGGAAATCTAGTTTAATGGTCGCCTTGTTAAATGTTGCACGTTTTATTGTTTTCAAATAAGTGCCATTTCATATATTATGTCACATTCATTCAATTTTATCTTACCAAGGGGTGACCATGATGCTTTAAAGCAGTATTATTTCCGCTGTGCAAAAGGGATGGCGCTAGACGGCCTATATAGCTCTGTCATTCTTTCACACTGGAATTATACTGTTGTAAGACAACATGGTAAACCTCCAGGGTCATGAATGGTCAAATCGGCATCGTGCAACATCTGATGATAATCTAAATTAATTATTAACTTATTGTCAATCTTAGGTTTATAGAGATTCGCTTTTAAATGCTGTCTAATTTTAGAATAGTTATTTATATGACTGTAAATTAGATGCTATAGTCATTTCACGTTATTTTACTTCCAACATTATTCTCTCATCTTTAGGTGCTTGAGCATGTAAGCTGTTGGTTTAATACTTTCAAAATAATGGTATAGGTAGTAGGGCACATGTTTTTGCGAGCTTACCGTACTTGAATGAATAGTCTATTTCTTACCTAATAGATTTCCTAGATATACTATATCATCACGTGAACTCCGACAATTTGTAGCTTTTCCATCATTAATATGGCAATTGTTACAACTTGAACTGAGTTTTGTAATCTCAACGATTAAAGTTAGGAATTTCGTTTATCTAGGTAAACTGAGGTTAAACCCGCAGTTAAACTAAGCTAGATAAAGGTTCGGTTTCAACTGTTGGAAACGTTTCAGTTCACAGTTACCACAAAATGCACATTGCATTTTAAACTTTGTTCACGCTTCGCGAATAAGTGCATTTTTATTTAAATAAAGTTATAATAATACAGTTTGCAGTTCCAATTGGGTTTTTCTTGTTTATCTTAATTTAAGCTGCATCCTTTAAAAGCATTTGTATGTTGAATTTTACTACAATGTACGAACACTGTAACTAGACGATGATAAGAATGAATTATGAATATTGCTTATCTTTATTTTGTATCGTAGTTTTTTCAGTAGGTACTACAATAAATATAATTTATTTTTCCATTGGATCTCTCCATTTCCATTGGATCCAAATTATCTCTTATTGATGACCAAATATTGTTCACAAAAATAGAAGTTGATACAGGTACAAATTTTCCATTCTAATACCTATTTATTATTTTTGTGAATGAAATTTGATTCGATACTTTTATACCTTTTAAAAATTTAATAGCTACTAATTATCTCGATGCTACTAATAAATAAATATTCATGACAATATACATTAACATACATTTCTCTCGCGAATTTCACGCGGAATTTTGTTGCGATGTTATCTTTTTAGCTATTACAAAATTCGATAGCGTTATTTATTATTTATGACTTTCCCTGGAATTGAGATAAAAACATTCTTCGCTTGCTTCCCATAAGAAACGGGAAATTGACAATATTTCTTATCATAATATCCCAATACTGTAAGCATAAGAAAAACATTTAAAGTTGTGATATATATTTAAATAGAAATTGTCTTCAAGTAACTAATTACTTATCACTCAGTTTTTCACAATGTTTAGTCAAATGAATAGCTATCTCTATATATATTTCTTAATTATATTCGTTACTAGCAGCGCCCCACGGTTTTGCCCGCATTGCTGCGCTCCTATAGGTCTCAGCGTGATAATAGCCTATAGCCTATATAATAGCCTTCCTTGATAAACGTTCTATCGAACACAATTTTGACGTGACAACGTCTTAAATTAGGTTGCGACGGGGAGTCACTTATGAAAAAGTGTTACGCTCGGTAACGTTACGATGAGTCAGCGAACGAGAGAGAGGCCCGCGGTCTGCCGCGCGCGCAGCACATAAATATTCTACCGAGAAAAAGACGTTGTCACGTAAAATCTTCGCCCGTAAAACCGACTTTACAGGCAACTATTTTTTAAATCTGACTCCGTAGTTCCTTTCGTAGTAGAAATATATATATTGCGTACCTATTCAACCAAAAAACAATCGGACAAACTCTTCATAGTACTTACCTATAGATTAAATTTGTAGTATAAATGAAGTTTTAATACAAATAAACACAGACATATAAATATATGTTTACAATGCACGTGTTGCGGCTTCGTGTTCTACTCACCGGCACGGAATCTTGGCCACTTACAAATTTGCCGATAAAAAAAGTTTGAAGCGCTTTTCACGATTTTTTTGTATGCAGATATGTTAACATATTACTTCTTTAATTTTATGTTAAGAAATCATTAAGTTTGAGAATAATCTTTTACCACTTTTTAAGAGATAGTCGAAATTTGTGATTTGTGCGGTTAAGCCGAAGTTATGTATTGTTCGTTTTAAACTTTTTTCGATATCGTTTGTGCCGTTTTATGATATTGTTATTGTTGTGCTGTAGTCAATGATCATAACAAACAATAAAAAATGCCGCTAACATCTGAACAACCTGCACAGGCCATCACAATGTTAGACCAATGACTGCCGCAACATAAAGTACCTAATGTACAGTACGTACCACGATCAGCGATGAACTAGGCATGGAGAAGATACCAGGAGACTGGCAGCTACACGTGCAGACCAGGAAGTGGAGGCGTGAGGTGCACATCAGCTCGAGAAGACCGCTTTATCGTTCAAGATATACTCAGAAATGGCTTTCTGACAGTTTTTGAGATACGCCACCGGCTCCCAAACACCAGGACAATAAATGTGAGTGAACAATCGGTGAGAAGACTAATAAAGGAAGTTAATTTGAAGGTTTGCAGACCAGCACGCTGTCCAGAACTCCTCAGGCATCACAGAGAAGCACGTCTTCGTTTTGGGCGAGAACATGAAAACTGGACCCACAGCCAGTGCGCTCGTGTTGTGTTCATAAATTAGTGCCAATGCACTTTACAAGCTTCTGATAGCCTTGAGTCAGTATAGAAGATACGAGAAGAGAGGTTTTCACCCATCACCACAACTCAAACGGCGATTTTTCATGGAGGGTCAATAATGGTATGGGGAGGTATAAGTTTCGATGCTCGCACGGAGTTATTTATCGTAGATAATGGCTTAAATTTGATCAGGTACACCGAGTAAATTCTCCAGGAACATTTTCAGCCCTAATACAGGCTTATCAGTGAAGAAAATTTGCTACTAATATACACTATAACGCACATCCGCGTGTCGTACGATGCGTATAAGAGTACCTTCAAGAGGTTATTATTGAAAAATTGGAGTGGCCAGTTCGTATCCCGGATCTTAATCCAATAGAACACATCTGGGACATGCTTAAAAAAAACATAAAGTTCGATTCTAACCCAGCACAAACGGTAGATGAGCTTAGAAATACAGCTGGGGCCGTTTGGTACACTATAGCTCAAGAGGACATCAAAAATGTCTTCTAGAGTATACCAGAAAGGATGCAAACAGTGTTTAAGGCAAGAGAAGGAAACATCCAATATTAAAAAGGTTCATTTTTTTATGTAAACGCTTTTTCCTAATTTTTGTGCATTTTTGAAGAAATCATTTAAATTTCACAGAAAAAGCGTAAATTCTTGTTAAATTCATATCTGCGCGGTAGAACTTATTATAAACTTCGAATTATTACTAAAAGTTTGTAATAACATTAAATTATCTAGTTTTGATTAATTTTTTTTTTTAATTTTGTAGTTGAAAAGAAATAGTGTAATTTTTCGCAGAAATTTGAAGTGGCCAAGATTCCGTGCCGGTGAGTACATTTCCGGGAATCCCGTTGGAAATATTTAAACAGTTTTAATGTTAAGCCTATAATGTGCTTTTATTATTGCTCTGTTGTTTTCGCTTTTAAATAGATCTATTTATTTTTATTGTGCTTGTTAACACTGATTTAATGGTGGTTTATAATATTTATTAGCTGTTTTAACTGATATAATAGCTTAACTTTTTTTAATTGTATAAAGTTGATGAGATGTTTGTTTCAACTTGTTTATATCAGGAACTACTGATTCGATAAAAAAGTAAGCTATTGAGCTATTCCTTAATATATAACACATTTTATAATAATTTGTGAAATATTTAGAAGAAAGCCTCTTAATTAATATACATACAGAAAATTGATCATAAAATCATCTGTAGAACTACCTATCGTTGGGTACAGGTGTAAAATGCATCTGCCCCATGGTAAAGTTTTATTAAAACTTGCCGCTAATAAGAATATTTTATTCATAAAACTGGTATGTTGCATTCTACTCCATGACTGCGGGATTTTGCAAAAAGTTTATATTTTTAGGGTTCCGTACCTCAAAAGGAAAAAACGGAACCCTTATAGGATCACTTTGTTGTCCGTCTGTCCGTCCGTCCGTCCGTCCGTCCGTCCGTCCGTCCGTCTGTCAAGACACTTTTTCTCAGGAACGCGTGGAGGTATGAAGCTGAAATTTATATCAATTACTCAGGTCTACTGTCCCTTGAAGCTGTGAAAAAATCAAACTTCTAAGCCAACGCAATCAAAAGATACAGCCGTTTATGCCGCAAATTTTCGACGCTTGCAAGGGAATCAAAACCTACAGGGTGCTTCCCGTGAACTCAGAATCTTGAAATTTGGTACGAAGCAACGTCTTATAGCATAGATAAAGGAAAAATTACGAAAACCATAAATTTTTAGTTACATCACATAATATTTTTTTTTTAATAATATTTTAAACTTACTACCCATTTCCTCATAAACGCGTAGAGGTATTAAATTGAAATTCATACCAAATACTCAGGTCTATAATACCTTTAAGCTGTAATAAAATCAAACTTCTATGTCAACGCAATCAAAAGAAACAGCAATTTAAGCTGCATATTTTGAAACTCGCAAGTACTCGCAAGGGAATCAAAACCTAAAGGGTACTTCCAGTCGACCTAGAATCTTGAAATTTGGCATGAAGCAACGTTTTATAGCACACATAAAGGAAAAATTCCGAAAACCTTAAATTTTTAGTTACATTACAAAATATATATTGTCGTAATGAACGAACTTTGTAAACCTTGCAGGTTTGTACGGAACCCTCGGTGCGCGAGTCCGACTCGCACTTGCCCGGTTTTTTTTTATTAAGTATAGGTATAATATAGGTAGGTAGAGAAACTATTTACGAAGTACGTGTTTGGTAGACTTTTTTATAATATTTTGTAAATACTTAATATCACTGTACCTATTTATGTGATAAAAATTACCATGAAACGTGTTATTTTCATTAAAATGCTGTTTGATGTTAATTTCATACGATTGTGGTTATTGTTGACACTTAAATTTTGCAATAATACAGGTGTCCTGACTGCAAAGTTAGCAGGTTCGATATGACGCATAGAGTCAGGTGTTTCCCTGCATAGCAGTCATATTTATTGAACTGTAACTTCTGTAGGCGCGTTGAGAGTAAAATTTCAACACCGCATCATGCCAATACCGTCACGACATGGAGTAAGGCGACGATTTTGGTATCTTTGAATCTTGCCAAAGAAGTCTCACTTCTGACTCGTGTGCTCGGCACACACGCTCTTTTTATAATTATATAAGTATTAAGTACCTATTTGAAATGCAAGGAAATATAAAAATTCAGTTATAAAAATAAAAAAACAATTTCATTTTCTGACTATTGTTCGCAATCAAACTATCTAGTATAGTACGAATAATATATTTTAAATTACAACGTACGTTATGCCTATATCATATTATCCTGTTTAAAAAAATGCAATAAAAATATGAAGAAAGTAAGAACCTACATAATTTATTCATTGAACATAAATTATATAAAACGAATATTCAAGTTATAAGATCTTTTCGATGTCACAAGAACGGCAGTCGAAGTATTTTCATATAGTTTGAATCCGAAAAGTTCAAACATACTTTATAGCATTACGTATTCTATTTAACAGCATTTCCTCACATTTCGAGGAAACTATAAAAATTGTCGAACGCTCGTTGCGTTCTAAATTTCTTCGTATGTTTGTTTTGCTGTAGAAGTTATGTATGGTATTGCTTTTAGATAGGTATTTGCACCCATAAAGTGGAATACAGAGTTAAATTGACGTACCTAGTTACTATTTGGTAATTTGTGGTTAAATTTTCATGATTTGTTCGTTTTAAATTGGAAAAAGTTGTTGAAAGATAATTTTATTAGTAGTCTACTAATATACTTAAGAAACTATAAAAAACTAGTGGTCCGCCCTGGCTTCGCCCGTTGTACATGTTTACGTTTTCTCACCATAAGAACCATCCTCGTACTTCAAGGAATATTATAAAAAAATAATTATTGAAATCGGTCCACCCGTTCACGCGTGATGTCGTGACCAAGGGAAATAGGGATTCATTTTTATATGTATACATATACTATATACCTACCTATAGAGATAAAAATACCATAGGTAAGTACTTTATTAAATAGGTGATAACATAGATTTTATCAGAAACAAGCTTACCGCCCGCGGCTTCGCCCGCTTTGTCTAAAACCTAATAAATTATATATTAAAACCTTCCTCTTGAATCACTCTATCTATTAAAAAACCGCATCAAAATCCGTTGCGTAGTTTTAAAGATTTAAGCATACAAAGGGACATAGGGACAGAGAAAGCGACTTTGTTTTATACTATGTAGTGATGTTAAAAATACACGAAAATGTTTTTATAAATAGAAAAACAACGTTTAATATTCAAATATATCTGTGATATTATGATTATATTAAGATAGCTCTGTCTAAAATTAGATGTAATATCTCGAGTGAATTATTTTAATTTTCTATTTAAATAATCTGTAAATGTCTTCTTTAATATGGTATTTAAATAAGACTGATAAAATTAGAATACAGTACGCCATTTATAATTACAACGTTAAAGGGAAAACAATGAAAAACACGGCACACTTTACAAGTACTGTTCCAATTTACTGCACAATTGATCTAGGGTGGGGGGAGGGGGAGGGAATCACTATGTAGGATGGTATTAATTGAAATTTGCTTTAAAGAAAACCCACTGAAAATACGTAGTTTGTTACAGTTTAAAGATTCCGTGTTTTAAGAGGTAGGTATTTGAATGATTTTGTAATAAATTGGTTTTATATTGAAACGAGTATTTTGGTAATTGTGTACTGAAAAAGATAGATATTTCTCGAACTATTTGTGCAGTTTCTATCTTGTTTGTTTTCGATTTATAGTTCTGCTATTACTGTAGTGTACTGTTACCTACTGTACTCGACTCTTTATTTATATTTCGATCATAAGCGTGAAATTGAACTATTCCTTAAACGTAAATATTTTTATACAAAATATTGTCATAGTGTAGTAGGTATTTTATCTCATTTTTAAAATACAGAATAAATTATATGCGTAGCAAAATTATTAACAAAAAAAGTGGATGAAAAGGACTTTACCCTTTTTCAGCCTGCATTAAATAAAATAAAATGCGAAATGCACTAAAACTGTAAAGTTATTAAGGCTGACCTGGATAACGACATTTTCATTATGATCATCCAACAAAAGTTACCCAGCGCTTTTAGGTTAAAAACTGGACCTAGTTTTGCGTGCCTAGTTGGTACTTACTTACCTTTTGACTTTGCACTAATAATCATTTAATATTATTTACATAAACATTTCGTAAAAAATAAGAAAATAATTTTGTGTAATTTACATACAACAGCCTTTATTAATATAATATAAATTAAATTAATGGTTAACGATTTTTTGGAACGATTATTTTGATTTATAAGTTCCAAGTACCTATTTAATATTTATTAAAATAAAGTAAACAATTGAGATACTAGCGGCATCTGAAGTTTGTTACTGGCATTGAGCGCGCGCGCAAGATTACGCGTTTGTTTTGTTAGTTTCACTTGTTATCACTAGATGGCGCTTTTATTTTTTTCTTGTAGAAAAACTTAGGTAGTAACACAGACTAATAATAATATACTACGTATACAACAGACGGTGCACTCCATACAAAAAAAGTTGCACTATGAATTTACGCAATTAAAGCGCCAGTGGGGAAATAACGTACTACATGTTCGATTATATCTCTTAGTCTTTTGCTTTTAACACACTAGATGGCACGTTAAACACTGACTTGATGTTCTTTTCCTTCCAGAGCCACTAGATGGCACTAATGTAAATATATGTACACGTACCTTTTATTTTCAAGTCTTTGGCGTCAAGTGTCAACTGTCAACTGTCAACATAATATTTTGTACCTACTCGGATTTTTAATTAAACAAAGCTGACTCACAGAGTACCTACATTATTATGACTGGTATTTAGTTCAGTTTATTTACGAGATTCTGTCAAAACCAAAACGAGAAGCTTTGTTTGTTTTCGTTTTTAATTGTTGAAAAATAAGTGCTAAATATGATTGATGGACTGTGAGGTTATGTAGAATCTACAGGCAGAAAAACGGCAGAAAATAAGCTTTATATGGTAAACTGATATTTTCTCTGAACATAAATTTTTACAAACATGATTTTTAATGATTGGTTTATGGATTTGTAACCCAATATAAGATTGTTTTATTACAGACTTATTGCTTACGTTCGCAATAACAAATACATTTGCTACTAAGAAGGATATGGGATCATGAAGGATTTCATCTGTTTTAATACCAGTAAAATGGAATGAGCGCCGTGGCCGTGACTGTGTTTGGTACATAAAGAATGACAAACATTCAACTTAAAATTATTATGAGTGCATTACGGGCAAACACACAATAAGTTGTCCTTTGACTAAGATGTACTTAATTTTAAGGAACACTAAAATGGATGGCTAGAATAGGTATAATCGCATACATAGTATTTATTTCTAGTCTGTTGTATAAATAATCAAAGACTACAAAATATATAGTGAACTATGTCTTTAATATTAATTCTACAGTTTACAGTGTAGTGTGTAATCTATTGTATGTGTGCGTCTAGAATATATAGTCCTGTTGTTCTACAGTTTAAGCAGTTCAATACAAGCTTACAGTCGAGTCAAGTGTTTCATTAACCACCAACCATTGCATGGCAACCCTGCCAGTTTTGTAAATTGTAGTCTACCTAACCTGACTGTTGGTTTTGATTTGTATCACACAAAGAATACTATACCAAATTTCAAGAAATAAGAATTAAATATTTGATTAACTTTTACTAATATACAGGAGCTTATATACATCAAACAAGACCAAAGCAGGGCTTTGGAGAAAGTGTGTATGGACAAAGACCCACAATACATATGGTGCGGACAACTGCATGAAAAGCATGCAGTAAGGGACATTAAATAAATAAATAAATAAAACACATTTATTGTCAAGATCACAACACGAGATACATTTATAAACGAAGGAAAAACAAAAAGAAATAAAAAGAAAAATAATTAAATAAAAATAATCTTATTCCTAAGAACTGTAATGTGGCAGTGAGTGACCTGACAAATGGAGCCAACTCAGTATATGATGGCAAGGTGATTAATACCTCACCACCACTGATTTTCAGTGACCCCAAGTGACTATTGGAGTTTCAGTCTAGAATTGTATATAATGATAATTTAACATGAGTATAATATACTCATGTTAAATTATCATATTATTATGTGAAAGATATATTTCTATTAATATGATAAATACTAATAAATAAATACATCAGTTAAAACATGATATACATATATATACATATATATATGTATAGGTAGATATAATATCAGTATGTAATTATGTATATACTTAATGTAAATAAATAAAATGAAATTATGTATATGTTACCGGAAATGTATGAAATCAAGGAATTGTATACAAATCCTAGTGGTCTAAGATCCGAATATAAGTCGAAATGCAACGGCGTGATAATAGAATGAGACCAATTTTATAATAAATTAAGTGTATTAAAAATGGTTTGACTAGAAAAATCCTGGACAGGATATTTTTTATTAATTATTAAAAAAAAAATATTTTCATTTTTTATTAATTGCAGTTTCGAGATAATAAAACAAACGTTATTTGAAGACTTTTTAACGAATGGGTCTCAAACTAATAGGAAATGTGTACAATGCCGATGCCACTTAGGAAATGTATAAAATATTGTTTAATAAACTATTTAATGCATACATATCCTAGTAAATATAAAAATGAATCGCAAAATGTGTTGGTAAGCGCATAACTCGAGAACGGCTGAACCGATTTCGATGATTCTTTTTTTATTATATTCCTTGAAATACGAGGATGGTTCTTATGTAGAGAAAACGTAAACATGTACCACGGGCGAAGCCGGGGCGGACCGCTAGTATCCTAGTAAATGTATAATCTTCCTTGGAATTATATATAATTCCAATATCGTATTAGGAAATGTAAATAAAGTAAATGATTTCTGTAATAAAACACGTTGTTATTTTTTTTTATTATAGCACTTATTGAGACAATCGGGTAACAGTCTTACCGTAAAATAATAATATGTTCATATTATCTTACTAATTAACATTTCTTAAATCAACTTATATTCATTCAAATCAAATTTTCATTTATTTAAGGGTGCTATTACCGATTTTTAACAAAAAACGCTATTTTACGGTACCATTTTAACTCAAAGCAATTACACGTGAGAACAAAGTAATATCTTAATTTAAAGATAATATATTCAGATCTACGATCATCTTATAAAAATTGTACGACGTCATACAAAATTGTCGCTGAAATACGATTTTCCCAGCACAATGATCGCATAAAATGCAAAAAAATGGGGTCTAAAACGGTACAATTTTAAGAAAATTAAAAGCCTAATCTATCTTCTTACCTATAAATTATTGAGGGATGAGGAGGATGAGGGAGGGAGGGAAGTCCTTTATAGATTCTGATAATTTTTTTGTATCTAAATCAAAATTTTATTTCAATTATTAGCTAAATTAAAAATACTTGTTGATTTCTTCATACATTTTGCTCTCGCGGGTCGTCACTCGTCAGACCGCGCTCAGAAGCGCTCTTGGAAGGACGGGTGTATCGCTCCTTGTCCCAAAAATAAAACGAATTAGAAAAAGATTATTGTGCGTGCACTGTCGTTTTCGTGATTTGAAATATTTGATACTTTTCAGATGCTCTTTTTTATGGGTTGTTGAATAGATTGGTGGGGTAAAACAATTCAAGATGGCGTCGACGAAAATTTGACTTTTTTTCGTGATGGGTGTCATTTTCATAGTTTTTGGGGTAGCTATTAACGAATATGAGGTCAAAACTGAAATCCAAGATGGCGCCGACGAAAATTGTACATCTTTTCGTCATGGGTGTCATTTTCATGGTTTTTGGGGTAGCTATTGACCAATATGAGGTCAAAACTAAAATCCTAGATGGCGCCGACGAAAAATTTGACATATTTTCGTCATGGGTGTCATTTTCATAGTTTTTGGGGTAGCTTTAACGAATATGAGGTCAAAACTGAAATCCAAGATGGCGCCGACGAAAATTGTACATCTTTTCGTCATGGGTGTCATTTTCATTGTTTTTGGGGTAGCTATTAACCAATATGAGGTCAAAACTAAAATCCAAGATGGCGCCGACGAAAAATTTGACTTTTTTTCGTGATGGGTGTCATTTTCATGGTTTTTGGGGTAGCTATTAACGAATATGAGGTCAAAACTCTAATCCAAGATGGCGCCGACAAAACTTTTACATCTTTTGATCATGGGTGTCATTTTCATGGTTTTTGGGGTAGCTATTAACGAATATGAGGTCAAAACTATAATCCAAGATGGCGCTGACGAAAAATTTTACATCTTTTCATCATGGGTGTCATTTTCATGGTTTTTGGGGTAGCTATTAACGAATATGAGGTCAAAACTATAATCCAAGATGGCGCTGACGAAAATTTGACTTTTTTTCGTGATGGGTGTCATTTTCATAGTTTTTGGGGTAGCTATTAACGAATATGAGGTCAAAACTGAAATCCAAGATGGCGCCGACGAAAATTGTACATCTTTTCGTCATGGGTGTCATTTTCATGGTTTTTGGGGTAGCTATTGACCAATATGAGGTCAAAACTAAAATCCAAGATGGCGCCGACGAAAAATTTGACATATTTTCGTCATGGGTGTCATTTTCATAGTTTTTGGGGTAGCTTTAACGAATATGAGGTCAAAACTGAAATCCAAGATGGCGCCGACGAAAATTGTACATCTTTTCGTCATGGGTGTCATTTTCATTGTTTTTGGGGTAGCTATTAACCAATATGAGGTCAAAACTAAAATCCAAGATGGCGCCGACGAAAAATTTGACTTTTTTTCGTGATGGGTGTCATTTTCATGGTTTTTGGGGTAGCTATTAACGAATATGAGGTCAAAACTCTAATCCAAGATGGCGCCGACAAAACTTTTACATCTTTTGATCATGGGTGTCATTTTCATGGTTTTTGGGGTAGCTATTAACGAATATGAGGTCAAAACTATAATCCAAGATGGCGCTGACGAAAAATTTTACATCTTTTCATCATGGGTGTCATTTTCATGGTTTTTGGGGTAGCTATTAACGAATATGAGGTCAAAACTATAATCCAAGATGGCGCTGACGAAAATTTGACTTTTTTCGTGATGGGTGTCATTTTCATGGTTTTTGGGATAGCTATTAACGAATATGAGGTCAAAACTAAAATCCACGATGGTCGTCGAATTTCAAGATCGTGTCATGGTAATACTGTCGCGTTATGGAGCAAGGCGGCGATTTTGGTATCTATGAATCTGACACGTTTTCTCGGCACACACGTTCTTTTTTTTTATTATCTTCGTTTAAATGTTTTAGATAAACTTTATTTTAAAAAAAGTTTAGCGAATATATTTAAAGTTAATAATATCTGTCAGAATATAAACACAGATGATGATTGCCACAGAGATGCGTTTTATATTACATTTCTAAATTCTAATATTTAGAATTTAGAAATGTAATATAAAACACAACACACAATTTTAAAGACTTTCTACAAAACTGTAGTTGTTAACGTTTTAGTTATTTTATTTAAGTTTACTTTAAAGGAGTAAGAAAAATATACCTAATTATCGACGGTTACATTGGGGATTTGGTAATACCTACATAGCTGTCTCAAAAACCTTGATAATGACACCCATGCCGAAAAGATGTAAGAGTTTCGTCGACACCATCTTGGATTTTAGCTTTGACCACATATTGGTAAATAGCTACCACAAAAACCATGAAAATGACACCCGTGATGAAAAGATGTAAAATTTTCGTCAGCGCCATCTTGGATTTTAGTTTTGACCTCATATTGGTTAAAAGCTACCCCAAAAACCATGAAAATGACACCCGTGTCGAAAAGATGTAAAATTTTCGTCGGCGCCATCTTGGATTTTAGTTTTGACCTCATATTGGTTAATAGATACCCCAATTACCATGAAAATGACACCCATGACGAAAATATGTAAAATTTTCGTCCGCGCCATCTTGGATTTTAGTTTTGACCTCATATTGGTTAAAAGCTACCCCAAAAACCATGAAAATGACACCCGTGTCGAAAAGATGTAAAATTTTCGTCGGCGCCATCTTGGATTTTAGTTTTGACCTCATATTGGTTAATAGATACCCCAATAACCATGAAAATGACACCCATGACGAAAATATGTAAAATTTTCGTCCGCGCCATCTTGGATTTTAGTTTTGACCTCATAGTGGTTAATAGCTACCCCAAAAACCATGAAAATGACACCCGTGTCGAAAAGATGTAAAATTTTCGTCGGCGCAATCTTGGATTTTAGTTTTGACCTCATATTGGTTAAAAGATACCCCAATAACCATGAAAATGACACCCATGACGAAAATATGTAAAATTTTCGTCCGCGCCATCTTGGATTTTAGTTTTGACCTCATATTGGTTAATAGCTACCCCAAAAACCATGAAAATGACACCCATGACGAAATGATGTCAAATTTTCGTCGGCGCCATTTTGGATTTGACCTCATATTGTTTAATAGCTACTCCAACTCCTTGAAAATGACACCCATGACGAAAAGATTTCAAATTTTCGTCGGCGCCATCTTGGATTTTAGTTTTGACCTCATATTGGTTAATAGCTACCCCAAAAACCACCCACATTTGCAAATGTGTTTGCTACTTAGGAAAAGTTCAGATTTAAAGATATAGATAATGTGACGAATTTAATTTATTTAATTCCGACTGTTTCTCGGAATAACATACCTACATTTACTAAGAATTGCATACAATGCCGGGTTTAATATATTGCCGGTAACATAATATTATGTATGATAATAATTCTTAAAAAAGTATTTTATACATTTCTTAAAAAGCTTCGATATTGTATACAATAATACAATTCATATTCAAATTGTTGTAAAATAGTCCCACTTTTTTAAGTTGGTTGAATACACTAAAATACTTATAAGGATCGTACCTACTAATAAAAGTAACAAAATGAATTTTTTAAAGTTCCCAGTAATCTTCTGGAATCATCAATTTCAATAAAAATATAAAAAAAAATATCAAGTATGAAGATGGTCTATAAAATGGATTGCGCTATGTTTACGTGAGCGTGATGTCCCGCGAACCACGTTGCGACGTTAAATATACCTAAATTTGAGTAACGCAGATTTGTGACAGCGTCCTTAAGGTAATCAGTCCCCTCGTCCTGCTGTCCCCGTGTACATGTCGCAGTTGGATTGTATAATCCGCCGTATTACAAACGGCCGGCATTTTGTAATATGCCGAAATTCGTCTTTTTCAAACATTCTACAAAAAGACGGTCGCGAGCCGACGGAGCCCCACTTCGTGGGGCTCCTATTTCTGTATAGTTCTAAAAAACACGAACCTAACCTAACCCACCCCCTTATCCAAACCAAAAAATTCTGATTACGAATTTTCGGCATATTACAAAATGCCGGCCGTTTGTAATTCGGCGGATTATACAATCCGATTGCGACATACATACCCCTCGTCCCGCGTACCTTCCAATATCTTAGATGTTTTACATTTCCGACTGTTAGTTAGGAAATGTATGGATTTCCTAGGAAATGTGTACTATAAAATAATTTATTTCACACATTTCCATGCGATTTTAGGAATTACATACATTTCCTGGGAATTTCATACAATGACGGATTACATACATTTCCGTTAACATATACTTACAATGTTTATAATTATAATGATAAATAGGCAGAAAATAACGGTCTATATAATGTTATGTTATATTATAACCAGTAAATAAAATAAATATTTAATTAAAGTTTATGTGTAAACTGTAATTCGATACAAATGCAGGGTTAGAACAGGATTTTAAAATATGTCTCCGGTATTGGAAACGAAAATTATTAATATTTGTCAAACTGGTTAAATGGTGGTGGAATGTTGTTCCAACACTTATGGCTCTTTCAATTTATGCGTTTCGTATCGGACCGCTAGTCGCTACAGTGCCGAAGCTGTGCGTTTGTCGTACGGCGCACGGCCGGTCGTTTGTTTTCATACAAAATGCACGGTGCGGCAACAGCGCGGCGTCCGTACCGCGAACGCTCGACAGCAGGACGGCAATCTACAGATCACCCATATTTGGCAATCTCGCTTCACCTAATGGCCTTGTTTGTTCAAGCCGAAATGAATTAATTACCTACTGCAAAAATTAAATAATTTAGATTACCTGGAAAAGACAAGGAAAATAAACTTTAAACAAGTGTTCGACCGATTATTACCAAGTAGGTAAATAAATTAATGACAAGACAAGGTAATTAATGCTAATAATTTCCTAAAGAAAACATTTTTTTCAAAATTTTCACATAATAGGTACTAGTACCTAACTAGACTCAAAAGTTTATGATAAGTCAATGAATGATAAATAGAATATGTTTAAGTAAAATGAAGTAGTTTATTTTACAATAAATTAATCTTATAAATTACCAACTTTCATTCTACGGCTTCAACCGTGTGCCTTATTCAATCCCTGTTCCTACACCTTGAATCCTATTTATGCAACAAAATTGAGATGTCCTTTTTCAACGTAGGTATGTACCGTGTATGTATGTATATCGAAATTTCCGTCAAAATCGGTTCAGACGCGTGCGGGAATACCTATTTTCTCGTGGTCCCACTATTTTCTATTTTGTCCTACTATGACGGAGTAACTTTCGTATTTATCTACAAAACAGAAATGATTTGATTGTTTGTTTGTTTGTATTGGATAGGATCCGAAACTACTGGATTGATTTGAAAAATTATTTCACCATTCGAAGCAAAAATTATACCTACCTGATGAACATAGGCTACTTTTTATAACGGAAAAATACTTCATTCTTATGGGAATCGATGTCGAAATATTTAATTTTAAGCGCATAAAGAAAAAAAACGCAAAGGATCATTCAAAACCTTTTCTACGGTTTAAATCTCAAAACTTTTTGGTTCATACTTCATATAAAGGTAATCTGATAGGATTATTTAGAAAATAAAACAAGATGACGTAGGTAGGTATTTAACTTTAGTTTCGATTTATTATCATTATGATGATTTCTTGATATTCTTAACGACGCGGTTGGCGCAGAGGTAAAGTAACTGCCTACTGAGCTGACGGTCCTGGGTTCGATCCCCGGTCAGGGCAAATATTTGTCTTGATTATTTGTTTTTGGGTCTGGGTGTTATCTATATATGTATTTATAAAATATTAAATTATATTTATCATCGTCTAGTACCCACAACATAAGCCTTAATTGAGATTACTGTGGGACTAGGTCGATTTGTGTAATATTGTCCTTTAATATTTATTTATAATTTATATACTTATAATTAAATGTGACTAGAAATAATATACTTACTACGGTTTAAGTATAGGTTGTATTATTATTATTATTTTGTAATGAGATCTTGCAATCAAATATTCACACAATCTCGCAAGTTTTCCGACAATTCATTTTTCGTATGAAAACGATCAATACACTATACTCTGTCCATTATATTATTATTTGCTTTTTGACAGCTTCACGCCTAGTATGTAGGATTGTATTGTCTATGTTAAAATGTCATACAAATAATTATCGTACTTCATGGACAGGTCCCGCCCACTTAGTGATGCCTACACAGAATTATTCAATAATGGGTCGATAGATTAGAATAATCGATACAAATACTCTGTAAAATATATCCGATACAGAAAAACTCTTCTATTATGTTATATAATTTAAACGTAAAGACAACCGAATTGTAAGATAGAAACCAATAAATAATAAAATATGTGGTTAGTTTAGTTTTAACATACAATGCATAGATATGTGGTCTTATTATTACATATCTTATTAGTACGTTTACGTTGTAATTATTATTTACGTACCTGATTCGATTTATGATAATATTTTAAATTTATAATTGAAATGGTATCACAATCGATAATCTTTTGAACATCACTTCTGGTATCACCCGTCGAGCTGTCAAAAAGCAATTCTTATAGTGGACAGACTATAGGTACCTACCTAATATAAGCCGCTACAGGAACGCAGTTAGTAATAATTAATAACGGCTTTAACCCATTTACAATATTTTTTATAGGTACTGCAAAGGCAATGAGGTTATGTATTAAAAACGTAGTACACATATATTATTATTAGTCTGTGGTCTGTGATATTATTATTAGTCTGTGTTAAAAACGTGAAAAGTAACGTAAAAACGTCTTAGTGCCATCTAGTATTCGTTTAGCATCGCCAAATCGGAGGAGAATAACTTGTTTATAGTAGTTTCATGAGATGGCGTTGTTTTGAATATAAACTTTTCTGTAAAATTAGTTAAAATCGAGTGAAAATTAAATTAAATAGGTAGGTTCCATTTACAAAAGTATGTAAAAAATTATAAAAAGCAATGAAATTGCAATTAAATCTAATTTTGTTTCTTGCTGGTTAAAATGATACACTTAGCGGCATCTATTGGTAGACGGATGGCATTAATCGTCTTTTGTATGTAGTGAACCAGACATGGTAGTAACTAGTAATTATTGAATTTTTATTTATTGAAATATTTATAAGTAATATGTAATTCATAACAGGCATCATTTTTATTGATATTAATGTCGAATATATTTATTATTTCATATTTAAAGGTTGTAGGCAGATTTAGGTACCTACCTATATTAACATCTTATAAAAAAAGAAGTAGGTACATGGTAATTTTTTAACATATAATCCTTTTCCTGATCCGACGGAATTGAACCTAGACTTCTGGACGTGTTGTCAAACATGCTAATTACTAATTACTAACTAGATAAATAAATCATTGTCTATATTAAAGTTTTTATGCAACATCCAGTTTAAAATAATTTCCGCATTGCAGTATTGTTCATATAGAAGTAAGAATTGTATCAAATAGTTTTGTTAGCGAGATGCAATGAACCTGTCTTGTGTGATGATAAATGTACTGAGTAAAGTACTTTTGAACAATGAAATAAAAGAATTAAGTAAGAATAACAGCTGTAAATTTTCCAAGTAGCTAGGTTATTTTAAATTTTCCAATTGGGTTAATTTTTATTAAATATTTTTATAACATACGATCGAATATAGCAAAGTAAATATCTATAGCACTTCTATAGATATGTTATGTGGATGTCCACTATCTATTATAAAAGTTCTGTTTATCATTACTAATTAGGTATCTCATGTGTTTTTCATATATTGTGAATAATCAAGTTAAAAGAAAATGATATAAAACATTCCTTATTAATATTATAAATGATTGCAAGATTTAATGAATAACTGGCGCATAAAATGCTTCTAAGTAGAGTAACTACAGGGTGTCCAGCAGCAGATTTCAATGTTTGAACGCTTCTAGTTTTAAAACGCGACGTGCGAGGGGGACGCGGAGGGTGTCATTCAGCGCGTGAGCTCAGGAGCTCTGCGGATTTTTTAGTTGCCATGGAGCAGTGGAGCGGAGAGCATCGCGCTTATGCTATTGAGGCATACTTTTCGTGTGATTTCGCTGGCGAAAGCACGCCGTCGGTTTAATAACCATTATCAAATTCATCGTTTAAGAGATGGACCTTCGATAAATTTGATACAGTCGTGGGTAGCAAGGTTTAGGGCTACAGTTTCAGTCATTAATAACCCTAGGCCGGGACCAGCACCATCAGTATCCACGATAGAAAACATTAAACTTGTTATGAATTCTGTAATTGAAAATCCTAGTTTATCACTTCGCACACGTTCGTCGATATTGGGAATTCCTAAATCGATTTTACAGGTCATTATGCGAAAAAAGCTTAAGCTCCATCCATACTAAATTCAGATTATTCAAGATTTGCTACGTGTCATACTGCTAATGTGTCAATGAATTCAGTGCGGCAGTTATTTCTTGAAAAGCACATATCCCGAAATGGCATCATCCCGTGGCCACCCAGGTCACCAGACCTAAGTCCATGTGACTTTTTCTTGTGGGGCTATCTAAAAACTGTGGTTTACCAATCAAATCCAACAACCATAAGACAACTGAAGGAAAATATCCGGGCTGAAATAAACAGAATTCCCAGTTCCCTTTGCAAACAAGTTTTTCTCAACATGCGGAATAGCTTGAGGAGTGTGTGAGAGTAGAAGGGCGGCATTTGGAAAATGTAATTTTCAGGAGATAAAATCCACACTCGTCTTCTTTTGACTTTAATAAAAATATTTTGTTTAGAAATAATACTTCTTTTTTTACAAGCCCTCAAACATTGAAATCTGCCACTGGACACCCTGTATTTTGTGGCAAAATAAAAATATCAACTCGCAAAGCGATTAAGACCTCCATTTAGCTCATAAAGCCTCAGTTTTAATCAATTTATGATTCTATTAACGTTGGTAAGGGAATTAACGCGGCCATAATATCGTAGAAGTATTATAATCGTAAATTATTTTATACTAGCTGTACCGCGCGGTATCACCCGCATTGCTTCGCTCCCGTTGGTCTTAGCGTGATGATATATAGCCTATAACCTTCCTCGATAAATGGCCTATCTAACACCGAAAGAATTTTTTCAAGTCGGACCAGTAGTTGCTGAGATAAGCGCGTTCAAACAAACAAACTCTTCAGCTTTATAAGATTGTATATTTGTATAGATGAGCGATAGTATATTTTTTCATAATTTCCTTAATTATTTTTGGTCCTTTTTTCACACTTCAAGTTTACTGGTTTTATTGTAAGCAGTAATTTTCAGCATGATTCTCATTGAACACATTAAGTTTTATTTTCATGATGATAAATATTATGCTATTAACAAGTTATTCTTTAAGCTATGCGTGTGTAAATTATACTAAACCTATGTGTAACATAAACATGCAATCAAGGTTGTTTGTGCGTGTCGGATTGGTTACGGATTATGTTTTAGCTCATTTAGGATATTAGAATACTATTATTTAATTAATTCTTTACTGATATTTAGTTTAACCTATTCGAATATCTACATGTGTATAAAATTTTCGTGTTTGTGACCATAGTCATCCGAAAAGGCTTGATCGATTTTATGCAATTTCTTATGTAGGCTCGGTAGCTCTGAATATTCGTGAACTTTTTATATCCCTACGTAGAGCTACATTTGTCAAGTCAGATAGAAGAAGATAGTAATCAGATAAATACTTAAATATGTACCAATATAATACAAACGCAATAGTGTTTCAAGTTTCAACAAGTTTCATCCAGAATACAGTTTTTGGTAAAACGGACGTATCCAATACCGCTCTACGAGTTGAACAAATTAAGCTCCATATGTCAGTATGGAGTGGCGTCTGAAGCCACAATCTGTTGCGAAAAGCGTATCGATATTTCACGACTAGGAATTAAAATTACATATACGTTCATAAGTAGGTATGAATTTTAGTATTTTCTACTGTTTGATTTTAAGCGAGTATTATACCTACATATACATTAAGAAATTAAAGATTTTAACGGATTTTAAACGCAATTTATTCATTATATGAATTTCCCGACGTTTCGCACACTTTGCAGCGAGCGTGGTCACCACATATGGCATAAATTTTATCATAATTTTTTTTCTTATAACTTAAGATTTTAAATCATTTAAAGTATAACTTGATCAAATTGAGAATTTGAAAAAATCACTTGTACTACTACTCATGTATATTTAAGGTATTTTAAGGACCAGTTTCAGGACTTCCTAATTTATTTCATGTAACGCTATCTAATAGTTTAAGAGTTTTTTTCATATTATATTGTTTCACAATAGTCATTTTAACTGACTTTTAGCTTAAGATAACCTATCCAGACGTTGTTGAAACTCGGTATAAATCTAATACTTATATGAATAATGCTAGCAGCACTCACGTAATAGTCTCTACGAGCAAGCATCACTAATATAAACTTATTTTGAAACACAAACACTCAACCAGGAAGGGGGATGGTGTTTTTCTCTTTGCGCCTAGTTTATGGATCAATGGAGTGTTTGTTTACCGCCTGTTAACGAGTAATGGCCTGAAAAACGGAAAAAACGCAACACAGCAGAGCAAATTGTTTGTGCCCTGATTGGTGTTTGTGTATTGGTAGTTTTTGTAAACTCTAATTAGTTTGTTTTAGAGCCCCGTGTCATTTTGTAGGAGATAGTTCTTTTTCTGATGTTTGATTTTACGCGAGTATTATACATTTAGAAATTAAAGACTTTTTAACGGATTTTAAACGCGATTTATTCATTCTATTATTTTCCCGACGTTTCGAACACTTTACAGCGAGCGTGGTCACGGGGAGACTGAGATGTTATACGTCTTGACGGTCATTCAAAAATTGCTGTTTGTAAACTACCTCCACCTATTCCTCCGTAGTTGGTATGTGGAGTATTTTTCCGGATGTTGGCAGTATTGGCTGATCGTGTCTTCTAGTCTTTTGGTATGTTTGACATGGGGTTTTAAATTCTTAATAACAGGATCCCAGGTGTTAGAAAGTTTCAAACCATCTTCTCTATTGAAATTTGGGTGTTTTTTAATTTCAATAGCCTCGCGCACAAGTCTTGGAAAAAATTTATTTTCTCTGGCAAGGATTTGTGGTTGGTCGAATCTTATGAAGTGGTTGTTGTCCAGTGTGTGTTCACATACCGCAGACTTCTTGTGACGCCGATGCTTGATATCCGCAATGTGCTCCTTCAGTCGGTTAGCAATGCTTCTTTTTGTTTGGCCGATGTATGAGAGTCCACAGTCACAGTCTAAGACTTGTGCGCGAGGCTATTGAAATTAAAAAACACCCAAATTTCAATAGAGAAGATGGTTTGAAACTTTCTAACACCTGGGATCCTGTTATTAAGAATTTAAAACCCCATGTCAAACATACCAAAAGACTAGAAGACACGATCAGCCAATACTGCCAACATCCGGAAAAATACTCCACATACCAACTACGGAGGAATAGGTGGAGGTAGTTTACAAACAGCAATTTTTGAATGACCGTCAAGACGTATAACATCTCAGTCTCCCCGTGACCACGCTCGCTGTAAAGTGTTCGAAACGTCGGGAAAATAATAGAATGAATAAATCGCGTTTAAAATCCGTTAAAAAGTCTTTAATTTCTAAAGGAGATAGTTCGTCAGTTTCAATGATCGATTTTTCTTTGCCAGACATATTATTATTTATTTAGAATCTTTACTAATATTATAAAGTTGAAGAGTTTGTTTGATTGAACAGTCAGTTTGTCAGGAACTGCGGGTCCGATTTTTAAAAAAATATTTCAGTGTTAGATAGTCTATTTATCGAGCTAGGTTATGTATCATCACTTTAAGACCTATAGGTGCGGAGCAATGCGGGTAAAACCGCGGGGCACAGCTAGTCGAATATAAATATGAAATTCATTGTATGCGCTTAAACTACTTTTATGTATAGGTACCAAGAAGGCGGACAAGTTTTAGTAAGAAGTTTTTGCGACACTTTGCTTGAGTTATTCTTAAGTTAATAAACTTTCCGCCATGTATTTACCCGTCGAAGAAGTATAAAAATATTTCCCTAGAAATAAACGCGTAGTTTATTAATGGTGTGTTTATTTTTACGTCTTGGAGAGGTTCTTAGAAACAATCGAAAAGTTGTCTAAGTTATTAATGTTTATATTAAATCAACAGGAATATTTATAAACAATTAGGTTATAGTTTTAAAATACTTTGTAAAGACCCGAGTATATCCGATATTCGGTAATATTTTGAGACTTTAACTGTATATTTTTAGGGTTCCGTACCTCAAAAGGAAAAAACGGAACCCTTATAGGATCACTTTGTTGTCCGTCTGTCCGTCCGTCCGTCCGTCCGTCCGTCCGTCCGTCCGTCTGTCAAGACCCTTTTTCTCAGGAACGCGTGGAGGTATGAAGCTGAAATTTATATCAATTACTCAGGTCTACTGTCCCTTGAAGCTGTGAAAAAATCAAACTTCTAAGCCAACGCAATCAAAAGATACAGCCGTTTATGCCGCAAATTTTCGACACTTGCAAGGGAATCAAAACCTACAGGGTGCTTTCCGTGAACTCAGAATCTTGAAATTTGGTACGAAGCAACGTCTTATAGCATAGATAAAGGAAAAATTACGAAAACCATAAATTTTTAGTTACATCACATAATATATTTTTTTTTAATAATTTTAAACTTACTACCCATTTCCTCATAAACGCGTAGAGGTATTAAATTGAAATTCATACCAAATACTCAGGTCTATAATACCTTTAAGCTGTAACAAAATCAAACTTCTATGTCAACGCAATCAAAAGAAACAGCAATGTACGGAACCCTCGGTGCGCGAGTCCGACTCGCACTTGGCCGGTTTTTTACTTTTTTGAAAAGGTCGTGACTCGTGTACCCAATAGGTGTCTGACATGAAATTAATTATGCAAATGGTAATAATTTGTTTGTATTCATTATAATTGTTTATGTTATTAAAGTGCTCCAATTTAGCCACAGACATAATTACCTCACTGTAATGAGCGTGATTAAATAATTAAATGCTTTGAGAGTCATGTTTTATATTATTATGTAACATTAGCAAATTGTTCCGTATTTGCAAGTGGAAATGAAATACATATTTTATAAATACAGTAAGTGTTTTCGTACTAAGAGCTTTTGTTTGCTACCAACATAATTATTTGTGAGATATAGTTGTACTATTTTGTGTATCTTCATATAGCTAAGAGCACTTATTTTTACATAAATTTAGAAGCACAGCTGTACCCATATTTGTAGTTTGAGTAGGTATATGAAATATTGAAATTTTAAAGAAATCATTTAGCTGTTTACCTTAAGATTCAATTAAATATATAATCTGCAAATGATGATTCAGATTTTAGTAGTTACAATTTTTGAAGTGAAAACTTCTTTAGCGGCGTTGGGTATAAAATCTTAAACTCGCGTCAGGACACGTGGCCTGATCGAAAAAGCGTAAGACGGACTTTTTTTTTTTTTTTTTAGCCCTTATATTCCATGCGTAAGACGGATACCATTCCAAAATATCAAACATGCTGAACGTTAATAATCAAGTTTTCACTTCTGCCGGCACTCCCGGAGTGCAACCCGTCTTTTATTATAAACTACATAATATGAGGAAATTGAACCTTAAATTCGATTTGAAATTATGTACCTTAGTACCTAGGTACTGAACTGAATCTATTTCGCATAATATGTTTAAAATATTCAATAATAATATCGTATTAAAATAGTCCTTTGTAGAATTAACACAATGAAAGCTCAGTTATTCGTATGCCAAGTTTTTCATGTAAATCGCATAACAATTGAACATTACAAAAACATACAGTGTTGCCAGGCGGCATATTTTCGCAGAACATCCAATAAAAGAGAACAATATCTTTTATTTATTTCTCCGCATTAACATAGCTCCCATATTCGCGACTTCATAGCTCAGTAGTTTATGAACAAAATATTCCGAATACTCGTGCCGAATAAGCAATTTCATCTAGAGCTATTCTCATGGAATGATTTATTGTTTCAGATGCCAACAATGTAGCCTCTGCGAGTTTTACATTCAGTGAAAAGTGAATTATATCGATGAACTATCCGACAGCACTATTTTGAAAAGTTCGACGCGTCGCAATGCAAAATGCGCGCGCGTGATTGGTTCGAGCGTTCAGCGTATCAGTGATTAGTGATGTGCGGTGCAGATAGTGGTTATCGATAGTGATTAAAATGGCGACGATGGATTTGACTAACGAGGTGGTGCGGTTGCGCGCCGAACTCGAGAAGGTCTCGACGGAGCGGGACATGCTTCTGTGCGAGGTGTCGAATCTGCGGAGGGAATTGGAATTGAGCGAGTTGAAACACTTACAAGATGACGGGTGAGTTGTATTTTTAATCAGGTTTCCCTATATTCAAAACGTTAACATTATAAAGCGTATGATGTTGCTTTATATTAATAAAAGTTAAAAAATCACGTAAAGATTTCATGTTTTCGCTGAAATCGTATCAAACAAAGCTGGAAATCACCGATATTATACCTCTAAGATCTACAAGAACATTATAATTCAATGATATTAATATGATACAAAATTAATAAATAAATAAATATTTATAAATAGTTAATAAACAGCTCCCTTAAAGGGGGGTTCATTACGCCACCCATATAAGTGTAGTATTTAAAGCACTCGCGTCCCGAAAACCGTCTGTTTTCAAACTGTCACATGTATAGGCACATATAAAAACACTTCCGTGCAAACAAAGGGACGTCTTCGTCCTTTGAAAGCCTCCGTGCGTCGGATCCTCGCTCGCTATGTTTTGATTGTGGTTCAAGACTGGTCTCATTTATTGGGAGCGACGTTTTGGGTTTCGTAGCTTTATGCTTTATATTATTGGGCGTTTAAATTAATGTGCTCATGTTAGAGCGATATGTCCCTATTTCATCAATATTACATTGTATTATTATCTGATGCCTTTTAGTGAGTATTCCGCATGTACATCCTGATCCTGTTTTCAATAGTAACATGCTCCGTTTTAAGTTTTGCAATACGAGTTGTCTGATTGAGTAAGATAATATTTTGCCATACCTTTAAATATAAAGCTGAAAGCTGCTAAAACAGATTTAACAAAGGACAAAGCTTATCATGTTCACATACAAATATTCAATAAATGAAACAGTAACAATCTCACTAATATTTAACACGTGAAATTTTTGAGAATGGATGGATGTTTGTTCCTCTTTCACGAGAAAACTACTAAGCGGATTCTGATCATTAGTACTAGGCAGTTGTAGCCTATGTACGAGAAGAAAACATATCTAACATATAGAGATCATTTAAAGGGGGGGTTCATAAAAAGTTTGAACCGCTCTCGCTCATCAAATACACCGTTTCGTATTCTGCCTATTACGCTATTGTTCGTCCCGTCTATGGTGACGTCAGGTCCTTTCTGTTGAGCCTCTTCAGAGCTTGTACGCGAGTGTTGTGACGGAACGTCTTTGAATAAATGCTATTCAATTCGATATTGTATTTGTGAGTTAGGACAATGTTTGTACGGAATTTGATATGGCATTACAGCTTGTAGCCATTTTTTCTACAGAAGTGGGGTAGGATAGGGGTACTTTTATCAGGATAGTGCTAATTTATAGATTACTTTTATCAGTTTCATTTAGTTTTTTATTCAATTCAGTCATTTGCTTCTTGAGGTGAATTTGATTATTACGTTAAAATTCCTTCTCTATACTTTATATTCGTATCCTTGTATCCTATTTATCTGTTTAAAAAGTCCTTTCTAAACTTGAAAGTCGACGAAGTAACAAAATATTTTAAATACTACATTTCAATTTCAGTCAAAAGATAAAGTTCAGAATGTCTCAAATACCAAGTCTAACCACGTCATTTAAATACAAGTATAAAATAAAACAAAATTAAAATTTAAAATAAAACTATACTTCCATAGCAGACCCGTATTTTTGAGCACTTTTCGTCCTGAATGCCATGGACTCACTTGACACGGGCGGGGTGTAACGACGCTCATTATATTTTGGTACATGTAGAAATGTAGGATTTAATATTAATTTCCAGGGATATAACACTGCACGCAGTTTGCGCATTTTGTAGAATTATTAAAATGTACAGAATATTTTTAAATTGTCACTCTATAATTATAAAACACTGGGATAAGGTTACGTACTACGTACCTATTTAGGAACGTTAAGATCAGTCCAATGCTTATAATATCCTATTTCCTGCTGATATTATAAACGCGAAATTTGGTTAAAATTTATGGATATGTATTTTTTACTCTTACGCGAAAATCACGGAATTTTGATGACTCTTGGCCGTGATGTAGACGAGAATAATAATGTATATATTACTTTTGAGTTATAAGCTATGTATAAATACTTGCTATGTCCGCGGATGGAACCGCGCGGCACAGCTAGTTATTAGTATACTATAATTATAATTTTTCTAATTCATGTAAAATTAATACAGAGAAGACGTAAAAGGTTATATCAAAAAATGTTCTAATAATTTATTCATGTTTCATAAAGACGAACATTACAATAATATCTATCGTCACAAATTACCAAAGCATAACATAATAGGTATTATTATGTCGATAAATATTTGCGTTTTATTTCGACGCTTGATAGGGTCGTACATAATTTAAATAAACAAGGTAATATTGGATACCCGTGTTTCATTTCTTTGTAAATATTTGCCTTCGAGAAACCAATCGTTTGAGATAGTAAGCAAAACAAGATTATATATTTATATTATAAAAACATAAAACCGACATGGTCGTGGTCGGGTGATAAAATGATATGATGAGATGCATTCGTTTGAAAAATGACAAAATCGAAATTTTAAATAAAAACTGTAGGTATTTAGTTAACAGTCGGAGAGGGAAAGTATTATCGAATAATGGATAAATGAAAGTTTGTGAAATCTATCGGTGTAGTTTTTTGCCACTTTTTTGTTATTTTGAATTATATCTATAGTAAGATATTTAGGAATTAATATAACTGTGGCTTATGTGCTAAATAGAATTAAACAATAAACAACAATTTTATTCTTCAAAATATTAAACATTTATTTATTTATTATTTATTAGAAAAAAAGAACGCTTGCTCCTATACAAGGTTTTCCTAACATTTTATTTATTCACTAGCATTCCGCCCCGGCTTCGCCCGTGGTACATGTTTACGTTTTCTCTCATAGGAACCATCCTCATACTTCAAGGAATATTATAAAAAAAGAATTAACGAAATCGGTTCAGCCGCTCTCGAGTTTTGCGCTTACCAACACATTTAGCTATTCATTTTTATTATATAGATATTTGCACGATTCATTTACGACCAGAATGTTATTACTTATTAGCATTAATATATATAAAAGATAATACTATGTACATACCGTCTACGTAACCACATTCAGCAAATACAGTTAATTTGAATTTCTACATAAAAATACAATACCATGAATATGCTATTGAATTTACAGTAAATACTAGGAACAATATAATTTATTAAACGAGCAATCCATAAGTAAACAAGTTCGTTATGCCAACATAAAACTGCGGCTTGCAGATTTATTAGTATTGTTTTGATTTTATTATTATCATAGAGTGAATAACATCGACTAACTATTTTAAAACATATAGGTATTACGTTTTATCAATGATATATATGTCGTGGACATATCGTAGATTTGCTCATTTCATGAAATGGCCAATTTAGTTTGGCCAGATCGTTAAATCGTCAACGTTTCACGATTTGGTCATCCACATTTGGCCAGATCGTCGATCTGGCCAAACGTGGATGGCCATTTCACGAAATACGACCATTTTTGTTTCTTTTTTAAAAAACGATTCGCTTCTGGCACTCGCCGGCCGCTGCCGCGGCACGCTCGCTTTGCTCGCTCGGCTCGTGCGTTGTTTATTAAAGTCTAACCTAACCTAACCTAACTGTTTTCTATTGAAAAAACCATTCGCTTCTGGTATTCGCCGGCGCTACCGCGGCACTAACTTAAATGACAATAAACAAGTTCTTAAAATATTCTGAATTTTTTAATGTTTTATGGACTCTCTAAGATATTTTATACGATCTGGCCAAATGTCGATGACCAAATCGTGAAACGTTGACGATTTAACGATCTGATCAACCTATGTTGGCCATTTCATGAAATGAGCAAATCTTACGATATGGCCACGACATATATAATATGATAACCGCATCGTCAAAAAGAGAAAAGCATTTTTGATACTTTCACAAAATTTGCCAAAATTACGTAAAAATAAGTACATAAATCACAGAATAGAATTTAATCTCTCCAAAACGTAACTTAAATTCCGCCACGCATTATTAATAGCCACAATCAGAATTACCTCCAACGTTATTTAGAAAAGGGTAACATTATGTATTTATTTATTTATTATATCTGGCTTGCTTTCTATTTGACCTTTTGAAGACCAAATGCCCAGCTTACTTGTTTGACAAGCTAACGTGGCGATAGGATCGTGGTTGTAACCCAATTAGATTCGGTACCAATACTTTTTCTGTTCCAAAACATAGAACAATGGCTTTCCGCGGCAGTTTCAAGTACTGTGCAACAAAATGTTGGAACGACATTCCTCCACCCATACGCAACATTTGTTGCAAATCAAGATTCAAAACTGTCTATCGAGACTACCTTTTAGGAATACAAAAATCAGTTCCATAATTTTGATATATTTGTTTATTTTTCTCTGTTTATTTTTATTCATTTGCACAGTCTTGTTTCTGCCGTAAGGTGTAAACCTATAGGGTTACCACACCTTCTGTGGAATGCTTGTTGGTTCCTGAAGTTTATTATTATTTCTTATATTGTGTATTGCCCTTTCATTTGTGTACCTATATGTTTATTGATATTATATACTATAATTTTATGAATATTTAACCTTTATCTCCTTTGCATTATCTATTTATTTAAGTTTATTTTAATTTTCTGCCCTCAAGAGGCATTGGCAGAATATCAGCGTCGGGGTCTCTTTAAAAACTCTGACATTTATGCTGAGCCAAGGCCTGTTCGTAGAACGCTGTGCACATTAACGGTTTAATTGTTATACTTTTAATTTTTCTGTGTGTATGAGTGTTTTCTGTATTGTTTTACTGCTTTTTGTCTTTTGTGTTTTATTTGTAAGTGTGATTGTGTTCTATGAATAAACGTTTTACCTATCTATCTATCTTATGTCCTAAATCTATCTTATGTGTTTTCACCGGATCCGAGCGTACAACCTTGGAAGGCTGTCTATTTTAATCGCCATTTTATCGCCTGTAAAGGGTAACGTTGAAAGCTATAGTTTAATTTGGTATTTCAGTATCGATCGATTTGTTATAAATGTTACATTATAAATGTTGCGAAAATACGTGATTACTTCACGTATTTTCGCAACATTTTGTACCTACTGTTTTTATGAACCTTGATCACCTGATATCTGGAAATTGGCCCATTGACCAAGCTAGCGGGTAGGCGAACGATGGTAGCACATACTAACATTAACCAATCGTCCACATTTCATCCGTCAGAAAATAGTTGAGGTGCCAGGCCCAGGGATCTTGTACTAATGTCTGTAGGGCATGATTAGATAGGTACAATGCTGCAATTTGTAATGGGTATATTAACCTAGATTAAAGAACGGGTGAAATTAAATCTACTTGTTAATTGCTGTTTAATATTATATGTATGCAAAATGATCAAAAATTATAGATCGTGTTTATTTATTGGCAGGTAATAGAACACGTGAATAGATAAAATAAGGCATATTAAATGTTCAGTATTTTTAAATTGATAGTAGTTAAGGGTCAGATAACAAAATGATATAGAGCGAAAACTTACTTTCTTAGAAAGTTTTCGAAAAATTTGCCCTCCACGGTGTTATAGTCAGAATAATTTATTGTTTCTTTAAAAAATACCGTACCTAAGTGCCCATTGAAATTTAAAACAGGCCTACAAAACTACTAGAGTTGTAAAACTACTAACAAACACTTAACTTCAGGTGACCCGCATGATTGCTTATTACCTCTGCTATAAAAAAGCATAAAAACTGCACATTCGTCGCAAATAGCTATTTGCGAGGCAGACGTGTTTCATAACCTCAATCCTTACTAATATTATAACTGAGAATGTTCATTTATTTGTCCTTCTTTCACGTCGCAATGGAGCAATTTTATGATATGATTCTTGTACGTAGAAATAGCTAGGAAGCTAAAGAGTAATATAGGCTACTTTTTGCTGCGGTAAAACATCTCATTCCGCTGGGTATTTCCCTACACTACGCGGGTGAAACCTAATAAATAGAAGCTAGTAAGTCCCATATTAAAACAAACACATTCCTACATAATATGTTGTTGGTAACAAGTGTTGTATTGTGTTCAATCAATCTTATCGTTTGCTGTACCCTCTTCGGGTGTCTCACAATTTTCGATCAATAGAAAGAGCCCTCTTTCCTCGACTTTTGTTGAATTTCATGTGAGATTCAAATATACCTACTATTGAATATTTTCCTGTGATGACTTTATTACAATATATGGTTTAAATTAATGTAGTTGAGAATGGATATATTATGAGAGTGATATTTCGCACTCGAAGACATAATTTATGCTTTATGAATATTGCGTTTTTGATAAAAATAAATGGGAAAATCGAAATTAAAATTTTATATTAATATTCATAATTCCGCATTTTTAAGAGACTTTTTATGTTTAATATTCGTTGTGCATATTTATATTATTTCATACGTTTGAAAAAGTTGGTATTCAGTGATGTAATATTATTGTTATTTTACTGATTAGAGTAGGTACTAATCGTGGCAAGTATGTCGATCAATATTGAAGTAAACGCGACCGTAATAACAAAGTATGAAATGTATGTTAATTACCCTGAACTGTTTTGTAATAATTATAATTGAATTACATAGTAAGTCTCTTAAATAATATTTAACGGCTATAATATTTCAATTATATAAAAGAATTGGTATTAAATTCCTAACTGGCCGTAGATAAGCAAAAAGGATCCAACCCACAACATGACCGAAAATGAGTTAAGTATACCAAACTGCTCGTCAAGGTCTATATTTTCGTTTAGCAAAAACAATCCTAGTAAAATATGAATATTTTGACGTTAAATTGACACAGGTTACCAACCCACATGTATGGAGAACCCCTTTTTTAGTTTCGTAAAAACAATCCATTCTTCTTGGATCATATTGTAAAACGGTCAGTCTAAGAAAATGACACAACACTAAAATGTTTAAAAAAATCCAAAGCATGTGGATCCTTTTCGATTATTGTATATTAAATCAAACCTATGCAAAAGATAAATCGCTAAAGAGATTCAGAAAGCATGGATCTCTTTTGTTAAACTAAATTTATATTTAAAAAATAAAAAATTTATACTGGTTTAATAACAAAAACGATTCAGAACATTTGGATAGACCGAATATTATGTATTTACAGCTTTAGGCGTTAGGCATGCATTAAGTTCACACCTAACTATCTAACAGTAAAAACGATTACACTCAAGTATCTTGAATCCGGTCACACGTTTTTGCCGTTGTTTAAACCGATTTTTCTAAAATAGAGGCACTGTTAAAATACCATGAAAAAATTTACACAGCTGACGAATATGTCAGAGGAACAAAAAAAAAGTAAAAATCTCGGACACCTATCGATCACGCGCTCATACGATCTTTATCACATTGAGTTGCCTATAGAAGACTGTTAGAATTGTTTGGGATATAAATTTAGACTGAAATCGATTGTATGTGCATGTCCAAAGACTAAACAGTCTAGTCGTGTGGAATTCAAGAGGAGAACACAACTCGACTGAACAGTTTATTTATTTATTTATTTAGCCCTTATATTCCACGACATTTAGATACAATTTACAACAAAAGATACATAGTACATGAAAATATTAATAATGCAATTCGGTTAAATGTCCTGGCCCCTTTCGGGTATAGGCCTCCTCCAACTGTCCCCATTTCCTCCTGTTTCCAGCTACCTTCATCCAGTCTTTGCCCGTCAATTGCAGAATATCATCAACCCAGCGAGTCCTTGGTCTGCCTTTCTGTCTCTTGGATCCTGGGCCTATCCATTTCGTGACCCTTTTTGGCCATCTATCTTCGGAGCAGCGGGCGATATGTCCAGCCCATTTCCATTTTAAGCGCTGTGCATGTTGTAACGCGTCTATTACTTTGGTTTTTACTCTGATTTTTGTGCTGTTGACTTTGTATATGGTCTTGATGCCAAGGATACTCCTTTCCATAGACCGTTGGCACTGAACACTGAAGAACAGTTTAGTCGATGCAAATGTTGTATGTATGCGCGGTTTCGAAAGGAAAATCTTTGGAGGTATCTGACGATTTCCAATTACTATGGCCAAATGGTAAAGAAAAGCCAAATTAGACGATTTGGAGTCAATCTTTGACTATATACCTAAATACTGCCTGGATTTCTATAAATCTTTAAGGGACAATCCAAGACTTCATGACGATATGGCGATGAACCAGACTTCGCACACGAAGAAGAAAAATCGGATAGAATAAATATGTTTTATATAAATAATGAAAAAAAAAATTGAAATTTAGTTGTTTTATTAATGAAATTTAAAAAAAAATAAGGATTTTAGTAGCAATTAGATGCTTTGAATCGTTTTTGTGAAACGAAAATTCACTTAACATAATTGAAAATAGGTTTTATCAAAAAGGATCCTAACACACATTTAGCTGAATATTTCAAGAAATAAAAATAAAGTCAAAAAATTTTCTATGTAAGAATAAAATATGCATTGACACATACATATTTTCTTAAGAAGCAATAACCGCAACCAAGACTTTATATGAACAATCACACGTTAAACTTCAATCTTCAATAACTCAAAAGTAACATTTTGTGGGTTGGATCGTTTTTGTTTATCTACGGCCAACTAGGAAATAGGAATCTGTGTTAAGTTTTGCATAATTAAGTAAAAAACATCACATTTTTATTCGTATTAATATCAAAATTCATATTCACCGCACTTGAGTAGGAGCGGCATTAGATTTCCTTTTTACTTTCATGCTGGATTTTATATACTTATCTACATACAAAGTAATAAAATGATATACCTATCATTGCGTCAATCGCCGTGCAATCTTCTGAGTTCTGACGTATAAACAATAAGCATAACCTCACAAAAATCATTAGATCTTTATTTTCCAGTTTTATACCCCAAAAGCAATTACATAAAACATTCATACTTACCATAATACGTAAATGTATGTAACGAAGCGCATACAGGTAACTGTTAAAATTAACTGCACTGTATCAAGTACCTACGGTTGATGAGTCGTATTAGATCAAAGGTTTGTATGTCCGTTAATTTATCTTTAGCTGTTATTTAGCCTAGAGTAGTAGAGTATGTTAAAGTCATATATAGGATATCAATCAAACGTATGTATACTACGTACCTACATACAATGTATAGGATAGTCCATTTCTCATTAGCGTTTATTGTAGTGCTAGTTGTGTCATGCGGTTTTACCAGCACAGCTCTTCTTCTATTGTTCTTAGCGTGATGATATATAGCCTACAGCCTTCCTCAATAAATGGACTAACTAACACTGAAAGTTTTCAAATCAGAGAAGTAGTTCCGTAGCTATGTAACTTTTAAAATATGTCTAGAAGTGTAAGCTCCTTATTTCTTAGTCTTTTTATTCATCATCTCAAACAGTACACAAATTTGTTAGGTATGCATATTTAGAGTTAAATAGTAGCATACTATATTTTACATCATTATTCAGACATTATATTTTATGCAGCATCGGCGTCACAAGAAGTCTGCGGTATGTGAACACACACTGGACAACAACCACTTCATAAGATTTGACCAACCAAAAACAAAAAGTCTTTAATTTCATTATATTTTATTCATATTTCATATGAGAATTTGTTATTTTGCGTGTTAGAGTTACACGATTATTACACCAACTGAGGTAATGGACTTTTTGAAGAATTTAACGAGCGTATTCATGAATATTTATTTGTTAATAAACTCGACACTTCAAGCTTTACTATGCGCATGGATACATTTCAAACGTTTTACGAATGTTTATATAGAGTTTTAAAAGAGACGTATATTAGATACTTGTTACAGCTTTGTTAAAAAAAACATTTCTTTCTTTAATAAAATAAATTGTCGTGTCGCGGTGTTTGAAGTTACACTCCTCCGAAACGGCTTGACCGATTCTTATGAAATTTTATGTGCATATAAAATTTCATAAGAATCGGTCAAGCCGAATAAGAATCGGACAATATCCATTTTTCATACACCTTAGTGACAAGAGTAAGGGAGAACAGCGTTTGCCATAGAACAGCTAATGTTTAGATAAAGTTTTAAAATAGAAAAACTTATTATAGTTCTTATATAAAATTTTGTTTATATGTATGGCAATCTTTAAGGAAAGGTATAAACGTAATTAGGTTTATGATCACGTACTTAACCTTGGTTGAGAATACATTTCACAAACATATTCCTTAAGGGACTTAACTAGGCGTTTAATTAACGCACGCTAGAGCCATATTACTTACAAATATGATTTATGAGAAGGAAGATTTCCTTCTATAGGTATAATATATTAGTAATACCTGTATAAATAAACTATTTTAATTTAATAAGCACTCTTAAAATTCCAAGAAAGTGGTGAAATTTTATAAACGCTGCGCTCAAAAAATATCAAAGTAAATTGGGAAGTTATTTTGATGTTAACCGATGCATATCTATCCATATTTTACTCTCCAATTTTATTGAACGCGAAAAAATCTGTGTGTTTTTAAATTGGAAAAATATAAAATGGCGAAATAGTTTAGATTGTTCATACCAAATACTTGATGGAGTTTTACGTAGTTTTTTATGCTCGAGACTAAAAAATTCGTACATCGAAAAAACCTTTTTATAAATATACTTTGCAAATGACCAAGCATGTATATTCTGTATTAAGATAAATACGTTAATTTATATGCGTTGCTCCTTGGTTTTATTTTAACCCAGGTTATCATGGTTGTTATTTTTATAAATTTTTTTAGAAAATCAAGTCAATAAGACGTAGTATTCTTCTTTATTCAACAACTTAATGTAACCTTATGTAATTTTTTTATATTTCTTCCTTTACAGGTGTTTTAGCAGCTCTAATGTTTCATCAAAAATCCGTACAAATTAGCATACTAGACAACTTTTATTCGAGAAAGTCTCAAATAATACGTCAATTAAACGTTTACGTAACGTGACCGACACGACACGGCCACAACATGTGTTTAAATTACACACAATGAACATTACTTTCTAAAATTATAATAATGTTATGTTTTGCGTCGCGAGCGCATCAAAGCATTTGCATAGAAATGTATGGTTTTGATAGAAATAAATAGTTTCCGCCAAGTATTTCTACAAAAACGAAATCATCGATATCTAATGGCTTTCTCATGCAATTTTAATAAATATTTTAATGTTCTTTGATTCAGCAGTAACTAAAACGATCACTATTTTCTTACAAAAGTAAGCATAAACTGCAGCTTATTAAAGAAAGACAATTAAGGAAGAAAAAGCTAAAAAGTAAAAGTAAAAGTACACTGAAATGTTTAACCTCAAATGAATTCAGTTTAAAGCCCTCTGTAACAGAATAAAAGTGGTACCTCTAATATGTCTATTAAATTTTACAAACTACGGAATATGTTTTATCATTTTTAAAATAGAAATACTGTACACAATTTTTCCGGAATTCAAGCGTATTAGTTGGGAGGAAATATTGCCAATGGTTGGAACTTTAAGCTGAGCTTATTTAAGCTTAAAAGTACAAGTAGTGGAGCGCGCAAGGGAAAATTGACTTGAAAATAACCTTTGCTACTTTACCTCCTAGCGTGAATCCAAATAGTGAGTTTTAAGCCTTATTTATTAGGAATAGAGCTCATATTTGCGGCTATTTTATGGTTTATAATGTGCTATGCTTAGTGTCGTTGGTTATTAACTTATAACTCGTAATAGGGTTTATATTTGTGGTTAGAATGTGCTTTGGTGTGTGCCGTTGGTTATTAATTTTTAAACAATTCGTGATAGTGTTATTTGATTGACGAGGCTAACCAAACAGGACAAGAATAAAACTTATTACTTAGATACTGTGGACAATTTCAAACGAAAGGAGAAAATTTCAAGGAAATTTCATCCAAATCGTTTCAGTAGTTTAGGCGTGAAGAAGATATACAGAGCTACTTTATAACATTCATAAGGCAAGCAAACCTTGACAACTAAACTAGTAGTAGGTGCGAATTGATAGCGACAAATTGATCACATATTTAGCATCAACATATGGATGGTGGTGACGCAACCACATATATAGCTGTGATTCACGTGACCTTGTAATGGGGTCATGGGATTAATTGATTTAAAAGTGCAAATACTACAAATTACATCTTTAGTGTCCATTTAAATATCTACAGAAATGCTCGTAATAAACTTTGTTAACTTATTATTTACTATAATTAATAATAGCTTGTTTTGTTATTTTAATAAAATAAGATTTAAGTATCTATGTTCTATACTACAGGTTTTCCCTGAAGAATGGTTGTTTTGTTGCTAAAGCTCTTTTAAGTTTTACTTCTTAAAATTTAGTTACTTCATAGTAATTTACATTTAGTTGAAAAGTATTAAAGTCTAATTACGTCGGTTATGAATAATTTTCTTGAATATTACTCAAGGGAGGAACTAGTTTTACCTAGAATTTTACGAAATTTATTAAAGTTCATCCACTCTCCATCTTAAATTAAATTTAATAAGTGGATTCTTGTAAGATAATGTGTAAGACGACGGGATATTTTTTTTACAAGAATCGATTTATCGTATCGTAGGCACTATATTTGTGGATTCGGTAAAAAAGTCGTAAGCTATAAGTGGTTGATTGCTATAATCTTGTACAAAATGAAAAAAACTCATTCTGGGAAGGCCCAATTGCCGAACACCCAATAAAATTAATTAACGTTCCTCCATTTCTCAGTTAGCAACAAGGTATTACCGTATTAGTTCTTATAACGTCTCATATGTATAAACCTAAAGTATAAAGGATACCTATGTACCTACAAGTATAATATGTCTTTACTGTATTTATATACCTATCCTACTATTCCGATATTATAAATGCGAAAGTTTGTAAGGATGGATTTATGTATGTTTGTAACTCTTTCACGGGAAAACCACTGGAGGGATTAGGATGAAATTTTACAATAATAAAGGTTATACATCAGAATAACACATGAAGTATAGAAATACTTGATTTTGCACACGGGTGAAACCTGTATTATAGGTGTAAAGTGGACTTTTCGTCATGCTTTCTTGCTTAATTTCATCAACTATCTTTCGCAATTGATAACATATACTACATGTCATAAACACTCGTACACTTAACGTGCCACCTCGCGAACCGAACATGGCTCGTGACGTCATCTTGACCTTGTAACGGGGTCATGGAACCACTTTCGGTTTCACACAAGCCGTGTTTACAAACATAAGCCGGCTAAGTGAGATGATGCTCGATGTGATTGAGTCGTTTTGGGAGATTTTGATGAGAATTAGTATTTGGTGTATGAGACTGTGGTGTTAGGTAGGTATATGTATATGTGTTTGGTAGAAGTTAAGCTTATTGTGTAGTAATAGTAATGGCAAGCAAGCTCGCAAGTATCTTTGAGCTTTTTTCTCTTCTCTCCGTGGTTGCCTGGCAGATATCACTGCTTAGTGATAAGGCCGTCAATTGCGCTACATCTTTCTGGTACCATATTGTTTATTTTTTAATGGTTTATTGTTATTTAATGACTGTTTTATAAATAAATAAATAAAAATGTAGGTAAATCGAAAATTATAATTGACTTCTCATATATTTGAAAAGATTCATAGTCAATGTGTCTACTTGTAAAATATGTCTATTTCTTATTCAATTATCGTAAAAGTTCTAAGAGATGCATTAAAAACTTTTACTTTTACTTGTACATACGATGGAAATCCTTATTTGAAATATGTACTATAACCTTTTTATTCTATTCTATTCAATATTCTTACAAAGCTATACCATTTTCCATACAGCATGTTTTTATATAGGACCAATAAGAACTATTTTAAATACCAATACTAAATGGGCTATGTGGCCTGAAATAAACGAATTTTATTTATTTATTATTAATTATTTATTAAATCCGAATTCATAATCGGAATCACATTTGGAAGCATTTATTAAACGTAGTAAAATTTCATGAAAATTTATGGAATCACTATACTAGCGATAAGCCAGTGACAAAGATCGTGAAAGTTTTAGTGGTCTGATTAGCCAAAAGTGGAGTACTAGGATTATAAATATTACAATCTCATAAATATCACACATAAGTGACAAATATTTCTTTAAACACGAAATAAAATTACAGCATCCGTAGCATGACACAACATCAAATGGCCCGCATTTTTGTGATATTAAAACATCTATCATTAACATTAAGATGTAATCTGTAATTTAGAAATAACCGATATATTGCGAAAATAAGATGAATTGAGTATAACGGCCGTGACATGCGCAGGCGGCTCTATGAGATCTGGGGGCACGGTAGTGCCCCCGCCAAGACGAGCCAAGCGACTACGCGCACGGGCACTACCTACCTTTTCTCGAAGCGCTTCGACGTTTTTTTGAACCCTCATAACTTGGGTTTGGATTATGCTAGATCAACAAAAATTTCGGGATATATTGCCAATAGTGGACTTATTGAACATATTAAGTTTTAATTACATTAGCTTTTATACTTCAGATTTTATTTATATCTAAAAAACGCTAATTTCGTCACTGACTCACTGATGATCATCAAAATTCTTAAGGTATTTCCTAATGTCCTAGAAAGCTGAAATTTTGTATGTAAGCTAGTATTAGCACACAAACAACAAAAAAATTATAAAACTTGTAACTTTCATCCCCCAACCCCTTAAACTAGGGGATGGGAGTTTGTATGAGACCTGTAATTTTAAATTAAATTTTGATGACGCTAGAGGTCTAATCTAATAATCTAAAACTTGGTTCCCCTAGATATATATATGTATAGGTACTCCTTGTTAAAAAAAAAAAATAAAAATTTAATCGACATAATATATTGAGACATATACTTCAGATCAGATCATATAAATATGAATGAATAGAAGTGTTGCGAACGTCTCCTGCCTCTTACGTCCACACAGTAGCTAAAAATAAAAAAAAAATGTTACAAACAACTTACAAAAAGAAATGAAATCCCACCAAAAACATTTTCATGTAAAATGTTGCCAAGACGAGCCCATATGACTCGCACTGTCAAAAAGTTATCAGATCTCATGTAGAGCCAAGCTTCTAACACTACACGCCCTAACTCTACAAGGCCTAACTTCACAAACTCTACACCTTAGTCAAAATATGTGGCTTGGCCGTTCGTTACTACAAGAACTATTGTATAACACAAAAGTAATGAACAGTGAATTAATTTTTCACCTTACGCCGATGTGAATGTAGCGAAATGGCCAAGCCACATATTTTGACTAAGGTGTAGAGTTTGTGAAGTTAGGCCTTGTAGTGTTAGAAGCTTGGCTCTACATGAGATCTGATAACTTTTTGACAGTGCGAGTCATATGGGCTCGTCTTGGCAACATTTTACATGAAAATGTTTTTGGTGGGATAAGATTTTTGTAAATCTGCTTTTAATGCAACCGTATTGCATTATGGACCATTGAATAGGCATTTGTACTTAGCTTTTGAAATGTTGAAAAGATGTTTTAAGTTGGAAAATTGTTGTATCTATTCAACAGGAGATTGTGTTGGAAATGTTTTTACTGAGTATTTTGCAGTAATTTTTATAGTATATTTATTTATAAATTGCAACTGATGGACCGTCATTATGTATTTAATAAGAAGATACAATATGTAGAAGTTCAACCATATCCAAACATAGAGTTTTAAATTTTATAGAGCTGTACATTATACAGGCAGTCTAGAGCATTTCAAACATTTTATCCTACGGGATTTTTACTACGACAACTTTAAAAGTTAAAATAACATTCCAGCTAATTTACTCAGTAACTATAATGAAAGTCAAATACCATTAGTCCTCCGAGCAATATATTGTCTTTTAATATTTAAGATAAACGCAATTACTTCACAACATTGTAGCCCACGCTATGTAAACCGGCCCAAATTCTGCAATTCAGAGAATTTTCCTTTTGAGGTCGTCATAGTTTACACAAGAAGTTTGAGGCCATCTTGAGTTTCATTCGCGCTTAATAATTCAGAGGGATACGGTTGTGTGTGTGTTATAAAGATATTAATTATGTGCAGAGTGTGTGTGTTTGTTTACAGATTACTTAATGTTGTTTAATGCTTTTATGATTAAGTTCGTTAAACTAGTTGTTTTCGTTGAAAGCTTTCTATGTGAAGGTTTTGCCGTAGGTATATTTGAATTATATTTTAGCGTAACTTCCCGGTGTTTTTAAAAGGATCGCGTTTGGAGAAGAAAAATTCTGAAATACTCATGACAGCGTATGTTTTATGGTGGTAAATTGCGTACAGCAAAATAATGTTTAAGCAAATTGAATAAATAAAAAAATCTTACTATACCAGACATTGTTTTTCTACCCACCAATGCAGTTTAAATGTGTCTAAAATCTACAATGTAGCATTTTGATATCTGCCTATCTGTTATAAATATTTCGGTCATCATGTCTTTGATGTGAAGATCATAGAACGATTGTCATATTTGGGTTATTATTAGTGGAGTGCCTGGAGCATTCAAAACCGTATAACCTCGGATTAGAGTTATAGTGAATGAATTAATATGATCGATGTGGGATATTGTTTTTTAAACTATAAATTGCAATGTTTACCCAAATTTTTTTTGTGCACTCCATTGTTTCGTTGTTTAAAAAAAATGTTATGAAAAATTAATGTTTGACCATAATATATTTTCACTTTAAACAGTATTTCTTTTTTTTTCGAGTAGACATATAGGAATATTTTTCAAAGATACCTGTGTATAAAAATAGCAGTAGGCATCTCGAACAGATAGAAAAACGTGGAGGGGAGAGCGGAGCCACAACTGCTATGTACAATGGAATTTCTCGGCCGGTTTAATTATAAATTAAACGTACTCTATTGAGTACATTTAAAAAAATAAGGTAATTAATTACGACTAATGAAAAGAAAAAAAAAATATTAGTACCAAATCTGTTTATTTAAATATATTACAATTACCTACATTGTTGCCTACATCAAATATTTAGTTGAAATGATAATATCATCGTGAAAGCGTTCTATTAGTCGTTTTTTAATAGTTTTTTCTACCGGGATATGCTCTGTAGTGATGACGTTTTTCAACTTTTGCATGGCAAATTGGCAATCATCATTCTCTTCTATGTAGGTACTTGTATATTTGCTCCATTGCTGCATCTACTTAGATTAATTTTCTTTTCAACATTACTGAGGTGAATTGAATTATTCAGCAAATTATAATAATCCGAATGATATTTTGCTGCAAGTGTCTCTAAGTCGGTTATACCAGAAATCCTTTTCTGGATATCTCGATAATAATCGGTTTTCTGGACGGCTATAAAATTCGTGATGGATTCATTCAAAGTTGAAGTATTGATGTATGAAATCTGACTACGCCGGCATTTTTTTGTATGGAGATACTACAAAGACCTCGTCTACTCGAGAGAATGCCGCAATTTGGACGAATTAACCCGGAAATTGAGAGTAGCAGAAGAAACCATTAAAATAATAAAAGGGTATTCAGACGTTTAAAAGACAACTTTTTCCGGTGATGTTGCAATTGCAGTGAGCAACAGGGGGGGTCATTTTGAAAATTTATTGTAATTAAACACCTTGTAATTTATTTATGGTTTTATTTTGTTCGCATTAAAATTTTGCACTTACCACTTTTAGATTTCAATTTTTCGATTGAAGCCTTATGAATAATAAAATGAAATTTTCAGGGTAGCTACCTCATAGATAGAGTAAGTTTTTAAAAAGCCAAACGGATATTTTTTATGTGATTTTATTTTTTACGGGCCCTTGAAGTTATGAACATACTGGGTAATTTTATCTTTCTTGGCATTAAATTCTTTTCGAAGATCTAACGATAGTAAATGTTACTATACTGAATTGGCCTATCTTTCAGCTTAGCACACAAAAAAATCAAGCATTTACCGCCATAATTCACGTCACCATAAATCAAAATCTCTACGTACTCGGCGATAGGTGAAAATTTGAAAAAAAAACGTCATAACTCCGAAAATACGAAAAATCGCATAATATACATGGGGGTGATTCGGATAGCCCTTATGTCCTCTACCTCCCAGCTTCAGTATATCACTACTTCTTGGGACACCCTCTATGGTCAAACATGAATTTTTCACAATAATTTGTTTAAACAATGAAACAATGGAGTGCACAAAAAAATTGGGTAAACATTGCAATTTATAGTTTAAAAAACAATATCCCACATCGATCATATTAATTCATTCACTATAACTCTAATCCGAGGTGAAGACCCCCAGGCACTTTACTATATGACTGATAAACATAAACAAAACCTACTAGAATCTAGACCATTAAAATTGGTTTTATGATTAAAATGATTTTACCTGCATTGCTCCGCTCCTATTGGTCTTAGTGTGAGCTTATCGTTTTCCTAGATAAATGGACAAAATCTAACAGTGAAATATATTTCAAATCGGACACGTGGTTACATCTGCCATCATTGAGATGGAAATGTCGAGACAATTTTGCGTAAAATTATGAATTAGGTAAGATGGATGACATTCTTAAGATTAATTGGATAGTTATTTGGCTTTTAATATATTCAATTTGCGTCGTCATGTAATAAGTCTGTACTTTATAACGTCCTAATACGTTCATATTATATCTACTATGTGTTCAATGAAAGTATATTTGTACCTATTTACTATTATACAGGGTGTAATCGTTAAGTGTGCACAGGCGATTTTTCCGTAAGTATTACAGATAACAAAAAACTTTAAACTGATATCGAAAGTACTTAACCTAATGAGTAAAATGGCGGTAATAAATTTTTAAAAATAAATCGAGAAATATCAAAAAAATTATCTTTAAACCCTCCCATTCATTAAGTATGAAATATGAATATCCCATATACCTACATTTAATATGAAAGATATTAGCTTTTTTTTTCTTTTTTTGGTTTTCTGCTTTAATTACTTCGCAAATTTGAAGTGACATTTTCCACATTTTTCCGGACATTTTCACGCATTTTCCGGATATTTTCCGGGAATTATCCAGGCATTTTCCGGACATTTCCCTGACATAGCCTGTAAATGTCTGGAAAATCCCCGGGAAATGCTCGGAAAATCCCCGGAAAATGTCTGTAAAATCCCCGGAAAATGCCAGGGAAATGTCCGGAAAATGTCTGGAAAACATCGGGAAAATCCCCGGGATATGCCCGGAAAATCCCTGGAAAAAGCCTGGGAAATTCCCGGAAAATAACCGGAAAATGCCTGGGAAATGCTCGGAAAATGCGTGGAAATTTCCGGAAAAACCGTGGAAAATCCCTGGAAAATGCCTGGAAGATATCCGGAAAATGCGTGAAAATGTCCGGAAAATATCCGGTAAATGCGTGGAAAATCCCCGGAAAATGCCAGGGAAATGTCCGGAAAATGTCTGGGAAACATCCGGAAAATCCCCGGGAAATGCTCGGAAAATGCCTGGGAAATTCCCGGAAAATGTCTGGAAAATCCCGGAAAATAACCGGAAAATGCCAGGGAAATGTCTGGAAAATATCCGGAAAATGCGTGGAAATTTCCGGAAAAAGCGTGGAAAATGCCTGAAAATGCCAGGGAAATGTCTGGAAAATATCCGGAAAATGCGTGGAAATTTCCGGAAAAAGCGTGGAAAATGCCTGAAAATGCCCGGAAAATGCTCGAAAAATGCGTGGAAATTTCCGGAAAAACCGTGGAAAATGCCTGGAAAATATCCGGAAAATGCGTGAAAATGTCCGGAAAATATCCGGTAAATGCGTGAAAATGTCCGGAAAATATCCGGAAAATCGCCGGAAAATGCCTGAGAAATGTCCGGAAAATGTCTGGGAAATGCGTGGAAAATCCCCGGAAAATGCCAGGGAAATGTCCGGAAAATGTCTGGAAAACATCCGGAAAATCCCCGGGAAATGCTCGGAAATCCCCGGAAAAAGCCTGGGAAATTCCCGGAAAATAACCGGAAAATGCCTGGGAAATGCTCGGAAAATGCGTGGAAATTTCCGGAAAAACCGTGGAAAATCCCTGGAAAATGCCTGGAAAATATCCGGAAAATGCGTGAAAATGTCCGGAAAATATCCGGTAAATGCGTGAAAATGTCCGGAAAATATCCGGAAAATGCCTGGAAAATCCCCGGAAAATGCCTGAAAAATGTCCGGAAAATGTCTGGGAAATGCGTGGAAAATCCCCGGAAAATGCCAGGGAAATGTCCGGAAAATGTCTGGGAAACATCCGGAAAATCCCCGGGAAAATGCTCGGAAAATGCCTGGGAAATTCCCGGAAAATGTCTGGAATATCCCGGAAAATAACCGGAAAATGCCAGGGAAATGTCTGGAAAATATCCGGAAAATGCGTGGATATGTCCGGAAAAAGCGTGGAAAATGCCTGGAAAATGCCCGGAAAATGCTCGGAAAATCCCCGGAAAATATCCGGAAAATGCGTGAAAATGTCCGGAAAAAGCGTGGAAAATGCCACTTCAAATTTGCGAAGTAATTAAAGCAGAAAACCAAAAAAGAAAAAGAAAGCTAAAATCTTTCATATTAAATGTATATGGGATATTCATATTTCATACTTAATGTATAGGGTTATTATCTTAGGGTTTAAAGATAATTTTTTTGATATTTCTCGATTTATTTTTAAAAATTTATTACCGCCATTTTACTCATTAGGTTAAGTACTTTCGATATCAGTTTAAAGTTTTTTGTTATCTGTAATACTTACGGAAAAATCGCCTGTGCACACTTAACGATTACACCCTGTATACTTCAAATAACAATATAGGTACAGTTTCTTTTTAATAAAACCGTGTAAAAATACATTTCTATTTCTTAACTTATAATAGCTACACAAAACTAAAAACAAGGAAACATTACTGCATTTAATGTTACTCTATTTTTAAGCAAGAATAAATTTCATTCTATCCTTATAATGTAGCAATCGCATGTTCACGAAGGTTTTATATGGCTGAGATTTTTCTTATTTATAAATGAAAACACTGAACTATAGTTCGTGTAACAAGAGTAATGGTAGCGTTTTTGATATAAGCATCTCCTCGGGGTTTACTCGTTAGATAAATGATGCTTTATTTCTGCTTATTTAAATATATTATGGGTAATGATCCGTGTTTAGGGGTAGAAATGTGGAATAATGGGGACCCGAATTTCGAATATTTTTTAAGAATTGTGTTCCTAATGTTTGACTTGTTTTTTGATTTGTTATTCAGTATATAAATATTTTCAAATCTATACCTAGAAGATAAAATTATACGTTTAGGATAAGTCATTAGTTTCTAACTCTATAGTATACTTTACAAAAGGGTTATAGTATCAACAACTATAAAAGTAAACAACATTTGAAACTCTAACCCAGTTCATAAAAATAGATTTATTTACCAAAAACAACTCTTTCAACGCATAACTTCCGTGTTTGGATATCTGTGTAAGATGTATCTTCACTAGCTAATTTATAAGCTAGCTAATTTGATGAAATAAATTTATTATATACAAGGATAATAGGTATTAAAGTACATATATTAACCAATATTGTGTGAATAGCTTATGGTGGTGTGGCACAATTGGTATCTATAGAAAGTGTTAAGATGTGTGTTCCCGACAAGACTGCAATCTAATTTTCAGAGGTATCGTATATGCAACAACAAATTATATAATTGTATGAATTTATTTCATTATTAAAGAAAGGTATTTACCGGTTCCCGAGGTACACATTTTTAATGGTACTGTTTAACTGATTAATCATCTAAGAAAATACTCTATAACATTTCTTATTATTCATATATTTTATTATTTATATTAAATCCGATGGCCGGAAAATTGTTTTCTGGATTTCAACTCTAAGATATTCTCCGCCTTTTAAACTTGTAAATGAATATAATTATTGCGAGTTAAATCTTTACTGGAGCCGACAAAGAAAAAATATCTCGAATTTGTTATCATTGTTTGAATATGGACTTTGTTACTTCGAGATTTTCAATGCCTTTAGTTGAGATTGTCTTTATTTTATAAAGTAGATTTTCATTAAAATTTTGTCCGCAGAATAATAATAATATTCGGAGCTCTATTTTATCAGATTGCTTACAAAGCAAAAATATAATTCTGCTATATTTTTAAAGGTATTTATTGGAACTAGGTATATACTCAGGGAATTAAAAAGCAATAGAATTAAATAGAATAGGTATTAGGTATATAAGCTGCGACGAGAAAAACTTATACTTTCTGTAGCGCTCTATCAGGCGGGATATAAGTATGTAGTTCTTAGACGTCCGCTTATCACCAATTATAAAAATAACTAGATGTAAATGCAGTTTTTAAACGTCCGCTTATCATCGATGAAAAACAATAATTGGAAAGTTGAATATGGAAGAGTATATTTCCAGGATCCCACGCCCAGTGGAAGCGGACACGTGGACACGTGTGTAAATTCATTCGCTGAAAAACCGGTTTTAATTATTAATAGCATAGAATCTTAGATTACAAAATAAATGGCAGATGGAGCATGACAATCGTCCATCGACCTTGCCAAAGAAAACACGAAATCAAAAACAAATACGAACCTCCGCCAGTGCTATAGCGCATCTAGTGTCATGCAATACGTCAAAAGGGGTTTGCAATTTTAGCAAAAAAATGCTGTCTTGTGATATTAAAACGCTGTAAAATTTTTTCCCGAAAACATAAAAAAAGACAAAACATCGTTTTACAGGTTTTCTGTAGATTATTTGGCTTATTTATTTATTTTTTTTTTATTTCTTCCCTTCCCTCTCGGACACTGTACAGTACAGACGTGTTTCTTTCTCTAAGTAATTTGTATTTTTTATACTAAAGTTAAAGTGAATTGTGAGTTTAAATTAAACAAAATAATAGTAGCTCATAATATCCAAAGGAATTGCCGCTGTTTCCTTCATTCATCCAATATACTGTACGAATCACAATTAATTACCAGTATAACATAGTAACACGCAAGAAGCCGCTTGATCACTTCTACTGCGCTTGCGCACGCGCTGCACACAAAACGTGTTCCAACTACCACCGTAATACAACTACGAGTACTTCAAACGCAGGAGCTAAGTGTTTGTAAAGAACGGGACGACACGTGTGCGACGAGGACAAGTTACGTGAGTGACTCATCCATCACTGCAAAACAAATCTTTCGCTCGATCCGATATATTAATAAGTTGCTAAGCGAATTTCAACCTTGCACTGCACTCACACGAGTTAAAACTGTGTATCGACAGTAAACGAAAATTGTATTTATCCGCAATTATGTCTGTGCAACGTTCACCACCTGATTCTTTGCATACACCTAATACTAATTTGCAATACAACTCGGATTCGGCTCTCAACACTTCGTCTATGCAACAAACGGCGGACAACTACTTTAATATAACGAAGCGCCAAAAGCGTTCCTTTGCGGAACTTCCCGTTACGCCGTCCGCGTCAAATTCCGATATAAAATCCATGTTCGTCGAACTTAAAGAACAACAAGATATGAAATTCGAATCTTTAAATAATGTTTTGACTACTATTATGTCGCAAAACCAGGACATACAAAAATCAGTAGAAACGATTTCAGGACAACATCAAGATTTATTGTTTAAAATACACGAATTAGAGCTAGAAAATAAGGAATATAAGGATCGAGTGGCATCCCTGGAGTTGAAACTGGAACAACTTGAAAAGTCGGCCCATTGTACTACTCTTGAAATGAGGAACTTACACAAACAGCCTAATGAGAATAAAGAAACTCTTACAAATATTATCTCCAACATCGGTTCGACATTAGGCCTCGATTCGCCAATTCAAAATTCAGAAATACGTGAAATATTTCGCACAAGGTCAGACGCTGTATTAGTGGAATTCACAACATCTTTCCGTAAGGAATCCTTTATGTCGAATTTCATAAATTACAATAAAAATAGGCGCCAAAATAAAGAATCCCAATTGAACACTGAGCATATTAACTTAATAGGTCCAAAGCGTCCTATTTATATTTCCGAGTTCTTATCTAGTAAAATGCGAAGAATTTTTTACGTCGCGCGCGAGAACGTCAAAAACAAAAAGTTGTTTGCGGCATGGACCTCTTACGGAAAGATATATATTAAAAAAGAATTGAGCTCGAAACCCATACGTATTGTGAATGAAATTGATCTATGTCAACAAATAGCATGACTATATAATGTACGCATTATGAATTTAACTTTTTTGTTACGTATCACACCTTATATTACTCTTTATTTTTATATATTTTTTTTCAACTTGTTCTATATCTATATGCGGACCAATACACAACCATACGTATAAACAACCATTACACATACAATTAACTCACTACACAAAATACACAAAATTTAGTTACCCACGCACATGCTGTATTTTATACATATTTACACTAAACATAAATATCATACCTATTTCTATATATAAAACGTGCCATACAATTATTACCAAGATCAATTTTCTACTTTACTTATTAATCAAAAAACAGCTAATAGCCACTTGCGTTTATGATCAGAGTTTATATTATTATTATTTTTATTACAATTATTATAGAATTAACGTGCCACGGTGTTGCCGTCGTCACGTAATTTTACCTCATTTAATATATTACTTAAAATGATGCCAATAGTTGAAACTTTAAACTCTGATCTAGATGATATACAAGTGGCCAATTCTATAATATGCGACATAGAAAACATTGATAAACATCTCATAAATTCTAATAGTAAACTCAATTTGAATCTCTTGTCACAAAATATACGCAGTATTAACCGTAACATGCCGAATCTTATAACATTTCTCCAAAGATCTAATATTTCGTGGGACATACTTGTGTTATCGGAATGTTGGCTGTCATCAACTAGAAACATCCCAAGTCTTGATAATTATCATTACATTTCAACATCTTCTCAACACACTCAAAACGAAGGAGTAGTTATTTATTACAACAAACACCTCATCGTAACGCACGAGGAACCTTGTATTAGTGATGCTAACTGTTTATTATTATCCTTAAATTCAGAAACTTGTATTATTGCAATATATCGCCCGCCGAGCCATACGAATACATCAAAATTCATAAACTCTCTAGATGTACTCCTAACAAAACTTAGTTCTTATAAAAATATTATATTGTGTGGTGATATTAATATAGATATCTCATCTAACACAACTGATAAGCGGGCATACGATTACCTTAATTTACTAGCTGGTTATCGCATTTTACCTGGCCACATTGTGCCTACTCACGGGAGGACTTGCCTCGATCATGCTATGATCAGAACTAATCTAAAAGCTACTTGCTTTATAATTGAATCATCTATCACGGATCATGAGTGTGTTGCCGTGAACCTTACAGCAAGTAACATCATCGTTCAATAACTCTAATAAATCGTATCGTGTTGATTTCTCAGGCCTTGACGCAGACTTATCTAATTTTAATTTCAATTATATTTCTGAGTTTAATGATGCTAACCTAGCTACTGATAATTTTATAAACAGCTTATCAAGCTTCATAATTAAAAACACTCGTATTTTTAAAACTCCATTACGGCAAAAAATACGTAAACCTTGGATAACTAAGTCACTTTTGCGTGTGATGCGAAATCGTGATAATTTACATAAAAAATTAAAGCGAAATCCTAATAACGAAACGCTAAAAGTTACTTATCATCGCTATAGGAACTTTTGTAACGCTCAATTAAGAAAGGCAAAACGGAACTTTGAAAAGCAAGAAGTCCAGAAATATAAAGGAAATAATAAAAAAATATGGGATTCTATAAAATCTATTTGTAACTGTAAAAAACCATCAGTTGGTAATATTAGCTTAGGGTCTACAAATCCTGTCCAAAGTGCTAATGATTTTAATAATTTCTTCGCTAACGTTGGTGCTAAATTAGCGGATAAGATAATCAGCTCGAATCAAAATTCACATCCAGTAATTGACTCATATTTATATCCAAATTGTTCATCCTCTCTTGATTCACTTGTCTTACTTCCCACTGATAAAGAAGAAGTACAAAATCTTATTAATGGTTTAAATAATGATTCTCTATCCGGTGTTGACTTTATTTCAGGAAAAATTGTTAAGAGGTATGCTAACTTACTGATTCCTCCAATATTACATATCTGCAACTTGAGCTTGGTATCAGGTATATTCCCTAACGCTTTTAAAATAGCTTTGATAAATCCAATACATAAGGGAGGTGATAGAGACTGTGTGAATAATTACAGGCCTATATCAATATTGCCAACACTATCCAAAATTTTAGAACGTCTAGTAAATAAAAGATTAATTGGTTTCTTAGAGTCCAATAGTAAGCTTTCTTTAAATCAATATGGGTTTAGACGTGGCAAATCCACTAGTGATGCTGTCCATGAGCTAGTCAACTCTATCATCAATAATTTGGATAAACACAAAAATTGTTTAACAATCTTTCTTGATTTGGCAAAAGCATTCGATACGGTCTCTATCCCTCACCTGTTAGATAAACTAGAAAGTATCGGTGTACGTGATATCCCATTAAAACTAATCGGTGACTATTTGACTGATAGAAGACAACGTGTCAGGCTAAATAGTGACGCAACTAGTGATGAACTATCAGTTAAATATGGAATTCCTCAAGGAAGTATTCTCGGGCCAACGCTTTTCTTGATATATATCAATGAGGCTTGTGCAACCTCAATCTTCCAAATGGTAAAGTCATCACTTTTGCCGATGACACTGCCCTTTTCTTTGTTGGCAATTCATGGGAGGAGGTATTCAATTACGCTCAACAGGGATTAAATAGTGTCTGTAACTGGCTACAACGCAACATTCTAACTTTAAACGTAATGAAAACAAAATATATGGTCTTTGCACATAGAAATAAAATGCTTCCATCTACATCTTTTTCTATTGCAGCTCACTCTTGTTCTTCCATTCTTCCGAATTGCCAATGTCCAATACTCGAGAGGACTGAAACTATTAAATATCTGGGCATAAATATTGATCAGCTCCTATCTTTCAAACCACATATAAATGTCCTTGTAACAAGACTGCGTAAATTAATCTACATTTTTAAGGGCTTAAGACATATAGGAGATCAACAAGTCATTAAAATGGTTTACTTTGCCCTATGTAGCTCTTTAATTAATTATTGTATCACATCTTGGGGCGGTAGTGCAAAAAGTTACCTTATAGAAGTAGAGCGAGCCCAGCGCTCGATCCTCAAAGTTGGTGCTGGCCTCCCTTACCGTTTCCCTACCACCGAGCTATACAAAAAGTGGGATTTACTGACGGTTAGGCAATCGTTTATACTACAGACAATCATAAAACAGCATTCTCAACTAGTTTTTGACAAAAACCTACAATCTAGCCAACGTCGTAAAGATAAAATATGCCCTACATTACAATTCAAAAGTTTTCATTCACACAATTTTTTCTGCTTCTTGGGGCCTCTTCTTTATAACCTAATAAATAAAACATTAAACATATATCCTCAAAATAAATATAATTGTAAACTAGCCGTAACTAATTATTTGAAAACCCTAGACTACCAACAAACTGAAAATCTTTTAAATATAAAAACTTAACGTTTATTCCGCACTGCATATTAACAAAATAACAACTTTCTGTGTATGACACACACACGCACAAACGCACGCATAGACGCACACACACACACACACACGCAGACGCACACACTAACATACACATTCACACACACCCACACATACAAACATACACGCGCACACATACATGCAGACAAACACTCACTAACACACTGGTCACGCATATTATTTTTAAGTTACTTTTTAAGTAGAATTAGATTTAAGTTCAGTCTATTGTTTTTGCCTTTTCTCTTCTTATTGTCGTTTGATTATTGAAACTTTGAATGTATTTTTAGTAGTGCTATCCGCGAGGGGGGCTAGTGATCTGTACTACAGGTCTTTCACAGACCTATTTCAGACACTAGTCCTTCACAACGAAAATGCTACACGTTTACATATTTAGTTCCTTTGTAATAGTTTAAGTTGTGAAGGCAAATAAATGAACTTTTTTTTTTTTTACTTTTTTATTTCAAATTTATTTTTGTTTTCACAATTTTTTACAAACTCATATATACATTGTAAATCCCTGGTTAACCCACTAGGAAAAACCTGTGCGGGGTCAACCAGTGACCTCCGTCGGCTTAGCATATTTTTAACAATATGATTTTAACAGTATTTAGAGTAGAGATGAAACGGATATCCGGTAACTATCCGGTATCCGGCCTATCCGGCCGCCATAATACTATCCGGCCGAATACCGGATAGCTACTATTCGGCCGGATATACATCCGGCCAAAAAAAATTGCTGGATAAAAGAAACATATTTTTGAGTAATTATTTGCTTTATTTAGCAAGAATCACATTTCCCCGAAATCAATAATTATTGAATATGTTACGAAACTTGCAAGATATTATTTTACTTGATAGGTATTAAAATTATTGCAATTAGATTATTTATTATTAGATATATTACCTGCTTTTTTCGCTTCGCCGCCACGAGAAATATTAACATTGCATAATAAACTCTTTGTTTTTAACTTTTGCTAACTTTTTATTTTCACTGCTTATGTCAAAGTATTCCCATAAAGACGATCATTTCTTCACCGATGCCATTTTTCGTTGCTAAATCTTTTAGACCTATGTATATATGTATGTACTTAAAATAATAAGAGCACAAATAAAATTATAACCTAAAAACGATCACGCACGTGTCTGCCCTGCATGCAATCGACACAATAATAAAATTGTACAATTGTTAACTTCACTCATCAACGAAAAGACCCGAATCGAACCGAGTCCATCCTATCGTTCGCGCGACGCCTATGCAAACGGCTAAGTTTCGCCGGATATTCGGTGGCCGGATATTCGGCTTTCCGGCCACTTGGTCGGCCGAATATCCGGTATCCGGTATCCGGCCAAACTGCTATCCGTTTCATCTCTAATTTAGAGACAGAAATTTTTATGTACAATCTTCAAACTTAGTTAGCCTTAACTTTAAAAAATAAAAAAATAAATAAGATTAATATATAATATATATATATATATATATATATATATATAAAGATATTCATTATAATATGGTTTCTTATAAGTTATCTAATTATGTGAGTTTAAATGTGTGTCTGTGTGTGTGAGTGAGTGTGCATGCGCTTGCGTGTACGTGTGTGTGTGTGTGTGTGTGCGTGTGTATGTGTGTATGTGTGTGTTTGTGTGATTTTTAGAGGATATCATACAAAATTTTTTCAGTGTCATCATAGCTTAATCCTTGAAACCAGTCGTGTGATACTGTTCGAAGTTTGTAATTAGATAGATTAGATATGTTAAACTCTTTATTAGCAAAATTATATAAGGCGGGTCCCAAGAAATTTATATGATTTCTGCTTTTTTTAAGATTAGTTCTAGGAATAATAAAAACTTTATTCTTTTTACGCTTTGAAGCCAGGGTAAAGTCACTATTATCTCTAGGGAAACTATGCTGTTTTAAAATAAGGCTATGAAAGAATAGTTGTCGCACTGTGAGAACTTTAAATTCTTGTATAGGTCGAAGGTAGGGAACAGAAAAGGTTTGAAAGTAATAATTTTTAAGAGCATACGCTGAGCTCTTTCGAGACATATTAGACGCGTTTTTGCAGCTCCACCCCATGCGAGTATACAGTATCGAATGACAGATTCCCCCAAAGCCTTATATATTCTCATTTGAAAGGGATAGTCGCCAAGGTGTCTTATTGTTTTAAAGACCTTACCAAGTTTTCTGATCCTACCTACGAGAGACTTAATGTGATGGTCCCACCTGAGGTGGTTGTCTATCGTTACACCTAGATATTTTATTTGTGCTACTCGCTCCAATGCTGCACATGAGCATTGATCCAGAGAAGCGCATCTATGAGCCTTAATTGTGAAATCGACATCCGGCTGTGTTTTAGTGGTCGTGGAAAATTTGACATATTTCGTCTTGCTGTAATTCAACGTCAGCAGATTTTTGTCCAGCCATGAAATTACGGCATTTAGCGCGTATTCTGCGCTCCTCTGGACCAAGTCCCATGAACGGCCCTTTATGAGCAGGACTGTGCCGTCAGCATAAGTGATTATTTGGCAGTTAGGGATGTTGAGGGAACAGAGATCGTAGATATATATTAAAAACAGGGTGGGGCCCAAAATACTGCCCTGCGGCACTCCGTATTCTATTTCTTGTACGTTACTGAGGGTAGAATTAATTTTGACCGTTTGTGTGCGCCCTGTCAGATAGGATCTAAATAAATTAAAGGTGTCTCCCCGAACACCAAGGCGTTCAAGTTTAGAGAGGAGGATTGGTACTGAAACCGTGTCAAACGCCTTGGCTAGATCGAGGAAAATACCTACACATTTATTTCCACAATCATTATTCAGGTTAACGAAATTAGTTAATGCTTCAACTGCATGGCTGGTGGACAAATTTCTACGAAAACCATACTGATTTGCAGATAAAAAAATTTGCGAATTTAAGTAGCTGATCAATCTATTGTTTATAATGCGTTCTAATATTTTCGATAGGATTGGTAGAATTGCTATAGGTCGATAGTTATTGACTAAAGACTTATCTCCGCTTTTAAAGATTGGACGAACGATAGCATGTTTAAAAACGCAAGGAAATACACCTTCTTCAAGACACCGGTTGAAAACTCGCGTTAATGGTTGAATTAATAAGTCTATGTTATCTTTAATCACACGTGAAGGAATATTGTCGAACCCTGTAGCGCAGTCATTGTTCAGATTCTTGATGATATTGGTAATTTCATTATTATCGGTGGGCATTAAATGGAAAGAATTTATACTATTCTCTAAAAGTGTGCAAGATCTGGCCAATTCGCTTTCTGTGCTATTTAATTTAAGTAAGATTTCACAAGCTAAACTTTTACCTACACAAGAGAAATAATCATTAACCATGTTAATTGATCGATACGTTTGAGAATCGGTTGATATCAACTCGGTGGCTTCTACTCTGCTTTGTTCTAAATAACAAAAACGTTTAATGCATTTCCATAATAGCTTGGGATTATGTGAGTGTTTTTCGATTTCTGAACGTTCGTAAGCACGTTTTAGTTTTTTTAAGGTATTGTTGCAAATATTTCTATATTTTTTATAATCTGCCGAAAGAATAGTATTATCTGGGTACTTTTTACATTTTTTGTGCATACGATCACGTTTACGAATACATTTTAATAAACCTGGTGTAATCCAAGGTTTAAAGATACGTTTTGAATGTGGAAGGTATCGTAACAATGTATTATTTAGTACAGATACAGATTTATTGTTTTTATACAAATAATAATTTTACATGTAAGAAGGAATACGAAACTTCAACGTATGCTGCCAGTATTTTGAAAATGAATTTGCCATTTTTATGGGTAAAACGGTAAAATGGTTAAAAGATCTTCGGGGTAGTGCTGTTGGATTTTTCGATCGTGAATGTGATTATTTGTATTATTTGCAATAAAGGTTCATGATCATTATTAGATTATTTTAATAAGCATTATACATTTTTTTTGTTACTTTTATAAAAAGCGTCATAGTCGATTTCGCTCGTGATTTTATTCATGTGAACTCCATGATGGATATGATGAAAATAAAATGTCCCGCATTCTCGACTAAAAACTGCCGCTATTCGCATTCATATGTTTTGAAAAATAAAAAATAATATGATTATTGAAATATTGCAACTTTTTTTAAATTTATTTAATAATTAAAATTTAAAATTAAAATTTATTTAAAAATTGAATAATATTATTTTGTCTATATATAACTTTAGTAGATAGGTGCTTTATGTAACAAAATAATTTTAACAATATTATAAAAAATATCATAAACCCGAATTTATATTAAAATAAAAATTAAAATTAAAATTTGACTGCTAATATTTATGTAGCCTTCGTCACTACCACCATTACCTCTATAATTCAGATGATTGCAATGACACCTCACAACTTAAAATCGAACCAATCCAACAGTTATCATACACTCGAAAAACATAACCCTCTTTCTTCCGTAGTCGGGGAAAAATTTGGGAAATTTTTCAATATCTGGTAACATAACACGCACACAGAAGCACCGTGTTCGTACAGTGCAACGGCGAAATGACAGCACACATAGCTCTAAGGAAATGACGATAAATCATTCGGTTTAGTTCGGCAACGCTCCATCTGTCTTTTATTTTTTTATTTTGTAATCTAAGCATAGAATAAACAGTAGGTAGAAACTATGTATTTATAAGAGTAAACAATGCATTTAATTATTAAGAAGATGTAGGGCGATTACTTAATTAATGTAAGTGGTTATTATGGTGAGCTCCATCTACACAAACGAAAAATATGAAAATTAGAAATGTAATTTATATTTTTAAGTATGTTGGTCGAGGAATGTTATGTTAACAACCTTGATTTTAAAATCACACGTCCTAGGATTGATATAAAAATTAATTCTGCTTGACAAACGTACTGTCATAGGATTAATATAAATCTATACTATAATATTATAAAGCTGAAGAGTTTGTTTGTTTGTTTGAACGCGCTAGTCTCAGGAACTACTCGTCCGATTTGAAAAATTCTCTCGGTGTTAAATAGACCATTTATCGAGGAAGGCTATAGGCTTTATTATATATTATCACCCTAACCAGCACCAGACCAGACCAACAGGAGTGGAGCACTGCTGGTAAAACCGCAGGGCACAACTAGTGAAATATAATAGGAAACGCCCATCTAATGTATAATGTGACAAAACTTGACGCCCCTATTTATTCTCACTTTCAAAGATAGTGTGTTTTAGTTTTCACTGTGCTCTCTACATAAATCTATTAAAATATTTGCAATAAATAAATTTAATAAGTTCAAACTTGTGTCGGTTTTTATAACATTTTAAAGATAAAACACGGTAAATATTACTTTTAAAATAGTTTAGTGTAATTTTAAAAGTATTTGAGATTTGAACCAAATCTTCAATAGAGCTTCGTTAGCTCTAAACTGGACAATTTCTTACATTAAATAAGTGTTACGTGTTCTAGGGTAAGCCAAAGCACTCAATACGTGCTCCGAATAAAAGACAATTTTTATGGTGATATTCGATGAAGATATTGACTATTTTCCTCTCCTCTTGGGTTTTATTAAGTTGTTATAGTGAAAGAGTGATATTACTATGATATTACTATGATGTTTTTTAAGCATTTTGTGTTTTCCTTATGATCTCTGGATATGCATTCTATATTATTTAAAATGTATTAGTTAAAAGTTTGAATACTTAATTGTTTTTAAGAATTTTGTGTTGTAAAATATAAAGTGTAATTTATTGACTATTATACTATACTTTACTATCGCTATAAAAAGATTTTTGAACCTTTTCATAGTAGTGAATATATAAGAGAGAAATGTATAGCAGGAGATTGTATTATTGTGATATAGAAGAAACAATTCCCAAAAGGTAAGCTTGCTTTTAATTACTTAATTTTAACATATTGTATACATTGCATGCAATAGGTATTAAAAATTACTCCTTTTAAAGTATGCTATGGCGTAAAACAAGTTATTGGTTTCGCAAATATTTTTATGATCCACTTTTGATTCGGTATTTATTTACTTAAATGTAGTTCATTGAATTTTTCGAAATGAAAGTATGGGTCATAAAATGTCATTTTAAGTAGGTACCTAAGGTAAGGTATTACTTTTAAGTAAACAGTGTCTGCTCCATTTTAGCAAAATTTAGCGTGAAATAATCATCGAACAATAATCGCAAATAACACCTCTATTTTGTAAAATGAAGTAATTATTTGTAATCTGTTCAGAGATTAGTTGTTAATTTGCTATATTATTTAAAAGTACATGTTGAATGAAGAACTATTATACTTGCAAAGAAAACTAGGTGTATTACTTAACTATTAAAAGTGGCTTATAAACGCAATATTTAATTATGTAAATCAGGAAATAGCAAACAACATTCAGTCATAGTGACAGAGATTGAGTTGTGTATAATTTGTGGCTATTTTATAGTTTGCGTAACTGTAGTAGTTAATTTGTATGGGCTAATAACTAGTGCATTGGTATTAAAGGCTGGTTGGTTCAAATGTGTTGTACTTTTCCGATTACTTCATTGCTTTGAAGATATTATAAGGCTAGACAATAGTTACTGTTTGTTTTAAGCTAGGAAATAATATAGCAAAATTCTTCGAAAAATGTGTGTTGGTCAATGAATGTGTGTGTGTTTATTTTGAAACTTGTCTCGAAAATTCTAGTAAAAGTTATTTACTACGTTAGCCAAAAACATGTTTGTGCTAATATTGAAATTCTTGTTAGGGCACTTAACTAATATTTCAGTAACAAGCGCTCATCTTATTTCACGACAAACTTTAACCATATAAATGTTTACAAATATATTTACTACATAAAACGAAAACTTGCGAAACGGTCAATAATACCGGCGAATATCTGTCTATTTAAACAATGTATTGCACCAATTTTATGCAACACTGCATAAATTAGTCCGATCACGTCCACGGAGCTTTCAATGCGCCCTCTCTCTTTCATCGCGTACGTGTAAGCGAGATGGAGACCATCGAAAGTTGTGAAATATAGCGCGTAATGGTCACCCGGTTAGTTACCACTTACCTGCAGTTACAAGACTTCATATGTAACTGTTGTTTTGTCTCTTGCTTTTGTATGGAGATTGCTTGCAGAACGTTTTGCAAATGGTTCGCAGATTGTTTAGACTATAGTGTACATAATTTAAACTAATATTATAAAGAGGAAATATTTGATTGTTTGTTTGTTTGAATTGAATATCGACACTACTGGACCTATTAAAAAAATATATTTTACCATTAGAAACGTAACGATACGACATTAGGTATCTCTAATGAACATGGTCAACATAATATAAAAATTGTTATGCTTCCTTCTCTTAGTGGTATATTGGTATTGCATCGTAAATTTAATGTCATTTAACAACTAATGCAATCCAGACTGATTGCAAAATCAACAAAGTTCAGACAAAAACAAAGAGAAACACAGATTTATATCCCTCTGCCGATATTCTATCGAATTGTAGAATTCGATTAAAAAAGAAGAATCCATCATCAGTGAATCAAACTAATCGTATGTATGAATGATGATTCATCCATATTTATGATTAATTTGATTGACATTATCAGCTTGTAGCGCGACGGTAACAATCGTCGGTACGGATAAAAGAACGTTTGTCACAATATTTTCCAGACAACTTTCAAAAACGTCACAAAAATATTATCGTTAATACTTAATGTTTTCGATTAATGTATTTTACATACAGTAAGAAATGACGTTAGTTGACCGTTGCGCTGGCGCCTGCGCAGGCCTTATCATGTGCCTACTAACCCACATTGGATTGCAAGTTTAATTTTAGCTTCATGTGGACCTTATGTACTTTATTCTCTATAGAAATAAGAAATAATTTTTATAAAATATTCCCATTTCATGATGTGATACGGACTATACGTATAGTGAAAGTACTAAAGGTTTTAAAAATATACCTAGGCTATGTCTATTTGTTCATGTTACGATGCTTGTTATTAGACATAACCAGGGCTTTATAAAATAATCGCACGCGGTAAAATGGATAGTCTTTATAGTTCAGCAAAACGAAGAAGGTAATTTAGTTTAGAAAATGACTTGATGAGAACAGTTAATTAGCTAGCAACTTTATCTACCTCCATTACTTTGTTATCGATCATACAGCTAGATTTCCTATTTTAAGCTAATTAATTCATATAACCGGTTTAATTGTTTCAAACTTAAAATTGCGCTTTTAAGTTTTAACCCTTAGATACATATCATGTTAACATGATCTGTACAAATATCAACTGTAGTGTTTTACCAAAGTGCTGTAATCACATTTCGGTTGATTAGTGCGTCTATCCAATTACTGAGCAAATACAGTTTTGCTTGACGCAGTGAGCTGGGTAAATATGCAGCTTCCAACGTCTAGCTTGTAATATCTAGGATAAATAGTGAGTGTATGCACTAAAATGGAAATTACTTTCTAGTTGTTTGACTTGCGCTCATACATGGATACTGTATACAGTAGCTAGGTAATAGATATGTGAATTATCTTAGATATAATGAGTGGTTTATATTACATCGTTATTTAATTTTGTTAACTCCCGTATGAACTAATACTAAAGAGCAAACATTTGTGTTATTGTGTGATGTTTGTAATGTTCACACATAAACTACCGATTCCGAAAATTCTTTCACCACTAGAAAGCGTTATCTTTTTCTATATAACGTAGGCTATTATATCGTAGGAGAAGCTGGGGCAAGCAGCTAGTAATTTTTAGTATTTTCTAAATCTATTCTTTACCTTTTAAATTCATCGCGTAAATTGTTATGTAAATTGTATTGTATTTAACGTCTAAATTCAATACCTACCAGCTGTTCTAACATAATTTATGAAATTGATTTTGATGAATAACAATCATTATCGATGTTAACGCTCAAGGGAGTATCTTCGTGTTTTCTGAGTTGCGTTGCGGGTAATGAAATTGTAGCTTACTGCGGTAAAAAAATATTTTACACCTGCCGGTTTTTGCTATGCAAATTTCGCACTTATATGAGAAAGATATGGTCTTAACTGCTACAGCTTTTGAATATGTTCTGTTTGGATTATTTGTTAGTTAAAGTCACTAATACGTTCTGTATGAAAATATAAAGCAAGGAATGTTTACTAAGCTATCAGATACTCTATCAACAAGTAGTCAAACGGTCCTGCACGTGGGTAATATTTTTTTATAGCTCAAACAAAATATTTCAAAGTCCTAATTAGAGAACACCTCCACGGCATCCTCTCCAATCCAAATTTGACATTTGACGCCAGTGTAAGGTTGGGCAAGTTGAAGGTTCCGTGTCCACGCTTATAATTCAATTCCACGCATATAGTTGACCAATACCTGAGAGGCTGTATTTGGCCAGGGACCGGTTGCCACGACCTTGTAGACAACGTTCACTTGCCTATAGCTATAAGCTTCGTAATTCATCAATTGATTGCATTTCGCTAACCGTTACAGTAACTTTTTGCTCGAATTCTAATTGTATAACATCGCTTTTTGTTTAGACAGCTAATGTTGCGTAACGTTTATTTAATTGTTGTCTCTCAATGGAACCGGGAAGTCTGTTGATTTGTGAGTTGTGACGCAAGGATGGCAATCATGCATATTATGACGGTGTAATTATTAGTAAATAAATATATATAACTTACTAGCTGTGCGCCGCGGTTTCACTCGCATTGCTCCAATCCTGTTGGTCTTAGTGTGATGATATAGCGTATAGCCTTCTTTGATCAATGGGCTATCTAACATAGAAAGAATTTTTCAAATCAGACCAGTAGTTCCTGAGATTAGCGCGTTCAAACAAACAAACTCTTCAGCTTTATAATATTAGTATAGATTATAGGCTACCTTTTCCCCGGTTACAAGATTATTAGTATAGATTAAGAATTTTCAGACAGTATGGATGTAGCCGTCATGTGGTTAATTCTGCTATTTGATTGAATGACGAGCCCGTTTATTGAATGACGACATTTAATTAAATGCCTAAAGGACGTAACGATCAACGTCTTGACTGGCATTCAGTCTTTAGCATAATCGTTGGTTTCGATGAAGCAACGTTATCTAAACTAAAATTTAATTGAATATCTGTTAATCCGGTCAAATTAAGCTTGAAAATAGTATTGAAATAAGGATAATTCCGACAAAGCCAAATTTTGGTGAGGAGCTGGAGTGTACCATAACAAATAAAAATTGAAAAGTCCCCACTTATCCCATGTGTGCTTCAAAAGTTATTTGGGGTCAAAGGTCAAAATTTCAGATTTTTTCAGTTTTTCTCGAAAACTGTAAATTAAAAAAAAAGGCCTCAAATCAAATTTATAGATCTTATAATTCTCTACAAAAATGGTTTCTATGATTTTTTTCCCAAGAGTTACCATTCCTGAGATAATGCGATTTGAAGAGACACATCACTACATAGTATAAAACAGTCGCTTTCTCTGTCCCTATGTCCCTTTGTATGCTTAAATCTTTAAAACTACGCAACGGATTTTGATGCGGTTTTCTTTAATAGATAGAGTGATTCAAGAGAAAGGTTTTAGTATATAATTTATTAGGTTTTAGACAAAGAAATGAATGAAAATGCCTGTGAAATGATTGAAAATCATACTACGTAAAAAACTTGAAGGGGGGAGGGGGGTCTTTGCATATACAACAAACTGATGACTGTTTTAAAACATTTATTAGTACATAAAATTAATAAACATTTATAGCACAACGTTTATACATTAGTTGAGATTTTCTGTATTTATTTTTATTGTGTAATTCTGCCTCCACTTTTGTGATATTGACATCAACAGAATTACATTAAAAATGAAGTAGTTCACCTTACGCCTACTCCATAATAAAAATGAGATACAGCAAAGTAATTTGAATATTTTATTTATTTGAATATTTATTAGAATGTTCTTAATAAGTACTTATAATTTAATGAAAAATTAATATCTTAATTGATATTTTATAATTTATTAATTCGTAGTCTATTAAACATTGGTTTATTTTCCATTGAAGCGTAAAGAATATAAGGGTTCTTACATAGAAGTCGATAATGAAATTTTATTACGAAATTTTAATCATTCAATTACTTCTGATATCTTTTTGATTGTTTATCTTGTCATACATAATGTCTATTATTTGCAATTCTTCATACAATAGGTGGAAAAACATAGTATAGTGCCATTGACCTTCAAACTAACCTTGGGCTATTGTGAAGCAACAGGTGTTTTTATGTTTGCAAAGCATGATGCAGAGCATGTACGCAACAGATGGACCGAAACTTATAAGGTTTTAAGGATTAATAACTGCAGGGAAAACATATGGCGCTCGCGGATGTGGAATTTCCCGTTGGGTTTTGGTAAATCTGTTGTTTTTTTAAGAGTTACTTTGCCAGTGTATGTCGTATTATGTAACACGCTTTTTAACATACTTTTATTAGCTCCATCTGTATGTTTGTATGTAATCGACATGTCTGTATGTTAACGACTTCCTTAGACTCGATTTTGACCCATAGTCCAGGTTCCTTCGCCCATTTTTGCAAGTGATTACTATCAAGCTAATTTTCCGTGAGTAGCTTTATTTTGATGAGACGCCCAATCATTTCCTGTACGAAACTCTCGATTGTGGTAGCTAACAGAGGTAACACGGATAAAATTTTTTGATTAGATGGTTCTCAAATATTTATTACGCAATTTGTAGGACAATATGTCTGTTGAATTATATAAATATTAACTAAGTGAAAACAAAAAAATCAGCTGGTTAGTAATCATTTATGATGACCTCGTTATCGATACACATTGGAAAGAGGGGACTCTTTGATCAAACCATAGATTTTGTAGGACAAATATTTTTTCGAATAATTTAGATAATTATCTTGAGATTGAACAAAAAAAATTCAGTTATAGTAATAAATATTTGAGAACCATCAAATCAAAATATTTTATCCTTGTTACCTCTGTTAGCTACCACAATCGAGAGTTTCGTACATGAAATTATTGGGCGTCTCATCAAAATAAAGCTACTCACGGAAAATTAGCTTGATAGACTTAATCAAGTGCAAAAATGGGCGATGGATCCTGAACTACCACTTTAAAAGGGACATCTTCGTACACATCATGGATCTGTGACTACAATTTCATGGGTTTATGCATGCTTTTTATTTTTTTAACTATATTAATTATTGTTTCTTATATTATGAGTATGGTAAAGAGATACGTGCATTAAGAAGACATTAAATTATATAGGTGCCATGTTATGTTATCGAAATGTCGTTAAAGTAATGTTATTTAATTGATAAGTATATTATCTTTTTCACGAAATGATCTGTCTTTGATAATAATTTACTGTACACTATTATGTATTGGGATGAATTTGATAAGATATTATCTGTGTTATACGGCAGAAGAGCGATGATTTATGAAATTACCTGTTTAATTAAGTTTTATCGACCATTATTATCTAATTTTAGATAGTTATTATCTAATTAATAGATAGTTAAGGAAGAGCAAATCGATGCGCGCTAGGGAATGGTAGAGTGTAGACTGTGGAGTGTAGACCATAACAAATTTTTATAATATATCAAAACTTTTATTTTTATGAGTAGGTAACAAGATCCGATTAAATAAAATATTTTTTCTTACCTTTGTAATATATTTTTTTTTAATATGAATTCATCTTTGATTTTATATGAATGAAAAAAATATGATTGTGAAATTTCTAGTAATTGGTAATGACCGATAATCTATCTGACCTTTGGATGGTATATCGTAATTGCTGAAGATTGTTTAGTTAGCAATAAAGTTATTTACCTATCTCTTGGCCTTTATAGTTTTATCTATAAGTTTTATTCGCCAAATGTGATTTAAAAGGTTATAGTTACAAATAATGCTCCAGGGCTCATGTTCATGTAATGTGAAGTAATTATTGGTTCTTTAATGATGATGAATGAATAATCATGATAGAGACATCAATATATTACTAGAGATGTTAACATTTTGTACGTAATGTACATTTAATTTAATTACTGTTTTAATGAAGCAATACTTAAGTTAGTCCAGGCGTAATATTACAATGTATATCTAAGGAGAAATCTGAATAAAATTTATATTATGTGTACAAATAATGCGTGATTATTATTATTTATTATTGCTGTATAAGAATTTCACAAAAAATCGTGGGATATCGATTGTCTGAAATGTCGTTTCAGTTTTCACCATCAATCAAGCGAGACACAGATTTGGTGTAAGAAATTGACTGTCGTAGTCCGTAGAAATCATTGGATTCGCATCTCTAAGCGAATTAGCGCTGAATTGCATCTGTTGAGAAAATGTCATTAGTTGTATGCGCAGGAGTGTCGCTTTCAGCAAGCGACATTTCGCTGTGTGCGCACGCGTGACGCGACACCAGTTGCTCACGGCCGCGCGTAGAGGCCGCACGCGTCGACATAACGCTCGTGCAAAAAAAAAACAATTAAATACGTAATCAGTGGTTTCAAGTGAAGTGAACAGTGCAGAAACAAATATTGTGCTCAAACACTGGAATATCCAAGGTTATAAGTGCGGATTAGCAAAAACACGAGGAGTGATCTCGAACGTTTTTCCTTCGGTGATCGTCACGCTACCTGCCTCCTTTTTTATCGGTTTGCACCATAATTGTATTTCTAATTAGCGTTGATATCTAATTTGAATTTGTCTTTTCGTTTTTTGTATTTGTTCAGGCTGTTGACGCAACTCGGTCCGTACCTAATGGTACCTATTTATTACTTGGGTGTATTCAGAATTGGTAGTGACTAATTTTAGAAGGCTTTACAGCGTTGAGTGGGATTCTGAATCTCCTTGAACGTTTGATGTTTATGATAAGATGTGTTCTCGAAATAAAATTATTTCTGTACCCACATAATTGTCTGTCCACATCGGTGACTTTCCAGTCTTGGAGTTGTTAGGAAAGTGGTCTGTTTACACGTATCATTAGTTTGAATTCTCTTGAGATTTTATATCTAAGTAGGACTTTATTTTTTCTTATATAATTTACTGACTTCTGAACTTGGAAATCACAGTAATTATAGTCCATTTGCTACATTCTGTTCTTCCTAATTATCCACCCTAAGTTTAAGACTTACTCAAAATCTACATCAGGCAACTCTACGTCTAGTTGCGATTTTGGGCACTGCAAAATAATTTGTTCTTTGCTTTGTTTAAATAACATTTCAATGAGCAAGTATAAACCCTTCAATAATATAAATACTGACACGATTTTCTAACTCTTGAGCAAAGCAAGCAACGTGTCAATTTATCTCATTGAATCTTGACAAAATGGAATTTTCTCACGCCTTATCTTTGGAAATATATTTTTCTTTCACTTCACACTCTATTGGAGAAAGTTAATCATTTTTATACACGAGTGTGTTTTCGATATAAATGGTGTGATTTTATTGTTGCAATTTTATTGAGTATTGCAATGTTTTATAGTTTAAATAGTCATTTATGACGGTATTTGGAATTGTTGTTGATTGAAGTAATTATAGGAGGAAAATATTTTTCAAATCTTATAAGAAATACCCGGTAGAGTTATTTTATATATTTATTCAACTCGATTTTATAAATAAACGGACAATAAAATTATTTAATTACTACAATTATAAATAATGGGCGTAATTTATTCAGTGGCTTCATTATTCGCTTAACTATAGTTATTTTTTCTTGAATTATACTTATTAGTAGGTATTACGTTATTATATTCAAGTCAAATGTTAAAATAAAATTATGTTAGTTATGAAAAAAAAAAAAACATTATTTTAAATACCAAGGAAATTGTATCTTTAGGTGCTAAAACTTTAGTCCCCAGCGAACTTATTTATTAGATTAGGTTGTGGTCTAAGTATCAAATCTCAATACTTCTCAGTTTAACCACGCGTGGTTAAGGCTTATACATGCGCTAATAACCTTGACCATACTTGACGGATCTCAAACCTCTCCCGCTGCACCTTCTATTTTCCTCGCATTTTGTATTTAAAAAGATACTAATCAGTGAAACAAAATATCCTCGTCAGGGACTGTTGTGTAACTGATAATTTATTAAACATAAAATTTTCAGAGCTCTAAGTCAGCAGGTTACGAAGTTTATAGAGTATTTGCGGAAAAATCGATGACCACGGCACATTTTTTTTCTAGAAATCTATTAACTTTGGAAAAAAGTCCTCGCGAGCAATTAAAGATCAAAGACCATCCTATTTTATATATTTTTTTCGGTATTGTGCTTTATGTTGTACCAGACTTTATAGAGGTTGAACATAGTCGAAATTGCCGGGTAACGCCTTAAACCACTGCACAAAATGAAAAATAGACTCCATAAGAATTTCTTACGAAATGTATTTTTAATAATTTATTAATTAGAATTTATTAAAACAATACAAATTAAGCATAATGAGTAATTAAGAAGGCGTCTGTTGAATTAATTATTTAGACCTGTTTTCCTTTTAATTCTGGACGTAAAAAGGATCTTATCAGATAATTACAGTTTTGATTTCATTCTTTTATAACGACAAACAATGCGGTTTTTTGATAAAAATCTTTGCGGGGTATTTTTCTCTTAACTTTAAGGATAAACAAGGACATCTGACTGACTGGTTAAAGAGCTTACACAATGGGCATAATATAGTGCTTTTGTACTGTTTAAAGGAGTGACGTTAACGTAGTAAGTATTTAGTAATCTGTGCTTATAATAGTATTATATTAACAACTTTACTCGAGTTGTACAAAGTAGCATGTGTTTTCGCAATATAACCTAACTTTAAATAACATCTACACCCCTTTTTGAATTTAGAAGTAACATCATGTACACGAAAAAATGAATTCTATTCTATTCCACATCATTACAAATAGTAATTAATGAAGTAGGATATATGCTTGCAAACGTTCTTCTTAGTTTGTCATCGGGTAATACCGGACTTTTTTTACGACTATATAGGTAAGTGGTTTCCTAGAAACCCAAATATATGAACTCTAGAATATTTGTAGATAAGTGGAATAGAATAAAAAATAACCGTATCAACAAGATATTGACCAAGCTATATAATTATACATACCTATATCTTATTGTGTAACTAAAAATCAATTTACCATTAGTATACCTACCTCTATAACCAAAATAAGTTTAAAACATCACAAATCAGATCAATTTTTCATTCGATACAAATGTAAAAGGCCACTAGATAAGTTTTGAAGGTTTGTCAACCCACGCGGAAGATGTCGAGTAGGAAGTTTGGCGTTTGGAATCCAACTTAGTGTCAGCGGTTTTGATCAATGACAGATTATCACCTTCGCACTTACACTTGCTGAGATCGTTTGCGACATTGACATCGAATTTTGCAAGTTTTCCTTGTCATGTCGATTGTCGATTCGTGTACTTATCAATATTTGAATAATTTGTTGATGCAGGGAGGGATGAACAAGTGTGCATGTTTATCAATTTTTACATTAGGTATTCAAACTCAAAACATTTATTCAAATATACTTCTTCTAGAAGCACTGTTGAATCGTCATTACATATTACTTTTAAATCAGATGTGAGACAGAAGCTTTCTTGCCTACTGGCAAAATAAAAATACTTGCCTAGATAAGTCGTAGAGCGCACTGCTCAAGTACCTACAACAGGCATGGTTTTACTATTGCAATGTAAAAATATATCGACTTCATACCACCATAAATACTAATAATACAAACAAGATTGAAAGGGTTTTAATTTAAAATAATCTCATTTGGTTATTGAAACACTTAACACAGGTCGTATCAATGTAACCTTTTTTATCTCCCTGATTACGAAACGGTTTAACAGGTTAGGTCGCAAGACGTTCTTATCAATGTGTTGCAAAAATTGAGCGTTTTGCAAATCGTGCTTTTTAAATAATTTATTTAATTACATTGGGTATTTCGTTTATTTGTTTCATATTTTCTATACTTAATAATACTTCCGATGATTTATCACAGTAAGTAGTCACAATACCTACTGAAGGTACTAATTCTCTTTAAAAATGTTTCTCTAAGATGTTTAGAAAGAGTAATAGATATTCGGTTATTTTTTTTACAACACAATATCATAGAAACAAAATACATATAAAAGTACATACATATCTTACGTTTAGAATTTGCAATAATTTTATTTATAGACACGTAGAAACGTATAGTGGTAATAAAATTAGCATTTTTCTGTATATTTATTACTAGGAGCACGTTTAAAATGACTCGTCTTGTTTGTTATTTAATAATTACGCTAAGACGTGAGGTAATCTTACGTACATATGACAATATTTTGTAGGAGAATTTAGTACATAGTTGCAATACAATAAAATTGTCCGTATGTTCACAAGAATGTATTGCAAGAAAATCTTATTATAGGTATTTAGATTGTAGTAGGTACCAGAGGCGGCTCGTGACAAAATTTTATGGGTGTTCACTTGAAATAAAACACTGAAAATACATGGTGTAAAGCAGTACAATTTATCAAAAAAATTACTTATAAAGAAAATGCATACGTGATACGTCTTTCTTTTTGGTGTGCAAAAATATCTATAACTTAAAGCGACAAGACCGATAGACGCCAATTGCAGTTCATTCAACAAATGGTACCGAGATTGTGAATGTTTTTTCATCTTGATTGAAAGATGAGCTAAGTCGTCAACGCCCGTTTCAGTCCAAGCACTCTCACCTCCGCCGGCCGCGCCCGCTTTAAATAAAAGACACGGAAAACAAAATAGTTTGTTGCTTTCATCACAACCACACAACCACGGTGTTTTCACATATTGTTCAGATTTAAACACACGCGTATATGTTTTCGTTTTTGTCGTACATTTTTGCGTCAGATCAAGTTCAGGCCGTGGCGGTCCCTTAGCTTTACATTCAAGCCGAATTTGTAACGTTTTATCACACTTTTTAATGAACGCCACATTATAATTATTGTTCATTTTAACACTCACAAGTAATACTGATAACTACAGGCTATTTCAACACGTATTTTATAATTTTAATTAGAAAATTGCATGAATCGCGCGCGTGCATTGAAGTTGACTCGAGTGTTTGTTTATATTATAGAAGTGGCAACTGGCAACGTCGCGCCGCGCGCGCAATCGCTGTCCTGCCGGGCGGTAAAAACGAACCGGCAACGTTTGCGGGTGCGGCGCTCCGAATTTTGCTACTTTTCCATAGAACAGTCTTTCCCAACGTGGGCGATAACGCCCCCTTGTGGGCGCTGCAGGCCTAAAGGGGGGCGGTAAGAGACCCAGAAAAAAAAGGGGGCGTTGTGTAGGGCTTTGGGGTCGATTTATAATTTCATCTACCTAGCTAGGAAGACTCTTAGAAACCGACTGAGCTCTCGACTTCGAGAGTCGACATCTTGTGAACATCAACTAATATTAATTAAGATATAGCTCAAAATCGGTTCGATATAATAGACCGCGGGCAATCATGTTTTAACAAGTTTTTGTTAAATAATCCGATTTGTACATTCCTGTATCAATGGGCTGGTTCTATAATACTTGTTCTTGCTTGTCGAGTACGATTGGGCGTCGAATGAGATAAACGAGTTTATGCACGTTTGATGTCTTATTCCTGTTGGTGCGTGCTGCTTATGCAATCCTATATAAACGACGTAAATTTATTTTATTTTCATTTGCGGTTTCGCGCATAATAGATAAGCAGTACTTGATTTCAACACTTACGTATTTCTCAAAACAAAACAATGTCGGAAGTAAAAAAGAAGAGACGGCAATACTCTGCGGAATATATTAAATTCGGATTTATTGAAAATCCCACAAACCCGTCGTCGCCTTTGTGTCTTCTATGTCTAAAAACATTTTCGAACGAAGCAATGAAGCCTTCAAGACTGCAAGATCATTTGAATAAAATGCATCCAGATAAGAAAGACAAGAATGTAGCATATTTTCAAGACCTAGAGAAGAAGCATAATACTCAGCCAAGTGTATCAAAACTATTTTCGGCGGCTGCTAAGCAAGATGACGACGGACTTCGAGCTTCGTACAATATCTCTTTGTTAATTGCTCAAAAAGGCAAACCACACAACATCGGAGAAGAGTTAATTTTGCCAGCAATAAAGGAAGTAATAACTACTGTGCTTCATAAACCGGCCGCAGATATTATCCGAAAAATTCCTTTGAGTAATAATTCTGTGCAAAGACGAATTGATGAAATGGCTGAAAACATTGAAGAATCATTGTGCAATCATCTGAGGACTAGTCAATTCTCAATTCAGCTCGATGAGTCCACTTTACCAACTAATGAAGCGTTGTTGCTATCTTACGGGAGGTTTATTAAAGATGAGAAAATACGTGAAGAACTATTGTTTGCCAGAAATTTGGAGACAGATACAAAAGGCGAAACCATATTCAATACATTGGAAAAGTTTTGTGAAGAGAAAGAGATTCCTTTGAAAAATATTATATCAGTTGCTACGGATGGCGCTCCGGCTATGACAGGGCGCCATAAAGGCTTCATAGCGTACTTAAAGAATAAAATTCCAGATGTCCTTGCTATACATTGCGTTATTCATAGACAACATTTGGTTGCTAGAAACTTAAGTGAACGACTATTTCAATCACTGCAATATGTCATCAAAGCAGTCAATAAAATCCGTAGCAGCTCTTTGAATGATAGATTATTTCATCAGCTTTGTGCTACTAATGACGAAGATTTCAATCGTTTGTTGCTTCATACTGAAGTTCGTTGGCTGTCAAGAGGCAATTGTCTGATTCGATTTTACAACCTGTTTGACTCTGTGATAGAGTTCTTGGAAACTAAAGATACAGAACTGCGCAACAATCTCATAACATCAAAGAATGATATAGCTTACATGACAGACCTGTATAAACTGTTCAACGACATGAACCTCCAACTGCAAGGCGATGAACTAAATTTAATTAAAACAAAAAATGTCGTTGCTGCTTTCGCAGCCAAACTGCTTCTGCACAAAAAGAATATGGGCAGACGTGAGTTTCACAATTTTCCGAATTTATCAGTATTTTGCAGTAACGACGACTTGTTTGCCTACTGCCAACATTTGGAAAACCTCCACATTGACTTCACCGAACGATACCAGGACATTTTAAACTTGGAAATACCAGACTGGGTGTTGGATCCGTTTTCAAATGTCAACACAGCAATGTCACCTCAGCTGGAAGAAGAACTTATAGAATTGACAACAAACGAAGAAACAAAAATCAAGTTTAAAAATGGATATCAAGAATTTTGGCTACAATAACCGATCCCACAATTGTACCCTGGATTGTGGTCAATTGTTCAACGATTCTTGATAGCATTCCCATCGTCATATTTGTGTGAACGTGGATTTAGTGCTGTGGCAACGCTGCTTACTAAAAAGAGAAATCGTTTGCGTGTTACCGAACGTGGCGACTTGCGGCTGTTTTTGAGTAAATTGGAACCTGATATCAACAAACTTATTGAACAGCATCAGATTCAACCTTCACATTAGTTTTTATATAAGAATTGATTATGTTTGTTTTATTTTCAATAAAAGATACTCTACTATAAAGTTGCGTTTCAATAATCAGTTATAAGTACTTAGCGTTTTTTAAGTATGTTTAAAAAGGGGGGCGTTAAAAAATAATTTATTCTTAAAGTGGGCAGTAGACAAAAAAAGGTTGGGAACCCCTGCCATAGAAAATCTTTTGTTTCACGCGCAGGGCTCTGGCAAAACCCTCTCTTTCACTCCTATTGGATTTCGTATTAGGAAATGTACTAAATCTTTTTTCATTGGAGCGCAATCGTGAGCGCTCCGCTTCGCGCGTTACATAATACAGTAGGTATTATACAGGTGTATGGAATGATGGAATGATGGATATATTCATTGGTATTAACAGTAGTTTTAAAGATTACGATTGATTTTAAATAGTAATAATTAATGTTTATAATTAAATTAAGGAGTATGATTTAAGATTTTATTATAATTATTTATGGGAGTTCACTGCACCAGCGCTCCTTAGGGCGAGCCGCCTCTGGTAGGTACACTTTAAAAGTGTACTTTAACTAAGAAATACATACATCTTTCACAGCTCTTATTTTCAATATCAAATTACGCTGTCGAAAAATTGAACAAAAATTTTTGCGAAATTTATTTCACTTAGCTTGAAATTTGCGTCATCTGGTAAAGCAGAGATTAAGGTATTTTTTACGTGGCGTAACGTCATGTGTGACGCGGACATGTAAAAAGTATGCGGTTTGCTTGTGCATGTGGTTGTTATGATTTTATATGAATACTGGTGGATTTATCTTTTGTGTTTTGTTATATAACTGGTAAAGAAAGGTTTTTATTAAAAAAAATGTAAATGTTTTTATTATTATATTATATGTGTATATGACGTAGGTACGAAAAAAGTCAATCAGGATTTTGATTTTTATTCCCTTTCCCGGTCAATCGGATGTTAGGACTACTTATATCTGTGTCAATTTTAGAATTGAATAATATATCAATTTATACTTCGTAGGAATATTACGTGTACAAACCTTTATCTAGTGAAAATTGTATGGATAAACTTCGGCCAATCATATTTTAATACCTGTTCTATACAAATTCTTTCGCATTCGTAGTTCACTGATTTCCTTATTATTCTTGAATTATTTCCACTAGAGATAAAAATAAAGATATTTTACAATCCAATATACAAATGTATTTTCACTACATGCATGTTTAAACAGAGTATATGTTGCAGTAAAGTGCATACGTAATGTGCATTAGACACACGGTAATTAGGGTCGCAGGTTTGTTGTTAATATTGTATTGCAGTGTAAAGTGTATGCATTTATATAATATTTCCTTTCACAACTCCATAACAAGTTATTTTTAGCTCGCAGAGTTTGCATGCAAATTTGATAAAATAACTTTACATATAATTTTTTTAATAAATATTGAACAGAAACATTTTTACCTAAACATAAAATGTTAAATCATTAAATTTTAGTTTTTTATCCATCTGAATTTATTTTTATATCTTAATTCTTCGAGACATGACATTGATGAATACGGATAAAAAAGTTAACTTACGTCTTTTTAGGTATAAAATAATATTACCTTTCCTGAAGTTAATATCCTCTTCGTTAACAATTTACAAGCAATATAGAGTTATAATTTCCTCTCGACAAACTTATGTTTTATGTATAGATATCACCAGAATAGAACCAATATGAAACGCTCCCGACTCTTATAATAGTAAGTGATATATGCTGTCCACGTCTTGGTGATTAACGATCAAACATAATCACTAATATAATTACTAAGTGTTCATATAATATTGTTAAACTCACGTGCATCTCGAATGTATTTTTTTTTTGTTATTATCATGCAAGAACGCCCTCTTACATAATTATAATGCAAATAAAACTATTGTAGGTTTCATTATTACTTATTAGTTTTTGTCATAGAGATCTAGAGAGATGCCAATCGCTTGCGCTGAGTACGAAACCTGGTGTCTCATTACAAATTTACGCACACAACAGTAAACAAAATAAAAACAATACTTCGCGTTGTGTGCGTGTCATCACACAAAAATTTGAGAGCGACTATTCGTTCGCACACTAGATTGTAAGTGACGTACGTATACAGCCCACTACAGCCGCAAGATATGCGTTTATGATAGGGATTGCTTGTCGATAAAATGAGAAACGTTAAAATTAAAACAATTTATAGGCAATACAGTAACTAGGTAGAAATGGACACCTTGATGGTAATATTCATGGTGATGAAGTCCATAAAGCATTGCCTATTGACTTATTGTAAGTAAAATAAGTATGAAATAAGTGACTTCTTTTTTTAATCCATGTATAATACTATAAAATAATTACTATAAAATTATTGCTCGAGTACCTATCAAATAATAATAATACAATCAGATATTAAGCTAATAGTTATACATTAATACCTTATTTTTATGATATAAAATAAGGTAGTAAGGTAGTAAAATTCCGAATCTTATCGACATGGACACACTCGATTCGCATCCTTAACTTACGACCGCAAGCAGCGGCCGTACTACACGATTGTTAGCTTTAGTATGTTCATTATACACTGCGGTATTCGAACTCCGCGATTGAATAGAGTCACGTACAGAAGAAGCATTGTAAACTATTTACATCATACATTACACATTTAGATCAGAAACCAAGAAATCACTCTACGTAATATTGTTTTTGAAATTTTAGTAAGAAAATCGTATAATTTTCAGTACTTACCGATGGTATGTGATTCCATTTGACTTAAAGATGCTGGTTTCACTTCGGTTTTTACAAACTTTAACGGAACAACACGGCATTGTCAAATAATACCCGGCCGACGGTCGAACGTCAACTGAATGCAACAAACAGCATGTGTTCTTTTTTTGGGCATATTGCTGCGACATCGGCCCCGCCCCCTAACCATATCTCCCTTTAGTTTCTGTGATCAGTGGTTTTTGTCCTACTTATTAAACGCACTTAATTAATGATTAAAGGAAATTTCCATGAGAGTAAGATGTTTTACCGTGATAAAAAGTATCCTATAAATCACTCTATAACCTCCTAACTATCGTAAAACACATAAAGATAAAGATAATTTAATCAATTCCCAACTGAGCTCAAGAGTTCTTTTGAATATCAAATAAAACGTGGGTTGGTCACAGCTTAACCTAAAAATAGCGACGAAGTTTGTAAGAAAATTGTAATTTTATGGAAGATATTGTTGACAAATATTTGTTTAAAAGCTTCCCTTTCTTGATATTTAAATTAAATACACCCACACCAATGTAATTTTTGTACTTTTATTACTACAGCGCCATTTTTATTTCATACCACTTATGCTAAGTGACAATTCTTTCCTTTCTTTATTAGGTTTGTAGTAGTGAAACATTATTTAAAATTTGTATTACCAGAGAGAGAAATAAAGAAATTACTTTTGAAATATCTATTTAATACCTGACCCACTACACTAATTCGAGTTACAATCGAGTACAAATAGTAATACAATAAGAGTCATATTCGTACAACATGATTTATTGCAAGAAAGCATTGCCATTATGCGGAGACCACTTTCCCTTTCTCACTTGAGTGGTTTGTGTAAACCACACTCAGTGAGTGTGTTTGTGTTTCAATTGAGTGTGGTAATTTGTGGTTGTATTTCGATATTGTCATGAAGATAGCCTTAGTGAGGTGTTTAGAATTAATCAATTGAATTAATTTGTTTACTTATAAATATAGATTATGGGTACTTTTGAATAAATTGTTTTAGTTTGTATTTCACAAGTAAATAGGTCACCATCATAGGTATGTAATACCATCAGAATCCAAAAAAATTTTTTTTTTACTTCTTATGAAACACCTATAATTTATTACATCTCATATCTCGTATAAAGCTTCCAAAAAATATTTCTATAAATAATTCACTTGTACGGGATTTAATCGTATAAAATAGGATTTGTGTGAATTATACCTTCGTAAAGAAAAGCCGAAAAGGTAAGGTAGAGCTTTATGTAGGACTTGTATTGATATATACCGCGTGTATTATAACTTACAAATCGTACGTGTAAAATAGATATTTTACTCAAAATAATATCTAATATTTTGTATAAGTTTTTCCTTAGAAACAGGAAAATGTTAATATAAAACACTGTTCTGATAAAAATTATACGAAATGAAATAAAGTACCCATTTGAGACGAGAATTTCTACAATTAATATACTCGTTTTTATAAGCTTAGTTGGAGATTTTCTGTATATCTCGAAAATAAATTCTTTTTCGACAATATTCTTCTATATTTTTTACATTCCTATACTCGAATTGAATACATCTAAAAAGCGGCAGTATTATTAAGTTAGGGTTTACTAGAACACGGGAGACAAAAGAACTAAAGTCGGAACGCTCGTTACATGCTATTGTCTGAAATGTATGGATTTTCAAGCATTTGTAACTTAATTGTAACCAAATTTGTATCTGTATTTTGCGTTGAATTGTTCTATACCCTACAAGATTTTTATATCTTTAGACTAAGAGAAACCATAACATTTCTATTATTAAGGGAATTAGCATACCTACATGATAATATTTTTTTATATTACAATTACTAAATCATAGTAATAATAAAACTACACCATAGTTTCATTTGACCATATAAAAGTAAATTAATAAATTTTTAACTTGTATTTGAAAGCGCCTGAAGTCCGGAAGAAACCCAAGTCTACATGTGCGATAAACCGGTACACAGTCTTATTTAGACAAGTAATGCGCAACGTACGGACATACATACATGTATGTTTATCCGTAGCTACTTCAGCTAAGTGTCTGCTAAACTGAGTAAGACGTGATGAGATATTTCCTACTTGTTTGTAAACGAATGAAATGGGTCGATGACTCGGGAGTCTTCCTGGAGTCTTATTATAATAAATAAACCTAGTTTACCCGACTACGGCAAAGCAAAAGGAGGGTTATGATTTTGACAGGCTATTTTTAAAGATACTTCTCAAAGATGTTTGTTATAATGGTAGAGAAGCGTACGTGTTTAGATTAAAACTGGACGTGGAAACAGACTAACTTATTATTTGAATTAAGCATAAATAATTATTTTGCTTGTGTAATACAATTTCGAGTTTTCATTATAGTTCTTGCATATACATATAGATTAAATAACTATTGCTTATAAAATGCTTCTATTAAGACTTAAGAGTTACTTTTATAGTATAATATGTATAAAAGACGTTAAATTTTACAAAGTAGATCCCTTAACTGATTCATGAACACTGAGTCAAAGCTATTTCTAAGAATACGGAAAGTAGCTTTCGATTTTCCAATAAGGATTTTCCTGAAATTCATTCAACGTAATAAGCGAAGATTTCACGACAATATTGTTACATTCAGTAACAATTAAATGACTTTGTGTTTAATATCTCAGGAAATTCAAGATAATAATATGAATTTCTTAAGCGAAATTTTGAATAGAGCTTGCAAAAGGTCGATTTATAATTTATATACCTAGTCTAACAATATAAAACATATATGTATTCATAATTTATTATTCAAAATGTATAACATGCTAGAAATTAAAGACTTTTTAACGGATTTTAAACCCGATTTATTCATTATATTGATCCCACATTTTCTTTTAATTTCTGTTGTTTGTAATGTTTATAATACACGCGTAAAATCAATCACAAGAGAATACTACATTACCTACTGGTATACGGTAACGTAGTAAATTATACACTCGATGGAATCATAATATTTTCATTGGCAACTGTAACAAAATTCAATATTTCCAAATCAATTATTCGCAAGTTATTGTATGATTCAATGTTTATACAAAAGTTGGTGAATTGACCTTTTGGTCCCTTAAAACTTTATAGTGGGCGTTGGTGTGGGTTGAGGCCGTTTATTTTACGAAATTCTTTTAATATAATTTATAATGTAAAATATTTTATTTGGTAGTTGATACCTGCATACAGGTGTAGATTGACTTGTTTACATTTTTACGTTCCTTTTTATAAAATATCGTCTTGGAAATTGTATAAGTGACTAGCTGCGCCCGCGGTTTCTCCCCCGTGTCTCTGCTCCTGTTGATCTAAGCGTGATGATATATTATAGCCTATAGCCTTCCTCGATAAATGGGATATCTAACACCGAAAGAATTTTTCAAATCGGAACTGTAGTTCCTGAGATTCGCGCGTTCAAACAAACAAACAAACTCTTCAGCTTTATAATATTATAGTATAGATGAGGTAGTTTTGTGCAGAATTGCTATTTTTCTTATTGTGATGTCGTCTTTAGTTTTTATCATTTAATAAAGATATCGTTTTCAATTGTATAACAAAATCCTGTTAATACAATGTATGAAGTATTTCATTTCAAGAAACAACGCGTGCGTTGAAGTTAATTGAGTAGAAACAATTACAAGTTATTATGTTTGTGCTCAATTATATTTCATTATATTTATTGTACAATGTACTTGTATAGTATTTTTTGCTCTAAGTAAGAAATATGATGGTATTATATTTTCTTTAGGAATTTTGTGTTTTTTTCAAAAGCACTCTTTGTTAAATAAAACTTATCTTTGTAAAAAATCTGAAACAATGTCTTTGCTATTTTATTTAATTTGACTGTTGACGTCGATTTTCTTGCTCTTTATTGTTAGATTTAAAAATGATAACACAAGAGGCTCACGTAATTTTTAAAAACTTTAATTAAAAATGAAACTAAGAAATTAGAAGATGCCTCCGAGCTTGTAATTACGTTATTTCATAATTAAAGTTACAGTGTTATTCTGAGACGATACAATTTAGATGGATCTATTTATTCTGTTAGAATTGAGTCATTTATCATTCTGTCACGTGATGAAGCGAAGTTTTTTCGTAGAAATTTTACTGTTAATTATATGCTGTGTTTATTTTTCTCAACACTATCCCACTAATATTATAAATGCGAAAGTTTGTGAGGATGGATGTTTGTTACTTTTTCACGCAAATACTACTGAACCGATTACAATGAAATTGTATGTAGGTAGCTGAAGACCCAGAATAAGACATAGGCTGTTTTTTATCCCGGAAATCCCACAGGAACGGGAGCTACAGTCTATGTGGGTTTTTCTTTGAAACGCTTGCGTAGCTACGGGGGGAAATCTAGTTATAATTTAATATGTTTTTCTTCTAAGTAACCTAACGTTCCCTGAATCAAGGAATAAATCTAAGTGGAACTGTGTATTGAGTGGTTTGATTTAATATTCTATCAGTGAGTTGACTACTTACTGTAACTAATCTTTGGTTCGTTGAAAATGTAGTACCTACTTCGATCAATTGAGATATTACAGCTATCTAGAAATAATATAATGAATATATCAATATAGTTAACAAACACGCTTGAACCCATGAAATTTTATTGTCACGGATCCTGGATTAAATCTGTCAGTTTAGAGTTGGTCAAAATTGAGCCTAAAGGAGTGGGTTACATACAAATATACGGGAGAAGCGTGTTTTAAAGTATTTATACTCTATCACGTTTTTATTAGCATTTGCTACGTTTATTCGCCAGTTTGCGATGGGAAGTAGATAAGTGGGTGACTATCGCGAACAATAAGTGAAGCAATTGATTGGCGCGATGATAATCGCCTAATTATGTTAATTGCAAGTCATTTGAATAGACGTATTGTTGCATCTGCTTCCTGGCTTGTATGTTTTGTCTAGTATTATCTCTTAAGCATTTGGAAGAGCTATAAAGCTTTGGAAGTCATAAAGTTTGGAGAATTATAAATAAGTTAATGTTTTGTATAAGAAAGAGTGAATTGGTTGCGTAACTTTCTGTTTTCTATTATATTTTGGTAGATGCGAGAATTTTTGAGTCTGCGTCTATGTAGCTGATTTGGAGCTGTTTTAAAATTTGTTTGTCATTTTGGCTTATCAGGTCGTAATTTAGCTGCCATAAATTTTAGTTATAAAAGACAGGTGGGCTGTTTAATCGTATCACATCATGTTTGAGACAATATAGCCAATGTTTAGTAAATGTGCTTGGACAGGGGTCGGCGAGTGTCGGTCACCAGCACAATGGACTGACCGACAATGGGATGTATTTGTTTGCCTTTTGAATTGACCAAATGTATGATGGGTTGGAATTACACGTTTAAAATTAAATGTTTGTTTATTCATGTTCTAGTGAACGGAAAGCTACTTTACCTAATGATAATTTGTCGGGCTTTGTTAATCTTAAGAATACCTAGTAGTTATTGTACGTTGTTTCGGATAGGTACTTGAATCTCAATTGAATCTGAATTTGATTAGGATTGTATGTTCTAGATTCTACGATACGATGATAGCTTTAAACGTCGTTTTAAGTCTGTTTAATTTATCAGTGACAGATTGGCGTTATTGCTTTTCAAAACCGTTCTTGTTTCACTAATTCCTATACCTGCCATCTGGACGATACTTGAATTTAGTGCAGCTTCATTTTTTAATAACGTTATATGCGCTTGATCAGTCACATATAGAGAGCAAAGGCGTGAAGACTCAATTTAGAACTTACGTACTTTCCACAGTAACTGGATCGTAGCGAGCGGCGCCGGGTGACCCGCCCGTGCGCGTGCATACTGATCGCGTATACGGTACATTTGTTGTATGTACGAGAATTTTGCTTTATTGTGCCATACCGTATTTATATGGTAGGTGTAATATGTTCCCTATAAAGGAATTTTCAATTCATCCATTGTATCACACAAAGTACCTAACAACCAAATACCTACATCAAAGATCTATTGATACACTATAAAACATATAGCCAGAGAATTAATTACTTAATAAGCATATGGACGTATTTGAACTTTTTATAATTCTATTACCTGTTGGATTATATTAAAAAAGGATATAACACATCATTTAAAATGAAATAAACATTTAAATAATACTGACTCCTTCAGTCACAACACTTTACAAGCGGCGAACTATAAAAAAATATTTTCTACTATCAGGAAGCAGTACTACCCATTTATAGTACGTACTTACTATTGTTGAGGTCCCATATTTGTGGTACGTGCTACAAATTTACAGCAACTAACTAAATTATTTTATTCACAATGAGTGCAAATTTTCAGACAATTCAAAGTCCACGGACGGACAAAATAGCGTTTGTAGAATATAAAATAGTATTTAAAACGTTTGCGCGTCCATAACATCTTATTATTTCCAGTATTATTTCCAGCATGGGACACTGATGGCGCTAGACGATCTATATAGCGCTGTCACTTTCCCACACTGGAAATAAAACTGCTTTAAGACATAGTACAGTAGCTTGTGGTTTTGCAAATCGTTTTGCTGTTCAATGAACGAAGTGATGGGAATTCGCTCGACCGCAGACTGTCTGACTGCAACTGTCTTGACTCTTGTAACTTTTCGGTGAAAGTTGTTGATGTTAAATCGTTTTAGGTTATATTGAACTATCCTTCAATATAACTTCGAAAATTTATTCAATGTACTAGATACTTACTAGAGTGGTATTTGCAGGTTATTATTTCATAATTTTATAGTCACCTCTTAAAGTAGGTACTTTTCGAATAGTTTCCAACCTAAGTTTCCAACATTGTCGGCTTTAGATTTATATTGATATTGTTAATAATATGTTCGCCATTATTCGTGTATTTGTTTTTATTTTTTCTCATCTGTGTGTATGTGTGTGTATCTGTTATATACCTACACTATTACTATAGCATTACATAATACAAAGCTCACAATGCCATTCGTTTTTTCATTAAGTCAAGGGAACACCGCAAGATCACTTCCGTACAGTTTCTCATATTACACAGATGGGCGGTTAACCACAGCAATTTACATCGCTTTCGTTACAGCCGTTTTGTACATTGTTCATGCACGACTCGTCTTACATAACATTTGCTTTGGTTGTTAGAAGCGGATAATCGATGGTAAGTGATGGGATATTGAATATGCTCGATCGCTGATTGACTGAGTATTGTATCTGGCTCATAAAGAATTTAACTGGAAGAATATCTGGTAGATAATTTTTTTTTCTGATTGAATGTTAAGTCATGGTTATGTAAAATGTTTATTATGTATGTACAACGACATTCTTTTTATGGTTTTGTATTGGATCATTTTTCTTGGAAGTTACATAATTGTTAGACGTCGATGACCATGACATGATGATGTGTTCTGAAGTGTATTTACTCTTAGCTGTTGTAATTACTTAGCAATTTGTAGCTAATATCTTCTTATTACCGGTGTTCCATTGAGAAATCTTATATTATGAAGAGTGCGTACACGAGTAAAAAATATAAATCCTTTCACCATTCAAAATGCAACTCGCCAATATTCTAAGCTCCGTACAAATTTCTATGAGACGTCTCATAGAAATGCAAAGAGCATTCGTAATCATTAATTGTTGGAGTCGACGGGTATTGGTGGCTATGTTGCATCATACTCGTTGATAAATCGATGCCTCCTAAGTATAATGAGTCAACTGACATTTTAGTAATTTTACAGGAGAGTGATTTGAAGGCAAATCATTTATATTTTAATGAAATCAAATTAATTCGAAACAAAGTAAATGTTTTTTTAATAAAAATTGTAAGCCCTTCCTTTGGTATAAAATGATTTTGCTGATTTTTGTTTTTAAATGGCATTTTTTGTAGATGGCTGGGTATACGCCGGCGGGACTCAATAGTGAAATGGTTTAACTACCAGTTATATTTATGTACGTTGTTCATCAAAATCTATCGTTAACACCAAAATCACATGAAATAATGATTGTCATTTTATTAATTTAATTTTACTTTTGTTTGTTTTCGGGTTTGTCTATCTCAATAAATAATAAAATGCTGAAATTATGTCACTTGACTCATTATACTAGGAAAGTAATTAGCAAAGTTAACATTTGAAACCTCAACGTATACTGGACCAATGTAATTTACTGAGGTTTATTTTTAGGAATTTTTACGTTTAACAATAATGAAAATTATAGAAATTAATAACGTAGTAATCCAGGCATTTCTAATGCTTAACAAATTAAAAATCAGTCGTTAGATCCATTAGAATTAGTTGAAATCAATTAGTTTATTAAAAAATAAATGAAATTCCTCTTTTTCGCTATAATTAATTACGAATTTCTTTATAACATAGTAGCCTTTCTAAAAGCTACAAGTAAAAACAAATCAACATTTAACAAATTAACAATGTTCCATCATCAAAGAGAAATAAATTAATAACGTAACAGTCTAAGGCATTTCTAATGCTCAAAAAATATCACTTTTAACAAATAAGAGTCATATATCTATAATCATAAGTCAGAATCGCTGTCGTTAGCTGCATTAGAGTTCGTTGAAATCAAATTATTATAAAATTAATGATACTCTTTAGGAATTACTAGTGTCTTACAAAGATCCATCAAATCTTTGTGCTTATTTTGGTCAATAGGAATGGGTATCTGATAAGCTAAAGAAATATTATCTACGTCAATATTTAACTCTTTTCTATTTCGTGTAGCTTTTGATATCTTTACACAATCTATCCACTTGTAACAACATCTTTGTATCTCGTTTTACAAAACAGCCTATATGGATAATCCGCTTAAACTAGTTCTTCTGTTACTTTATTCCAAGGCATTTTTGATCCATCATTGGTAGTTGTCCAGTTGTTTATAAGTTATAGCTTTGAATTAAAGTGAGTGAGACACTTTAGTAACTTTGTATGGCTTTTCATCGGATTTGGCAAAACTAAAAGCTGTAGCTGTCTTTCGTCTGTCTTTCAATTATAGCGTTCATACTGTCGCCCTCATTTGGACCCACTAATAGAAAGCTATGACTAATATCTATAACAAACTTTGAACTAGCTAGTTCAAAGTTTGTTATAGATATATTATACATATTATAATACATTAAGAATACAATTCTGTTTCTATTTGGCCTCCACAGTTGTCTGACCTGAACCGGTAATCTTTGACACCATTACCCACCGTGTCTTCTATAAACTTGAAAACACAGCTGGAAATTTCAGTAGCGCCTCTATTTGCTGTCTGTTGATGCCATAAAAAACAATAACCATAATATCATTAATTCATGTCATCAATCATCATAATATCATCGATTCCTGTGTAAATTTTTAAAATTTTCGCGCCCTGTTTGAATGCATTATGTTAATATAATTAATTTAACATGTTAAAGAACAATTATTACCTAAAATTGCGCGCTTACTTGCCGCCATTCATAGTCTACTGAGCCGATATAAACTTGTATATCGATACAAGTTTATTGTGTCCCCCCTCACGCCCCGCGTACACTGGTACAATGTTATTTAGATCAGTTTACAATGTACGATTTTAACTGATGTTGAAATTGATTTAGTATACGTGAAATTATCTCGGTAATTATTGTATTTTTTTAATTTTTTTTAACACGAACGTTAAGATCACGATTTATCATGTTCGTTAATATAAAAATATGAAAATACCTAAATTTGTTAGTTGACTCAGTATACTTAGGAGGCATCGAAATGGAGTATACTTTCGTTTTCAAATAGGGCCATGAATGTAATATAGTTTGTTTATTATGTTCTTGGTCCATTGATATACATATACAGTACGTGTTCCTGTGTTACAAGGAGATTTGGTGATTACGAATTTTACTATAAGAAATGATGGTTTAGAGTTGACATTATTTTGATATTATGTATCTAATTGCTATTTTGTAATGATGACGAACTATAATTTCAAGCAAATTATAGGTATATTTTACAAGAATCTTTAGATCAGGAACAAAAACAAACACACAGGGCGATTTGAGCCTTTCATAAACATCATTTCTGAATTATTAATGTTATAGAGATAATTATGTTTTATACTAGTAATATGGGTAGGTAATCTTAATGAATCGTCTATAAAAAATATAAAGAGTTCATTATATCCTTTTGTAATGCGATGTGAATTGTATATTTAGTTCAATAGCCTAGTCAACGGGTTAATAACTGTTGTTATTCACGATGATAACAGTTTGTTACCGTGTTACACAAAACCTGTTGCTTATCAGTTTTTAGTAAGGAACTGTTCAATTGTTAGGTTAAATTGAATTTGATAAAGTGTCGTTTGCGACTCGTGTAGAGAAAATGTTAACGTTTGACTCTTAGTTATTTCGTATATTTTTAAGTTTCTGTGTGATTATGTCCAACGAAGAGCTTTATCAGTTATACAGAACTGCCTATATATAATACGAAAGAAATAAAACGTTTATAAATCTGATGTTAGAATCAGTAAAGTACGTACCTACGACTTACTACTTAGTAGAGTGTAGAGACGATACAGAGATTACGCAAACAGGTATCATTTTATGTATTCTTTCACAAATTCAATCGAATTTAAAGAGTATATTATTAGCTGGTTAAACAAATGCACAAACCGGTAACAGATGAGATGCAACAAGGAACCAGTCACGAGGTCGGGTGGCGAAGGTTGCGCCATTGACCCTTGGAGGTCAACTGCGGCTTGTCAAGATGTTTCAGTTTTAGCATTATATAATTATGCTTTGCTATTAACTGTAAGATAATGGATACGTGGATCTGATTATTTTATTGCTGTTGTGTTATTTTGTTTTGTTGTTTAGAATCTTGAATCTCTATCTCGTTGGAAATTAACATTTAATTGTCTATGTTATGTCAACGTACATAACTATTTATCTTTATAATGAATGAGTTTGGAGATTTTTGTAACACCTCTTCTTAATTTAGAATTCAAGAGGTTATCCGATATGGTCATTTACATTAAAATTAATAATTTTAAAGTATTATTTAGTTGAACGTTTAAATTTGACTCTATATTTAAGTTTAATAACTGAAAATATTATCAGTAATAAGCCAACAATTAATATTTTCTTTCCCATTTCTAAACAAGTAATTCAACATTAAGGAAACTTCCCGATACCAAAAAGAAAAACATCTAGACAGGTTTCTCGAAACTATACCTATGGCGATGGTAAATCGCAACACGATGTAGAGTCGATAATGTGGACTCGGAGAAAGTTTTAGCGCGCTTGCAATGTCATAGATACTACATATATACAATATATATGTCGCAGGCAATTTGTATTATTTCGCAGTTTACAAACGCTTGGCATTTTGTAACGGTGCATTTACATCAAACGAGCGAATGCTCAATCTAACCCCACTATGTCAAATTATTTTAGTGTAAACAGGCGTAGAGCATTCTTTCGTTGTTCTTAGTGCGTTCGAAAATATTCTATGCAATGTTCTAATACTGAACAACACTAAATACGGGGTATCGTTTAATCTAAAAGATCACAAAAGAATGCTCTTGCTCTAGTTGAAGCTCTATGTTCGTTTGATGTAAATGCAATGTAATATGCTGAAGAACTTTTTTCCAAACGTCCACTAAAAGACGGTTGCGAGCCGACGAAACCCCGCGTCGCGGGGCTCCTATTTCTGTGTTGTAATTTCAGATTACGAATTCTCGACATATTTCAAAATGCTGAACGTTTGTGAACGGCCAAATAATACAATTTGCCTGCGACATATATACAAGTAACTAGATAGTAGATAGCATAGTGTACTTGATAGTACGCATTCTTAGCTAGAGGTGGCTAGAGACAGAAATACCGAGGGCCAGGAAATATTCCGTATAATCATGACTATCCCGCCAAGTATGCATTTTATGGTACACTGTAGTGAGAAACTATTTGATATATTATTTTTTATTTAAGTCTAGTCGTGATCATGAAATTGTCTTCACTTAAAAATGGGAATTTTACAATTGTAGAGAACTTAGCAAAGCCTCACTAATCCTCAAAAATCACAACTTTTCAACCGACTTCAAAAAGAGGAGGAGATTCTATTCGAACTTTTTTTTGTTATCTCAGAACTTTCGACGGGGTAAAGCGATTTTGATGATTATTTTTTTTTTTTAATTTGAAAGCCGTTTAAATTTGGCCTAGTCCTGATAATTTGAAGTCAATATTTTTTTTGTAAAATATAACTATTTCTGGTTTAAGGTCTGTTTCGCAAGGGTGGCACGAACTGCAGTTTTATTATCAGCGATGGACTTGCAATGGTGTTGCGTCACAATTCAGTCAGAACGAATTGTAAATGTCTTGAATATTCATTTTGATTTAGATTTTGCTCGAGATTTTGCTGGTTGTGTGGTCTTAAATTAGTTTATTATCATATTTATGTTATCATAATATTTTATTGCGAAGTAGTTTCGTTTTGAAACTATCTAATTATGTGATAAGTGTAGGTTATCACTTGAGACACTACTTAAGATTTGCAAATTGTATACCAATATTTATCTCTAGAACTCTTGCGAAATGAAAGTATTACACGTTACAAGTTACAACGTATTTTATACCTACATCTTTAAGGTGTGCAGTTTGCGGTCTTCGTTATACTGATTCTTAGAATAGCCTAATTTATAATATCAACATTATTATATGTTTCAATTTAACATTACCTACTTTAATCAACCCGTCCCAGATATGTCACACACAAATAAAAATATCGTAAATATCGAAAAGATGAGAACAAAAATTATTCGTTGATTTTGGTTATTAGAAAAGCACGTTAGTCCGCGTTTAGAAGTCGTGAGAAATATTTATTTTCGACGCACACCTTTCTCCTTTCATGTGTTGTTTTATGCAATTAAATAAATAATAAAAGAATAGTAAAAATAAAAATGTTATTATTCATACATAAAAGGTCAGTAACCTCTCTCTAAGCGTAGATAATTTTGCGCAAGCATCAACACAAATCAAACGCCCAGTCTATTTGAAAGGTGTCAAATAAATCAACATGTTGTATCAACTTGCAAGTGCAGTATTATGCGCGTACGCAGATTAGGGTCAGTAGGTGCTCATTTCTATGTCAGCGGCCACAGAGAGCGGACGTGCGGTTTTGTAAGCTCGTTCAAAGCTATCGGGTATTACATATTAAACGGCAATGTAAGGAATTACATTTAAATTGTTATTAACAACACGGTTTACTTAATTGTTCATTTGAGGTTAGACGATGTCTGATTCGGTAAATTTCCGGCAAGTCTTTTCAAAGATGTTTATCTTAATTTATTGTAGTAGATTAAAATTATATGAGTATAGGTGTTAATAAGACACTAATTACGCGCGCAATTAAGCTCAAAATTATAATTAGCCAGCGACCATAAATATGCATGCAACTTCCCTAATATTGCGCAAATGTTCCAACTGACCCGTGGTTATATCACAGACAATAGAGGATATTGCCAAAACGCGGCCATTGTTACACAAGCCTCAATGGCGCCTTCACACGACTGTTACGACTCGCATTTACATTGTACACGTGGTGCGACAACAATGAAGTATGATGAGTGTGAAAGGGCCATTATTCTTAATTAGGTGCCGGGATGACGCCTTACGTGTTATGATTACGGTGAAAAGTTCGTTAATGTGTTTATTTGAATATAGAATTGTTAAATTCATCATATACTCGTTATAAATGTTCAAATCCGAAGGACGGAATAATTATATGTATATTGGTGTCGTACAAGGCGCTATATTAGGTCCTCTGCTATTAATATTTTATGTCTTTGTTGAGTTAGAATAATGTAGGTGGCATTGTAATGTTAAAAATCTTAACAATGCAATTAGTATTTATAAAATACTGGTAACAGTAAACTTGATAGCCATTGTAACCTTGTAAACTCAACAGGTGGGTAACGTATATAGAATCAATTCGCTTTGAACTAGTTTTGCAGAAAAAAATCGCGTGCACGATGCTATTAATACTAAAAAAAATGATGGACGCTATAAAATGTTCACTTGAGGAATATTTATAAGTGATGTTAATGATCGTAATGCTGATAATGCCACTTGCAAAGGTATTTCGAATTGATTGCAAGATCCTGATGGACTGGGAATAGAACTGAGGAATGTATTTTTCTTTGTAATTAAAATGCATTCAGGTTCTTAAGATAGAGGTATAGCAGAGATCGATTGTAATGCTATAAAATACTATAGTTCAAGGCAAGAATAGCCAGTCAAGAATCACGCATAAAATTGGTTTATTTAAAACATCTTAATATATACGTATATAAATCTCGTGTCACAATGTTTGTCCTCAATGGACTCCTAAACCACTTAACCGATTATAATAAAATTCGCACACCATGTGCAGTTCGATCCAACTTGAGAGATAGGATAGTTTTTATGAAAAAAAAAACGTAAACATGTAGGTACCACGGGTGAAGCCGGGGCGGACCGCTAGTATTTATTTAAGTTATAAACTGAACGCTTCATGTAATCTACCACCATCATATTATATTTTCCATAATTAATAAACAATACCAAAACGTACCTAACACGATTTAACTTTTATTGACAGCACGTTTTCCACCAACAATAAAGTTTTATATCTCAATCACGATTGTTGGTAACACTGTTGACGCCATCTTGTCGTTTTATACACGTTTTCTCTGTGCGTTGCGTGCGTATGATGCGTCGCAGATTCGCTCTGATTGCTGCTTTCTTCACCCTATAAGGTGAGATGGTTGGTACTTTGTCGCCTATGTGTGGTAGGTGCCAGTATATCTATACTTAATATTATAAAGCTGAAGAGTTTGTTTGTTTGAACGCGCTAATCTCAGGAACTACTGGTCCGATTTAAAAAATTCTTTCGGTGTTAGATAGCCCTTTCATCGAGGAAGGCTATAGAGTTATAGACTATATATCATCACGCTAAGACCAACAGGAGCGGAGCCACGCGGGTGAAACCGCGGAGCGCAGCTAGTGTTTAGATGGTTAGAATGTATTCTTGGTATATTCTTATATCTTTTTGATATGTTCTTATTAAAGGCTACATTAGTTACAATATGCAAGTTCTTTTTTATAACAGAGCAATCAGAGGGACCTGTCCCTTTATTTATTTTTCTGTTATATAAATGACCTCCTGATGTTAAGGGGCCGTATCGATTTTAAGAGTGATTTTGACTTGTTTCTTTAATTCTTTAGGAGCTCGTTTAAAAAAACTAACTACTATGTTATATGAAGGTAATGGTATAATTTAAAATTCTCTAGAATATTATCTCGATTATATAGATCTGCCGTAACAACGTTTGCGCTCCCGTATATAATCGAAAATTCTAGAGAACTTTAAATTATTCCATTTCTTTCATAAAACATATAATATGTATTTTTTTTATTGCAAATTTTTAAGCATTAACCTATCATTTAGTGTGTATTTTTTATTTTTTTTAACTCTGTTGTAAGAACTAGAAATTCGACGCCATATACGCATAAAATTTGCATCAAAGTAAGGCTATTTTAACTTAGATGTTCTTTGAATTTTTCAATAAAAGTACATAAATTGCCTCGAACATATTTTAGGATGTCTCAGTGTCTTTACTGTAGTATATTTTATAAGAAAACTTCTTCTATTAAATTCCGTGTAAAATACAAAGACACGAACGTCCCGCATGGAAAAAATTGAAACACGCCTTAGGTTATTGACTATTAAACAAACTGGACAATGAATATCAATAAATTGTCTCGAACGTATTTTAGATATTGAATGAATCTTTAATTTAAGATATCATCACACATTGTTACTAATTTAGTTTTGTTAAACGAGCTTCTAAAGAATTACAGAAACAAGTAAAAATCACTCTAAAATCGATAAGGACTCTTAAATGGCCATAACACTGGCGGTGTTACGGGTGCTATGCCGGCGTATGTTCTTTTCGACATTGAACAAATACTTTTAATTCAATTTCTCTTTCTTTACTTTTGTCTGTTTTTTCTTCGAATTACCCTCACTACTATACCTACCTACTTCTATCTCATCTAGGCCACACATTGAACAATCCACGATCATCATATAACTTGATAATCCCGTGTTCACTTGCTTAACAGCTATTGTTGGTAGAACAATAGATTGACTACGAATAGCCGGCCCATGTATAGCGTTATTGTAGCACTATGTTCTCAGATAGTTTATTGATTAAGTTTGATTTTGGTATTTACTTTTGATCAAGTTTGATTTTGATATTTGGTTTTTTCAATGACTCAATGCATTCAATGACTATATATATATATATATATATATATATATATATATATTTTTTTTTATATTTAATACAATTCATTACAAATCAAACTAAACTGGCACAAACATAATCTCTTTAGAGATTCACCGCGCGCCAGCGCCGTCGACATAGAAAATAAAGATTCGATAATATAATATTGACAAACAAAAATACACATTAGTTACTACAGACACTCATTCACAAAACCAACAAAAATATCCCGCAACATCCAAGTACAATACATCTTTTATTCAACCATCATAAGAAACAACAAACGTGGGCAGAAACAAAAAAAAAAAAAAAAAACAATCCACATCTCATCGCAACTGCGGTCTGCACTCTGCACCCACAGGGTGTTGATTTTCGCTTACAGAATTAATTAATTGATAAATTGATTTACATTTTTTACATACACAATTATATGTCAGTAGATAATGTATGTGTGTATTTTATGTATATACACATATTCAAATACAAATTATGGCGTTAGTCTAAGATAAGTATACATAATTTTAGTCATGGTCGTACTTATATATTTTTTATTAAGGAATAGATAAAATTCGATCACGAGGCGGGGTTCAAACCCGCGTCTTTCCCCATTCCAAGGCGATGCCCTAACCTGTCGGCTTCCCGTGATCCCGCAAGAGCGATCGAATTTAAGTTTCATTTGTCAATGTAAATGTTATGATGACTATTAAAAAACGTTAATCGTTAATTGTGGCACAATATTTGATGTGCTCTAGTTCCTTTACAATAAACATTTAAAGTATTGTAATAATTGTAATTTAATAAGGAAATATATCAAGTCAATTACATAAAGACTGTGAATTTAATAGGTACAACATTCCCTTTCGAACAATTGCTAACCAATTGCCGTACGTTTAACATTATTTATGCTATTGGCTATTTATTATGATAAGCCGTGTTTAATAACGTGCCGCGGGTTCTGCATAGTTTTCAACTTTCCCTAGCGATATTCATGTTTAATATATCTAATTATGTGTATAGTAATTGTTATTAGCGATTTCTTTTTCCATTCTCTCTCTTTATTAATACACAAATTAGAGATTTATCACAAGATTATTTTAATATTAAAGAGATTTTCGAACGTGTATTTGTTGTATTGAGCAGTTCACGAAAATCAAATTATATCAATCTTCTTCACGTAAAATATAATCGTATGTAACTACACAAAATATATACAGGGTGTCCCACTATTGGTATACTAAGCGCGAAGGGACTTGTAGTTTTGCATACACTGATCACGTAAAAAATACCTAGGTACTTAAACAACAAAATTACGCCAAAATTTTTTTGCTTAATTTTTTCTAAAAATCCATGTTTTCGTCTCTAGCTTCGCGCAGCCGGCATAATATACCGCTTCGCTTAAGAGCGCTTATTCAATTTAACGCAAGTCAAAATCTCCGCGATCTATTACGATAGATCGCGGCTTGCGATATCCTTTTACTATGAACAGCATAGGTCCACAGGAGAGCGCCCAGCAACATGTCCTCTCTCTGGAAAGGCTCGCTGCCGACTGATTTGAATCGGTTCGCGCGCAGTGTTTTATGGTACTTTTAAAAAAATTGTAGAAAAATAATATAGGTACCTTAGTTGATTTTTTAAATTTTATCTTATAAGTAAGACATTCTTTTACTGTAATATGTATAAATTATATTCAATTAAGTCAAATATCTTGGTGAAAATAATCATTTTGTCGACTATAATTTCTAAAAAAATTCACATTGTTCGGATTTTAATTTCGTAAGTTAGGAGTCCAAAATAAAAAAATCTTTTAACTAACTATTTTAATAAGGATTTTTGCAGTTAGTTAAAAAAAATTGTTTGTTAGATCTGTCGGCAATTTCAGATATTTTTAGCTTCGAAATTGACACTAAAAGTGAAATCAAGTAATCATCGGCTTAGTTATCTTGATGGTATTCACAAATACTGTATTAATTGAAAAAAACTCTTAACTAACAACATAGACAATAAAATTTCCTAAAATTATTAGTAATTCATATGTTTGTAAGATAAGTGGTTGATGGACAATGTGGTTTGAAAAATCACATATTTGAGCCAAACAGCGCACGGACCGCGTGCACGGCCTTAAGTGAGCATTTTGTCTATGAAAACATAATCTTAAACGATAGCTCACGTGCGGGTGGCAAAGTTGAGCGAGTTGCTTGTTAGGGGTGTACACATAGAGTTTTAAGAATTCATCTATTGGTAAAAAAAATTCGTCTGGAATTTTATAAGTATTTTTTACGTACTCAGCGTATGCAAAACTATAACCTCCTTGGGGGCTTAGTATACCGTTGCTGGGACACCCTGTATATTATGAGTCAACATGGATTATGTTATATTACCACATATAACTTAAAAAACAGAATTCGCAAAGTTATTCAACGCTTAAGTAATTTATTACGTGCTATAAAGTGGAATCTATTTCGTACAGTTGCATACATTATAACACACGAAAGTGCCTTGTATCAGATTCGTTTAAATTTATTGTAACGATTTATATTTATTTATTTTTAATTGCTTTCGCCTTGGGTTTGTGGTCAAGGCTTTATCTTAATTTTGTTTGTAATCTTGATGACTTGGTTATAGTGAAAGTAGATAAGTATCGATATTTTGTTATTATTAGTTTCTAATCGATTCTCGTTAATGTCATTTACCTATTAATAGTTTCGTCTATATTTTAATTGCAATTGAAAGTGTTATTGATGGTATAATGGCTATTGTCTTTATATTGTTGTGATCAATTCGATCTTACTAATATTATAAATGCGAAAGTTTGTGAAGATAGATGGATGGATGTTTGTTACTCTTTCACGCAAATACTACTGAACCGATTACAATGAAATTTGGTATGTAGGTAGCTGAAAGCCCAGAATAAGTCAATAAGTCAAGAAATATAGTGGTTACATAAATTTACGTAAAATTAAAAATTCATATTTCCTTACGGGCTGATTACTTTTCATAACTGAACATATTGTTTTCGGGTGATCGTTTCAAAACGTGTAACGGTATTGAAAATTGTGTTTTAATGCAATGGCAATTAGGTTGGGTTTTAATTGAATTTGTTCAGTGTAAGGCGGCGACATCTCCGCTCAGCAGTATTGGATACTTGATTGTTTGTGTGTCACAGATTATATACTTTCGCGTTTTCTATATAAAGTATAAATTTAATATTATATTTTAAATGTATTAGTGTTAATTAATTGATTATAAGTGCAGCCAGATGTTGTTAAATTGTTGATTAAAGTTACGAAATATAAAATCTAACAGAAACAAATCATAAAATTACGATAATAAAGAATAAAACTTTTACTATCAAATGTGTTGAAGTTTTATGAAGCTGCCAAGGCTGTCTTTGATTTATTCGTAAGTTTATTGACTTTGACCTCTGCACGGATTCTCGCACTAGCTAATAAGATGATTCGTAAAACTTCTAAATCTTCGAAATAAATAACGCTTTCATAAAATACTCACGAAATATCCTGTTGAAATGTATTTCCAAAATTGAACTCACGATTATAAAAATAATTTTATTTTTACAGAAATCAACATATTGACAAAGACATAAGAATAAATCGCATAAGTTAATAATTTAAGCATTCTACAAGTAATTAATGAAGGCCAGCCAGAGATCTGTATTCTACCTTCACCTTAACTCATAATAATATATAAATAATAGTAGCTGTACCCCGCGGTCTTACCCACTCTGTTCAGCTCCTATTGATCTGGTGATGTGTGATGATATATAACCTTCCTCGATAAATGGACTATCTAACAGTGAAATAATTTTTCAAATCGGAACCGTGGTTCCTGAGATTAGCGCGTTCAAGCAAACAAGCAAGTTTTATGTTTGTTTAGATGTTACTTAATCGAATTTTAATCGAGTTGCGATACCTACTGTTTTATTGCCTTTCAATTTATGGTATTGTTATCAAAAGTACTTTAGATATTATGGAAACATCTGGAATTACTATATAATCTGTCTACTCATTTTATAGCTACTATTTTGTTATAAAGAGGAGAACAAATAAAGAATATTTGTTGACACTCGTATCTATACTTATCGATTTATTAAATAATATCATTGTAGTGTTGTGCCAAAATTCTCGTCTTGTAATATTTAAAATAAATAATTATAGCCTTGTACACAGTACAAAATATTATGCTATTTAATTAAAATGAAAGGAAAATATAGCTCTAAAAAAAACATTAATTAAATATCAATCTTGTTTATGGAAAAAGCGAAACGCGTTACGATAATGAAATGTCAACTAATAAGACCAAAAATCAGCTGACGCGAGTTTATGATCTGACCTTGGACTTTCGATAGTCTGTGGCTATCTCAATTTATGCTTCTGTTTGTGTAGTGGACTATGTTTTAATCTGTCTGTTAACAAAACGACGATTAGCGATGCTTTAGTAAGAGTTTAGTCTAGATTCATTTTAAATGTTTAATGGAGTTTTTAGCCTGTGGTCGAATGAAAAAGATGTTGGCAGCGTGTTATTGCAGTAATGGGGAAATTGTCTAGATTTAGAATTGAAGTGACTTTCACATAATGTTTGTGTTTATATGCTCAGTCTGACCATTCCAAAGTGTTCAGAAATTAGGCATAATTTGGGCTTAATGATATAATTGTTTTAAACTTTCATGTTCTTATGTTAGGTATGTCGTGAAAAAGAATTTTTAATTTGTAATTAAGGGAGTTTAGTAGAGGTTAATGCTTTTTATAATATCCATACTAAAACTGGTTAGTTACGCGAGACGCCATTCAATTTCGATTTTATTATGTTTATATGTTACTTAATTAGCCATTATTATATAATCTGGTAGTTTGGATGAACCCGGATATTGAGTTTACACTTTAAATTTTATGTTGGAGATAACAGAATTATACACGTAATTATTACTTACTAATTAATACAGGGAAATCACCACTTTAGGTACCTATGTAACATATTATACAATCCACTATAAATCCATTTTTTTTAAATGTCCTTATTTAAGTGTATAAAATTGTATTTGTAATCGCAACAAAGCAATTTAATCTACTTAATTTACACGTAAAAGCCTAAACGTGATAGGTCTCCGGCCAGGTTCACATTCTAATCCTATAATACACAAATCTGACACTGGCCAGACACTCGATACAACTATCAAGAAGTGGTGTCGTGTGAATGACATTGAAACCGTATATAGCTAAGAAATATTACACTGCCAATCCTCTGATACCTCTCGAAACGGTACAATCGAATTTAATACTCGATTTAATTGAGGAACATTCCAGAAGCTTGGTAAATTACGTTTTTGTGTACTCAGGGTCCTTATTTTAAGGAAAACATTGATTAATTCAAGTTTTTCTGGTAACGTTTTAATGAAGATATTCTGTTGTCAAGGGCTTGTTTATCGGTTTGGATAGCGATGATTTTGTTTGTGTTTTCGTTTTTGGGTTTGTTTCTGTCGTGTAATTATGTTGTACATACATCATTTACAAATTGATTATGAAAAGAGTGTCCCGTAATTTATTCCTTTTCTCTGTATTCTCTGTTTATGTGAAACATACATATGTTACACATAAACAAATTCTATTTATGTAATTTTGTCACGATGTCTATCATATTGATGATTAATTTAGCTTCTTTTAAGTGGTTCATTAAAAATTCACATTATGTTCAACTGTGGTTTTACATATTTTATGATAGCAGTGACATCATGGTTTTTCATTGTGCGAATATTGTCTTTTTCAATAGTAATATTGATATTTGCATATAACTAAGAAGTGTCTGGTTTTTTTTTAATTATACAAAATACGAGTATTCAAAATTTGTCACAAATGTTTTGTTCATTTTATTTATTCGAAAGATTTTCACTTTTGTCCAATTGTTGTCCATTTTAACTTCAATGAACTGTTCGATTTCTATAGTTTCTAATAATCCACATGAGACATAAAATCAGGTTAAAATATTTACATCTATCACGTACGCATTGTTATTCGAATTGTGTATGACTTGCAGAAATAATGGTCTTCTAAGAGCTATTATAATTGCTCACGCTTTTCCTTTCTTTTGTATAATCTTTCATTCATATATCTTTGTTATTTTAATCGTTGCACAATAAATTTTATAGGATAGTTTTATTGTCCGTTAATATCGAGTGAATGTCTTCAAGGTTAAATACTTTATGTCCCACTGTTTGTTTTACCTGTAATCGTAAATACATAGCCAGTGTCGTGCTATAAGTCAATTAGCATGGTTACGATATCAATAACGTAATTTTCTGTTTGAAGGTCAATGATACAAGAAAAGACATTAAATTAAGTGAAAGTAATAAATGAAACGTTGACCATACATCATTTACGTTTAATGAACTTGATGTAAATAATCGATGAGATATAAACGATGCAAATGATAAAGTGAAATGAGATATTGTTGGTGTTGTAAGTGAAGTGGTCAAAGTGGCGAAGTCGGAGTCTAAAGTAGTGCTAGTGGGTGAGGGTGAGGGCGATGGGTGCTGCGGTGGCATGAGGATCGGTGATCTCGGCGGCGTACTGCTGGAAGCGGCGAAGCTGACCAGGTCTTGGTTCTGTCAGAAGCCAGATTACGGGTAAGAAGTTATTACGTATAGTGTGATAAATACCATGTAACCAAACAGTCGTGATACGAATGAGGATGAAAATAATCAGGAATATTTTCACGAATAGTTAAGTGTAATGTGACATGTAGATATTTTATAAAAGTCGTGATAAGTATAGGGATAAAGATAGGAATATATTTTAATCGTACTTTTACAATGGAGACCTAAAATTCAAATGCGATTAATTTTAGAGATTGTGTATATTAGTTCGTCGATTCGGTGGCGTTAAACTAGACAACGAAATGTCTATATAACTGACAACGTAGCACAACTAAGTTCGTGCCAAAAATAATAATGACGCCATAAACTAACAAAACCAAGTAACATAATTTAGCATTTCTATAAAATATGAATTAAAAATAATAAATAGCACGACATAAAATAGAGACGCCTTCTATTTGAAAATTCATATACAGCATTCGATTAGTAAATTGATTTACCCTCGGGCCGTAATGTAATAGTTACTTAATTCACCAAGTTTTGATTTGTAGTCCCAAACCGAGTGTGACCTAGTTATACCGTATTTAGGTCTTGATTTGATTTGGGTCTACACTTGAATATATTGTGCTTGCTAAGTTTATTGCGATAATTTGGATTGGATCCAAAATTCAATAACCAAACCAAACCTATGAACCTTGAAATGTGTTTAGTTTACTTACGCTTCACTTTATTATCAGAGTTATAATAACAGCAACGTAGTAAGGGCTGTATTATAGAATATTTTTTAGTTTCAACTGTAAAGCAAATACAAGAGATTCCGATTTTTACACCGCACCAACTAAAATATAAAAGAAATACAATATTTTTAATTTGAAATCCAGATTGAAAACGTTAAAAACGAAAACCGCAACCTATTTCGTTAAACCAGGCAATCTCGCCCTCACGAACGTGGGCAGTTTAATAACTATTTTTTCAGAAACTGGGTCATTCCTGCAACGAGGTGCATTCAGCTGTATTAATCAAGTCTGCGACTGAATAGATGGCCGCCCCTCCGCGACACTGGGACATCTCCTTTCATTTGACAAATACACTCGAGACGCGAGGCCCTCATGCTTCTGTATTCGCACAATCCAACATTATACTCAACAGCGGGGAACACAAAAATATTCATAAAATGTTAACACAATTTTAAATAAACATCCTCGTTAAAATTTTTCATCTAGCATTTTACCTGATAGTGCTCATCTTTTTTTGTTTATACTTATGAAATCCCGGTGACCTGACCTGGTCGGGAATACGTATTCTCATTTGACCTAGAATTGAATTGTAACGAAGTTCATAAAGAGAGAAATTTAATTTACAAACGGGAACATATGTACCGTTTCACTTAAGGGTGTTCTACAAGGTTGCGTTCTGGCGCCGCTCCAATAAAGGGGAAGGAATTAATTGGCAAGCTTTATCTCTGAAATTATCTGTGCCATAAAAATTTATTGTGGTATCACTCGCAGCTATCATTTGCTCAAGAATGACACGAATGTTTCACGTTATAAGGGTTATATTACGATTTATGCCATTGCAAGGTTATAGCGAAATCTAATTAGGTATTTGACTCGAACGGCGATTTATGTTTATTTCAGTACGTTTTCTAGCGTCGTTTGTGATTTGCATATGGGCATTATGCTCACATTATACCCAAATGTTTCACAATAGCCCGCGTATCTGTTATATTATGAAAGTAATAATAGTGTGGAAAGTTGGTTATATGTATAATTGCCTTGTGTCTGCATTACAATGGTTTTAAGGCAGTTTCGCTTTAAAATTTGGTGTTACCCTTTATTTTATTTTCTTTGTGAGTGAATGAATATCTACTAGGTATATTATTGTGAGTAATGCAGTGAAAAGTAATATAATGTGCATATAGCTGCAGCGTTGATATGTAGAGTATATGTTTAAAGTGCACCATTTCAAATTGAAAACTTAATATATGTATGTTATGAGGTAAATAGTTTAGAAAACTTGTATATTTGTTCTTATAATATCGTAGTAGTGTATTTATTTGAATATGCATTTATAAAACAAAACCTCAATAAGAAAAAAAAATGTCTTAATCGTATTTATACTGAAAAGAAAATTCCCATTTTTTGCAAATTAATTTTGCCAAAAAAGCTGCTGGAATAACGTTTGCGAAGTACACAGTATGGCGTCAAAAAACAAGTACGTACATGTCGGTAGAAAACTAAAAAATATCACGAATGGTAAACCGTACGAGTGTTATCGGAACCGTTCCTCTACACTTCACATTTGATTTAACTTTGAAACTTCAGCTTCAGAATTCATAGGTGTTCGAAAGTTACTGTGGATTTTGCTAGTTCGGATTTTATTAATATTGGCTTCGGGAACAGTCTAGAATTTAAAGATATAGAATGGATTTTGAATGGTTGCATTTAACACCGGATTTGTGAAGCCTGTTTATAGTGTAGTTACATCATCGTATGTGGCACATGGTGTCTGTGTATAGCTTTGATCAGACTTCACGTATGTTTGTTATATTTGATTTGATGTTTGTATATAAACGAGTCGAGGTCAAATTAGTAAAAATTGGAGATGTCTGGTCTGATCAATTTGTACAAGATCGCTCAATAGTTTAAATAATATCTCATTTAAACGTCTACGTTTGCTTGCACATATTAATATATTAAACTGACAAATCTGCATTACAATACCAAAACGTTGAAATATGTATAATCGCGAACGTGGAAGATCCTCTTTTAAATACGTGTAAAAACGAGCTTCTTCTATTTATATATATAGGTATTCTTTTTCTACCTTTACCTTACGTCAACGTTTGAGAAATGTTTGAGTACAGAGATTTTTATCACGCCTCCATAACTTTAAATCCTCTAATAGGATTATTTATTTTTCCACCTTACACGAGATATGGTTATTCGGTATTCACATTTTTTTGGCTGTAAGTATAGGAATTAAATTCATATCTGTTATTGTTATGTTATGTTTTTTGCGATGAGGTATCAGTAGTAATAATTTACTTTTCATGTAAAATATGGATTTTATCTGTCATACAATGGACATTATTTACATAGACTTTCTCGTCAAAACAATGTCAATACACAAGTGATGTTAATGCAGATACGGAGAGGTTCAAATTATTGTACCTATCTCTGTTTTCTCGAACTTTCTAAACGACTGCATCGTGACTATCGCTTAATACTCCTTCGGCGCTTCTTATAAAACCACTATCATTGAAGTCTGAGATTTATGATGCAAATACTTAACAAATAATATCTAGTATAGTTAGTTTTCGTTCCATTTTTAAGATCCTATTCAGATTATCTCTTGAAGCATTAGCAATAAATCAATAAGAATTAGCGTTAAAAATTTTCCTGCTTCAAATTTTGTAATGAAATTTACGCCATAAAAGTTAAGAAATTGCTAAGATAAGAGATAAAGTTGACCAATATTGCTCAAGTCAGTTCCTCTTTACGACACGACACCATAATATATTTTGAGTCTTTTTCTCTCAATTGTCTCCACCTACAATTGTACGAACATCGTAAAGTTAGGAGTTATGACCTTGTTTGTGACATTTACGTATGGAATTTACAATCGGTGTATTTCCTAGGTATTAGTTATTGCAGTTTTCTGGCCGATCGCCAAGTACCTAGAGATATGTCTCAAAACATCATGAATAAACTGGTTTTTATGGAACTAATACTATAAAAGGAATAGAAAAGCTTTTACACGGACGATAAAATAAGTTATGGCATTCTTCGTTTTAATTTGCTTGTTTTAGGGTAGTGATTTATGGCGTCGTTATGTTGATCGGAGAGTAATGTGTGACATTTATTTGGGAGACTTTATTTCAAGAATATAATTAAAGAAACGGGATACAAAGTGGGGAATATTCTTGTTGAGATTTCGTTAATGTGGAAGATTGTTCTCGGTTTGCATCAAGCATTTAATACTTATCTTGAAACGAAAATAGCATACTTTGTTGGTGCATCTTAAGATGTTATCCAAGATGGTATATCTCAAAACATCTACAGATAAGATCAAATGTTGGTGAATAATGTTATGCTTGAATCATGCTGATAAGCTTTATTTTTACTCGTTGAATCGTTTAATTTTAGCTCTGATCAATGTTTTGACTCTTCTATAAATAAAAGTCTTTCTCGGTATAAATACATTAACAAACGAAGACCTTTTCCAGAATCAATATATTTAAAAAAGGCTTTGTTTAAATCAGTTTTAAGTTGAAAGCATTTACAGAATATATCATAACCTACATCCTCACTGTCTGGTGGTTAGTTATTGATGTGTAAAATGAAGTCTTAACTGTTTCCAGCAATTTTATAGTACTGAGTTTTGTTATAGTATTGGGTATTAATTATTCATGGTTTGGCGTAAACAACGGAAAAGTTACTGTAAAATTTGTACGCTCCACTGGTGTACTGGCTCCAGGTGTATGAGATGTAGATCATTATAATGTCCAGTTATATGGTCTAGTGTATGCATGTATGCATGCACATAGATTGAGATATAGCCTAGATTATTTTGTAAGTGCACGTGTCTGTGTTGTTCATCAATGATATTGTCTTCAATATTTTCTTCTACTATATGAACTGATTACAGTGCGTTCCTTTTCGTAGAATAACCAAAATTTATTGTGGAATAACAAATCTGCAAGTGGCAAGTACGTATTTCCTTTTCTATATTCCTTCCTATTTCCATTATAATATTAGTGCAAAGTGAAAGAACATAACATTTTTCTTTCCATTATTATTCGTATTTATTACCGTAAGGTATGACATATTTTTAGACCATTTCATTAAATGAAGGTGGTCTCATTTCAACCCGCATATTTTGTGTGTCAGCGTGTGTTTTTATTTTTTATTTTTACGCATGGGTTGGTATGGAAAGTTGTAATATTGATAGGGATTTTTCCTATAGCTAAAATGCTAACCCAAGCAAATACATATTGTAATTAAATAATTGAAAATTCTGAAATAATTCCTCAATATACATTTCTAGTCTCTTCACACGAATACAGAATTCACGTATAAACAGAATTACATTTTCAAATCGCATAGATTTCAGCATTGCATTGAACTGAATACTTTAATACTGTGTATTTTTCCCTCCTTATCCGAGGGTCCGTGAGAGCGTCCCAGATGTCTTCTGCAAATATTGACTCTGATAGTACCTACCTAGTAGATACGTACGTTTGGATATCTCGAAATGTTGATAAGATTTGATGAGATATCTCGAGGGCTTCCTGATAGTGACACTGGTTTTTTGTTGTTTTGAATATGGTGCTATAGATTTGTTAACTTTGTTAAGTGTAGGAATTAATTACAAGGTGGCAAATGGTAAAACGTGGTGGTAAAATGTTATGATACAGATGGTTCAAAAGTGCTTCTAGAAGTCTAATTGAATGTTTGGTTTGAGTTTAATGATGTTCGTTACAGGTATTTTTTGTGGGCTTCAATTAAGAATTTTAGAAAAATGAAGTTGAATTTCATAGAGACTATAATGATAAAGTTTTTTGAATGAGTACATTAGATAGTTAAAGAAGGATGGTAGGATATATTGTATAATAATTTTAGATTACATAGATAGAGATGAATAATAATACAATTCGATAGGAAATTTATTTCATTATTTCTATACTTTCGCACAAAAAGAATGAAATAAAATTGTTGAATTTATACCCCACTAGCTGTGCCCGCGACTTCGTCCGCGTGGAATAGTGACTGCATAGTAGTTACTACTTAACTTTTATTGAATAAACACGTACTACCATAAATAATTAAAAGAACAGTTAGTAAAATTTATTACTAAACTGAGCTAAAAAATAAAAAAATAAGTGCCTAATTAATTTTCTACGTAAAATTTATTTTAAATTATGGCATATTATTTTTTAGGCACCAGGAGGGAGAGGAGCAAATTTATTTACCTTCCTTCCTTGTATGGATGTTTTTGACAATATATTGTGCAGCAACTGAGTGCCGAGGCAAACGTCAAAACGTAAAGGAATAGAATCCGCTATCGATACTAATTGACATAAGCGTATGATGTTTTGCTAAGGATTTGTTCACCCTACCAACGACGACGACGACCACGAACAAAATTTTCATCCAGTCGCAATTTAATAAAATTGTGCAAAACACAATTAAAAATCAATTATTAAAATTTCCTGTCGTTCTGGTGATTGGAATTTTTATTTTTGAGATCAACGATGAATGAAAAAATAGATTTTTCGTAGAAACAGTGGCTCCTAGAAAAAAATGTATGTGAAGTTTTTTAAAGATAATTTTATAATCTACAATTTTGGTAAAAGTTAAGGATACCATACCATACCATCATTATCATAATAATATATCTTATATATATATTTTTTTATAATGGTACTTAATTTTAAAGATCGTCGGGAAGTTTGTAAAATTATATATATTCCTTTTCCTTCGTTGCGTTGGGTTTTTTTTTAATTTTTAAACTTCGGTTTCTTATTTTCATTTAATATTTTCAAGTGAGCGAGACCTACCTCTACCTCCATAATACATTCCTACATCTGACATCTTTTAAGTTGGGCCGTAACCGTGCATAAATTGTAATGGACCACAGTGGCAAAAGAAGTGGTATATTTAAGAAAAAAAATTGCCAAGGGCCAGGCCTATGTGGCTTTGAGAAGAGTTCAAAATTTCCAGGGTGTGGCTATCCTCTCGCTCCCATGTCCCCCTCTTCTTTCACAGACTTTCAACCCTTCCCTTTCCATCCCTAGTAAATGGCAGAACCGATTTTGATGTAAATAATATTATCTAATTGTACCTATATGTACACGTCATATCCTATCGTTTGATGCTCCATTTGGTTTATTTATCTAACCACTGTCACCCCTAAAGTGCCCTATATGTAAAAAACGGATGAACCGATTTCGATAAAACATTACTAATTGTAATTCACCCGTTATGCACATTCATTTGATATATCACTTAGGTAGGTACTATCACAATATTTGACAACATTCGTTTCTTTCATTCCCACTTATACCTATATATAGGGTGTAATCGTTAAGTGTGCACAGGCGATTTTTCCGTAAGTATTACAGATAACAAAAAACTTTAAACTGATATCGAAAGTACTTAACCTAATGAGTAAAATGGCGGTAATAAATTTTTAAAAATAAATCGAGAAATATCAAAAAAATTATCTTTAAACCCTCCCATTCATTAAGTATGAAATATGAATATCCCATATACCTACATTTAATATGAAAGATTTTAGCTTTTTTTTTCTTTTTTTGGTTTTCTGCTTTAATTACTTCGCAAATTTGAAGTGACATTTTCCACATTTTTCCGGACATTTTCACGCATTTTCCGGATATTTTCCGGGAATTTTCCGGGAATTTTCCAGGCATTTTCCGGACATTTCCCTGACATAGCCTGTAAATGTCTGGAAAATCCCCGGGAAATGCTCGGAAAATCCCCGGAAAATGTCTGGAAAATCCCCGGAAAATGCCAGGGAAATGTCCAGAAAATGTCTGGAAAACATCGGGAAAATCCCCGGGATATGCTCGGAAAATCCCCGGAAAAAGCCTGGGAAATTCCCGGAAAATAACCGGAAAATGCCTGGGAAATGCTCGGAAAATGCGTGGAAATTACCGGAAAAATCGTGGAAAATCCCTGGAAAATGCCTGGAAGATATCCGGAAAATGCGTGAAAATGTCCGGAAAATATCCGGTAAATGCGTGGAAAATCCCCGGAAAATGCCAGGGAAATGTCCGGAAAATGTCTGGGAAACATCCGGAAAATCCCCGGGAAATGCTCGGAAAATGCCTGGGAAATTCCCGGAAAATGTCTGGAAAATCCCGGAAAATAACCGGAAAATGCCAGGGAAATGTCTGGAAAATATCCGGAAATTGCGTAGAAATTTCCGGAAAAAGCGTGGAAAATGCCTGAAAATGCCAGGGAAATGTCTGGAAAATATCCGGAAAATGCGTGGAAATTTCCGGAAAAAGCGTGGAAAATGCCTGAAAATGCCCGGAAAATGCTCGAAAAATTCGTGGAAATTTCCGGAAAATCCGTGGAAAATCCCTGGAAAATGCCTGGAAAATATCCGGAAAATGCGTGAAAATGTCCGGAAAATATCCGGTAAATGCGTGAAAATGTCCGGAAAATATCCGGAAAATGCCTGGAAAATCGCCGGAAAATGCCTGAGAAATGTCCGGAAAATGTCTGGGAAATGCGTGGAAAATTCCCGGAAAATGCCAGGGAAATGTCCGGAAAATGTCTGGAAAACATCCGGAAAATCCCCGGGAAATGCTCGGAAAATCCCCGGAAAAAGCCTGGGAAATTCCCGGAAAATGCCTGGGAAATGCTCGGAAAATGCGTGGAAATTTCCGGAAAAACCGTGGAAAATCCCTGGAAAATGCCTGGAAAATATCCGGAAAATGCGTGAAAATGTCCGGAAAATATCCGGAAAATGCCTGGAAAATCCCCGGAAAATGCCTGAAAAATGTCCGGAAAATGTCTGGGAAATGCGTGGAAAATCCCCGGAAAATGCCAGGGAAATGTCCGGAAAATGTCTGGGAAACATCCGGAAAATCCCCGGGAAATGCTCGGAAAATGCCTGGGAAATTCCCGGAAAATGTCTGGAATATCCCGGAAAATAACCGGAAAATGCCAGGGAAATGTCTGGAAAATATCCGGAAATGCGTGGATATGTCCGGAAAAAGCGTGGAAAATGCCTGGAAAATGCCCGGAAAATGCTCGGAAAATCCCCGGAAAATATCCGGAAAATGCGTGAAAATGTCCGGAAAAAGCGTGGAAAATGCCACTTCAAATTTGCGAAGTAATTAAAGCAGAAAACCAAAAAAGAAAAAGAAAGCTAAAATCTTTCATATTAAATGTATATGGGATATTCATATTTCATACTTAATGTATAGGGTTATTATCTTAGGGTTTAAAGATAATTTTTTTGATATTTCTCGATTTATTTTTAAAAATTTATTACCGCCATTTTACTCATTAGGTTAAGTACTTTCGATATCAGTTTAAAGTTTTTTGTTATCTGTAATACTTACGGAAAAATCGCCTGTGCACACTTAACGATTACACCCTGTATATAGGTATAGTAAATGGATGAACCGATTTTGATTAAATATGTCTAATTATACTTTACACGTCATGCCCTTTCATTTCATATGTCACTTGAGTCAAAATTCACTTTTTTTATTATCTACCACTTTTATACCTATATCAAATAAATGGATGAACCGATTTTGATAAAATTTGACTTATTTTTGCTGATAGGTCGTTCACTTTCATTTAATATATCACTAAAGTATATTCGACAACTTTAGTTATTTTCATTCCCACTTTTACACAATAAATGGATGAACCGATTTTGATACAGTTTATTTAAGAACCAGCGTCGGAAAATATGCTGCCTAACAAAAAAACATCATCTAATTCGGATTACCTGCTAGCGAGCTACGGTGGCACAAACACACACACACACAGCGGTCAAACACTTATCACCCATATTTTTGCATCGGGGGTTAAAAATATAATATTATAAATACGACATAATTTAAAGGACATTTTATGTATAAAATTTACCTAGAAATAAGTATAATTTTAATTTGACCCCTCCCCCCTACTACCTCAGCTTACCCCCCCACCCTTGGGGACTTTCGATATGATCACTTGGACATAACTGTAGCGTATAACAGATAACTTACGTTTTATCGTACACTGTATGTGTACCATAGAATGCCTTAGCAAATGTTCGCCGTGAGTACTTAAATGGTCATAACTTTTTTATTTATGAACCGATTGACATGAAATAAACACTAAATGTTAAATGAAGATTACCACAATATATTAGAAAGAAAGAAAGAAAGAAAGAAAACATTTATTCCAACACACACAACACACATATAAAATAGCATTGTAAATTTTAAATAATATGTAATAGAAGACATAAATATATGTGTGGTTGCATGCGCTAAAAAAGGAAGCCACTCAGGATACCTGAGGCATAATACCTCAGCACTGATTTTCAGTGACCCCTTATGACATCCAGAATGTCAGCTGCTTTACTGGATAATAATAATAAATAAGGACAAAGTGATAAATAAATATAATTCGTGGAGTACACAAATAAGATACCATAATGCTTTAATGAATACGCTAATATTTTAATAAATAAACTTACATGTAATAAAAGATATGAATGGATATGTAATATGTAATTAAAGATATGAATTAATATATATGAATATATAATATGAATTAATCTAAGTAATCAAAATGGATACTTAGGTACTATTAGTTTATTCGTTACAGACGCATCGAAAGCTGTGGAACTTGCTGTTTCAAAACAAATTGCCTATATTTTAACCGGAAAGTAGTGACGGTTTTTGTTTCCCGCAGAGGAGGTGGTAAATTATTCCAACATTTCGTTGCGCTGTAACGAAAACTGCCTCTAAAAGCTGCGGTATGATGTTTTGGTACAGATAATTTGACAAATGTCAAATTTTATTAGTGAAAACCGCATCGAAATCGGATAAGCCGTTTCTGAGATTAGCGTGTTCAAACATACAGACAAACAGACAAACAGACAAACAGACAAAAAATTTTTTAACTACAGTTTTGGGTTTGGGATCGATTTAATAATAACCCCTGCTAATTTTTTTTTACATATTTTCATTGTACAGACACCACTTTTCTAGAATTTTATTATATGTATTGATTTATTTTGGACTATCAAATATAACTAATAGAGCAGGCTCCAAGGAGATGTTCGTTTGCAAAAATAGCGGACCTAAATCTGACTTCTGATATATATTGTATAGATACCAGACATCCTATAGACAGATGTTGCCAACCAGTTTTGTGATCCCCCTCCCCCCACCCCGGTAATTAAATATGGCATACAAAGAAAAAAATAAAAATTTCCAAAACATGCCGTGTGGGGTATCAAATGAAAGAGCTTATTGAGTAGATCACGAATATATAGCATACTATAACATTTCTTACACTTTCTCTAAGATTTTTTAGAAAATTTACGAAAATGCTCCATTTTTGAGTTAACTTTAAACCACTATAGATTGAAAACCCATGAATATATTTTTTAAATTATTATTTTAAATAATTAACAATAGTCCATTGTTTATGATTCAATAGTTCGTAATATAATATAAGTGAGCTATATGTATGTGGTGGACTTGATGACCCCACTAAATGTTTTAAATTGCAAGGCGCAACTTTCACTGAAGTTACCGATTTGAAATCTAAATCACACAGAGGCTGATTCAAGAATGTTCTGCCATATTGCAGAGATAATTATTCTAAACCCTGACACCGATATTTTTGTATTAGGCCTTTATTTCTGGCATAAACTTGAAAATATACTCGCCATCTTTGAATGCTCCCCCCACTCCCCCATGCAACTATTTCACTGTACGAACTATTGAATCGTAAACAATGGACTATTGTTAATTATTTAAAATAATAATTTAAAAAATATATTCATGAGTTTTCAATCTATAGTGGTTTAAAGTTAACTCAAAAATGGAGCATTTTCGTAAATTTTCTAAAAAATCTTAGAGAAAGTGTAAGAAATGTTATAGTATGCTATATATTCGTGATCTACTCAATAAGCTCTTTCATTTGATACCCCACACGGCATGTTTTGGAAATTTTTATTTTTTTCTTTGTATGCCATATTTAATTACCGGGGTGGGGAGAGGGGGACCACAAAACTGGTTGGCAACATCTGTCTATAGGATGTCTGGGATCTATACAATATATATCAGAAGTCAGATTTAGGTCCGCTATTTTTGCAAACGAAACTCCACTGAGAGTCCGGTCTACTAAAGTGAATATTTCAAATGAAATGAAAATAATAAATTCTTCCAGCTATCATGCGACGTTTAATAAATCCGTATTTTATTGGGCTATTTTTCAAAAGGTAGCGCTGTATTTAGTTGAGTAAATAAAATGGTTAAACTATGAAGTTAGTTTAAGCCAGTTAATTTTTTACCAAGGGTTTAATAGAAATTAGAAATACAGGGCACTTTATTCGATAATTGTAGGATGTTCTACCGCTGTGAAGTGAATTTTACTTTTAAATAAATGAATTTAAATTAATGAAAGTTTTTTCTTATACGCAGTACTTAGTTTCTAAACTACGTAAATATCTAGTAATGAGAGCGTCTTGGCTGTGTCTATAGTAATTATTTACTTATAACTATAGATAATTTTTTTGCCTTTATGCCAACCCAATATTAATTAATATAAACTTTATATATTGGAATGTAAATCACTAGCTATAATTTATTAAAATACCCTTAATCGTTTCAAAATTCCCAACAACGTTTTGCTTGTTTTCGACTTAAGCAAATAAGCCTTATTTAATAGAGCATTAAGAAATTAGCTTACGAATTAGTAGCGTCGCCGTCTGAATTAATTCGACGACCTTTGACGATAAAACAAACAAAATTATTGTAATGTTTATTATATTTATTGTTTATTATAGAGGTAATTACATTCTTAAATTGAATAATACATTTTAATGGTCAAGGTTATTTCTATTCTATATTTTTCTACTGCATTAAGATTTAGATATAGATTATTCTGTTTATTATATAATTTTATCGATAATTTACGCAATCGTGGACTGTTATTTTAATTCATGTTTTTCAATTAATTTTTATCGGTTATCGGCACTAGAAATTGAATTAGAAGATTAGTTTTGCGATATTTTTTTTAATTATGATTACAAACATTATTGTCTTCAATAATATTCAAAGAATGTAACGTATAATGTATTACGTTACGTTGAAGATAAATATATAATCCACTAGTTGTGCCCCGCGGTTTTATCCGCATTGCTCCGTTCCTGTTGGTCTGAGCGTGATGACTGATGATATATAGCCTTCCTCAATAAATGGGCTATCTAACACGGAAATAATTTTTCAAATCGGACCGGTAGTTCCTGAGATGAGCGCGTCCAAACAAACTCTTCAGCTTTATTGATCTTTTTAGTTTAAAAACAGATCAAATCCGGACGCACGAAGTTAAATAATAATACTTATTTATGTTTAATTTTATATCCTTGTCTTTGACCCTCGGATCATTTGACATTTCGAAGTCATTACGCCGTGACATTATATTGTCTCTGTCATTTATCATGTAACTTTGGACGTATTTAAATTGTTCTTATTTATGGTCCAAAGGACCAACGCTCCATCAATTTGATCCTTTTAGACGATATTTTATTCAATGTGCAATAGACCCGAAACGCGTTCAACCAAGAAGATGCCTAGAAAGATTTCTAATGTATCTACTTTTGTATTAAATCAAACGATTAGCTTATTCAGACCATTGGTTACTAGCTGTAACACGGTATAAAACTATGTAGGAAACAAAATGTTTCTATTGTTGTATGCTCTTCATAGAGCTATAGAAATCTCTTGTTCTGTAAGTTTAAAGAGTCTTCTAAAAGGACATCTTGTAATTTTTAATGCTATGAACATTTCTTTGTTTTAAATGACACTAGAACGGTCATGTTTAGATGGGGTGGAACGAACTCTGTGATGATGAAAAGAATGTTTATTAGCAACTTTTCATATTTTACTACGTTGCTGTCTCTTGAACTAGATGTGATTGTTATTTGTTTCTCAGAAGACATTACCTAAAATGGTCATACATAATTTATTATGTACTGAAAAAATACAATTCTTTATTACTCATAATTAACCGATAAAAAGTATTTATCACAACATGATTTCGGTCTCAAATTTATTCTTCTCTTTAATATTTTAATAACATGATTTTGTATTCTTATTACACTCATTAACCGTGATGTTCTATTGTTGCAGCTTCTCTCAAAAAGTCGATGAGGAGGAGAATAGCAGCGGCGTGACGCTGCACCCACCAGACGGGTTCTACTCGCACCAGCACAGCATACACAGCGGCCACCATGGCCACCACGCGGAACCGGACCGCGGGTACATGGACGGCAACCGGTACGTCACGGCGGTGCATCGCCCCATGCCCGGTGAGTTGCTTTGTGGTCACATCGCTTGTGGCGCGCGATGTGCAGACGCTGCGCCCACCAGACGGGTTCTACTCGCACCAGCATAGTTATAATATTTCGACCACCTTTTTCAGTAAACACAGCCGTTCTTCTGGCGCAGAACAAACGACACACTTAAATAGAATATTATTTGATTTTCTCACTATTAGATATAACGTATTAGGTGTTATTAGTTTTAGTCAAATTTACCTCATACACTGTACACAAGTTAAACTAAGAACTTTGAACTTTTACACTTGACACAATGAAATAAAAAAATTATAAAATTAACATTAAAAATAAGTGAGCATTTTTATGTTTACTAAATGAGCAGAAGTTGTTTTTACTAAATATTTTCTTCAAATAACTTGAATAAAAACTTAAACCACACAAGATAAAGCGTCTGGTTATACACATTATAATGTTGCTCTTAATTTTATGTCACGTACACGTATCACGTGACTGGCAAGTTAAGAGTAATTAATGATGTACTGTAATTATGTCGGTGTATGAAGAAAATTAAAAGCCGCTGGTGGCCTTGTGAACGTGTGAAGCGACAGGAAACAATTTATTCCTAATAAAGGGTAAATTGTTTTGGTGCCAATTTTTGCACACTACTTATTAAAAAAGTACCTATTGATTTATGAATTAAACTAACACAGTTTCATATTAACCTCTATTTACATGAATGTAAAGCGTTTTAATTGTCAATGAATTGAAAAAAATCGGCAACACACCAGCTTTCTGTAAACTTACAATTAGGAAAGCCCACCTACAAGAAAACTTTTCCTACACAGTTCGTTTGGCATGTTGAATAGAATCTAGCAAGATTGGATAGCCTCTTTGTTCAATGTTTTGACACTTCACTATTTTTCTATATCCTATATCTGCAAAAGACGCTGATGAGTAATAATAATCTCTATTACAATTCCAGCATTAAATCACTCCAACTCGTCATGCTCCTCCGCGTCCAACGCGTCCACCGGTGCGGGGCTCTGCGCGGGCGCAGCGGAGCCGGCGCCGCCGCTGTACATCGCAGCACCGCCAGAGGGGTTCGGCCTCGCTGTGCATACGAACAGGTACGTTTGAGAACGTTCTAGAACATTCTAGAAGCGTCTGGAACGTTCTAGAATGTTCTGGAACGTTCTAGAATGTTCTAGAACGTTTTGTGTGAAGAGTTATAGTTGGAGATAGAGATGTAGTTATGTATGGATGTGGTTGAAAGGATAGTGAAAGATTATGATGTTTTAAGTTTGTAGCATATTATTTAACAGGCTATCGGGGTATATGGAAGGTTCGGTCAAGAATTTACTAGAGAATGTAGTATACAAATAGTACTGAATGTTTTAATGTTAATAGAAGTACATTTTTTTATAGAGACAATCAAACATTAGGATATAGGAGTACATTTTTATTATTTATATAATACTAGCTTACCGCCCGCGGCTTCGCCCGCTTTGTCTTAAACCTAATAAATTATATATTAAAACCTTCCTCTTGAATCACTCTATCTATTAAAAAAACCGCATCAAAATTCGTTGCGTAGTTTTAAAGATTTAAGCATACAAAGGGACATAGGGACAGAGAAAGCGACTTTGTTTTATACTATGTAGTGATAGAGTGGTTTGCCGAGTGTTTATTTACATTATTTAAGCCATGCGGAATCCAATTATGGATAAAAACACGTGTAAACAATGGGAACAATATAATGCATAAGTGAAAAATATTTGAGTCGAGATAAAAGTTTACAAATGAATTCCTTCCATAGGCGAGGCACAGACGTTGGGATCATTGGCAGTACGGGAATAACGCAAAAAGATACAAGTTTACCCCAAAAAAGGGGAAAACTGACACGAGGGTATGTCCACACCTCAGGAATGCCTAGCCTTGTGGCCTTAACTATCCTAGACATAATTACGATCGTAGATCTTACACGCAATTATAAACCAGCAAATTCATTACCTAATGACCCGTTACCATACTGACAAACAATTCGTTTTACTTACGTATTCGATTTTGACATTATTTTATTAAAGTTTTGTCAAAATCTGAACATGAGGAAAACGATTCGTTGAAAGTATAGAAACGGGTTCAATTAACTCCTTCTTGTGTTCGTGTCTTTAACCTAAGCATGGTTTGTAATAGAATCTGTCACATATCCATTAGAATCTGTGCAAATTAATAGGATCCTTCCTCATTCACTTACAATAAACTATAACCATGGCATGACTTCTAACATTACTTAACAACTGATGACACATCGGCTTAATTCAGTAATTCATCGATTATTATAATCTGATTCAAATTTACAGTTATCTATGAAAACTCTTCTTTCGTATTGTAGTTTGGCTCCGTATGTAATTATTATCATACTATGAAAAATACTATAGCTATAAAATGAAACAATCTTGCATAAATTGTACAATAAAATATGTACTTGGGGTAAATAAGTTTCTACTGATTGCTATCGAAGAATTACATCACTATATTGCAAAAAAACAAGCTAAAACATTTGATCATTATATTAACCATAAAAGGAAAATTATATACGAAGAATTGTATAATCTCTTTGCTAATTAAAAGATAAAGATTTTTATTGTGTTTACTTCTATAATATAAATTAAAGTCGCTATAAAAATTAAAAAGAAAAGCTAGAAGCCCAAGGCTATATTATGACTACTATAATATATAATTCAATGTATCAAAGCCGCTACTAAACTACGTAGAAAAGTAACCTTATACCTCATGATCACCCTGATACATATAAACAAACATTCCCCTACATATCACACATCCAAAAACTCACTTTCCTAAATCAAAATACCATTGCAGCCGTTATGAAATGTCGCAAGATCTACTGGACAAGCAAGTTGAAATCCTAGAGAGACGGTACGGAGGTTTACGTGCTCGTCGTGCGGCCGTCACCATACAAAGGGCGTTCCGACGTCGGCAATTGTTGAAGAAGTTTAGCGCCATTACTGCTATGGCCAAGGCGGCTGATTCGAATGCAAGACGTATGCAGGATGGCGAGCATTTGATGGTTAATGGTAAGTGGAGATAGTGGCTTCCCTTGCAAGATCTAAGTGCTACTCCCGCTATGGCCAGAGACTGAAGGCTAGGCGGCTGCAGGATGGCGAGCATTTGATGGTCAATGGTGAGTTCTATAGAATCTGGAAAAGATGATGTCCGTCTATTCGCATTTTCTAGTTTATTAGGAGAGTTTTCTTATCAGTTTAATGGTGACTCATAAGTTGTACGTGTAATTTATTTTTGGTAATGGATGGACAATGGTGGAGAAAAATTTAATTTCGTTTCCACAATTATAAGATGTCTATGATTAAGAATACGTGCTTTTTAATTGAATAATATTTTGCTCCAACATAGAAAAACAAACTCTGCACAAGGGAAGCACGCTAATATTTTCACTTTACTACACATTTTCAACTTCTTCCGCTTTATAACTCTTATTAGAACGATATTATTTTAATGACATATAAAAATATACCTTTAAAAGCTAAACTAACTAAAAAATATTCAATTGATAAACAGGTAACGACATCTACGCCAACACGATGCTGCAAAAGAGCCCAGCTGGATCGGAAAAGATGCTGGCTCTCACCAGACCGATGCGGTCCATGTCGCTTAGGGAGCGCCATGATGTTGATATGGGGTGAGCTATATATTATTTAACATTTTTATCAATAACATCATAGATAATTAAATTTAGGGCAGATTTTTCAATGCTTGGTTTAAAACTTATCCGTCTAATAAAGTATTACACGATCATATTAAAATGTCACGTAAACTTTAAAATACGGACAATTAGAATACGTTTTTAAAATGGTAGTTTTATACATTATTCGACGAATAAGTTTTATCCAAGAATTGAAAAATCAGCCCTTAAAAGAGGAATATTTTGTGTGTAGATATCAAACTATCAATTTTTGTTGTCTGAAGACTTAACAAACCTTTTTTTACTATAATAATTTAATGATATGAGTCAATTACATACTTTAATTAATTAACCCATTGAGCCCCGAACGGCCCGATCGGTCCACGACACAATAGATTTTCTATTGTGTCTGTGATTCCGGGGCCTGAGTTATTAATAAGATGATGTTTACAATTCTAATCATATAAATCGCTTGCCAAAACATGATGATGTCTTTAAGTAAGAAGAATGTATAAAATAGTGCCAGAATATTTGTTTAGAATTGATAATTATTCATTTTTGTATACAAAATGAAATATTCATTCGTTCATTCCTCCAATTTACAAAATCTTTTTATATCAACGAAAAATGTAATTTCCACACACAAAAGCGCCATACAAAGTCAAGTCTAATGCATGATGAAGCTGAGGGTAATGCATTTTAAAGTTAAGATCTAGTTAACAATACAGTTAAGATCTAGTGCATAATGTAGTTAGAGTAAATTCATTAGAACTGAAGCTTTATGACCTAGTTAAATCTTACTGACGTTACAGCAGTAATTGTTATTTGTGCCCCTCAGATACATACGTGGACAAAACCACAGGAAATTTCATCGCTTATTTTAGCACTTTAGGAGTTTATTTTTGAAAATAATGGCTTTTTTGAATTGTCTAGCTCTTCATCTAATAAATTTTCTTTTATTGTGTATAATAAGGAAGCATTTGACCACATTTTCATTAAAAAAATGCAAAAGAAAGCATCATGCAAAAACAGGCTATTCAAAACCAAAAACATTTGGTCAGTGATGAATAACCCAAAACCTCAATTCATGCAATCAATATTAATAAACATTTAGTACTGTAGTTAAATGTTAATAACAAATTATACATAATTCCAGAAACCAAAACGACGTAGACGCGATGGTGGCCCGCGTCCAACAGTCCGCGCACCAAATACACATGATCGCGAGTGAGATACCCCACCACAGGGGGGACGCTGATAGTGGGGTAAGTTATTTTATTATACTAGCTTTCAAACTAAATGGCGGTTCAGAACATCGTACGTTCCGATGCGTAGATAACTATTTTATTAAAACACACATGTTCATCATTTTAAGGTTATAAAACAGCTAACTTCCGAACCGCCATTAAGTTTGAATCGAACTGTAACTAGCTTTCAACGTCAACAAAGTATGTACTGAAACCTGAAAATGAAACGAAATGTATTTATTGCATCAGAAATATAAACATAAAAGCAAACAATTAATTTAAAAAGGCGGCCTTATCGCAAAGTAGTGACCTAAACTAATCCTGCCTCGAGATCCACGCTATCCATTGGTAAAAACAGAGTAGAAATCGGCGCAGTAATAAATAGGTTATCGCGAACACAGATAAGTGTTGTAATTTAGGTCAACCAATATGTATTTAATAAGTATCGAGTATGTTAAAATTAAGTATTGCAATTTGCTCAATTTTATGTTATTATTTCAAACATTTTTTTATCTAATTACAAAATGTCACATCTCGCATAGTTTATTCTATGAATCTAGCAAGCGTCGTGCATTGACCAATCAGAACACGTGACGTCACAAGCTAGCCAATAAATGACGTTCCCGCGTTCCTATCTATTAGGCCAATAGCTAGCTAGTTTTGATAGTGTATATTTTTGCGTGGGAAAAACGATCCATACTTGTCACAACGTTCTTTTCATAATTACGGTTCTTGACGTATCTGTGTTGATTTGCAATTTATTATTCTGTTGTTGTTTAATAATTCTTTGTTTAATGTCTTCTTTAATTCCACGTAGAACCTCATGCAGTTATAATGTTCTATTAAAATAGGCAAGTTAACGTCAACCAACATCATGAAGATTAGCAGTTTCTTTGAGTTTATAATTAACCGTAAAAACCGGTATATATATTATTATAACATATAATAACAACAGTTTTGTATAAAACATTAAATTCAATTATAATTATTTTGAGTTCTCATTATATCTAGAATAAAATACACAATGGCTCTCTCACGTTAAGCTACGCGGATGTTATCTACGAAAATTTCAAATATTTGTACACGTAATTATCGTATCGTACAAAAACCTAATCTTTACATTGCAGAAATATTGTACACGAGATTAGTCCTTATTACATTCGAATAAGGATTAAAATTGTGTGAAGTGTTTGTTTCATTAATTTGACTATCATGATACAATGTTAAACATTATCAGTGATTCTTCTAATGTGAAACAGTTCTAACGTCCACTATTTAGGCTTAATAATGGAACGGTATAAAAGTAAAATGTTGGTGAAGAGATTTGTGAAGAAAAGGCACTTTTGGTTCATGAATCGTGTGATCAGAATACGGTGTTGTGATAATAAGTGTAATTATGATGTATGTAAATTATTTTAGTTTTTTTTAATAATGAGTAAAATAGCAATACATATTTACTTTGTTATTTATAGCAGTGATGTGAGTTTTATTATGTACCTAGTTGATAATGTTAGTCTATGAGAATTTTATATGATTTATTTTGGGGTTTTAAAAAAAAGAAAATAAATTATGAGATATATCTGATATCATTGACCTCATAGGGCACTAAAGTTTAGTTATAAGGGATCCCGGTTTATTTCAATAAATGCAATAAACAATGTAAAACAAGTATTAAAATTATCTACCTACTTAAGTAAACAAACACTGGTGCTGCACTTGCTGGTGTACATGTGTATAATGGGTATCAGAGACACCATTAAATAGTACATAAATGTACATTCTTAATGCATGTAACTTCTTTATTTTTCATTTATATATTTTTCTTTCAAAAATTAATATTAACGTTTTGGAGAAATTTATTTTCAAACCCAATGACACGAGAATTTTTTATGTACATATTATATAGATAAGAAACATTATTAAAAGTTATAAGAGGCATCTCCACTCTCCCCTTATTTAATTAAAATTAGGTTATTTGAACAATAATGTGATAAAACAAAATAACAAGCAAAAAACTTTAGACACACTGAATTAACGTTATAATAAATGAAATAATAAGTTAAAAAAAAAAAACAGTTATTCATCCTGCTTCACTTATAATATTATATAATATATTTATAAAGTTAATAATGTATATAATTTTGAGATTTTGCTCGTACCGTGGGAAATATAAGTAAACAAACGAGACATAATACAATATTTCTATATTATATTCAATTTAGACTAATTACTCATTAATTTAATATTTTAGATTGCAATGTATTGCATTTTTTACTAATGATAATCATTCAGGTTTTAAGTAATTAACATATTTTACATTCCAATGTAGAAACAAAAAATCGTGTTTGTCTTTAAAATTTGATTCGTTTGTTATTAATTATTTAGAAGAGAGAATAAAGTTTGAATTTATACAAACTTTATTCTGATCTTCATTTGATTTGTAATAAAAAAGAGCGTGTGTTCCGAGCACACGCGTCAGAAGTGAAATTTCTTTGGAAATATTCATAATTACAAAAATCGTTTCCTTACTCGATGACGTAACGGTATCGCCTAAAGAAGTTTCACTTCAAAAAATAATAATTAAACACCAAAAATATAAAATAATCACTTACAAGGATACTTCTTAAATCATACCGCTACTTATTTACTCACACTAACCTTATTATATACGTCAACTAAATGTACAAGATAAGATTGTAATGATATTTGTTCGTTTCAGGTGTGCAGTTGCTCTGTGAGCGGCTCGGTGACTAATATATCGACGTCATCATCACATAATGAATCTCTACATAACCACCAATTATTAAATAATTCAGGTAACTTTTTTTGCTGAAAAACTTATAGGAAACTTGTGTAGAAAAACGTTCAGGAGACTTGTGTATCAAAAATGGGATGATCATCCTTTAACCCATTGAGCCCCGAACGGCCCGATCGGTCCACGACACAATAGATTTTCTATTGCGTCTGTGATTCCGGGGCCTGAATTATTAAAAAACGATAGAAATTACTGCTTTACGAATGTTAAAAATACGTAATGACGATTCAAAAGTGCTTCTAGAGGAAACCTAATTGAATAAATAAATGTTTGAGATTGAATTTGAAAAATGTTTTTCACTCATCACACTATTTTGTTTAGTAAAAGATAAACAGTTAACTTAAATATATCAAGTATATTAGCAGTATGACATTCGTATCAGATGTGTGTGTCGACTTCGATCAAGTATACGACTAATCACTAATTTTAAACTACCATAAAAAATCTCATCATTTTAATAAATAAATAAATATTCTTTTGCCAAATCGTAACATTTGTATTAACAACTTTGATCTTGAAACCAAACATTATTAGTATATTAGCTACTTAACCTTTTTTTAATTTAATCTTTACCAGGTCCAATATACGGGAACCTCCTATCATCAGGAGGTAAGCCACTGTCGTCACCTACAGCCCGACAGCAGCAGCAGCTGGCGGCGATACAGGCGGCCAACGCGAGGCGGTTTCCGCCAGAAGTGCCCAAACGGACCAGCAGTATTACCCTCAAGTGAGTATTAGTAGTACCTAGGAGTTATGAATGAATGGACACCCTATTGGACATAATTTAAAGCTGAATAATTAATTAGTATAATTGAATATATATTAGGTTTTTAAGGAAATTGGGTTATTAATTCGAACCATACGCGAAAAAGAGAAAAAATAAACATAAATTAATAATAGGAACGTTTGATGGATTTATTCAGCTAACTTCGAGCAACACACGACCGAAAATGGTGTGTGTAAAATTGAAACTTCAGTGTCACGTCATACATCACTTCAACCGGCATAAAAAAAAAAACACGATTGTGAACATGCCCAATTGCCACATCCAGGTATCATACATGCATGTTTATAATTGTATTCAAAAGTCAACTCTATCCCCAGTGCGGAGAGTCCAGTATCGCTCCGGCGGGCGGAGTGCGGCGCGGTGGTGCGCGGCGGGTCCATGTCCTCCGTGCAGTCCTCTTCGTCGAGCTCCTCGCAGGAGCACAGACACCACTATCACCAGCCATATCAGCCACGGCATCAGGTAATATATAGGAATTTAAAGAATTTTGATTAAAAAAAAATTGTTATTAGGATCAGAAGTGGGATGGAATAATAGGTTTTATAGATGTTACAGTTTAGATTTTATTTAAGACATGATAAAGTGAAATTTGTAGTGTTGTTAAAATAAATGTTCATTTTTAAGAAAAAGGTCACGCTTTGACGAATCATTTTTAAACTTTTGCTACTTTAGATTTTTTTTCACAGATTACGTTTCAAATATCAAGAAATACAGACTAGTGGTTGTTCATTGGTAAACATTTTCCACAACCAAAAACAAAAATTGGTTGTCTGTAAAGTCGGTTTACTGACGATAGTTGAACGTGACAACGTCCGATTGTGCTTCTTTGTCGTTCGTTCCGCGCTCTCGCTCGCACTTCAAGCCTTACACGGAACGCGTCAGAGCGAGGTAACGCCGCATGAGTCATGTTTTTTCGTGCGTGCAGCCGGCTCTATCGAATTATAAGACGTTGTCACGTCAAAAACTATATGTTACGTATATGTTACTTGCAGGAGCCGCACGTGCACCTGGCGGAGCAGCAGTTCCAGCACGCGCGCACAGCGTCCGGCTCGCTGTACGAGGGCGAGCGCTACGCGGTGTGGAAGCGGCAGGACGCGCCGCCGTACTGCGACGCGCCGCCCGCCGCCTGCTGCCGCCCCGCGCACGACCAGCCGCCGCTCAAGGTGCGTGTGTGTGTAGCTGGGGGCAGCAGTGCCAGCACGCGCACAGCGTCCGGCTCGCTGTACGAGGGCGAGCGCTACGCGGTGTGGAAGCGGCAGGACGCGCCGCCGTACTGCGACGCGCCGCCCGCCGCCTGCTGCCGCCCCGCGCACGACCAGCCGCCGCTCAAGGTGCGTGTGTGTGTAGCTGGGGGCAGCAGTGCCAGCAATCAAATAAAATTCTAAATTCAAATTCAAAATTTATTTATTTTTACAAACGTATATATATTATAAGTATATACACCACTAGTTTTTAATCAGTACAAAAAATTTTACAGGGTGTTAAGTATCTTTAACCAATCATACTTGTGTAAGAAATAATTAAAAACACTAACAAACAGAAATGTCCCAAAATTGTCCACATAAATATGTAAAAATTGTTAAACCTATAATTTAATCAATGACCCACACTAGGTATTGTGTTGTAATTTTCTAGCGTACGATTTCGAGTAGGTCCGCCGCACAGATCCATTGATAAATTCCGGCAAACTCGCGTCGAAGCTCCGCCATTCCTCACCCCGCCACCCCCTTTCCCTCTGCGGCCTGCGCCCGCGTCGCACCCCAACGGCCCCCCGCTCCAACGCGACAAACAGTGCCAAATTGTTAGCGGAAGTGAAAACTTGCTTTTTTTCGTCGCGTTTGTTTACGTTCTTCCCGGTACGATGTCATATCAATTCACATCACGGGATTATGCTTCGTGCGTTCTTTTTGAGTGGAGAAAATGCGAGTTCAGCAGTACGTATGTACAGATAAGAAGTACCCGAGTCCCGAACGCTCGATCGCCAAATGTACGAACTGTGGTAAATGCTTACCAGCAGGCGTTGTCACAAAATGTTTTCGTGTAATGTACTAGCGTATTTTGAAGAGGATTCTCGACGTAGTACGAATGTCGAATAACGCTGCGGTTCATGAATTTCTCACAGCGGAGTTTGGAAGTCAGTGGATCGGTCGAGGCGGGCCTGCAGCTTGGGCTCCTCGCTCACCTGATCTCACACCCTTGGACCTCTTTTTGTGGAGTGAAATTAAGTGAACAAAAGTGAGCCGGTTAGTGTCGAACAATTAAAACAGCGCATATTGGATGAAGTGAAAAGACAAAAAAAACGTACTTCTCTCGTTAAAAAACAATTTAATAAAACGTTCACGTCTGTGTATTGACAATGGTGGTGGACATTTTGAAGGACAATTGAAATACTTGTAAGGTTAGTTAAGATTATTGTAAATACCAGCTGATTCTAACTTCTTAAATACGCCAAAATCGTTTTTTCTTTCATTACAAATTAGGTATTGTAAAAACAGCTGATTCTAACGTCTTAAATACGCCAAAATCGTTTTTTCTTTCAATACAGAATAGCTTATTTTATTTTGATATTGTTTGTTTTGTAATTACATACCTACGTACCTATTTAATTTAATGTAAAAAGTAATTATGCTGGTCCTAAGCCTGGATGAAGTACCTATGAAGGGGAGATTTGAATTTAGGAATTAAACTAAATAAAGTTAGTAACTACCTACATGTCTTGTTTCATTTTATTGTCCAAGGTTAGGTAATACTATCAACGAATAAGTCAATGAACTCTGCAATGTGTCTATGATTTTAGTGAGACTTTCTTAAATAAACAAATGGTTATATCTTTGCTATTTATCGATATTATGTAATTCTTACATCATACATATGATAATAATGTATTCGCTAATATGTCCTTAAAGTTTTTGTACTGATTAAAAACTAGTGGTGTATATTGTTACGTATAATATATATACGTATAATAAATAAACGTGTACTCGTGTAGAAAACAACAAAAAGCGATCTACAACAGTACGATTCTCCCAGCATTTCTTGCCAAGAACCACATCGTTGTAGTTAGTACTATTTGAGATGTTTCCAAGCGTCCACCAATACAGCTGGCTTTTAACAAATAAATTTTGTAAAATAGAACGCTACGCAGCGCTCTGACGTGCGCTAAGTACGCGCTCTGTCTGCCAAAGCCATAAAATATCCAACATCTATTTACGCAGGAAAACATTGTTCTGTAAGTTATGTAAATCAAACAAAAAACCCCACCACAATACAATTTTTGTATAAAATTCCAGGTGTCAGAAACAGTCCGTAAGAGGCAATATCGCGTGGGCTTGAACCTTTTCAACAAGAAACCAGAGCGCGGCATTGCGTACCTGATATCGCGAGGCTTTCTGGAGAATTCGCCGCGAGGCGTAGCACGGTTCCTCATCACGAGGAAGGGCCTGAGTAAACAGATGATTGGAGAGTACTTGGGCAATCTGCAGAGTCCCTTCAATATGGCGGTACTAGAGTAAGTGATTTTTGTGATTTGTCTTTGAGCTAAAATTTAGTTTGCCTTTTGTTAGAGATACTTTCCAGGTCGTTAGAAGAGATAGAAAACTGAATATAAAAATAAGTGAACTTAAATAAAAACTAATTGTATGATTTTCTTTTATTTTTGCATGCTAAAGCTTTGAAGTAATTGAAATTAATGTCTATAAAAAACAATATTTGCATGATTACATAATTTCATTCAGGATGTAATACGGCTAAGGCAAATTTTAGGATTAGACATTAGTATAGGCATTTTTGCGCATATGTATTATGTATGAAATTTCTAAAAAAGGTTGCATTAATTTTCCTTCTAGATGCTTCGTGAACGAGCTAGACCTGTCCGGTATGGCGGTAGATGTCGCTCTACGGCGGTACCAAGCGCACTTCCGACTTCCAGGAGAAGCGCAGAAGATCGAACGACTGGTCGAGGCCTTCGCGAGGCGGTACTGCGTGTGCAATACCGACTTTGTGCAACGGCTGAGGACGCAGGATACGGTAATTGTTTGAAATTTCGTGTTATTGTAATTTGGACCTTATGGTGTGTGTGTTAAAGTTTAAAATCGTATTGGAAGTATTTCTTTGTATTGAAATGTTTGAGTTAATTCTGCGATATTGCGTTTTTGAAGCTTCTAGTATAAGTATCTAAAATATTTTAGCTCAGAAGATCCATTTTGGTAAAGTTATTTACAAAAACGAATAAGGGAGCTGGAAAAATCTTGATTTTGAACTTGTTGAATAGGTAAAGATATGTCATGACCTTTAACATTATATATTACAAATTAAACATACTCTACCACGAGCACGTAACAAAAGTAGTCGTAAAAATATTTAGTACGTTCTAACCAGAATGATAACAGTATTCCACGTACTTTCTTTATTTAGAAAAGCTACCATTTGTAACTAACTTCATTCCTATTACAGATATTCGTCCTAGCGTTCGCCATAATAATGCTAAACACGGATCTTCATACACCAAACTTAAAACCAGAAGCGCGCATGTCGCTGGACGACTTCGTGCGTAACTTGCGTGGTATTGACGACTGTGGGGACATTGACCGGGATATGTTAGCCGGGATATACGATAGAGTGAAGGCCAGCGAGTTCCGACCGGGAAGCGACCATGTGACACAGGTAATAGAGTCTATTTTACTTTGCATAAGTATCCATACTCACTTAACTTTAAGTCAGAAGTGTTCATGTTACTTCATACGTAACTTGCGCGGTATCGACGATTGTGGAGACATTGACCGGGATATGTTGGCCGGGATATACGATAGAGTGAAGGCCAGCGAGTTCCGACCGGGAAGCGACCATGTGACTCAGGTAAGAGGGACTATTTTGCTTTGTACATCTTAATATATATAAATCTCGTGTCACAATGTTTGTCCTCAATGGACTCCTAAACCACTTAACCGATTATAATAAAATTCGCACACCATGTGCAGTTCGATCCAACTTGAGAGATAGGATAGTTTAAACATGTAGGTACCACGGGCGAAGCCGGGGCGGACCGCTAGTGTCTATATAAATCTAGACTAGTATGTTGTTATAATGGACGTTAGCAGGAATATATGGTATAGTACGGTGAGTGAATTTAGACCGAGCAACGACCATGTCACAAAGGCAATATTATGGGTTTTTTCCCTTTGTGTTGTGTTTTGTGAAGTCATCGATCGCGATTAACTAAAAATACTGGTCTCTAAGATATTTTTAATTACTATTTTACATTGGAATATAAAAAAAAAACTTCAAAATTGACACAAATAAATTTTCGTATTCCAAATTAAGTTTTATTTGTATTATTCACAATGGACAAAATTAAATAATCTTGTAGTTTCACCTAAATTCCGACAACATTAAAATAACATTTAACGATACATCACCAGGTGATGAAAGTACAAGCGACGATAGTTGGCAAGAAGCCGCACCTGGCCTTGCCTCACCGGCGGCTGGTGTGCTACTGCCGGCTGTATGAAATACCAGACATACATAAGAAGGAACGACCGGGAGTTCATCAGAGAGAGGTGGGTAGTTTTAATATTTATTTATTTATTTATTTAAATACTTTATTGTACTGCCAACAAAGAATTACAAAAAGAAAACTTATACAAAAAGAAGACACAGCACAGATGGCGGACTTATCACTTATAAGTGATTTCTTCCAGGCAACCAACTGAAGATGTGATAACATAATAGAAAAAGGATTTTATTTTATTTTTATTTTATTTTTATTTTATTTTTATTTTATTTTTGCTACATCTTGTTGCGTGTAGTACGAAATTATGTATCATTTTTGACTTCATTGAAGTTGAAAGCTAGTATTCCTTTACAATATAATATTAACTTTTATTTGAGCATAATTTTACATTATCTGTACCTGTACTTGTACCTAACATCTAGATATAGGAGTGCCATAAAAGTTCAACTTTTTTCTGATAACTTCTAAAGCGTGTGTTAAAGTTATGGGTAGACTTAAGATACTATAAAGTACAATCTTACCTTAACTAGATAAAGTTGTAATATAAAACAATTGAGACATAGTAAAAACTATAGCAGTTTAATGAATCTTTGATTATTGCCAGGTGTTCCTATTCAACGATCTGCTGGTGATCACCAAAATATTCAGCAAGAAGAAGTCCTCAGTGACATACACGTTCCGACAGTCGTTCCCGTTGTGCGGGATGCTGGTTAATCTGTTCTCTGTGCCACGTGAGTTTATACTAAATAATTAATAATTATTATTGGTGGAGTGCATGGATGGATAGAGGAATAAATGACATTGAAGTTATGTTATAGCTATATAATACCTATAAAGAAGCAATTCAAAATATTTATTATTCATTTTATTCTTATTTCGTTATTCAGTATTATTTTATTAGGTTTGTGAATAAAAAAAAGAATGTTAAAATGTAATAGGTAGCGTATTAAACTTTGTATTGATATTGTTATTTCGTTTTAATTGTTATTCATTCGGTACGAATCAGACATCTTCAAAACTGCACCTTATTGTCAATCTATTTAATGTGATTTCATAAATGATATTTACCTTACAGACTACCCGTTCGGCATACGTCTATCCCGTCGTGTGGACGGCCGGCGACTGGCCACGTTCAACGCGCGCAACGAGCACGACCGCTGCAAGTTCGCGGAGGATCTGCGCGAGAGTATCGCGGAGATGGACGAGATGGAGGCCATGAGGATCGAGGCTGAGCTGAATAGGGGCAAGGGACGGAATACTGGCAACACTGGGCGGAATGGTAAGTGGATTTAGTGAGTGGAACTTAGTTGGTTTAGTGAGTGGAACTTAGTACATTTAGTGGGTGGAATTTAATCGGTTTAGTGGGTGGAACTTGTAGGTTTAGTGGGTGGAACTTAGTTGGTTTAGTGAGTGGAACTTAGTACATTTAGTGGGTGGAATTTAATCGGTTTAGTGGGTGGAACTTGTAGGTTTAGTGGGTGGAACTTAGTTGGTTTAGTGAGTGGAACTTAGTACATTTAGTGGGTGGAATTTAATAGGTTTAGTGGGTGGAACTTGTAGATTTAGTGGGTGGAACTTAGTAGGTTTAGTGGGTGGAACTTGTAGGTTTAGTGGGTGGAACTTGTAGGTTTAGTGGGTGGAACTTAGTTGGTTTAGTGAGTGGAACTTAGTACATTTAGTGGGTGGAATTTAATAGGTTTAGTGGGTGGAACTTGTAGATTTAGTGGGTGGAACTTAGTAGGTTTAGTGGGTGGAACTTGTAGGTTTAGTGGGTGGAACTTGTAGATTTAGTGGGTGGAACTTAGTAGGTTTAGTGGGTGGAACTTGTAGGTTTAGTGGGTGGAACTTGTAGGTTTAGTGGGTGGAACTTGTAGGTTTAGTGGGTGGAACTTGTAGGTTTAGTGGGTGGAACTTGTAGGTTTAGTGGGTGGAACTTGTAGGTTTAGTGGGTGGAACTTGTAGGTTTAGTGGGTGGAACAGGTAGCGATGTTTAGTGCTAAGTATACTCGTATGTAATGGTCACGACCGCTGCAAGTTCGCTGAGGATCTGCGCGAGAGTATCGCGGAGATGGACGAGATGGAGGCCATGAGGACTGAGGCTGAGCTGAATAGGGGCAAGGGACGGAATACCGGTAGGACGGAATAGGAATGGTTAGTGTATTTAGTGAGTTTAGTGGGTGGAAAACATAGTGAAGATTAGTGTAGTCACTACACTAATCTTCACTATATATATTTCTATTTGGCAATAGACACACTACACGTAGTGTGTCTATTGCCAAATATACAATAATATATCATATCAATATAATATATCATAGAAATATAAATAGAAATATATCATAAGACGATTTCCTACTGAAGGAAACAGTTGCGCAGCGATCGAGATTCTTCAAGCATTTTACAAGATAATAAATATTGTATGACAATATCTATCTTATTGCGCAAAAGTGCAAAATATCAATCTATATTAATTTTATGATTTTATTTACAGTGATGGAGAATCGAGACAGTGGTGTCGCTGACGTGGAAATTGACCACCAACAGTGCATGGATCATATACATGTTCATGGGTTAGTAGATAAATAAAATGTATTGTATTTTTGTATGCATAAACTGTATTAAGTATAAATATAATGACAAAGACAAGCAAATCGTATTATAAATTTTGAAAGAACAAGAATAGGTAATAAATGAAACAAGGCTATACTTTTAATTCTTTTATTAAACTATTACCCTTATAAAAAACAACTAAAACACTTTACTAAACATGTATACTCACTATGAGCCTTGCTATCAAAGCAAAAATGGAATCTTTCAATTCGAAAATCAAACATTCAACGTTCCTTTTTCCAAACTTCAAATGACATTTAAATTAAGAACGTCACTAATTCGAACGTTATTCAAATTTCGAACGTCACTAATTCGAATACCATTTAAATTTCGAACCTTCTGTCACAGCGCGGTACCACCCCCACCCAGTTGCCCCGCGCCAGCCGCGCCAAGAGCACCACATCCACCACCCACTACAGTGATTAAGAGGAACGTGCTTAGCAACTCGTTGGTTGATATTAATGATCCTGGTGAGTGAAACAAAAATTATAACCTTATGATACTGTGTTACGTGGTTTCATTCAAACTTTCGCATTTATAATAATGTTATAAATGAATATACATTTATTTTAATTTATATATTTATTATATAATAATATAAATGAATATGAGGTACGGGCTCTCACACAACTACGAATTCGCATCGCTACTCAAAAATCTGCGACTCGCACTAATGCACAGAAATAATATCCGATGTGATTTTCATCTGTATCTACCGTACATTGTCACTAGAACCAATAATTTATAGCACGGAATCGTATCACATCAATTCGCTTTGCAAGCCTGCGATGCGGCATCGTATAAAATTATATCGCAGTTTTGTGAGGGACCTCTTACGGCAGCTATAAAATAACTTCCAAATTAGTTTATCAATATCTTTGATATCGGCAATTTATTTGTTTATAAAGGCAAATAAGAATCCATAGAACTTTCCAATTTTATTTCAGGCAACTTAAAGCTTATCTATCTATATATATTAAACTCAAAGGTGACCGATATATAGTGATCTATCAACGCACAGCCCAAACCACTGGACGTATCGGGCTTAAATTTGGCATGCAGGTAGATGTTAGGACGTAGGCATCCGCTAAGAAAGGATTTCCCGAAATTCTTGCAGGAACGGGGAAAAAAGGGGATGCACGTACAAAGTCGTGGGCGGAAGCTAGTAGAAAATAAAGCCCTAATATAATTTACTAAGTATATAAACCTAATTTCCAGTGGCCCTAGCCGCCGAGAGGCTCCAACGTCGCGGGTCAGTGGGCTCGCTGGACAGCGGCATGTCGGTGTCGTTCCAGCACGGCAGCCGCAACGCACTGCACGCTACTTCGCCCCGACACCCGCCCGAGCAGCGCTCGCCTGGTGAGTTACTCATACTCAAACTTAAACTCAACCACACCCCGGACACTCCATACAAAATTATCGTTTTGACAGTCACACTGTAGAGACTGCAAATGTGTGTGTTAACGCTTTATGGTTGGCACATTTGTGACTAGCGTAAAAAAAAATTCGCGTTTTTCTGATGAAATACATCCGTAAACAGCACAATATCTAACCATTTTCTACGAAAAACGATAATCACAAATCCAAAATAATAAAATTACTTTAAGTCAATTTGATTAATGTTGTCAATCTTCGTTGCGTATCGTCCTTGCAGAAAAATGTGGCCCATTTTAATCACGATCGCGCGGGGTGAGGTAAGTGTTTAATTTTGGTGGGAGGCGGAGAGTGTCCGTTCTGTAGCGTTTAGCTACTATTATGTATTCTGTGACTCAAGCTTAAACTCTTATTAGAACTCGATCTTATTCAGTCTCAGTCACAAATACTAATATTATATTTTAAAGCTGTATAAATTTAAGTTTTCGTTTATATAATTTTTATTGTTGTACTATTATGTATCCACTTATGTTTCCTTCTATATGTAAAATACTTTTCTATGTTTCCTCTTTCCTCTTCTTACTCTACTCTTTAATTCTTGCTCACTATATCTGTCAACATAGAGTTGCTTGGAAGAAATCGCTCACGAGCGATAAAGCCGCTCTTTGTACATACATATATATATCTTAAGTTTGTTTTTATATCATAAGTTAATTTATTCATAAGTTATCTCAACCATGTAACAAACTGTATTTCTGTGTATGTACAATAAAGAGTATTCATTCATTCATTCATTATATACAGATAATAAAATAAGTATATCCAGTTTAACAACTTCTGAATCTGCTTAGCTCATTTTTATTTTATTTTCTGTCTTTGAATGGCATATGCTAAAACACTGTGCGTAAACCACTGGTTTAGTGAATTTAGTGAGTTTAGTAAGTTTAGTCGATTTAGTGAATTCATTGGATGTGACTTTGTTACTTAAAGTATTTTAGTTCCAAAATTCATCGAAGCGTTACAGAATACTTTCAAATGCACGGATAAATAAAATATTATAAGCATATTCATATCAATGTACATCGCTATGTCGTTATAAGTAATTTTATTCACTTATAACATGTGATCAGCCCCCCTATGCAAGTGGCTTTCTGTTAGCGTAGCGTTCAATAGAATAGACTACGAATGTATGAGATTGACGTAGGCTGTAGATAAACGTATCTACAGCTTACGTCAATCTCATACATTCGTAGTCTATTCTATTGAACGCTACGCTGACAGAAAGCCACTTGCATAGGGGGGCTGGTGTTGTACCAAGTAGATACCTATTACCACTCCACCAAGTATTAATAGCGTTACTCAAACTCAAACTCAAACTCAAACATTTATTTATTCAATTAGACTTCTTCTAGAAGCACTTTTGAAACGTCATTAAGTACATATTTTTAACATTTACCACCGATTCGGAAAGCAGTATCTACGGAGAAGAATCGGCAAGAAACTCCATAGTTGCTCTTTTTAATCATGTCAGATTTACAATTTTGCAAATTACATAAGTAATATCATAATATATTATCATAATATGCCAAAGAACTGTCCTGTGGTTTTTACGCGACAACCCTCCATGGGTTTTTATCGTCCATAAATTCCTTAATACTGTAATAGGCTCTCTGGACAAGTACATTTTTTATATAAGTTTTAAATTTAGAACTACTACAGGTAAATTAGCTTGGAGAAATTTTTGCGTTTGTAGTAGTGTATGGTCAGCAAATAAAATAAAACAACATTTTATTTTTAGTTTTTATTTTATACAGGGTTACTTGTAAAACACCAGCAACCTCGCAGGACAAGATAGCTAACATCATAAGTAACAACATTTGTTCTACGACTTTTGGCATAACGCAATAAATTATTTTTAAATGATTTTTTAAACTTTTATTGTACTCTCCTTACATTTGTAAGTCTATGTTCTATTAATTATCGGATGGACGACGCGACGCCCCCTTCCCCCTCTCGTTCGCTTTTTGTTTACGTAATTTTTGGGAGGCGTAGAGTTTATAATATTCAGACGGAAAATTAAATGAATATTTATTTTTGTATGAAAATAAAATCTAACAAATTATCAAAAATCGTTGAACAAATGTTGTTACTTATGATGTTAGCTATCTTGTCCTGCGAGGTTGCCGGTGTTTTACAAGTAACCCTGTATATATAAGGGATTTTAAATTAAACTATATGTGTTTCTCCTCTGAAAAAGATGAGACTTTATTTTAATATTTGCACATTTAACATACATATAACTTTTACATTAACAATGTTACTAAAATGAAAAATTTACTAACCTGAAAAAGAAACGACATTTAAAGTTTAATTCTTTAGTTTGAGAAGTCAAAGGCTTGCCTCGACCATGTTTTAACACTGGAGCCATATTGAATTAACAATATAAAGTTACAACACTTACACACAAATTAAACACTAGTTATGGCCCTGCCTTCATACAAAACTGCTGAATACGCCGTTCGCACGGGAATAGAATGTGGATGCGATTTCCCTTAGTTAGCATCCAAGCTTACGTCTTTATAATTATTAAACTGTATAAATTCATTCTTTAACTCCGGTCTGCATCGTGCAGACATGGGTGTAAAAGTCTCATTTTAGCTATTAAATGTAGTTTTTAAGTACATCTGAGTTTTCATTTGGGGCCTCCGGCTGCGGGACATGTAATTCACTTCAACAAATATTATAACAATAATAACAAATAATAACAACAATCAACAAATACAAAATTTATCAATTAAACTACGTACATAATAATTATAATTTTTGAATGAAATGTGCTTTATGTTCTAACGGTACCAAACGACTGCACGTGGCACCTGCGGACAGCGTAAACTGGTTTATTCTGGTTTTGTGCGTGTTTCCACTTTCCACTATCAAGTGACGATTTATTTATTTGTTTTGTTTCGTAATTATTATGGTCAAATATTAATTATGAAACAAATTATTATGGACACGATATTTTATTGTTTCACGGTAGTCGCCTTGTCGTTTGCTCAAGGACGTAAAATTGAATGATATATTTTTTTTATAAAGTCAAAACCATTTTCTTTCAAATAAAAACTTGTTTTTATTGAAAACAAAAGTGTTGCTAGGAATAAGTATAAAATTAAATAGTAATATTAGGATATCGAAACATTTTTGTATAGGCCAGAACGATATAGTGGAAACGCGCTCTAAGATCTGAGTAATATACACACCACTACATATGCAAAAATTTCTCCAAGCTAATTTACCTGTAAACTCTTTAATATTATGAGGAATTCTGTTGTAAAAGCGTATACCTTGGCCCATAAATGAATTTTTAACTTTAGCTAGCCGAAAAAATGGCATTTCAATTTTATTTCTGTTTCTTGTGTCATAACAATGTCTATCTCCTACTTTTGTGTGTAAGTAAGCGTTATTGTGTACATATAAAATATTATTAAATATATACTGCGACGGTACAGTAAGGACGTTGTGTACGTTATATTTCTCAGACCAGGAGGATCAATTTATTTTGAACGAGTTGTTTATAATTTCTTATTTTCTATTACAGGTCGTCTGTTTGGAGGCATATTCCCGGGGCGTCAACGCAAGCTGAGCGCATCGGGCATACCGGACACCAAGAGCCAAGTTGGAAAGAGCACCGAAGTTTAATCGACTCGCATTATCTACTCGGTTTTAAAATATCGATTATTTAATCGATTCCAGAAATCTCGATTGTCTCCTGTTCGAGGTTGTGAAGCGTTTCGAATGCGTTGATTTTTTCTTAAATCGATTGTTATCATTCCGATTTCTTTTGTGCCATCTTGAATTCCATTTTAGGTTTAGGGACAGTTCACTTAATTGAAATACAGTTCATGCGTTCTCTGTCTAACATATGTGGGATTGAGAGTGATAGAGTAAGATGGCATGATATTTGACTTCCACTAACGATGTGATTGGTTGAAGTTTCAGGGTATTTGACTGTAGTAATGGTGCATTACTTTTTCTGGGCGTATTATAAGGCATTGGGAAGCCATTGGTCTTATGGTTAGGTTTGGGTTATACTTAATAAATACTATGGATGGATGGATAGGATTTTTCCAATTTTGACACTTTAAAATGTGCCAAGTAACAGATCGTTTAAAGCATTTTTCGCGTTTTTTTAAGTTTAGGGAGTAGAAAAAATTGTTGATTCTATGAACTAACTTTTTGCATATATTTATTTGATAGAAGTTGAGGAACATATTGACTGAATAGAAAGTGAATGAATCGAGATCGGGTCCACGTTTTGTGTAGGAAATTTACGGTAAATAAATAACAAAATATGTTGAAACGTTTGATTTTGATGACCGTTTTCTTGGTAGGATTATGGTTAACTTATACACAGGCATGTTGTAATAATAAAACGTAAGGTCTAAAATTACTTAATTAAAACTTCTTAGGACAAATTTAATAATTCTTTTAAAAATATCTTACAAGTTTCAACACTAAAAAAAATGTGTACGTGTACAAGTGTACACACGTAAGAAGTGAAACTTCTTTGTGACCTTATTTTTCAAAAAATAATTTACTATAAGCAACTTTACAGAAATACGTCGAATCACGCGTGGTAGGGATAAGAAAAAGATGGCGCGTAACGGAAAAATGTCACGCGTAACGAAAAAATGTTACACTAAATTTTTTCCAACCCCGATAAAGAAGTTTCACTTCAAAAACTATACATAATTACTTACTATATTTATTATCTCCTGTTTGATTAAAACAGATTAAAGGGACAATATAAAATTTGGATATAATATTCAAAAAATAAACATCGGCTAATACAACGCGTACGAAGACAACGCAATTTCTTAATGTATATGCAAACACAAAGTAAAAAATAAATAAAATTCTAATCATATAAAACTAATCTAACTTCGTAATTTTATCGCCTTTGAATCAGTATACGAGTATAATATAAAAATCAATATAAAATTCTACATTAAAATTACCTTTTCTTAATACAAAACAAATATTAAAATCACATAAGAAATTGCGTTGTATAAAATTAAAAACTATTCGAATTTGACAAGAGAGATGAATTTTGTCAGGAACTTTTAAAATAAGGATAGTACTTACAGGGTTACCCAACCAAAAAAAAAAAAAAAATATTTTTGACTCAAAAAAGCTGGACAACATCTGAAGTAGGTTTTTGGATAGCTACTCGACATACAAATGTTACCATCAACGGAGTATTACAATAAATAATAATAATTATAATATGACGTCATTAAATAACTTCCTTATTTAGAATAATTTGTACATACGTTCAAAATATATACAATAGATGTTTATATTACTTTGCACAACTAATTCAAAATAGATAACATCACGTTTATAACGAATTTATAACATTGTTGAAAGTTATTGTTAGAGTTAGAGAAATTTTTGGAATTCATTAATATTATTATCGTGGAATAGTGTTGTTCATTCTAAAGTATAATAGGCGTCCAAATACCATTCATTTCAGTCCAAATTAGTACTTAAAAATACAGATATTTATGATTATAGAATATGCGGAATGGAAAAGCGACTATTCATATATCACCCTAAAACTCTAATGTTACCTACAATTACCCAACATTACCATTTCACCTAAAATATTAGAGTTTAGGTATTTATATTTCTGGTTACATCCTAGTTATTTCATTAAAGAAAAAATTAGGTAGTTAAAAATGTTTCGACGAATTTTCTCGGAGGTAAAATTAAATGGAGTTGTTATTGGCTATCCTTGAGAGATATATTTTTTAACTACAGTGTCTCTTCGAAGGGTCAGGAAACTTAAATATTTCCTTGGAGTATATTAGAAGAACTAGCGAAAAATACTATAAAATGTTAGTTATTCGATAATTAAAATAGGCACTGGAAATTTTACATGCACAAATCAATAGTTTTAGTCATTCCATAGAAAAATCTAGATTCACTAGTCCTTCTAATATAGTCCTAAAATTTCTAACTGCTAAAAACCTTACTATAAATAGCGTTAAAGTAGCCACTGTTGACTTTGTACCAGTTATTTAGGCTTGTTGTTTCTACTATTTGATACGTGGGTAGATAGAAATCTAACTGTTGAAAAATGTTCAGAGGATTTGCGTCCTTATTGCTTGTGACTTGTTATTGGATGATACTAATTATTTCTATGATTTGTAAATTTAAACCTGGATAAATATGCTGGCCATAATTATTGATTACAAACGTGTTTTGTTACCTCTCTTAAAACTTTTTTCAAAACATTATTTTAATTGAAAATTATAAAAAAAAATATTCTTGAAAATACTAAAATGTACTTAATTTATAATTAGTATCACACAATAACGTATTTCCTACTTAATATATCGAAGAACGTTTTGTTCCTTCTACCTGATTGACTTTACCAATGTACAACTTACGTATACGTCTCTGTATGCTGTCCATTTTCCACGAATCTCCAAGTAGGCTAAGAAACTTTTTTATTATATGTGTATACTTTGCGTTTCAATATAAAAAATTAACACATAGAAAAGCAACAGTTGACGTGATTTTTGTCAAACTAAAAAGATGCAAAAAAAAAAAACGATTAATGTCGGTTGTCAAAACTAGTTGAAACGCATAGTAACAGCGTACTGCGCAATCGCTTAAAAATAATTCATTTGATATGTTTTTTTTTTTCACTTAATACGTAATTTTTCGCGCTCTAAAAGAAAGTTGAATTTGGCGCCAAAATGACGTTCGTTCTAAAATGCGTTCGCGCCATGCGTTGTCATACACACTTGAAGTGTCGACCATAATGTCACAATTGTTTACTAAACTTTTTAGTATATTTTTACATATTTTAATGTTATAAAATAAAGAAAAGTATACATTAACGAAAAAGCACATTTTTAATCCCAACCATAATGATCAGACTACTTCAAGTACCTTATTTAGAAACTGTATAACATTTTTTTTTAAATATGTCATGTCAAAACAATTATTTCAATATTTTTGGTTTTATTCATGTAATGTGAAAATTAAGCACAATATAATGCTTCCAATGAATAAATTCACAACATGGTCGATGCTATTGTTAAAATTCTCTTTTAAAATGTAATGCATTACGATAAAAGGAATTGATTAAGCGTTTCGTCGTTGAATTTTGAACCTTATATACTTAAACGTAACTTTTAATATTGATCTTAAATATAAGGAGGGTTGTTGAATCACGTATTTCAAGCGACGTATTTGTAATTTTGTCTCGGAATAGATTTTTTTTGATATGTTACAAATATGGATTTAGTATCTTCTTACATATTTTTAATAATTTTAACGTAAATAATATCTTCCGAGTCCATATTTGAAACGTATCACGTGTGAAGTTGTTTGAAATGCTTTTGTAAATTTCGCTTGAAGCCAAAGAAGTGTTTTGTGTTCACATTATTCCAACTGTCTTCTAAAATGTGTGCATTTTTTATGAATGAGGCTGTAGCGTCAAAATAGCGCTATCTCTTTCTTACCCACTTAACAAACAGAGTTAGAACGAGACAGCTTCATTCATAGATAATTTATACGTCCCATAGATTAAACAGATTATACCAACTATATTTTATCTGTTTTTATTTTGTAAGTTCATTTGACATTTAAGTTTTTCTGTAAAATAAATCTTACTAACTTATTTGTATGTATATTGAAGAGGACATTAATTAATATTATTATATCTTTTAGTTATTGTTATGTAAAATTAGAACTAAGCAATAAACGCGCGTGCGTATCCCTATGTATTGTATAATATAATGTTGTTGAGAGTTGCTACAACTAAGTCACTTACATTAGTTTTATTTAAAAAAGCAAAAGTGTATTTATTTATTAAATATGAATTAACATTCATGAAGAATTTTGTTGTTTTATTTATTCACCTTACTCATTTATAATCATAAGTAAATCGCACTCAGTGATTGACTGCAAAGATGGCATAACAAATGTATTATTTAAATAATTGCCCATCATTAACGATAATTCCCATGTTATGAAACTGGCTCTATTCAATGATATTTAAAACAGCGCCATCTAGTTGCAAACGAAACTAACTAATTCGTGGGCATTATCATTATGTTAAAGCTTGATAAAAATGGATGTCACCGATGAATACAGGTTTCAAAAAGAACACCTAGCGCTCCTCTGGGCTCTGTCCAAATATAAAATAGCTACCTGTATAGAAAGAAAATATGTTTTTATTTGGGCTTTTCTATAATACGAACTAAGTAAGGTATTCATTGCTTTTAAAATTATTTTTGAATGCAAGTATTAAGTAGCTAAATTAACGCTAGAAATTAGAATGAATGCAAACGATTCAAATAAATTCGATATCAAGATGTTTTTTTAACTCACCACCTAGTTCAATTTCGTATTAAAATAGGCTTTTTTGTATTAAAAAGTTAAGAAGAGTTTATACTTTCTTTCTTTCTTCTGGTAAGTAAAATTATTTCCTCACCATATAATATTATACGTTCTATGTTTATCAAAAGAAGATTAACACATTTAAAATTATAGAAAAATTCTCACGTAGGTATGTTCTATAAACGAAATCCCTAATCAGTACACTATTGCATCGTTATTGACCTACAATTCACAGCTGTATTCCGTATTATTGAGTCTGTTGATTTATACATAGGCCACTGTGACCTCGTCAACACAAAGGGTTCTTTTTCGAACAAATGATCGTTCCTACCGGATGATACGTTGTAACAGGTCAGCAGAAAATAAATATGCACCTGTATTTTTAATATCATTCCCAAAAAACGAGGTTCTTCGTACTTTTATGCTATTTTAGGTATATCATATTTTATATTGTAGTATTAGAAGGCTCACGCTATAGGTAGGTACTGTAGCAGATTATGCCACTGGCTTTATTTCTTATAAACGACAACATAACGTAATAACAAGTGTTTATGTTTTATTAATTACCTATACACAAAGTGTCCCACTATACTATATACTAAGCGCGAAGGGACTTGTAGTTTTGCATACACTGATCACGTAAAAAATACTTTCTCAATAAAGTGCCTAAATAACAGCAGACAACGAATTTACTAAAGGGCTCTCTTTAACCAATTTATCACGGTTCACAACCGTATTCGTCCCAAACTTGGACGGATCCTTGGACAAACAGGAAATATCCTCAGTAAAATTGACCTCCCTTTTCTACAGATAAAGTTAATAATTAATTAATCAACCATATAAAATACACCAAGGAATACCTAATTCGTGGAATAAGAATGGTAGGTAACAGTAGCTATGAAATTATCGCTACCAATAATAAACCTTGCAGGGCTAAAACTGGGCTATCCCAGTATGAGCGTGACCCAATTTAAGCCGAAGCTCCCGTGTTTTTTTAGAGTATATTTCTCTTATAATTTCCATACGCCTTTCGCGACCTAATTAGTCCTGAATCATGTAAGATTTTACTACATTTACTTAACCTACTTTCGCATCTGCTTAAAAATATAAAAGGTTGCTTGGTAGAGATCGCTGTTTAACCTTAACCTGTTCTTATGTGATTGAGTCGTAATTTTAAAAATTTATAGTAGCGTCATCGGTACAGTGGTTAACGCGTGAGCGTAGAACCAAGGGGAATGAGTTCGATTGTCATAGGGACATATAAACTCTGGCTAGATATAAAAAGCTGATCGTCTATTTGTATGTAAAGAAAATCAATAAGTGAAGCAGATACCGAATGCATCTTCATTATACCCCTGAACAAACTGGTATATTATTGTAATTTCATCTTTCCTTATACCGATATCAATAACAGCCAAATAGGTTACTTTGGGTCTTGGATTTCACAATACGAATAATATCATAATAGGGATAATTCTTATAAGAAAATATATAAATAAGAAAATAAAGTTACTTATCCATTGAGGTACATAACATAAGTTTAATCATGAAGCCAATAGCTTAACATCCCTGTTGCGTATGACCAACAGAGATGTTAAGCGATTGGCTTGTATTACTTGTACTACAAAAAGATCATATTAAAATTTTTTCGTAAATTATCCACAGTACGCAGTTTACACACTCTGTAATACAATGTTACAAAATAACATATACAAAAAATCACAGATTTTATTGAAAAAATACTTAAAAACTCCAGCATTGCGGCTGACAACGATACATCGGCAGTTAGAAGTCTTCGCCACCCGCCTCCCCCTTGATCCAGGCTTAGCACGAAACGACAGACACACGTGGACGTCTATATAACAATTTGTTTATATGTGTAGCGCAATAGCAAACGTCATTGGTTTTCTAGCCACGGTGGACAGGAAAACTGTGGAGTGGATCGTGATTCAGTTTTTTTTTTTTTTGTGAAAGTATATAGGTAATTTGTGATGGTTTTGTTATCTATGTTTGAATAGGTATAACAATATTGTTCTTGTGTTGTGTTTTATAAAAAAAATATAAAACTTTATATACATTTAACATATTTTTATCTTAAATGAATCTTGTTGAGTTAAAAAACTATTTATTGATCATATTTATAGCGAAATTAATCTCGTATATTTTTAAAGAATAGATAAGCTTGGATAACGAGGCGGGATTTGAACCCACGTCTTTCGCCATTCCGGGGCAACGATTCAAATATAAAAAATTAAATATCACATTCAATACTAAGTCTATTTAGTTACTTCTAAATTTCTTAAATAAACTCTATTTTATTTTATTTTTTATTTATTCTATTTCTCAGTCATTCTTAAATCGAAATTGCACTGCCTTACAGATACAAAGAAAGTCAATCATTTGTAAAATTTTTGCTCCACTGACTACTCCACAGTTTTCTCTGTCCGTTGATCGCTAGAGGGCTATCGGCGCTGACTTCAGTAGAGGTGACCACGTGACAATAGATACAACACGATTTTTTACCACAATTTTACAAATAAAAAAAGAAATTATAGTGACATGGCCAGTTTCAGCTAAAGGTAAGGATATAAATATTAATTTATTTAACAATATATAAATTGGGTATGTTTTAAAGTAAGTGAGTAATATTTTCTTTGTAATTTGCTTGTAATATTAAAATTTTGTGCAAACCAAAAGTAATTAATTATCACAACAAATTAATTATTAAAAATTATTGCCTATAAACACATATTTACATTTTTATAGATTATTTTCATTAGAATTTTATAATTTTTTACATAATTTTCTAATGCATGTGTAAGTTTTTAAAATCATTAAACGTAAGGAATTGATATATCACTAAAATATCAATAATATATCATATATTAATAATGGAACACAGTGTTTGTACTATAATATCTTTACGCTCACTTTTATCTATAATACATATTTTTATATTGATTATAAACTAATGATACTTCACTTCAAACCAAAAAAAAAAAATTTTCCATCAACAAACAGTAAACAAACATATTTTCAATATCTGCTGTATCTTTTATAAAAGCACCAACCGCGACTTTTATTTTTACGAACGAAAATGACATCTGTCAAAAAATTTTCGCGCGAAAACATGACGTTCAACCGGGCGCGCCAACAAAACTGTATCGTAAATGCGAAACAAATTATACTCATTTAGTGATAATTTAATAAACTTAACTAAATTATAGGCATTTAATTCAATTTAAGTTCATGCGTTGCCGCCTGTTGTTACTTGTGGGCGGTCAATCACCCTCTTATAGCATTGTGTTACAAAACAAAATACCTTTGTCATGATAAATAAATAAAATTGTTCACAATTTTTTTTTGTAAAATTAAATCAATTAAGGCGTTAATTTAATCATAATCCTAAAAATCGATGAGGGTTAAGTGTATTCATTTCTTCAAGATTTGCTTAGACGTTTTGTATTCGATATTCGCTGAAATGATGTTCAGAAATAGTTCGTTGTAAATTGTAATTCAGTTATTTATAGTGAAATTTTATAACTCGATTGGGATCTTAAATTTCTTAAAAGTTTTCTTATCTATTTATGATATAAATGAGTTTTGAATAGAGGAGTACTTTTTTATTAGTTTTCAATGAAAAGAGAGACTTCATGAAAGAATTTCTTTCATTTTAGCTTCTTACCCAAACAGCTATCGCGGTGTATAGGTACTAACAACCAAAAATCTTTTACAAAGCCGTTTGTATTAGATTCTAAGTAAATGTTCACAAAATATCATTTATACTTTAGAATATCATCACATGTATTCTACTTGTATACTGAGGTTTTTACTGATTATATTCGATCGATTGAAGCACTTTTCATAACGAACGAATTACTATGAGATTTAATATTAGTGCATCATTATAAAGTTTAAAGAGATTAAAAATATAGGTCATGTAACAGATATTATGTTATGCTCTATTTCATGTTAAAGGGTGACAATTTCATTTAACATATTTTCAATCTTTACTGGATTATAAACTAAACTCTACTTCTATGACTTATGTAAGAATTGGGTATAAAATTGTCTGCTGACTATGCCATAGATATTATGCAATATTAAACTAAAAATAGGATTAATTCTTAGTTTTGTTGGACATTAATTGATATAGATATATTTATATAGATATTCACTTCATAGAATCGAATGACTATATTTTTTGTAGTAAACATTGTTTTACTCTCAGTTTTATATTTTGATCTATATTATAAATTATAGGTAGGGAGTTTAAAATAACAATTTTAAGAATATTCTTTCCGCTACTCTTAATTTTAAGGAATTGTGATCACACACTAGAGATAGCGCTTGCAATATTTTTTTGAAATCAGTTTCGAGCATAATAATATCAATAAAAAGACGTGTGGCACTCGGGGACTGCCGCCGTAAAGCTATTGCATAGCATGCCTTCAAGCCACACCTCCGTGCCCGTCGGAACTCGGAGTGGGGAGCGTGAGGTTTTTTCGTTACGGAATTTCTAGATTCGGTCCCCGCGCTCAAGGCCCGCGATAGAAGCTATGCAATAGCTTAAAAAATCTTAAATTAGTAGTATAAGGTAAACGCAGGTATTAACGACCCCTCTAAGGCAATTTTCAAATCAACCATATTTTTTAAGTATACTGGTTCTTCTAAAGATTTATAGTTTCATTTTATATGCTAGTGTTATGTATAAAAAATGTTTTTATTGAAGCAAATACATTCTAATAAAGGATTATCTTGTAAAAAATAATTTACAATGTGACTTAGTCGATTGTTGCAATTACCGACCCATAAAAACGGCTGTGAAGCTATTAACGATTTTTATGCAGCTATTCCCGATCGTATGTGAGAGGAGGCCTTTTTCCAGCAATGGCTAGTGATGATGATGATTACCGATCTTAATAAAATGAAATAAAAATGCAAATATATTCGTATTTTTTTATTATAGTTATTTTTAATAAAACAAATGAGTACTTCTTAGTAATGAACTAAATAATTATAAACTTTTAAATTAATCAACATAATACTATTAATATATGTACATATATTCAATTAAGGATTTCAAACTCTAGGATATTTCCTTATGCTATTTGATTGATTGCTTCGGCGAGTTGTGTTTTACTGTATACTTTTCGCCGCTTCTGTGGCTCCATATTTCTGGAAAAAAATATAATTATATGTTTTATGTTAATTTAACCATGAAGAAGCATTTTTTAATAGGCACCTATTATGTCATAAAAGTATGTAGTAAAAATATATTTGCACGCTCAACTACGAGCAGAATGTTTAAGGATCGATATTATCTGTATCTACAAACATCTTTATTCTACATTCTGCAAATAAAGCAATTTAAATTTGAATTTGTAGATGAGAAACTAAACAATCTATATTCGATCGGTAATAGCTTCCTATAGTTGCTATTGCCGACCCACATGGGTCGGTAATAAAGTATGTAAGTATAAACCTAAATTGTATTACCGACCCATAAAAAAATGGTTATTTTAATTCATTTGACCATCAGACTATAAAATAGATTATAATTGATTAATGTCATACAAAATATGAACAAATGCATATTTTTTGAACAAAAAAACAATGATTTACTACTGTAACTATTCGATATCGATCCTCGAAAAATATCATAACTTTGTATAAATTGACAACGCTAAAAGGTAAACACTAGACAAAAAAAGTTTAGTCGCTAATAGATTTTTATGAAGACTCATAGCTTAGATTTAAACTGGTCCATAAAACCACTTGTGTTAGTGTGATACAATAACATAAAAGAAAATTTAAACAAAAAGTTACGTTGCTGCCATTGCCGACTTACGGGTCGTTGATACCTGCCACGACTTAAACTGGTGAAGCTAACACCGTCCCATTTTAATTTAAAGTTTTATCGTTTCAAATTACTTTTTATTAATAGAATGTTGTAAGAAATAAAAAGTTGACACTAAAATGCATTGACATTTAGTAATATAAATTAAAGTATAGATGTCATTTGTTTGTAAATGTCTTAAAAAGATAAATCACAGTACTTACCCGAAGGAACAACGGAACAGTACGAAACATCCTGCGTCCACGCTACCCCGCAGCAACTTACGTATTTTTACTATTTTTTGCACAGCTACTCACACTAACTTAAAAGTATACGATGCTCAAGTAATACATTCGTGTATAACTTTGCCTACCTATAGCTAGAATAGTTCTGGAAACGTTAAAATTTCGAATTACTTTTATAGGTCGGTAATACCTTCAGATTTTCGATGGGTCGTTGATAGCTGCGTTTACCCTATTGGATAAAACTTAAATCTAAACTTTTTGGAGCATGAGGACTTTTGATATCGTAAATATTTTTATAAAATAAATGTTTGTCGGGGTTTGCTATAGGTAACTAGATAAGTGGAGTTGGATTTTTATGTTATGTTGTGATCATATTGTGATACATTACCTATACAACAACACACAAGTATGTTTTTTTATACCTAGGTACTATTGTTAATGTATTTTGTTATTATAAATAGATGGAAGAATCATTAGATGGCCGTGAGAGCGGCCACAGCGCGGCCGGCTTCGACTCGGCGGCCATTTTGAATGATGACGTATCACCCACTACCAGCTTCTGTTATAACATACCGAATTTATTTAACAGGTAAAAGAAATAAATAAAATAAATAAATAAATATTATAGGACATTATTACACAAATCGACCTAGTCCCACAGTAAGCTCAATTAAGGCTTGTGTTGTGGGTACTAGGCGACGATAAATATAATATTTAATAAATACATATATAGATAATAACACCCAGACCCAAGAACAAATAATTGAGTTCATCACACAAATATTTGCCCTGACCGGGGATCGAACCCGGGACCGTCGGCTCAGTAGGCAGTTACTTTTACCACTGCGCCAACCGCGTCGTCAACAGTCGTCAAAAGAAAACACATATTTATATAAAAAAATACTTATATTAAACAAAGTCATCAAAATCGCTCATAGTAAATAAATAAAGAATAAAATTGATTGTTGAGTTGGGTTATAGAACCGCGTTAAATTCCAAGGCTTTCACCGATAAACGCTCTCGCTTTGAAAGTGTCCCTGAAAACAAAAACAAAATGTTATTTAGGTCAATACCTATAGATTATAGAAGCTCCTATATTAAAGAAAGTGGTAGGCTATAAAAATTATATATATAATTGGAACTTATTTTTTTATGTCTACCATCTGACCCACGAAACTTCGTCTGCTCTGAAAGAAATTATTTTACGTTTTTCCTCATTGTTGAAACATTATTAGTTGACAATCCACTTCTACGAGGTATATTATATAATACCAACCTAAATAAAATGAATTATTCCAGTCTAGGTCCTGCATCCCTATGTGAGAGGTCTGAAACAGACGTACCTGATAACTATCCGAGCCAGGAACCCACGGACGAGGTGGAAAACCACCAGTTTGAGGATGACGAAGAATACTCCCCTAATTCTAGTGAGTTTGTTGTTTAATTTCATAAAAAGTAGAGTTTAAGAACAACTGATTCTGATTCTGAACTGATTTTAGTAGAGTAAAGTTTATCAACTCTGTAAAAGTAGAGTTTAACAACTCTATTTTTAAATTTAAATTCTTGTGTTATGCCTAAACACATTTACTTATGTTGAACTTATTTATTCTGTTCACTTTAAAATACTTGTGTAATTTCATTTCAAAAACATTGTATTATGTTTTAGGTGCCAAAAGCGGTGATATTCCTAAACGTAAACAACGAAGATACAGGTAATTATTTATCAAATTTAACAATTCTGTCGGAAAAGACTATGATTTGTTTACAAGAATATTATTCATGAAATATTATAAATTTTATAATTATTATAAATCCTACCCATAGGTTGCCTGGTAGAATTCGCTTAGTAGCGATAAGGCCGGCTTTTAAGCTTTATAACATATAGTCTGTTTATTTTTTATATGTATTTACTTGGTGCTGAATAAAGTGAATTTATTATTATTATTATAAATTGCTCGACTATTGCAGTCCTTACAATGTTTTCTTACATTATTGATTGAACATTATTGAGGAGATCACTCTCTACTTATTTTGCGCGTCTTTTGCATAGTTATTATATTGAAGATTAATTTATAAGATGAAGTGCATTTACATCAAACGAATATAGAGCTAGAGCTAAACGAAACTAAACTCGTATTCAGTGTTGTTCAGTATTAACTATTAGAACATTACATATAATCTTTTCGAACGCACTAGGAACAACAAAAGAATTTTCTACGTCTGTTTACACTAAAATAATTTGACATAGTGGTGTTAGAATTAGCATTCTCTCGTTTGATGTAAATTCACCGTTACAGAATCGTACAAAACCAACACGAAAAATTACTTGAAATAGTGTATTCGTATAAATTTTTATTACTCATTTTAAATAGATCTCTATGGTTTTCAGAACAACATTCTCAAATATCCAATTAGAGCAGTTAGAGGCGGCATTCCACAAAACCCATTATCCTGATGTGTTTTTTAGAGAAGAATTAGCAATGAGGATAGACCTAACAGAGGCTAGAGTTCAGGTGAGATTAATTTGTCTTTGTTATTCGAACATAAAAAATTGTAATAATTATTATTGCTACATAATATTTTTAATTGTAATCAAATTTACGCTGTTATAAAACCACGTCTCATTGTTATTCAAAATTTATAATTTTTAAATCGGTCATGATGACCAAATGATCAAATGTTACCGTACTATTCATAGGTTTAGATGAGTAGATAACAATAATAATGTTCTGATGTATATTTTGTTATATTGCAGGTCTGGTTCCAAAACCGTCGAGCAAAGTGGCGCAAGCAGCAGAAGGCGGGCTGCGAGCCGTACCCGCGCGCAACTCGCTCCCCGGAGCAACGGTCACCGTCATCACTGGCTCTGGAGATGAGAGATTTTATTACTATCCCAGGTATTATAAAAGTCTAATATATTTGTGGCTAAAGATAACATTATCTTACATTTATCATTATCAGAGAATGATGAATTCAATGTGAGACCTCATCATAAAATAATATGTTAACTATCAATCGAGAGTTTTAGCTATGCCTATCATCTCCTATTATTGCTTAATTATTATCTGAAAAAATTATGTTTTAAACAAAAGCGAAGCCGTCTTAAAATTTATCAGTGTTAAATTAATGTAATATAATGGCGTAAATACCCTATTTTTTTATAAGAAATTGCAATATATTAATAAAATACAATTATTTGCAGTGTCATCACCCCAAATAATAAACATGGCTGAGACATCACACCAAAATAACTACGTAACGAAGAATAAGCAGCCTGCACCCGCCATACATATTTCTGCTTTACCAACGCGGCAGAATCCTCAGATCGACCTGCCTACATTTTCAATTCCTCTCCAATATAACCTCGGAGGCTTCAAAAAAGTAGACGAAGATGTTAATCTAGATTTAGAAACATCCGAAAACGCATCACAGAACCACTGGGATGCGAGAATGATGCCAAACTTCAATTTAATGCATATAAAACCGTTGCTAGAAAACCGTGACAATAACGACATAGCCGAAGTCAAGTACGAAGTCAAAAATGAAACTGTTAGTAGATCGAATTATAATGAATTACCTAATATTAACAGAGGGCCTATAGAATCTGAAGATATCCTAGGAAAAGAAACAGTAAACGAAGGACAAACTATTTCTCCAGATTTTGAAATAGAACGATACCAATACGAAAACGAAAAAAGGTTTAGGGAACCTTTCGATGAAGGAATCATGGAAGACGGTAGAAATGATTTTGTATGTGAAAATGACTTTCTATGTAAGAATAATTATGAAAAAATCGATGGCAAAAGAAACGAATTTGAAGACTGTCATTTATTGGACGGTGAGAGTAGTGGTATGAGTAATTTTGAAAATAATTTATAGGTTTTGAGTTATAGTTATATATTGTATAATTTTATCTGTTACATATCCCACGTGCAATAAATAATTCTAGTCATTGTTGTATTGTTTTATTTTATATGAAACCTTTTTTTTTAATCACAATATATTTCTTTGGCTGGTCTTCATGGTGAAGGTATATTCATATTCTTACACCATGAAGAACAACCAAAGAAGTTTATAACCTACTAGCGGTCCGCCCCGGCTTCGCCCGTGTTACATATTTCGCAATAAAAGGTAGCCTATGTTCTTTCTCAGGGTCGAAAGATTGTCTGTGCCAAATTTCATCAAAATCGGTTGAGAGGTTTAAGCGGGAAAGCGTAACAGATAGACAGACAGAGTTACTTTCGCATTTATAATATTAGTAGGGATTATTACACATACAATATGATAGTTAAGGTAGAATATCTTAAATATGATTTAAATTAAGATATTATTTTTACTTTTTATAGCATTTAGTAAAATTTTAAATTAGTTAGCGTCTGCGGTCTGATTAAAAAGATCCTTATTTTTTTTCAATAGCTCAATTATAAACTTAAGCTTTTCGTTTTTAATATTTTCCATCACACAAAGTTCATGTAGTTTCCTTCTAGAAATTTCGTTAATCTTGACCTCGGTTCAAACACGCCATTGAAATTATTTCCGCAATTGAAAACGTAACTATGTATTTTAAGGCTTATCATAAATCTCAGAGGTCACCGTTCATTACGGTTGACGTAAACTTGCTTTATTTTTATATTTTTATAACATAGATGTATAGATCTTGATAAGCTTGTGATTTATTCTTGAAACCTGAAATTGAAATTGTAAAATTTATTTTTGGTCTATTTTGGAGAAAGTTCTAATTTTGGAAACGTTTTGTATATCTTCTACAATCTACATTTTATTATATCACAACATACTTACGGAAGAATATATGAATTTAATTCCGATTTTTTAATAAATTAATTTTTGATTAATATAAATATGCCAGTTGACCCTTCCTTCAAAATGTTTTATTATCATTCATGTATGACTGTTTAAAAAGTAGTAAGTTTTAGTAAGTAAAAGTAGTGTAGTAAAAGTTGTGTTAAAGTAGTAGTACTTGAAAACCATAATATCATTGCATTAATTTTCACCTTATAATGCAGTAAAAATGGCATTAAACATAACAATAACAGACATTTAACCATCAGTCCACCATATTAATCACTTTTCTTTTCATTCTTTTTCAAATAAATCGTCACAATTTTATACAGTAGATAATTTACTTAACGCATAATAATTAATGTTCAAATGTTTTCCGCCTATTATTTCAGCTACATTAACGAACAAAATTAACGTTATTATCATTATGCAAATTTAATCAATCTTTTATTAAGTATATAAGTAACTTCCCGCCCGTGGCTTTGGCCGCTTTGTCTTAAACCTAATAGATGATAGAATCTTACCCTTGAATAACTCTATCTATTAAAAAAAAACTATCAAAATGTGTTGAGTAATTTTAAAAATCATACAGACGCACAGACGGTGGAAAGCGATTTTGTTTTTACGAGACTAGCTGTGCCCCGCGGTTTTAACCGCATTGCCCCGCTCCTGTTAGTCTTAGCGTGATGATAAATATTCTACAGCCTTCCTCGATAAATGGGCTATCTAACACCGAAAGATTTATTCAAATCGGAACAGTAGTTCCTGATATTAGCGCGTTCAAACAAACAAAACTTCAGCTTTATAATATTATAAAGTACTAGCTTTCCACCCGCAGCTTCGCCCGCGCAGTCAAAGAAAAACCCGCATAGTTCCCGTTCCTGTGGGATTTCCGGGATAAAACCTATCCTATTTCCCGGGATAAAAAGTAGCCTATGTCCTTTCTCGGATATCAAAATATCTCTATACCAAATTTCATTCAAATTGGTTCAGTAGTTAAGGCGTGATTGACTAACAGACAGACAGACAGAGTTACTTTCGCATTTATAATATTAGTATGGATAAAGTATTATGTACTATGTACCTAGTGATTTGCTCCTTCAAGTTCTATATATCAATGGTATATACTAACGATTTGTAAACTGCGACAGTTCGCTAGCGAAGCGAAGTGGATAATATATAAACATTCTGACACATTGTACTTCTTTTGTCACCCGGGAAATACTTTGAAACGTTTTCAGGGACATTATGGAATCATTTTTTATTGTATGGAGCATGATGAAATGTTAAGATGGGCTTATTTTTTAATTAGGTATATAAAATTTATGTTGCAAAATTAATGTTTTACCTAAATTATGTATTAGATAGGCAGTCTAGGTATTGCTGACACGTTGATAAGGACAAGACACATTGATAAGTCGAAGTATACGTCTTTACTACTAAGTTACCATTAGTACATTTAACATTTGAGAAAATAAAATTAGCAAAGGAAACCATATTACACTTTACGTGTTCGACTTTTTTGCTACTTTCACTTTTATTTTATTAGTCTACTAGCGCGCGGTTTCCCCGCGTGATTCCGCTTCTGTTGGTCTTAGCATGATGATATATAGCCTATAGCCTTTCTCGATAAATAGGCTATCCAACACCGAAAGAATTTTTCCAATAGTACCAGTAGTTCTTGAGATTAGCGCGTTCAAACAAACAAACTCTTCAGCTTTATAATATTAGTATAGATAAGTTTGATAGTTCAAGATATTAGTCTACAGCGATTATAAGTTTGTTCTTTTAAAATATAAAACACAATGTTAACACGCTTCATTGCGTATTCACAAATTGCATTCGAATTCACGAGTGTGCAGAAATCCATTCAGCATGATTACTCCGCTGTTTTCATAGCTCAGTTAAAATTCTTGCTTTAATTATAGTTATGTAAGTTTCAAAGGAAATATCGCAATTTCATTGCTCCGATGTCAAGGGTCGTTTTGTCGGAAAGAAGCTGTTTTAATAACAACTATGCTTAACTAGATTTAATTTAAATGGAAAATGCTTTCTTTGTGTGTTTATTAAAATTAGGGCTGATTTTTCAATCCTTGGTTAAAACTTATTCACCGAATAACGTATTATACTACCATTTCAAAAATGTATTCTAATTATCCGTATTTGACAGCTTATAGGTGACATTTTAATATGTTCGTGTAATACATTATTGGACGGATAAATTTTAACCAAGGATTGAAAAATCGGCCCTTAGTAAAATATGAGGGATATAAGAATATTTTGACAAGTAACTTAGGGGTTAAGATTCCGGGTTAAAATGTTTAGAAAAAATGAAAACATTAAGAAGAGAAAATTATAAAATTAAGTAGATCTCTGGTCCTCGTTATTTCTGGTAAAAATACTTTATAAGATATAAAAAAATTGTTTAAACTGGGATTTTGCTATCTTGAGACTTACCAGTCTAAAGAGGTATGAGTGAATCAGAAGTATTTGATAATTTGTTTTTTTGTAAGCTTTAAGCATTTTTACAAATGCTACGTTGATAATAACTTTCATAATACTTTTTCCTCGATTGGTCCGTTATATTTTTGAGAGCAATGTGTTCAGTAGATACTAACTTGAACTTCACAGCTTAATTTAAAGGTTTTAATAAATTGTCATACTTTATTGTTCTGAATAAGTAGTATTTATTTGAGTATTGGAATGGTTTAGATATTAGGCATTATAAAAATAATTGCAAAAATATTATCTCACTTCTAGATTCTACCACAAGTTGGCCACCATGGCCAAATGTCTGCAAGTGCAACTATTGTTACTATTTTGTCATAGTTCCTACCTGGCTCAATATATCGCTCTCAGACTCGGTGCTAATAAAATAGGTCAGCCAGCCGTCTGGGTCGAATAAGATGGCCATAAATTTGAATGTTTTGGGACAATTCATTTATTTAATATTTGTGAATTTACGGACTCTAGAACTTTTATGGTTATTACGAATAAATGAGGTATATTTAGATTTAGCAAATATGTTACACTTTACTATTATTTTTAATAGGCGTAGATGATTATTTTTGATGTCAATTTTTAGTATAATAAATTATGAACTTTAAGGTAGTATATTATTTGTAAATATAAATATAAAAATTGTACACATAATACAATATTCAACACTACTTAGCATCCATGAAAAAATACACATTCTAAATAATATATACCAAGATGTTTGACATGATTTATGGCTGTATCTCACCATGTTACGACATTTCTCAACTCAGATCGTAAAAAAAAATTTAGATATCATACTTTTTAACTTTTAAAACAATTATTTCTTCAAAATACGAAATTTATTCAATAAAATAAACAGAATTGATACAAAAATAATTTGACTGTGAGTCAAATCCCGATTTAGTTTTAAACGGTGGGTTAAATTGAGTACAATTAAAAAAAATCTTTATATTTCAAGAGAGACTGTTCAATTCGGGCTACTATATTTTTTATGGATACGGATATCGAACCTGTCGAAAATGAAAATGAAATCAATTTTTACTTTGAGTTATTAAGTCTAACACTTAGAGTAAAAAATTGTATCATATTAAGTAAAAAATTACATTCAAATTCTTTATATTATGGCCTCTAAAATAAAATCTATCCCTTGTAGTATACAGCTACCCTATTCGTAAAAGTAACGCACGCAAACCACCGTTCAATTGGTCTTTAACGGATTTGATAACGTGACCCGGTTATTGTTTGAAATAATATAAGCTTCTATTTGTAGGGGTGAATATGAAATTTCATAAAACACCTTAGCTTTTTGACAATTTGTATCAGAGCAATAGAAATTATTAGATTCAATTCATGGGTAGGGACAATAAGGTACGGGAAATGATAATGGTTGAAATAAAAACATATTATCTAGACATATAATAAAATCGTTTTGTTATAATATTATGTGAAATATATAAATATACTCAAAAGTTAAAACATATTACTTGAGTACCTATATCGGAAAACAATTACTAAGCTTAGCTATTTATGATTATTATATTAATCTTACGTGCCCTGTGTCAATATTTAATATTTAATACTTTCAACAAAATACCATAATATTTCAAATATAAAATGTATTTTAAAGTACATTAAATAAAGGTTTATTCGAAATTCATTCCCGAAAGTTTATTTTTAACAAAGCTTATCGTAGTAGAACTGGAATTTAAGCACTCCTTTACAGTTGTAAAACTTCTAACAGCGACCACAAATGAGGCAAAAGCTTTTAAATTATAAAGTCATTTTTCTTTAAGTTACTGAGACAAAATGCATCCACTTTGTCAAAGAAATGCACATCTTATTGTACTCATTTGACAAAATCTACGCTCGCATTCATAAATGTCCTTCGGTGTTAAATTTCGATTTTTCTTATTTAAAATTTAATTCTTAAAATAAACTCTATCACCATGACAATACAGTTCAAAACGTCGTCCCCTAATTTAAAGTTTTGGACAAGCTAATATGAACTGTGGAAAGCAAACAGTATATTCTAAAAAGTTCTCCTTGCTACACGAATATAAACTTTATAAATGTCGGGATAAAGCCCATTGTTACAATTATTACTAAATCGAATTCGGACATTCGTGTCCTACGCACACATTCACAATTTTTACTCACCTATCCAGATGAGCTTGATTTAATTAAAACTTTAAATTGAAGCAATAGAGTTGAAAAATGTACGATAGCTCTCACGTAGCTGTGACTTGTGAGACTGTGGGATGCATTCGCTTTTCCGGCACACATTAGTGTTAGAAAATCAGTCTGATTAACAGGTAAATTTGAACTCAACAGTAACAGAGATAGAGTTCGCAATTCTATCGTAGAGTGTTTGGACTTGCTGCTTTCTAGAGGTCGTATAGTAGCCACGGTTGAGGGCTTAAAGGGGTTGGCGGGGGTGAGGGGTGGCGTGAGCAGATAGCTTTTTCAGGTCTACTACGTTAGTAGAATCGCGGCTGTCGTGGTGTGAGCACGCACAGCGCGTTATGGAACACGCATACCTTTTCGATTTTTTTTAAAACGTAATTTCTTTGCAAATAATGCTTACTTAGTGGTTGGGTTGTGCTGTGCTCGTAACGTTGTGACTTGGACGTCTTGGTTTTATTGAACGCAAGATTCATCTGGAGTATACGTATGACCTAGTTACAAAGATTGAACACGTTTAATTTAAAACTTCTGATTCACGTAAATTGAGTTAAATAATACGAAAAAATGTTAGATAATAAATTGCGACGTGTGCTTATCGATAAGCGCTGGCTCAATATTATGTAACATGACGAAGCTAACACTGCTTTAGAAGGTTCTAAATTAAAATTTTGTGGGCATTTAAATCCAATTGGATTAGTTAATACAGTATCATTTTTTAATATTGAATGTGTCATGATATGTGTAGTTGTTCATAATGTGTATGCTAGCAATTTTGCACTTACTACGTCGTTAATTAAGTATTTCTTTTGTATTTATATTAATAAAGTAGAGATTATTTAATAATATAATATAAAATATAGTAAAAAGGTATAAATTTGCATTAAAATGAGATGAGAATACTTGTATTTAAAAGTAGAGTCCGTCTAGTTTTAGTGTGAAAAGCGCGCGAATCACACAATTTGCAAATGGCGGGAAGCGCGTTTTTCATCTTTTTATAGGTTTCATACGTAACAATAAGTAGTGTATGTTTGTATTGCATTCTTATTTATTTTGTCGCGTGTGAAATGTATGAGTATTGATTTTTTAATGTTAATATTTAAAATTCTATTGGCATTTAAAATTGTTGAATAAACTATTTTAAATTCGTAACATATGTGTATTAATTGGTTAGTTATAAAAAAGTAATTGACTTTATACCAAAGCATTTTCAAATAAATACTCCAATCATTTGGCCATCTTTAACAAAAGTAACATATTTTGTATATATATTTCAAGGAAATATTCTTACATCAAACCTATACGAAATTCTTTACGTAAATAATCAATAGCTTGACTTGCCCTTAATAAGACAACCTAGCCTGAACTTTTCATGCCCTGTCCTCCACGACTACTCGATCGGTCAAAGAACACACTTCAGAACAGTGTTGAACGAAAAAACAAATACCTTGGCTTTTGCTGATACTGTTTCGGCTTTCTGACACGGTTTTATTTTCATATTTAATTAGAGGCGAAAAGAACTACACTACATAGTATAAAACAAAGTTGCTTTGTCTGTCGCTATGTCCCCTTGTATGCTTAAATCTTTAAAACTACGCAACGGAATTTGATGATTTTTTTAATAGATAGAATGGTTCTCGAGGAAGGTATATAATTTATTAGGTTTTAGACAAAGCGGGCGAAGCCGCGGGCGGAAAACTAGTAATCTATAGAATTAATAAATGTTATAAGAGCACAAAGTTTAGCGTTACGATATTACGTAGATACGCCTACGGCGTAGCGCGTGTGCTACGTTGTAGTACTACAGCGTAGAACTCGAGGTTTTATGTGAAGTATTCGTAATTAACTACGATTGTAGGTTTTAATTACTGTATTTATAAGTAATTATTTTATAAATGGTGTTTACTTTACTTGCACGATTATTATTTGATGATTTTCTTAAATAAATAAGTATTAAGTACATAGTTAATATAATTAATATAACAATGGTAAATGTAATCGCAATTATTAAGTAAGTTAAATCTATATATATATAAAAGAAAGTCGTGTTAGTTACTCCACTTATAACTCAAGAACGGCTGAACCGATTTAGCTGAAAATTGGCATGGAGGTAGTTTAGAGCCAGGAGAAGGACATAGGATACTAAATATGTACCACGGGCGAAGCCGGGGCGCACCACTAGTTATTTCTAAACGTAAATATTATTTAACATATTTTCTTACACAAACGATTACATATCTTATGTTGCTTTATAAAATATGTATATTAAAATAATAATATAATTTATGTACGATTTTCTACTTTATAGAAAAAGTAAAACATTGCGAATGATCGTGTCTTCCAACTGGTTCTATGCACTGACATTCTCTTCTATGAATGTTTATTTATTCACATCGCTGTCGTACATAAAGCTAAAAATATTCTGTATTTTTATTCATCAAATATTGTTATTTGCATCTGTTTCTATGCTTTATATTTCTTGTAATATTAAAGATAAAAAATCAACTTATGAAAAAGGCAAAAACCAGCACTATGTAATTTGTGACCTTTTAAAATGTTAATCATTATTCGAAAAATAATATCGCAATTAAGATTGTATTAAATTATGAATAACTGAATACCTACAATACATATATTTAAATTAATGTAAGTATATTGACATAGTAAATTGGTACCTTATATATGAATCCATATCTCGTAGATTACCAAGCAAGCTTAACAATAAAGTACAATTGAAATCACATACATTATATACAGTTTTGTCTGTACGTTGTACATGTATAATATAGAACCTTTGCCCTTGGCAGTTCGGCCGTGGAAGTCATTTCGATAATCGATCGACTCTTTTACTTCATACAGAGAGTAATCTTGTCTCGTGTTTCGAATTAAAATCTTTGCTTTCTTTAATAATAATTAAGTAGATTTAATTATGAGTTGATTAATATAATGTATCGGTGAAATTTAACTAGAGACGTGTTTAAATAATTCCATTATATTATACACGTTATGGTTTTTAAAAACATAATAGTTTTCATAACGCTGTTTTATGATATTGTCAGTAAATTCTCGACATTATCCATGTAAAAACATAATATTTAAATAATGGTGCAAAAATTACTAAGCTATAAGAACATTTCTGAATAGTTTTATAAAAATAAATATTCAAAAGTAAAGCCGTAGAGGTACTTAACCAACATTGAAACTCATTAGTTTTTTAGTTGTTTAAAAATTTATGTACTTATAAAAGGTCAAAATCATTGAAAAGGTAACATATTCGAAAATTGATGAGAAAACTCCATAATTGTGTGCCTCTTAATCAAATTTCTCTTAAATAAAAGTTGAAAAGAAAAGTAATATGCGCTGAGATTTCTCGAAAAGTTTAATAACGTATTAAGAATTCATAATGCCTCCGGAGTTAAGATTAAAACATACAAACGATTCGACAATTCCGAGGATTTTCGATAAAGTACCTGTTCTTATAATGCGAAGGAAACTTGACTCTTTATGGTTGTTTTTTCCAAATACCAAGTACCACTAAACTATTATAACACTTACTTACTTACTTACTAGAGTGGCGCAGGGACCCAAGTATACATATTATTACAATTATAACACTATATTATAGTATTTTATAAAGGAGACTTAAAATCTAATACATTATATACATGTTCCTTCCTCTTCAATCACTCTATCTATTAAATAAACCGCATCACAATCCGTTGCGCAGTTTTAAAGACTTAAGCATACATAGGGACATAAGGACTGAGAAAGCAACTTTTTTCCTACTATGTAATGATTATTTTATTTTACCTTTGCGGGAAAACATATTTTTAAAGTAGCTGTTATTGACCTTACCTTGCCTTCAGTTGATGGCGGTCAGAAACATCATAAAATGGCCATCCAATCGTCGACCGCGCCTAATGTAGCTTAACCCACGGTTCGTTTACTAGCTCTAATAAAACTAGTCTGATTGTTTTGTCTCTTTTATTACGTTTTTGAGGTGTGTAATGAAATCTTTTTAAATATTTATATATTATTGGTCGCAAAGTGGTTGAAATTCGACTAAAATAGAAACAATATAATTTCAAATGTATAGTTATGTAATAAAGGAACATAAAGAGTGCAGAATGCAAATATTAAAATCCTCCGTACGCACTATTTTCGCAAAATGATACAAGATACGTAGTTTAAAATATTAATATTATACAGATATATGACCACGTCTAAAATTCATGAGTTTAACAGAGGAAGTACATACCCTTATTTAAACTCGATTTAAATATATAAACATAACCATTACCATCCTAAACATTTAAAATTAGCTCTACAAAATCTACACTGTTGATTATTATTCAAAATCTACGTAGTATTAGTAATTAATAAGATGTAGGAGGCCATAATGTTAACTTAGATTCTACTACTAAATAATCGTCCAAGTCACAAAAGAGCACTATCTTCCAATTGCATAAAATAATCTATGATGCGTGAACTTTATTAATACAATGAACAAATACAAAGTGGCGTATAATTAATTATTTGTACAGTTATTTTCAGATTCATACACAAATTAAACAGAGAGTATTTACACATCTTTTCGGAAATATATAATGTAATTAAGATAAATATATAGCGGTTGCGTTGTGATGTAATAACAGATGACGAGCGAGCGCTATGGCCTTGCAACTGTGGGGGTTAAAGAGGATAATGGGGGGTTAGGGATGACGATGTGTGTGTGGTTGTGCGTGCTCGTGCTGGGGGTTAGTAGTGTTGGGGCGAGCGAGTTCCCCGAGAGAGAATGCTGCGACCCCGTGTACCCGCCGGCCACGGCGACGACTGCAGCGCCGCCGGTTACCCATCCTGTTGGGAAGATTGCAGGTAAGATTATAATTAGATAAAATAAGGTACAGTACGATTCAAACTTAATGGCGGCTCGGAACATCGTACCTTGTTCCGATACGCAGTTTTGGTTATCAGCGGGATTGTCAACTTGACTGCACTGGCGTTGCGTTGGCGCCATTAAGTTTGAATCGAACTGTATAAGATGTTTAAAATGATAATTCACACTTTAATAAAAAACTAAGAGACTATATAATAATGATCTATGATTGCATATACAATTTTGATAGCTAAATTCATTGTAAGTTACAATAAAGAGTATTTGTTTTTGTTTAAAAATTATGAAGGCGAAATACAATATTTTGAATGTACATAAACATGAAAAAAAAGGGAATCTTTTTTGTATTGTTATATATAAGTTTGACGAGCATAATTCAACGTTTTTATAAAGGATCATGATTTCACCTTCAAGTTTTATTTTCAATGCATTCTACTCCAATACATAGAGCTATTAAATACTTTAAATTACATCCAAATTTTTCCACTTGTGCGAGCAAGAAAAGAGATAATATTATAATAATCTGTTATACTAATAGTTATTTAGAGTTTTAATGAAAGGAGGTCACTACATGGGTAAGTAGCTAATCACTAATTATTATTATATTAAGATAAGTTATAGATTACTTTCATACGTATTAATTTCCAATTGACGTAAATAGATATAAAATAAAGCGAAGCGGAAATTAGTTACAATTAAATCAACATAAAGTTTTAAACGTTATTGTGTATAAATAATTTGAACGATAAATTACAATATGACAACTTTAATGACACACTGGATATTAACATGCTTTTGGGTCAAAAAATGAAATATTGAACCTATATTGAAAGGGAACCGCTCTAGCGCGCTCTTATAAGATTTTATCGTCTTTTCAAATACTTGAAATTTTATTATAATATTATAATTAACAAATTATTCTCAATAGAAACTTTCTTCAAAGAATAATATATACTTTGCTATTAGGATATTCAAGACGATGAATCTTTAAGAAAAGTACCGTAGATCTATCTCAAACTTTATCTAGTTTGAATATTAAATTGATATGCCATTCTACTGATTACTGTAGTTAAAACGAAATTAAATTTATTCATTTTGGTTATGTTATTATTAAATAAATATTAATTAAGAGTTTATTGTCAATTCAACAAATTTTCCTTTTAAAACAATAACATTAGACAGATTTACAAGCAAGTTAAAAGAAATACGTAATTTATTTTTTCGAATTGAATACGATATCTTAAAAACCTACGATTTCAAAAGAGTCTATAAAAGGCCGGTCCACACGGAAGCCTTGCGAAGTAATTGCTGCGTGAAGCAGCTCGGTCAGTGTGTACGTGGCTTTGCCAAGGAAAACGGTGACACGCTTTCCTATTTATAGTACCTATTGAATAAATGCCATAATGTTTTTGACATTACCACATAGTGCGTGGAAACCTAATTAACTAAAAAACATTCAATACTATCTTCCATTGCAACTTGTTGCTTATTTTTTAAACCTAACACATCAGTATTGTCAACACGACTAACAAAACTGTCATGGCGTAATTAATACCGTCACGTAATGGCGGCAGCAATGATGAATCGCGAAGGGTTTATTGTGAAAAAGCGGGTCAAGTAAGAACCATTATTCTGAGACAGTATTGTTTCGCTTTCATTGTTATAACTAATTAACATTTGCGGGAATTATTGCAAGCTGGTAGCGGTTGTTTTTGTGTAGATTTTTATATGCGAATCGTGAGAGAAATGAGGGCTAATTTTAGTTTACTTGAAACTTAAAGATATTTAAAGAGAATAGAGATAAAGAGAAATTTATAATAATTGATTACCTATACAAGAAACTGGTTTATCACAAACGGGAAGGTTGCATTTAACCAAATTACTTATAGTTGTTCTGTAAAACGCTGTCTCTAAGTCATAAGTTTGCTGAATAATATAAAAAAAAAATAAAAAATATATATATAAATGTGATTTTATACAATAAAATGCATCCATTGCATTGCATTTTATTGTATAAAATCACATTTTCAATCCATTTTAAAGCCAAAATTGAATAGACTTTCTAGAATTTTCTCAATAAGAAGTCTAGATAGGATTTTCATTAACACCTTACGTCGGGTTAGAGCTATTTTAGAACCTAACACCTGGATACATTAGTTAATGTAGACCTGGCTATATAATGGACCTTTTCCACTACATGCAGAGTGTTAAAGTGTATTATTAAAATATCTTATAGGTGGTGTTAAAAGTTAAAAGATTTAGTATTAAGTTTTTATAGCATTCAAATGCTCTATAAATTTATTTAAAAGATATTGACGAAGCAAAATGTGAACAACTTTTGATTGGTTGGTTGTAATTTTTTATAATTTAAGAATTATTCTGAAATACGACTCATGGTTTATGAATATCATTAATTATGATCAGTTAATTTCATTTTGTAATATTTAGCACTTTATAAATATAGAATATATAGATGAAATCATGGTTTTACTTTTCATAAGGCAAATTATTTTTTAAATCATAAAACTGCACAGGAAAAACTTTATACTATAAAACATAATTATGCAATTCTAACAAAATTTTAACATCGCGAATCAAGCAAAAATTTTAATTGAATCTCGTTGAAAAGTTTAAGTAATTTCAAAAAATGTTTCACTTGTAGACCGCAGTGTGATTTTATTAATTTATCTTCCAACAGAATCCACTCGCCAAAATATATTTCTCTTTGTTAAAACACTCATTATGCGGATAAAATCTTGACCTTACCAATCTCCAATTAGTCACCTAGATAGAGAAACTAGAGATATTTTTTATTCATTGAAATATTTAGTTATTTTGTGTTTTTCTAATTATGTTAGAAACAAAGAGTTTTTAGACTGTTTGAATTTTGTATGTATAATTTTTAAGATGACTCGAAAAATTCATGATTTTATTGTAAGTTTATTAAAGATTCACATTAATATATTTAACAAATATGTATATACGTCCGTTATATATTTAAATGTCCACGAATGCAACTTCCTTAATTTTAGATCTCAATAAATATATTTAACACTTAGCGGCAGTTTTTTTTTGTTTAAATAGTTATTTCATATTTAGCAAGATGATAAGATAACTTGAATTTATGATGAAAATTTGGTGGAAAAACCGTCTTCCGCGCCTCTTAAAACAAAAGAAACCGTGGGCGGAAGCTAAAAATGAAGCAGTAGGAAGGCTTAAAAACATTCTTTATCCTTTAGATATTGCATAGTAAATAAAACACTCAAACTTTGCAATCAAATATCATTTTGGAAGTTATGTATGTAAAGTTATGTTTACGAGACAGCTCATAGTTTCGCACTGTAGCGTGAAAGACATCTTTTAAAATTTAATATACTGTTCCTACATAGGAAGTGTTACTATACTATACTTAGAATAATGATGACCTTTTAAAATAATTTTCAAATAGACTTTATGAGATATTGTTTTATTTTTATCCCATAAATGACACTCAGGCACGTTCCGTTTCTTGCTTTGAATGACTTATTTAACTAATTGATGGTGATAGAAACAAATATTCATGAATATTCAGGTTTTTGGTAAAAGTAACTGACATCGAGAAATAAACAAGCTTAATTCCTATGTTTAGTGGTATTTTCCATATTCTTTCTATGAAAACATCATCTTTATCGTCTTTCTGAGAAAAAAATGTAGTAGGTAGGTGATTTCTTTTAGATTTTTAGAGTATACTAACCAAGTCTTTCGGTTTAAACAACTTTAATCCAGATACCACAATGAAAATAGTAATTTATGAAGCGTTCTAGTTTTATATTTCATAATTTATATATGTAAGAACTAACCTAGGTACCTACCTACCTACCTATCTATTAAAATTTTGATTTTAAACTCAAGAGTTATTCTTCAATATATTAATTTAATAATAATACCGTTTAAAACGATATAAAACCGATATTACAGAACGTTAACGATAACACAAACAAGGTTCACGTTGTTTTATATTCATAACGATGTAAAAGCGGTGCTTCACGATGTTTGAAAGTGATAATAATGTACTTGGAAATATATTTATTGCCTATTAGCGTGAGGTTCAATATGAAATCAATAAGGATAATAGGATTCTATTAAGGTCTCATTTAAGTATAGACTTGACGACTGGAAACTGAGGATTTTAATTTGAAACAAAATCGTTAAATGATAACAAATTTTCTTTGCAATTTCATGTTTTTTTTTCGTCAAGATATATTCGAAAAAGTTCAAGTTTGTGTTAAATATACGATTTTTGATCTTCTAAATTCGTAAATGTAAATACTCGGTAAAAATTTAGCTTTTTACGTTAAGATAATTTTTAGAATCGATAGAATAGGTAGTTTTTGAGATTGACATATTAATAAATAAAATCCTTCCTTATTATAATATTATAATAGGTAATATTCGTATATAATAAATATAATAATTATATCCTTGCTACCTTGCTTGATATCCTTGCTTGCTACTTTGCCGCCCTTTTTCTTTGTTATTGAAGTAGGTACTTACCTACTTTTTCCATGAAAAAATCGGAAGTGTTCTTACAAGCGGACCAGGTTCATAATAATAACATCATTTTGTATTTCTTGAATTAAGGGAAAAGGTAACTTGTGAATTCCTATTAGTTTATCTCCATCACAAATTTCATCGACCTAGAAAAATAATTAAACATTTACATATTGTGTGTAGATATTCTTATATATAAAATTCTCGTGTCACAATGTTAGTCTGCATACTCCTCCGAAACGGGTGGACCGATTCTCATGAAATTTTCTGTGCATATCGGGTAAGTCTGAGAATCGGCCAACATCTATTTTTCATATGTACCACGGGCGAAGCCGGGGCGGACCGCTAGTTATTATATAGGTACTAGCTGAACCCCGCGGTTTCACCCGCGTGGCTCCACTCCAGTTGGTCTTAGCATGATGATATAAAGATGAGTTATAGCTTTCCTCTATAAATGGGCTATCTAACACGGAAATAATATGTCAAATCGGACCAGTAGTTCCTGAGATTCAAAGCGTGTTCAAAATAACAAACAAACAAATTCTTCACCTTTATAACATTATATAGATTTAAAAAAAATCTGTAATTGTGTTAAAACCCTTGAAATTTAACTTTTATTCCGTAATACCAAGTAGATTAATTTAAACTAAAAACTTGAGCTAAACCGTAAAAATAAAAAGCCCACACCACAAACGGCCATTAAATCATAAAACAATAACAATAAGTATAATTCGAAATGGATTATTTGCGCGGGAAATTAATCTGTTTTTAATGAACTTCGCTTATCGTTCAATCGGCCAGACGATTGCTATGCAAAATGCAATTTGGTACTATATATAGGAAATACTCCATCGAATGGCTATTCCGCGAACAAATCACTTTATGAATTACGTTTGGCTCAATTGCTAGAAGTATTAAAAGCACATTCGTTATTGTGGACTTTCTAACCTTGCAACTTCGCGGTTAAAATTCTGGGAAATTTCGATATCATTCAAATTAGAGATAGGTATAGAGTGGAAAGACTTTAGAGTAGAAAGACTTTAGACTGGGATCGCGAAGTGCCAGGTTGCTTGTGTTTTATGTTATGTAGTTACGAAATATAAATATCTTCAAAAATCTGCAATCTATGGATGCAACCATAAATACATAAATTTATAATCGCGATGACATGTAATAATAAAATTAATAGATACCCTATAAATTCAATGTGGCATATTGTAGATCGGTCTCTGGTTTTCGTGTTTCCTCTTTAGAACTATAGTCACAAAAGGGTAGGTTGTTAGTATCAGGGTATTAGCTAAAAGAAAAATATACAGCATAATATCGCCATTACTTAAACCACGCCCTACAAACTATCAGCGTATACTCGAATATGAATATAAATGGATTCCGAAATTTGTTTGTTGATGCATATCTTCATAATATGTATAAAGGAGTATTTAAACATGTATGCTTCGGGCGGAATGTCGATCGATGGTTTGTAAAGTTGTTTGTTCGTTTACAGTGTACATGAAGCTTTGACTTCGCGTACATTCAGGCGGTTATAATATATTTTATAGATGTTAAAGTCTGAATATGTTTTAAGTTTGAAAATCGTATTTTTGAGCATTTTTGACCATTTAGAGCAGTCGTAGAGTGGTCATGTGTTCAGTTACAGAGACTGCTATGTAAAAAAAATTGAAATTAATAATGTGAAGTACATTTTTCCAAGATTTTTCCCATACTACTTATATAATAAAAGCAAATGTTTGTAGTTAAGAATGTATGGATGTTTCTTATTCTTTCACATAACACAGCTCATCAGATCTGTATGAAATTTGGTGGAGAGGCAGACTATTGTCTGAATTAGCACATGGATACTTTTTACCTGTGTGGGTACTAAGCAAGTAATGCTACTGGTACAAGCTATATATAACCATAATATATATGCAAATTCTGTAAAATGTTACATGAATAACCACAGGCGTTTCGGCATCTTCCAGTTACATTGTTTAGCCAATTTGTGTACAAGTTTGTCACAAGGCAAGTGAGAACCAGCAGCCATGTTATAAACTCTTGTTTCTCAGTAAATTAACGTCGTACGCTTGACATGGATTTTAAAGCCTTGTATAAGTAAAATAGGGTTATAACAGTGGCCCTTATTTATATGATACTATAGTTTTTTTTTTATTTATTTATTCTTCCATGGAAATAGCAAACTGCGCGGTAGAAAAATAATATACTAGCACGCAAAAAAAGTACACTCTTGTACGGGGTTGTAGGGCTCGTACAGAGTAAATAAAAGAATCAAGTACAATAAAGCCTTTATTGCCTTAATTCTATATGATTAATGGTGATGGTCATGAGTACGCGCGATTGCTGTGGTGATCGAACGCGAACTGATGAAATGTATTAAAATGCCGCGTGTGCGCGTAAAATGCTGACAGCGCGTAATGTACGAAGACCGTACAACTCTCAATTTAATTTCTCTATAGATTAATAAAATAATTATTAGCAATAAAAATATTATTATCATCTCATACACCCCAAATCTTCATCATCATCATCATAATCAACAGCCCATATACGTTCCCACTGCTGGGACACGGGCCTCCTATATGAGGGCCAGGCAATAATCCACCACGCTGACCAACTGCAGGTTGGCGGATGACACATGTCGTCGAACTTTTGGTTCTTCGACATGTCGGTTTCCTCACGATGTTTTCCTTCACCGTTCGAGCAGTGGTAATGTTACAACATGCGCAGATAAATTGAAAAATCAATTTATTTCCTGCGAGCCCGCCTGGTCTCGAACCCCGGAATTATCGATTCAAAGTCCGAGGTCTCACCACTGAGCCACCATTGCTTCATTATATGCTAAATGGACTTTATAGTTTTTCATACGCTGTTTCAATGATAATAAATAGATTGGTTATAAGCGCTACGGAAGTGCTACGAAGAAGCCACGTTTTAACGTGTGCTATGTTTGCCGTTTTTGGAGATCGAATGTTGGTAACATGTTGGAAGTGTAGATAACACTGTTAACTTATTATATCATTGCGCCGTACAATACAAATAAAATATCAAGGTATGTGACTACTAAGCATATTATTTATACGGGTTTCATGAGCTTTCAGCAATATTTGCATGACTTACTGAGTCTAGACGATCTTTCTTTATTTATATAAATGTTTTTACTTGTAACCCACCCTAGTTTTGCATGTATGGATATTTTATTGTATAAGTTTATTAATGCAAGTCAAATGTTAGTTTAAATATGGGTTTAATTTAATATAAGGTGCGAGAACTTATACAACATCAAGGACATTTTAAATATTTTATTATATTAGTAAAATATTTAGTTAGTTAAATATTGTATTGTACTTAAATCGAAGCATAGTTTAACCTGGATGAGCCAAAAGCCGTAAAATATTTTCTAAATTAATGATGATCGTCCTAAGTTTTATACTGATCTGTGATATTTATCTTTTTTAAATATAAATAATCGATAGGCAGACCTTTGACCACAATCCTACCTAATGGCAAGCCACGCACGTCTGCTTAGGAGGCACCTATTCATCCTAGGTTTTAAGAGGTCCAGATTGTATTGCTCAGGAAATATGGTGGTAGGGAGTGAATTGTTTGGATATTTCAATGATGAAAGAAGACTCACTATGTATACTATTAAAAATCTATGACTGTGTCCTAGCTAATATATTTGTCCGTATTTAAGCAAAAAGGAACCACCCAGCAAAGACGCACTTCTGAGATATCAAAGGATTTACAAAAACATTTGCAGCTCTGTTAGATGAAGTAAAATTAAAATTTATTTTATTTAAATTCATTGATAAATTACTTATTTAAGTATGTGTATATAAATTTGCTCTGAATACTCTTAAACTTTCTAGATAATTAAGAAAATATGCATGTGGTTCCTTTTAACATTTATCAATTGATAGGTTTTCTCTTATACAAAAAGGAACCACAACCCAGGGATTTAATGATATAAATGAAACTATGTATTTATAATATCGTAATAAAGCTTTAATTAAAAAAAATATATAAAATAATACTTATAGAGGACGTTTATTCGACGTTATCATCAAATTGCATTTCGAAATCCACCGTGTCTAGTCCATCTATGTGGTCTTCTATTGCATCATCACTAATGAGACCGTTATAAAAACTGTGCATCTTGTGGAATGAGATGTAATATGGACTGAATATCGCTAGAAGGTGAAGAAAGCGTCTCCAGAGGCAGCGACGTATAAGGTTCTTCGTTATCTTCTGAAATAAAAAGAAAAAAGCTTTAAATCAAAACAAAGCCGCGTGGCTTTTATACATAGGTATATGGCGACAGCAAAATATTATTAGTTCTTATAAAGCCGTGTCTATGACTATGTTGTATGTACATGCGCCATGTACAAAAAACTGGCTAAGTGCGAGTCGGACTCGCGCAACGAAGAGTTCCGTACCATTATCTATAAAAACGGCAAAAAAATCACGGTTTATTGTATGGGAGCTTCTTAAATATTTATTTTATTCTGTTTTTTGGTATTTGTTGTTACAGCGGCATCAGAAATACATCATATGAAAATTTCAACTGTCTAACTATCACGGTTCATGAGACAGAGGGACAGACAGACGGACAGTTCGACTCGCCTTCGTGAACAACAACATTGTCGTTAAAATACGTAAATCCACAGAGGATTCCTGTTGTACTTACTTAATGAACTATCTTCTTAAAATCACACCACAATCGGGAATGAATCAAAAGTGGATAAAGCGTACCTGCAACTCAGATTCAATAAGTAGGTACTTAAATGCATTAAATAAAACTACTAACGCGTTGTATCTTCATTATTATCTTCGGTGTTCGACTCCAATGCTTTTCTTACCCATTGCTTGCTTATTTATTTATTACTAAACATTTTCACATTTAATTTTAAAGGTAATTAACAAAAACAATAGAACTACTTCGCGGAGGAAAAAAACACCGTCACGTATTCATTGAGATATACATATGGAGACGACACCGCCTACATCACTTATGTTCCGCTCAACATACGCCATATGGCGTAACTGCACGCTCATTTTTTATTTGTTTTAAAGTGAAACGCATCAAATATGCCTTCGTGTGTGTTACGATATTGCACAAATAATACGGAAAAGTGCAAACTTTCATCGGTAAGTACCTAACTAGATAATAATTTTTAAAACTTAGTTAGAGCAAAAAAATGGCGCACAGATTTTGTTCGTGGTGTCTCCTCCATACGTAGTAATATTATCTCAATGCACGTATTCGAACTACTTCGCTGAATGTCACCTATATTGACAGATGTTCGACGTTTTACTTAAAAAATTGGAGCACTTGCACTTTGAGCTATTTAGGTAATGAAATACGTTGTTTAAAGATGAGAAGCATTGTAACAAGTCAAGGCATTTGGTTCCATATAGCGATGATGGGTTTCAGGATGTTTTACAATATTTATTTATGCATAATAGAACCGAATGCTTGTGGTTTTGTTTTGCAATAAAAAATTACAATTAAATTATGTATTTATTTTACGCATAACCATACCATAGAAACCTGGTTCCATTTTGTGTATTAAAAATAATTGTTATTAATAGAAATATGTGTAATGTATAATGGTACCAAGTAGGTGTGGATCTGTTTTGTATAAAATGACATGATAGTAATATCGTTTATTTGTTTGAACAAAGCAGTCCCGTGGTGCTGTGGTTCGGTTTTGCTTAATATGTATTATTCGTTGTTGCTGGTGGTTCCTTTCTGCTTTTAGTATACCTTGTTTCCAACGTAAAAATCATGTGGTTCTTGTTTGTATAAGAATTTAGACCACTTTTGAATGAGTATTCTTCAATAAAAGTAAAAAACGAAATTTGTCGAGTGGTTCCATTTTGCATAAATACGGACATTTATTCCAAACTTAATTCACATAGTTAAATTTGAATTGAATTGAAATTCAAACTAATGTTATTGCAAACGAGAGCAATCTAATTTCATTTGGAATTCACAAACATTTCTATTTTACTGATATATTGGTAAATTCTGTCTGAATTTGGAACAGTTTCTCGAAATGAATTGCCTCTTGGCCGCAATAAGTATGGATGCCTCTGATTTGTTTTTGGTACCTAGATGATGATTGTAGGTAAAATATATGAAAGTAAATAACTATTTTTTCATTATAATTTTCTTTTTTAGCACACAAAGTCATCTAAGATATTACATATACATTAGGACATTATTATCATAAATCTAATTATTATTAAAATTTGTGTTAATACTGATAATTTTTTCACCTATACATACTAGGTACATTATTACAAAGATGAAATACTTTTTGTGTGTTTTTACCAATTAAAAATTAAAATTCTTACATTATTATAACGCTTCATTACTATATGCTATGTTCTATTTGTTTTAATTCAAGTTCAACCGAGTAAAGCCGGGACGAGTAACTAGTACTCATGTATTTTTGAGGACCCTGATAATAACAGCTTAGCGAAATAATGACAGCGTAGTAGCGACTCATAACAATATTGTAACAACAAATTATATTTTGTAGTAAAATAGAATTCTTTGACGAGGTTATTTCTAGGCGCAAAGGCTGAATAAAAAATGACCTACATTTTCACAAAAGAGGCAAAGGGTGGATTTTAAAAATAAAATAATATTACAGGGTGCATTTTTTTAACTTGTGACATATTGAAAAGGGGAGTTATTTATGTAGTAGACGACTTTAGCAATGCAAAAGTAGAAGAACTTATTAGGTTTGAGCATGCGATAAAAATATAGGCCAGTCTCATTAATCATATTAAAATAGAGACGAGTTTTCTTTTGAAAATAAACCTACAGCGCTATATTACTTTAAATTTATCAGCAGTTAATAGGGTAGAATCTGACAGTATATTTTCAAATATTTCTTTTTCAAATAACGTTTATGTGCATACTGCATACTAACTGCGCTCCGCAGTTTCACCCACGTGGCTCCGCTCATGTTGGTCTTAGCGTGATGATATTATATGTATATCTATAGCCTTATATACCTATATACCTTATAGCCTTCCTCGATGAATGGGCTATCTAACACCGAAATAATTTTTCAAATCGGACCAGTAGGTAGTTTCAGACGCGTTCAAACAAACAAACAAACTCTTCAGCTTTATAATATTAGTACATAGATTTACTGCATTCGTTTATTTCCTGGTTTTCATAAAAATCTTGAATTAGAATTTTTGAAAAATATTTTAAAGTAAGAAAGTAATACAAAATTTAGATTTTTCTAAATCATAAATAGTACGGAATAACGTAATTCAACTTGACCCCTTTAAAAGGTTAAGAAAGCTGTGGCACAGTTGTATTTTCCTGCCTCTATAAATATCGCAATTAAATTCCACCGCAAAAACAAATTGTTCAGTATATTTATGTACATTTTTTATAATTTTTAATACATACAATTTTTCTTATAAAAATCTTCAATTAAAATTGTAATTGTAGGTAACAAAATTTTCTCGTTTTTTGTTGTGTCCATAAAAGGTTTTTAAAGCATGTGGTAAGTAATTATTGCATTTATTGCATTTTTCCATTCTGTTGGTGTAAAATATAATAACTGATGGCTACATAAATTTTTTTATTAGAGTTATTTTCTTACGGTGCATATTCATCAAACGAGCGAATGCTCTTTCTAACCTCACTAAATCAAATTCGTCTGGTGTAAACAGGCGTAGAGCATTCTTTCGATGTTCTTAGTGCGTTCGAAAGGATTTTATGCAATGTTCTAATACTGAACAACACTGAATACGAGTTTTCGTTTACACTAAAAGATCACGAAATAATGCTCTTGCTCTAGAGCAATAAAGCAGTATTTTGTGAGAACATAGAGCCAGCTCTATGTTCGTTTGATGTAAATGCACCGTTATATTGACACACTTTACTAACAGCTATCGTACCAATTAAATATCTTAATCAACATAAATAATCTAATGGTTAATAAATTACGACACACACAAAACTACATAAGAATAAGAAATATAATGTACCCAGACATTAAGCTGACATCACAAAAAATTCAAAGGTCATTGATACATATCAAACTTTACCCGATTATAAATTTTCATAAAAGTTGAATATTAAATGAAAAAGGTGGAATGGTTTCATGACGGACACTTACCGTAAGGGTGTGTTACACTAAATTAATTTTAGTGGCTTCGCCTGGCTGTTAGCCAACTGGGCTGTGTATACAGGCTTATACGGATGGTCTTTGGTTAGGAGAGTAAATTGTAATTGCTATTTTTTGTGAAGGAGGTTCGTAATATCGGAGATGTTAAGTAACAAAAGGTATCTGGTACATATCATGTCTTTTTATGTGTTTGGAATTAAATGTGATAGTGAAGATATTATTTTCTATGCAGTTGCTTAGTATTTGATCGTGTATATGGCAATTTTTAATGAAGTTAGAAGCCTATGCAGCCTAAGAACCTTATGGATAATAAAATATGATAAATATTGTTCGATTATTTTTCTGCTTCAAACAGTGAACGAAAAAATGAAGAAGCTGACAGGTCCGAGAATAAATATTAGTAAGTTTGACAACATGTGAACAAAAATCTATAAGGTGTCTAAAAATATTTTTAAATATTTTAATGTTGAATATGATAAATATTGTTCGATTTTTTTTTCTATAATTCCAAACATATCATTTCTATTTAAACATGCTTATTTTTATTGAGAGCACGATTAAAAACCGGACTTGACTTTTTACGCGCCCTCCATAGTACGGAGGCGCTCAACTGATATATCCACGCGGTCACCCATCAATAAACGAGCCACGGTATACCTTGCTTACCGCATAGTTTACACATCAATGAGTGCTCGCTGTACTTCGAATGCTATTAAAAAATATAACTTGAAAACTAAAAACACGCATAAAATTGATTAAATTATTGTACTGTCGCGAATGCTTGATAAATGTACAAAGTTTGAATTAAATCTGTCCGTTTAAAGTGGGCCAAAATAGAGTCTTAAGGAATTTGTAACATACAGGTGAAGCTTATATATTTTAAGCGTGTTAATAAAAACGTTATTATTGTGTAGTCATTTATTAAGAAACTAAACAATGAGTTAGTGCTTTTGACAATTTTTAAAGTGTTTTAATTAAGCGGACATTAATTAGTCAATCAATTCTTTTTAGTCAACTGCTTGTGTTTAAAAGCAACACTGAATTTTGCCTTTAACTAAAACGTTTTTGTGACTTGAAAATATTTTATTTGTTATCATAATATATATTATTATAATTAATTATTATACTAGAAACCGAAGCGACGATAATATTCTTATACAGGCTTTTTGCCAAATATTAATATATTCTTGTTAATAAAATTCGTTGGCAAAGGAATAAACCGAGAAAGGATTCTCAGAAAAGGCTGGTAAACTAAAGTTGATATTCCGTGTATCTCATATATTATGGAAAAATCAATTAAACGTTATGAATAATTAAATTCCCATATAAGAGTATATCTTTATCCTATAATAAAAATGATTCGCCAAATGTGTTGCTTAGCGCAAAAATCGAGAACGGCTTTTTTTATAATATTCCTTGACTAGCTTTCCGCAAGCGGCTTCGCCCGCTTTGTCTAAAACATAATAAATTATATACTAAAACCTTCCTCTTGAATCACTCTATCTATTAAAAAAAACCGCATCAAAATCCGTTGCGTAGTTTTAAAGATTTGAGCATACATAGGGACATAGGGACAGAGAAAGCGACTTTGTTTTATACTATGTAGTGAAGTACGAGCATGGTTCTTATGGAGAGAAAACGTAAACATGTACCATGGGCGAAGCCAGGGCGGACCGCTAGTATAATAAAGATAAACCAAATTGACTACGCTTTATGATAAATGTATGTTATTTATAGAACGGTTAAAAACGGGGATTTAATTGTGCTTTTTACCTTGGTTTTGCTGAATCATGGATTTAGCGAACAGGCTTACGTTATAGCAATTAACGTTTGTTTCATACAGTTTTACTAATTTACCCTCTACGTAGGATGTACGGAAGAATGTCATGGAGAAAATATTAATCTAATATCTAAAAATTGGTAAGCGCATAACTCGAGAACGGCTGAACCGATTTCGCTATTTTTTTTTAATATTCCTTGAAGTACGAGGATGGTTCTTATGGAGAGAAAATGTATACATGTACTACGGGCGAAGCCGGGGCGAACCGCTAGTCAATGATTAATGATTAAAAATAAATTCCCCAATACCTAACCACACAAATTAAGGGAATTTCAAGTGAGATGGTTATGATTTAAACATTTTAAATTAAAAACTTACACTCTATTTCAAACCTATCCAAACTCTTTCTTATTGGTGCCTAAAAAGTAAAAAAATATAAACAAAATTAAATATAAAAACGTCGAATAACCGTACACTAATTATTAATTTGGAATTAAAGTGTATAGAACTAGACTGTACTAATTTATGAATCAAAAGTTAATTTTAATTACTTCCTTGAAATACTAGGTCAAGGTTGGTTTTAAAGCAATTGAGAGATGACCTAAATTATCTCTATGGTACGAAAAGTAATAATGAGATACATCGATTTAAATAGTATATAAACGTAATTAAAATTTGTGCCTAATACTATTGTAAATATATTTCATAATTATGAGTTACGTGAATGTGTTTCTAAACTCTTTAGTTGTTTAAATTATATTAGTAGTACATATTAGTCATTTGTATAATATACAAAATAATAATAAATACGGTTTTATATAAGCGCACGAATAGGACGCGTACGTGCAGCTCGAGGGTTTTAGAGAGACTGATCAATTATGCGACGTAAGCGCCAAATTTTCCATAATGAAGGTAGAAAATTATTCCTGTTAATCGTGATTTTATTCCTATCCCCTGAGTATTTTATTGTGTCTCAAATACAAAAGTAAGAGTGTTTTATAAGAATCATAATCGGTTTTTCATTCTCTATTCCACATTTATCGTCAAATCGATTTGAAACTAAATAGTTGGTTAAAATACATAGATGGAATACTCCGATGCATTTACATATTAAATATTTGATATTGAATATCGATTGACATTGAAAAGGAACCATAAGAGCGGGGGCACACGATGCGTTGCGGCGCCGCACCGCAAAGATTTCACCGTGTCAGTGGGCACACGAGCGGTGCGGCGCCGTAACGTTGTTATGTCGCAGCGGCGTCGTAGCAGGGTTGCACAGCGTGTCCTTCCTTGTGATGCAAAACAACTGAGCGGTGCCGCTCCGACGTCGCACCGCATTCACCCCTCCCCGCCTCGTCTTGGTGGTTACAAGTCCGGTGCGGCGCCGGAGCGCATCGTGTGACATGCCACAGATATTTCTATGTAAGACGACGCAGCGACACCGCTCCGGCGCCGCACCGCCGCCGCAACGCATCGTGTGCCCCCGCCCTAACTCATAATGATTTATTACCGAACGTGACACTTATTTCTATAAGACGTCCTATCAATTTACTTAAAGTAACCTTCAAAGCTATACTAACATTATAAAGTTGAAGAGTTTGTTTACTTGAACGCGCTAATCTCAGGAATGACGGGTCCGATTTGAAAGAATATTTCACTGTTATATATTTAGTGAAATTTATCGAGGAAGGTAATTGTTAACGTATCATCACGCTAAGACCAATAGGAGTGAAGCAATGAGGGTAAAACCGCGAGGCACAGCCAGTAGAATATAATAATGTAAATTATGAACCAGTTCACGTATTCAGTACCTTTTCAATACAGATCATCAAAGCTAATAAAGCATAAAACGTAATAGAACTCTCATTCATATCAATCGACCCAAATACGTAACGATTGAAAAGTACAAAACGTCATTAGAAGCTACAATCCTTTAACGAATTACTCGTGACGTCATTGACCCAGTATGACCTATTTCATTAAAGCTAAGGGCAAGTTTTCACTAACATTGCACACTGCGATTATTTGCGTTCATTCCAGTCGCAAAGTTTTAATTGAGCGCAAAATTGTTACAATGCCCGCTGCATGGAGTTTTTAGACAATTCGCGAATTTTCAATGCAACATTGTTTAGTACTGTTATGGTTTATTAGTTTTAAAACGTCGTAAGACAAAACATAATTGGTAGAAATTAATTGAATTATTACAATTTTAATTTTTTATTCCTCATTTTAGTTGCTACTTATACAAAGCGAAGAGACAAGAAAGCAAAAGCAATAAAACATTTAAAATACTAAGATACTTACGATTTAGACAACACCACAGAAGACACCATTCATCCTCACTTTTGCGTTTAGAATAATTGTGAATAATCTATACAAATGTAACGCAATATTAATTTTTCATTATAACCAGGCCTTATAATAATTACCGCTGATAAATCGTTCGTTGGTTGTATCAATATGGGATAATACATTTGTGAGCCTAATTATCTGCCTATAGGTGAAAATATTGTGAACATCTCAAATAAAGGTCACGAAAGATCCATTTTATCCAAATATGTATTGCTAAACGAAACTGATACAGTTCGTTTTAGCTTAGGAAAAAATATAACCAGTATAAGAAGAGCTCTCTATTGTATAGCTTCACTTGAATTACGGAGGTACTGGAACCTTCTAGATACTTATCCTATCTTTATGAATATAGTATACAGTTACTCCCGGTTTATTGGTACATTGAAGTCAAAATCAGTGTACTAAATAGTTGAATGCGTTGATTTATACATTTCTTTCACAATACAAAGAGACAAGACTAAAATATTTTATACATTCCCTTCACCATTTTTCGAGTAATCAGTAACAGAGGTACAAACATGTTGGCTGATTTATTCAGTCAATTGATTCTTTATTTGGTAGGACAAATACACGGGTAATTAATTCAGTATCTTAAGAAATTTAATTACAGAAAATCTATACTAATATTATAAAGCTGAAGAATTAGTTTGTTTGAACGCACTAATCTCAGGAACTACTGAACCGATTTGAAAAATTCTTTCAGTGTTAGATAGCCCATTTATCGAGGAAGGCTATAGGCATATAAGGCGGGTGAAACCGCGGGACGCAGCTAGTTATGAATACGGTACAAAAATCACCCGATTATTAATTTTAACCATTGTTATAAAAATCATTTTAGCATTTAACCGCAATTAATAATAGAATTGATACAACAATTTTAATATTGCAAGCCTATGTCAGCCTGTCAGGTCAATGCACATTGTTAAAATGGCCGCTGAAAACAGAATTCCAACACCTATACCTCTCTCAAAGGATCTTTTTGGTTTGTATTCGCCAAAAAAAACCTAGAAAACAAAGCTATTGACTAAGACAATGGATACTATAGGTAGTACTGTGCTATACTGTGTTTAATTGAATACAAAACACATGTTTTCAGTGTGTTGTTTTATAATTTCAGAAAAAAAGAAAATAGAAACAGTCTCTTGTGGACTACAAAATATTTTTGAAGTGAAACTTCTTTAGGCGCGTTGAGAGTAAAATTTCTAGGTCATGACAGTATCGTCACGTCATGGAGTAAGGCGACGATTTTGGTATCTTTGAATCTTGCCAAAGAAGTGTCAGAAACACGTGTGCTCGGCACACGCGCTCTTTTTTTAATAGGTATTTGCTTAAAAAAATATAGGTTCTTTATTCCAACACAACTTCTAACTGCGTCATTTTGGTATGAGAAACGTATCTAAAACTAAGTTTATACAGACTAACTTGTACAGATTAAGAGCTATCGTTAAGAATTGTTATGTTATTTCTTTTACAAATTAATGTTCTAGTTTTCCAATACATCTTAATAAATTGCCAGCAATACTAACTCTAGTTGGTGAATAAGTTTAACTAGGTTTGCAAATAGCAAGGATACATGTACTTACTATTCGAAGAAGGCATTACTGACATCTTGTAGTTTCGCTGTTTCAATTCTCGGAGATCTAAGGTTACATATGCAAATGAAGGTATATCTCAAGTTTCTTTATATCCGATTTTCTAGAAGTTTATTTGCTTTGCATGTGTCGTCTTATTGTTTCATAAATGCATAGAAAATTCTTAGTTGTAGTTTTATGATATGCACTAGACTATACCTAAAGATTGAATATGATGTAATTTTTACACAAAATCATGTTATTTTCCATTGGAATTACATGCATAATTTCATTTATTCTTAGTTTTTAGTTCTTATTTAATTAAGTATTAAAATCATAGATTTTGAAAGCTTTTTAATTCAATAACTAGCTTGCCCAGCAGTTTTTCTGTCCTACTGCCCCTGTTTCGTGTTTTCTCGAACACTCCTGTGCCCTTATAAAAACGTTAAAAAATAGCCGAATTAGTTGAGCTGTTCTCGAGTTACGCTTAGCAACACATGGCAATTCATTTTTATTATAAACACCTTTTTTCTTTTATATTAAAAGTAATAATATAAATTCTACACAGTTAAGTGACACGTCTGTAAGTATATAATAATATATTTAATTCAGAACCTTTTATTGCTTCAAAAGAAATATAAATTGTAGAAAGGCTCTCAGAAAGCTCCCGTAAATCCTGTCACCTCACTTTATTCATATAAAAAGATAATAAACTCCAAAATAATACGAGCTTTTCAACTATCGACGTGCGCATTAAAATTCACTAGCTTACAAAAGTTTTCACTTGGAAGCTTCGAACTCGAAGTTTTGAGTTAATAATGCATACAATTATGTATCTCTTATTGATATTGTAACTTAAGGGCTTTTATTATGTAATATGTCATCGTGTGTTGAAGAGAATTAAAATACACGCAAATAATACTTTAGGATACATTTAATACATACAATTTTACACGTTATCTATGCACGTTATATATAATATCAAAGTAAGTATTTACTAGACCAATTCTATGTTTAACAGTTAACAATAAAATAATGTTATTACTGTTACAGGTAAACTATTATCAAGTTTTAATTATAAAAATGAGTTATTCTCCAATATTTATTTACATACTAGCTGTGCCCCACAGTTTCACCCGCATTGCTTCTGTTGGTCTTAGGCCTTAGGGTGATGATATATAACTAATAAATGGGCTATCTAACACCGAAAGAATTTTTCAAATCCGATCAGTAATTCCTGAGATTAGCGCGTTCAAACAAACAAACTCTCCAGCTTTATAATATTAGTACAGATTCCTGAAACCAAACTCCATTATACGTAACATTAATTAAAAATAATTAATGTACTCTTCAATTTATTTCGCTAAAGTTTTTAGAAAATGATCATACGAATGCTATTCAGTGGTTTCTAACAAAAATAGAAACCACTATTTGCGGATGATAGATGCATCGCTGAAACACAGTTGAAATGGAGTAAAGTTTTAAATATTGGTTACCTACTAGTTGTTTCGGTAGTTATATGAATAAAATACAATATCTTTATTTTTGTAGCTGTATATTTTAAAATCGATACAATTATATTATTGTGTTGGATTTGTACAAGAAAGTCAAAGTCGCTTTCTCTGTCCCTTTTGGCATCCCCATTGGCATTATTAAAGCATACCTTTAATCTTTAAAACTAAACAACTTTAAATTATTAAAGTTTTTTAATAGATAGAGTGATTCAAGAAGAAGGTTTTATAGTTTATAATTTATTAGGTTTTAGACAAAGCGGGCGAAGCTGGGGGCGGAGAGCTAGTGAAGTATAATAGCAAACTGAGTTAGAGTATATAAATTAATATAATAATAATATAATTATTATTTTTGGATATAGATATCTAATAACTAATGACTTATGCTACTTTACATTATTATTGAAGTTCTTAAATAAATACGACACGATCACACTGCCTAACTACGTAAAATTTCTACCTTATCCCAACTAAAACTATGAATTTAACAATCAATCTCTCCTACTAAAACTGAAATATCATCGGAGTCCTCTCATCTAGAGTGGCTGATGTATTTTATATCTGTTTTATTAATCGATTTTTCACAAGCAAATAGGTCCCTGCCAAACTAACATTTTCTTATTCTCCATCTTGAATCGAACCCAAGCCTTAGACATACTCTTATATATTACTATTACCACTGTAACAAAACCGCGGATTCCTATAACATAAAATTAACAGTAAGTAGGTACTTATTCTAAACCAAATCTTCTTCGCTAAGATAACAAAGCCGATCACATTCGATCTAGCTACATTGTAAAATAGTCCCCAACGCTCAACTTTGTACGGCAATTTGTAACCATTAGATTTAGGTAGTTAACCCTCGCCTGCTGAAGGTAATCTGCAGTTCAGTAAATAGACTGAATCACAAGTATATTTGATAAAAGTTATTGGAGGGTTAACGCTTGTTAGTATTGATTGCACGTAATTGTGAATCGAATCGCTAACTCGGTTTTATAATTCTTGTACAGGGGGAGGTTTCTGTGTAATGTATTTTGTCTTCAAACGAATTTTGTGTGGGTAATAGATTGAATTTTTTGTTTTATTATATTTATATTTTATAATATATACTATGTATAAGGCATTAAGAAAGACAAATTGCATTGTTATTTTGTAAGATTTTTATTGTAACTATGTGTACAAAAAAGTTTAATAAAGTTTAAAAAAAAAAAGTTTAATAAAGTTTAAAAAAAAAAAGTTTAATAAAGTTTATACGATTGAACGGAAAGACTTTTAAAACGATAGAGATTATAAATTATCTTCCTATTAGAAAATTACAGATTTTTTGCCAGTAATATTATAGGTTATTATCAATACATATAATAAAATTCTAGAAAAGTGGTGTCTGTACAATGAAAATATGTAAAAAAAATTTAGCAGGGGTTATTACTAAATCGATCCCAAACCCAAAACTGTCGTTAAAATTTTTTTTGTCTGTTTGTCTGTTTGTCCGTTTGTCCGTTTGTCCGTTTGTCTGTTTGTCTGTATGTTTGAACACGCTAATCTCAGAAACAGCTTATCCGATTTAAATGCGGTTTTCACTAATATATTGTGGTAATCTTCATTTAACATTTAGTGTTTATTTCATGTCAATCAGTTTATAAATAAAAAAGTTATGACCATTTAAGTATTCACGGCGAACATTTGCTAAGGCATTCTATGGTACACTATTATACAGTGTACGATAAAACGTAAGTTATCTGTTATACGCTACAGTTATTTCTATGAAATGTCCAGGTGATCATGTCGAAAGTCCCCAAGGGTGGGGTGGGGGTGGGGGGGTAAGCTGAGGTAGTAGGGGGGAGGGGCAAATTAAAATTATGCTTATTTTTAGGTAAATTTTATACATAAAATGTCCTTTAAATTATGTCGTATTACATATATTTTTAAGCCCCGACGCAAAAAGATGAGTGATAAGTGTTTGACCGCTATGTGTGTCTGTGTGTGTGTATCTGTTTGTTCCACCGTAGCTCGCTAACAGGTAATCCGAATTAGATGCGGTTTTTTGTTAGGCAGCATATTTTCCGACGCTGGTTCTTAGATAAAGTGTATCAAAATCGGTTCATCCATTTATTATACCTACCTATAGGGGTAAAAGTGGGAATGAAAAAAATTAAAGTTGTCGAATCTAAGTGATATATATTAAATGAAAGTGAACGTTTTATCAAAATCGGTTCATCCATGTATTTGATATAAAGCGGTAGCGATATAAAAGCGGTAATAAAAAAATGAATTTTGTCAATTATACTCAAGTGACATATGAAATGAAAGGGCATGACGTGTAAAGTTTAATTAGACGTATTTAATCAAAATCGGTTCATCCATTTACTATACCTATATATAGATAAAAGGGGGAATGAAAAAAACGAATGTTGTCAAATATACCTAAGAGACATATATCAAATGAAAGTGCATAACAGGTGAAGTACGTAAGTTATATTTTTATCCAATTCGGTTTATCCATTTGTTAGACTACAGAGGTAAAAGTGGGAATGAACAATAATCGAATGTGGTATTTGACATATACTCAAGCGGCATATCAAAATATGAAAGGGCAACGTGTGAATTACAATTAGTTAGTAATGTTTTATAGAAATCGGTTCATCCGTTTATTACATACTAGCTTTCCGCCCGCGGCTTCGCCCGCGTTTTCAAAGAAAAACCCGTTCCCGTAGGATTTCCGGGATAAAACCTATCCTATGTCCTTTCTCGGGAATCAAAATATCTCTATACCAAATTTCATGCAAATTGGTTCAGTAGTTAAGGCGTGATTGAGTAACAGACAGACAGACAGAGTTACTTTCGCATTTATAATATTATATATATATATATAGTATGGATAGGGCACTTTAGGGTAGGACTGTTGATAAAATATCTATATATCGAAATATCGATATTATTATTTCGAAATATCGATATTTATTACTAATATTTTTTGGACGATATATCGATAGTTCGGTATTGAAATATCGATATCGATGGTCGATATTTTTTTTAATAATTTTTTGTCCGTAATTTATTTAATCTAAAAAATCGTCGTAAACTTAATGTTAGCAGTCGCTTGACAATTTTTTATCATCTGAACGAGTTGCTTCTTCAATCAATCTTTCAGTGCCTAACAATCTTAGTAGCCAAACAGCTGAACATATTTAAAACAAAGAGTATTTTTAAAAACTCTTACAGAAAAATATTGGTATTGGTATACATAATTGTCTTATTTAAATTTAAAAAGTAATTACCAAGAACTATATCCTACTACGTATGTACATTCATAATTTAATTTGTTTAATAAATCTACTAGACTATAAATTGTGTAATCATTTTTGAGCTGACTTACGATTTTTTTTAAATAAAGCCGATATATCGAAATATCGATATTTTTTTCGATATATCGAACTCCGATACTGATATATTTGCAAATATCGATACATCGAAAATCCGATATTTTAAAAAATATCAACAGTCCTACTTTAGGGGTGACAGTTGTTGGATAAATAAACCAAATGGAGCATCAAACGACAGGATATGACGTGTACATATAGATACAATTAGATATGGTTTACATCAAAATCGGTTCTGCCATTTACTAGGGTTGGAAAGGGAAGTCTGTGAAAGAAGAGGGGACATGGGAGCGAGAGGATAGCCACACCCTGGAAATTTTGAACTCTACTCATAGCCACATAGGCCTGGCCCTTGGCAATTTTTTTTCCTAAATATACCTTCTTCCTACTTCTTTTGCCACTGTGGTCCATTGCAATTTGTGCACGGTTACGGCCCAACTTAAAAGATTTCAAGGGGCAAAAAGCTTATAGATATCAATATGATGTAGGAATGTAATATGGAGGTAGAATTGATAGCTCGGTCTCGCTCACTTGAAAATATTACATGAAAATAAGAAAATTAAATTATAAAAGAAAATTTAATAAAAAAAACCCAACGCAATGAAGAAAAAATTTTAGGAATAAATAATTTTAAAAACGTTCCGACGATCTTTAAAATTAAGTACCATTATAAAAGAAAAAATATGATATACATATTATGATAATGATGGCATGGCAGCCCCGACGACTTTGTTTTTATTTTTATAAATATTTAAAACTAGCTTTCCGCCTGCGGCCGTTTCCGGGATAAAACCTAGCCTATTTTGCTCAGTGAAGATGCAGCTTTCTGATGGTGAAAGAATTTTTGAAATCGTTCCAGTAGTTTATGCGTGAAAACCATACATACATAAATAATTGCAAACATTTCCTCTTTATAATATCAGTATAGATGGTATTTATTTTTAAAGATCGTCGGGAAGTTTGTGAAATTATTTATTCCTTTTTCTATGCACTTTTATTCGTTGCGTTGGGTGTTTTTTAATTTAATTTTTATTGCATGGTCTAAACGGTAATTAATTACTACATGCGTGAGACAGGAAAGATCTGATTTGGATTTGGTGCTGGATTTGATAAAAACTGAGTATCGATTAAGCTGATCAGCAGGCCAAGACTAATGTCAGAGAATAGAATAACGCTAAAGAATAGAAACTACTATAGCTAATTTTTTACATAAACTCATGATATTTTAGTAATGGTTCGGTCACACTACCAACGGCGACGACGACTACGACCAAAATTGTCCTCGAGACAAAATTGGTTTAAAAAAAATATTAAAATTTCCCGTCATACTGGTACTCGAAAAGAAAAAAAAATTCGAGGATAATTAATATAAAAATAGACGGTAAGTTAATCATATAATCATCTTTTACCAAAATTGTAGATCATAAAATTATCTATAAAAAACTTCAAATACATTTTTTTCTAGGAGCCACCGTTTCTACGAAAAATATATTTTTTCATTCATTGATCTCAAAAAAAATTCCAGGCACCAGAACGACAGGAAATTTAATATTTTATTTTTAATTGTGTTTTGCACAATTTTGTTAAATTGCGACTGAATGAAAATTTTGTTCGTGGTCGTCGTCGTCGTTGGTAGGGTGAACAAATCCTTAGCAAATCATCATACGCTTATGTCAATTAGTATCGATAGCGGATTCTATTCCTTTGCGTTTTGACGTTTGTCTCGGCGCTCAGTTGCTGCACGATACATTGTTAAAAACACACATACAAGAAAGGAAGGTAAATAAATTTGCTCCCCTCGACCCTGGTGCCTAAAAAATAATATGACATAATTTAAAAGAAATTTTACGTAAAAAATTAATTAGGCATTTCTTTTTTATTTTGTAGCTCAGTTTAGTCATAAATTTTACTAACAGTTCTTTTAATTATTTATGGTAGTACGTGTTTACTCAATAAAAGTTAAGTAGTAACTACTATACAGTCACTATTCCACGCGGACGAAGTCGCGGGCACAGCTAGTATTTAATATATTTATATCAACAAAGGGGAAGCCCAGACAAGCGTCTATGCCTTTCTTGTGAATATTTTTGGTACTCTCAATATTAAATCATTCTACTTATTTTATTAATAAGTGGAGACAACTTGATATTTGTGAGATAAAATTCAGGTTAGATAAAACGTTCCTACGAAAATGCTTGTCTATGCGATGGCTTAAAATTCAAGCATTTGCATTTTAAAGGAGTGCAATATTAAACTCTTTTATCTCCTAAATTGTCCTGTCATGTAAAATGTATGAAGATTATTTTTACAAGTATAAGTTATAATATCTTACAATCATAACACCCTTATTTATTGTAATTGTATAAGGATATTAAAACGGGTAGATACTTTCTCAGATGAGATTATTGAAATTGGATAATTACAATGAAATATTGCTTGTTTCCTCATCAGCTTTGTAACAAAATACTTTGCTGGCCATTCTCTTTCGTATTTTCTTTCATCAATTACTCATTGAAGCCTTTCTAATAAACCAAAAATACTATATTCAGATTGAAGAAATTCATCAAAATCCATGAAGACCTTATAAATACTTGCTAATGATAATAATATATTTTTGTGATTTCGACATCAACATCATTAAAACTATAATTCTATTTATTATACTTTTAATTATGTTGACGTTGATTATATAATACTATTTAAACAGTCGAAATATATTTGAACAATGAAAAAGCAAATACATTTTAAGTAATCAAATAAATAAATATTACTTTTAACGTGTTATTAATACAAAAAATCTACTTTTAGAGCTTATTCGTAATTCAATTACATGACAGAAGTACGCGAATTGAAAAACGGCATTTACATTGATGGATTCACAGCGACCCATATCACATTTGTACCGGGACTTGGGAAAGTCAGGGGCAAACAAATGAATTGGTCGGACGCTAACTGCCCCGCGGCACGCGAGCGTATGACATTGAACTGACAAAACGACGACGCTATTATCAGCCCGCGTTTTAGGGTTAATACGGTTTTGAGACGATTTGGCAGTTTCGCTTACGGGTTATACTTTTATGATATACGGTGGGCTTGGCTGGCTATTATTAAATTAGAGCCGTTTGAAAAATTGTAAACCTTTTAAAAATGATAGGTCCGGTTAATGTTAGAATTGGCTGGTCGGAATTTTCAATGGTTGGTATTTCTTAAAGAATTATAAGAAATCGTACTACTTGAAAATAAGAAATATAATAAACTTCTTTCTTGTATGTTCAAATAGTTGCTCCCTGTTCGATCGTTTCCGCGTTTAACCGAAATTAATCTAGCAGAGGCTATTTTGAAAAGTTTTTCTTACTATCTAATAGTAGTAGTGAAGTCCCATGTCCCCTAGTGGGGTAAGGGGCAGATGCATTATACATCTGTTTCACTGATCGATTTTCTTTAGGGACAAGTAGGTGATCAGCCTTCTGTGTCCTGCCAGACCGAGACATTTTTTTACTTACTATCTAAGGAGTCATAAACTATAGGCACAATTTTATATGAAAAATGGTCATTTTTACCTGGACAAAGTCGAGGCTGGGCAGTGATAATACATAGAGAGGAAAAACAAAGGCTTTGTGGAGAATATAACATGAGTAGGGTCAACATAATATCGCCAAAGTTTGACAATAAACAATATTGATGACGGTATTTTTTTAAACAAAGTCTACTTTATATTTAGCGAAGAAATCTTGTAGGTAGGTATGTATTGAATACTAGTTACACGCCTTGGCTATTAGCCTTGGATTGGTATCCAGGTTTAAACTGTTAAACGGTAATATAATATTTTAATTAGCTCTATGTAACTTCTAAAGATAATAATATGAAATAACGTGCAAATACAAAACTACCTTTTAAATCAAGTTGGGTAAAGTTAGATTATTCTGGTAAAATATCGAGTAAAGACGAGGGTTGGAGGTAGGTTAACGTTTTAAAATATGTATAATTATTAGCAAGGGATTTGCATGTACTATTATTTCCATTAATCATTTAAAAACCTTAGTGTTAAATGAATAATTCGTTAAATAAATTTTACTTAAAAATACAAAAGAAAGCACAATCAAACAGGATTACATTAAATCGGTATTAATTTCGCCTTTTCTATAACCGCGGGCTTGTAATAACTTTTTACGATTTCGAAAATTAGAGCAATATTTCTTGACGATACCCTTTCAAAAGTCGTTAAAAGAATATTAGTGGAGGGTACTTTAATACTTTTAACATGATTGCTTTTTTAAGTAATGCAATGTGATATGAGTTTTATATTGATTTTATCATTATACATTATGAGGTTTTTACTTTTACTTTAAAAAGAACTAGACGAGCGTTCGTTTTATCAGTACCTAGATTTCTACGAATACATAAATCGAAGTGTCTGTGTGTAATGTGAAATTATATAATTTATATAACGTACGTCGATTTCTTATTTGTTATTACAGATAGTAGCATTATGCGTAGGTACTATGTGAGTACACTATAAACCCTTTTAACTTCTATAAAGATTATACGTTTAGTCTCAACTATAAATTATCTCCCTGGGGATGTACCGGGGATCTCCTGTTGTCATGGTAACGCACACCTATATGCGCCTATACGCTATAACAAGAAAGTGAGAGGTGTTCATATGAAATAAATAAATTTGAAATAAGTAAATCTATACTTATATTATAAAGATGAATTGTTTTATCGAGGAAGGCTATTATAGGCTATATATATATCATCACGCTAAGACCAACAGGAGCGGAGCACTGCGGGTAAAACCACGGGCACAGCTTGTTTAAAATAAGTATGTATATAATTTTTTTAAGACCGTCTTAAAAGGTGCAATGTTTCTTTTACCTGTTATGTTACGTCATGATAAAAATAGAGATAAAAAAAACTATTCAATGTTCTTTCTTTGTAGGTAATAATCCCACCCGTGCTGTGCATATTAATAAATAATTAAATATCTAATCAATACGTCCACCAAATTAAAGATTTTTTTTTTCAAAATTTATTTCACAATGTTCAAAAATTAAGGATTATAGTTCATATAAAAACAGGAATAAGAAATTGCACAGTAAATAAAGTCACAACACGTTGTAGAATATTACACAGAGACGTGTCTCGTTTATTTTTAACTTGTTATCAAGCCTTATCTGGAAAATTACGGAAAAATAATTAAAATGTTACTCCTTTTTCTTTTGGGCTCTTTGTTTTATCAAAGGTTTAATTTTATGCTTGATTTGTAATTAAAGAGCGAAGCTAAGAAAAAAAAGATTCAGAAGAGAAATTAGAAGATTGAAATTACTAGGTTTGGGCTGTATTGTGTCTGTTCGTTTGTAGGTATGTTATATATAAGTTAATTGTTAGTATTTTCTTGGGTTTGATTTTTTACGCGAGTTTTATACATTTGGATTGTCTCAGTCTCCCCGTGACCACGCTCGCTGCAAAGTATGCGAACCGTCGGGAAAATAATATAAAGAATAAATCGCGTTTAAAATCCGTTAAAATCTTTAATGTATTTATTTTCATGACATACATTGGTAGATGACTCGACAACTGCGTACAAGTAATTATTGTGAAAAAAAACACGCTTACTAGAAAAATATAATAAAAATAAAATGTTCACAGTTACTTAAGTTAAACAATAATTAATATTCACTTAGAAATTTTATACAATTATATAGTGTGACACAAATCAAACGACGCCCCTCAACAAAACCACTACACTGCTTACGTCATAGAGGGTGACAAAATACACATTAAACTCTAATAATATAACATTTTAGCTTTCTGTCCGGAGAAAAGTAAAAATGTACTTTATACATATGTACTTTACAATTTTTAATTCTAAAACATACAGTTCTTGCGAATGTGCTCTCCTTCTTTACAATTGTAAATTTATGTATGCGAGGTATTTTGTGATTGACTTTCAGTCCGTATTCAAAAGTTATAGGGATATTCCTATACATTGCTTATTGTTTACAAAAAACTTCTACACTTTATAGCCAAATAACTAACTAACTCTTATGCCAAAATAAAATATAAAATCCTTCAATCTTCGTTCAAACCTGTCGCCCTAGTCCCTGATAAGTCTATCCATAATATGTACCGGACCGTAAACTAGATACCTCTTATCAAGAACAATTATACAAAACTTCATAAAACTCCGAACTAGAACTAGAAACACATCAATAGGCTGTCCAGTCCCGCTGGCGCCAAGTATATCGATCATTCGGTAATTACCTCGCCCCAGCGGCTTATATTGTTTGCGACAAACATAATTATGTGGTCCCTTTTATGACCACTAAATAACCGAAATTTCTATGCTTCTACGTATATAAGCGCGTGAATGTAGTAATTAGATACGGAATTAATATATATCTATGTTATTATAAAGCTGAAGAGTTTGTTTGAACGCGCTTATTCCAGGAACCACGGGTCCGATTTCAGAAATTGTCTCACTGTTAGATAGTCCATCTGTTGAGGAAGGCTATAGGCTTTATATCATCACGCTAAGACCAATAGGTGCGGAGCAATGCGGGTAAAACCGCGGGGCTCAGATAGTTTATTTAGTAACTAAAGCGCGTCACACACGGTGAAGATACTATAATATTTTATCTTAAGATACTGTAATATTTTATATTACAGTATCTTAAGGTATCCGGTATCAGCGTTCTGACCATCATTTTTCTTTTTGTCATTGCGTACTAAGACCCCTGTAGAACCGCCATCCTGTTACAAATGACCCACAAAATTTCGCAGTGTAAAAGCAAAAGTACGATATTAAGATACTGTAATATAAAATATTACAGTATCTTAAGATAAAATATTATAGTATCTTCACCGTGTGTGACGCGCTTTAAGGTAACGTAAAATCATAGCTGTATGATAAAATTAAGAAAACCGTTTGTCAGAAATACGCAGAATACGGAAAAATGAAATAAAAGAGCTACATAATTTTCGCTTTTACTTGCACCCTTATTTAATTTACAGGATTTGCTATATGTTATATTACAATTATTTTTTAATTTTGAGTAGGTATTTATAAATCTTTGTGTATTTTATCAATCACTAAATGCGAAAATAATGCTGTTTCGTAGGTTTACATACAGCTATTATAAGAGAATCAGTCATAACTCATAACGCTGTCTGATACAAGGCAATACCCGTATTTATGCTGAGCTAGAATATTCAGTACTCAATACATTCTATACGACTGAACCCAATCGTATTGTATATCTGTTTGTTTGTAACTTATTTTGTGATGTATCATTATTACTTTGTTCTAAAACGAATGTAGTATCCATATACCTATTAATAACACAACAATTTATGCTGTAACATTTTATGAACATGTGTCTTATTATTACGATCACTAGTACGTAAGTATCACAATATTCCTCTTTTGATTAAACTTGCTACGATAATACCAAACGCCTTTATGGTACCTAAAAAAATAAAATAAAAATGTAAACCAATTTTTCAGAGTTATCTGTTATATTCAATCTCAAATGTCTTGTATGTTTGTTTATTAGTTTTTTCATCAATAATATATATTCATTTAATGATGATAACATAAAAAATATTAATCCTCAAAATATTTTATTGGTTCTATGGATTTTATCATCTTGTACAATACTAGGACCCCATAACTTTATGGCATAATAACTTTTTCCTTCTCCTCTATTTATGATTTCGGTAATAGCTAAAATACAATATGGAAAATAGGTCAGAGGTGTGATAATAAACTCATAGGGTCGTTTAGCTATTTTACTAGGCGTATTATAACTTTTAATACAGTAAACGATATAAAAAGTTGGGTATACGTTTCAGATTTATACCAAGTTGTTAGAGTAAATTTCAAGGAAAGGGAACTTAATATAAATAAATCAATATTTCACGACAATTTTCACACACGGCACGATCTGATCCCATACTAAGCTTTCGCTTGTGTTATGGAAACCAGATGGCTGATAAACATATATCATTTTAAATAATTACTTATACCTATAGATAATTAACACCCACACCCACAGAGCAAACATCTATGTTCATCACACAAATATTTGCCCCGGGTGGGAATCAAAACTACTATTCATTTTCTAAGCAAAATACTATTTTTAATATAATATTTTCTAAGTCAATCTAAAATCACAACCAGTTTTATATAAACTAAAGTAACCTTCATATTATTATAATATTCTTTGTATAATTGAGAGGCATTTTATAATAATAGATAGAAGCATAGCAAAAATCTGTCTTGGGACCTTTTTGAATGACAATTTGCTATTACTTTATATGTCTGTCTGTTTTAATTACAAAATATAATAACAAAATGAGCATGTTTTTGACAGAGCTTCTGAAAAATGAATTAAATCTTAGCTAATGCCCAAGTTAAGGTAGCAATTCGCTAATTAGATAGCATGGGTCCGGGCGTGTAAAGTGTAGCTTAAGTTATAAGTAAATAGCGTTTTGAAGATTACAATTAATATTATTTTTGATATATCTTTGATTATTTGTGCATAAGATATAATAAATGGCTCTATTAAAAAATTGAATCGTGTTTTGTAAAGGCATGTTTTTTGTGGATAATCTAATAAGCTAACGATTAATACACATAATAATAAAATTTTCCTATATTGTATGCGTGTATTATATCAAAATTCGCAATAATTTGTTCAATAATTGAACTCAGTAAAAAAAAAAACTTTCATATATTGAAAATTTCATGAAATTTATTTTGCTAAAGAAGATACTAAACAGGGAAAACCGAGCATAAAGCTAGTTTAACGGTGCATTTACATCAAACGAACTTAGAACAAACAACAAAACAATCTTTCGTGATCTTTTAGTGTAAACGAAAACTCGTATTCAGTATAATTGTTCAGTATTAGAACATTGCATAGAATCTTTTCGAACGCACTAAGAATAAAGAAAGAATGCTCTACGCCTGTTTACACTAAAATAATTTGACATAGTGGGATTTGAATGAGCACACGCTCGTTTGATGTATATGCACAGTAAGATAGAAGGATCATTTACAGAACTTGCTACAACTTCCATGATGTATATTGCACTAAAATTATGGCTAATCAAATAAATCCACAACAACATAATACTTATTGTACTATAAACTATAAAGTCGCTTTTCCCTTGTACCATATTATTACCACCCATTTACGACGCGAAACTTTTGTACGACCGTAATGTCCTTGGCTGTTTCTCATATATTATAACCGCTATGTATGAATCATCGTACATAATATATTACAGTTTGACATTATTATACATTATATAATGTACGAGTTTCTACGACATTACCTAAATCGAGCCTAAGTCATATATTATGACTGTACTTACATACATTTTCATGTCAAAATCGATAGAGTTTGACAAAATTTTCATTTGGAGATGGAAACGTAGGTTTAAGAACTTTCACTTCTTTATATTTATGTCTTTGTAGTAATTATTTATCACTTAAACTGACAGATAAGCTAAACAGATTAGATCAACCAGTAAGTTGAAACCGACCGAGATGTAATGTGAAATTTACGTGAGCAAGGACGCAGGGGAAGCTAGTTAATAAGTTTGGTATAGTGTCATATTATCATGTTCATTTATTTATCAAATTCATGGAAGGAGTAAGTGCATTGTGCTACTTATAACTTCCACGATTTATCTAATCACTAATTTCTGTTAGAAATTCGTTTGAATCATACCTACAATGAGTACATTGTAAGGCAATACTTAAATACTTTTAATCATGTTTTTTATGAGCATAGTAAAGCAAACTATTAATTCTAGTATTATGTAGATACGCACATCACTAATTCTAAATAATAAGATGTGTTGCGACTCATTTATTATTTCTATTGTTATACTAACAACAGAATAATTCAAACATAAAAATGTGCTACGGATTGAGAACCTCTGTCTTTTCAGGAGCAGTTAATAACTATCTTAAAATGTCATTAAGTGCATTTTTTTTCATTCATTAATAACTTCATTCAAAAGTTCCCCGTAAAAGGAAACAAAAGGTAAAGATAGTATCGTAATAATTACGCGAAAGGGTGGAAGAAATTCGCGTGTTATTTTACCTACGCGACGCCGTCCATTTGATTATATGAGTTCTTTGAAACGATTGCAACTTGCAACTGTATATAGCATGACCTTTGTATAATCGGCTTATGGCAAACAGTTCTATTTTAATGAATACACGTGTAGGTTTATGCCTAGCTTTGTTATCGCTTTTATTAAAACTTCTCCAACTTTTTATGTACAATAGAATAAAGGAAAGCTTTTCCACGCAACGATCTAACGAAGACTAGATATTTTTGCTTTAGATATTTCTTGGCTCCTTTTTAAGTTTATGCTTAGATAAAATAAATATTATGTTATCCATTATATATTTTGCCTTTTCAAGCTTTGTACGTTTATGGTTACTGCCATAAAATATTTGAGACGTTTTCATTTTCCTGTCCATAAGATTATCCATATAAACATATTATCTTATACAATTATTTATTATGTTTTAGTGTAGGTAATATGCGGTTATACAATACATAAATAATATCTCTAACTGCTTATTTCAATAGAGCTCTCACCTATAAAATTACACTTTTCCTTTCCTATGTAGTGATGCAATAATTTTTTATACAACAAAAAAAATCAAAGTTAGTTCATCGTAAATTGAAAACGATCGCTATTGAATTATCCTGTTAATATTTATTTTTGATTTCAACTCACACGTTAATACAATTGACCGGAATATATAAATAAAAATGCAAAATTTTGAATACAGGTCAGCGTGGGCATTCCCGCAGTGTACGTATTATTGAAACAACTCAATTTGTTGAGGCTACGTCAATATTTATCATACGTATAGTTATTATACTGTGTGTTTTTGTTACAAATAGGTTATATTGATAACTTTGACTAAATATAACTTACTGACCTGGAGTGTCTGATTTAGTTCATGTTTTATTGTTGGTGTAAATTTTACAGAAACTTATGGATAATCGGTTAACCAATTGTGAAAGTTGTTATACATATTACATACGGATTATAAATGATTTATACAATTTCATAAAATTTATATTGATTGGCATAAATATTGTCCTGTTGTATTCCTCATTTTTATATTATGGATATTAATTATAAATTGAGTAATAATTGAGTATCTTTTATGACTGATTAAGTAAGTGATGCTTTAATTGTAATAAATTCATTGTATTTTTTAAATTTAAGATTTAAAGTTAATAATATTTTCAGTACTCGCTTAGAATTGAATTTATCTTCATTAAGTCCGTCTATCTCTGTGCATTTTTAAATATAGCTAGTTCGCGACAATTTAAATTTGAAAGGTTACTTATTTTGTATATTCGAGCAGTTCTGAGGAATTGCTTGTACTTATCTATCAGATTTTCTGTTTTTGCTTTAACTGCACTTTATTGGTGTTGAAGTAATGTAATCTAGTATAAGTAATTTTTAAATTTAAACATTTATTTTTTCATTTTGACTTCTTTTAGAACACTTCTTTTGATATAATCATCCAAATTTATAATTTAATATTTACGAACAATTTGCTATTGGTGGTTTAATTGCATAGTGTGACGTTTATTAAAAACTACATAATACTTCATACTTTTATTTATATTTATATATGGCTTTCTCAATTTCTTAAAAACAATTATTTCAATCGTATTTTTTAAGTAACAAATAAACACGGATCTTTGCATTGCATTCATGCATCAAGCTTTTTCTATGATTCACAGTGAACTGTGACACTTTACATTTAATTTTCTCTGTCCCTTCAAAATTTCATTAAAGTTCACCAAATGTTTATATATGCCCTATGTCTTTGACACCCCGTCCAAACCAATTAGTGTAACGGCTCGGACAATTTTAATTCCATGCAAAGAAAACTAATTTACCTGGGAAACTTCTGTGTGAATATATTAAAGAGATGTGAACTTATGTGATATATGTATTTTTGTTCGGTCATATGTTAATATGTTGTATTGATACGTTGTTGTTTTCGTCGATTCAAAGATGAAATAAATGTTGAGGTTTATTTAAGTACTAGCTTTCCGCCCGCGGCTTCGCCCGCATTTTCAAAGAAAGCATACCCGCATAGTTCCCGTTCCCGTGAGATTTCCGGGATAAAACCTATCCTATGTTTTAATACAAGTTACCCTCTATATGTGTGCTAAATTTCATTGTAATCGGTCCAGTAGTTTACGTGAAAACCATACATACATACATAATTACAAACCTTTCCTCTTTATAATATTAGTATAGATTTGATTTCGTTTTAATTTTAGTTACGTTTGACAATTTATTAAATCTACGTGCTCTTTTATAACCAAATAATTACAATTGTTATATCATATTTAACTATTTATGAACTACTTAGTATATCTATTGGTTCATATTGGTTGAAATAAAATAAATGAAAATTTAGTAAAAGCACGACTAATCCTTGAATAAGGCTTCCACGCTTGCAAAACACAACCTATTTTACATCTCTTGTTTCCTTGCTTCACACAGACACACATATACGTATCTACGTATCTACTGTTTCGTTACTGCACACAGACACACACAGTAAAATTTCTCAACATTCAAAAACGTTATCTAATGCGTATGATATGAGTGAAAGTTTGCAAAATTTATGAAGTCGTAAAATGACGGCCCTTGTGACCTTTGACCGCTGGAATTTAAAAGCTTTGTAACGTATGCGTACATTTGCCTGGCTTAATCCGAGATACAGGATTATATTATATAACTTTGTGTTATGTTAATTTACACTTGAATAAGTTTATAGTTAACGCAGCGTGCTCTTAAAAGTTAGGGTGGTGATACAACGTCAGTACCTTGCTCATTTGTAATGTTTGAAAAGTTTTGTTTCGTTTTACGTGGTTATCTGTGTAAAATTTAAAACAATAAATTGATCTTGAGAAGGACCAGTATTGTTAACTAATTTAAATATACAGATTATATATAACAAAATAAATGTACCTAGATATGTATAATTTTAATTTTGCTGTGTCATTTGGTCACATATCAAATGTATACCTAACATACGACTTATACTATTTTCTTAATAAATCAAAGTTATATTCTTACGATATAGTGAATCCATAATAAAACAACACAATCACTGATACTATACTGATACGCAGACATCGCTTATGTCATAATATTTTTCTTTCCCTCAGAATTTAGGTAAATTGTGTACCAAAGGCATAACGAAGGAGCGAGGTCTCAAGGGTTATGTGCGAGCTGAGTATTAACAATGAAAGCGCTTTGTACTGAATTTTTAATAAGTCATTTAACTGTTAAGAAAGCTTTACTTTTGTTCCTTATTGGCTATTAAAAGTTTTAACGACGTCAACTCAAGACCTTTGGCAATCGATACTATTGTAAGACTTTGATGTTATTTTTAACTCACGAATGTTTTGGAACTAAACTACGATAATTTAGAAGGTTTATAATATCTTTTTGTTAATTTATAACTATTTTTTTACATTTGTTGAACTTACGGTCGAGTCAGCTATCTACTGCGAGATATATCTATCTATATATTATATCTATCTGTGTCTGCACTCTGCACTGAGACTCTACACTCAACTTTTTACAAGTTTTGCATATTTGGATATATAACATGTAACGTATTCAACCTATCACAAATATTTTTTTTTTGACGTGACAACGTCTTATAATTCGATAAAGCCGGCTGCACGCACGAAAAAACATGACTCATGCGGCGTTACCTCGCTCTGACTCATCTGAGGCGTTCCATGTAAGGCTTGAAGTGCGAGCGAGAGCGCGGAACGAGCGACAAAGAAGCACAATCGGACGTTGTCACGTTCAACTATCGTCAGTAAACCGACTTTACAGACAACCAATTTTTTTTGTTATTACTAGGCAGTGTACCGTACCATACTAATTATCTCTCTATTTTGTGATACTAGGTATACACAGAAGTATATACTATATTAATTTATTTTATTAAGCAATATTTTAGTAATGTCAATTTCATTTCAAAACTTAATAGTTAATAATGTAGATATTTGATTCCATTATAACAACAAATTTCCGTCGAATTAAATCCCCTGTATTTCAAGCAAATTATTAGTTTAAATATGATTTTATTTTAATCTTATAATTATCATCCAGGTAAAACAATGAAAAATAATAAATATTCGAGGCAAGTTTAATGGCCGATGGTTCGTTTCCTTAGAGTAATGCGAAGGAATTTATTTTGTTTAAGCGCCTAATGAGTCGCGAAATAAGATCATATTTTATCGAGTTAAATCATTTCATAAAATCCATGCTTTAATGACGTGATTTAAACTTTTTTAGCAATTTATTTTTTTCTTAAATAAACCACGCCTATTAGGGATGTTATAACCTATAAGTTTATAGGTATGTTTTTGTGGTTGGTACTTACTGGCATTGTAGCTACCGGAGATCAAGGACCGATTTCAAGGGATTTTTTGGGAATGTTTGACAGTTTTATATAGTTAGCTTCTAAGAAAAATAAGTAGAAAAATTTCAACCTGTATATGGTAGATTTTTTCTATGGGCCCTGGAGGAAAACACACACTGACACACGCCTCAACCACTGTGTAACACAATACCGAGAGTATTAATCCTGCGAAATAATTAATTCTTATAAAATTACGATATTAATATTTCATTTTTCATAGATACTTTAACAGATTTACGAAAATTTTACCCCAATGTCAACAATGTAAAGGTAAAAAGCTTTACAAATTGGCCCCAATTGGCCCCAACTTTTACTCAAACATAAAAGTTCCATCATAACAAGATTACATGCAGGAAATTTTCTTGTATGTGTGGTAGAAGTGCATTGTAGGGCATTCGCGTTAGTGATGTTCTTTTTTATCGATAGTGGACATGTTTTATCGATATTACACATTTTGAATTTATCGATAATGCATACGCTTATTCAGTATGTTCAATGTTGTGAGTTTTATTGATTTAAAAATGTTTCTATTAAAAAAAAAGCAATAATGACATTACATAAAATTGTTTTGTGTGTGTGTGTTTTTTTTTTTTGTACTTTTTACCATGTCTGTCTGCGAGTTCATTTTACGGTAGAAAAAAATTTTCGAAATTCTTTCATGTTTGTAACATTTTCATAGATTTAATCGCCTTCTGTTTACAGAAGCGCACATATTGCATTGTAAACGGAAACTCGCGATTTTAATAAGCAAATAGCATTTACTTAATCCAACCACAATTACATTCTCAATTATCCACATTCTGAATAAACGAATACGATAATAATAAAAACACAGTAAATGTTTGCTATTAAAAACTTTTCAACAGCAGTGCAAGCAGGCACGAATAAATTATGAGACTAGTACTGAGAAAGTATTTAGTTGAAGTAAATTGTCTCTTACTGTAAATCTGGTTTTAATTTTTTCTTGTTTGATAACAGTTCTTAGTTAATAAATACTTTACGGATATCTTATAATTTTGCATAGAAATTATATTTATTACAAAGGACTTAAATTAAAGCTCATAATATTATGACGTTATTTTCAGGGCAATCTTTTACAGCAGAACATAATATTATGTTGCAATTTATTCCGTATGATCAATAAAAAAAATCAAACTGAATTTAACGAAAACAAACGCATTTTATACACTACTAGCTATCCGCCCGCGGCTTCGCCCGCTTTGCCTTAAACCTAATAAATTCTATACTAAAACCTTCCTCTTGAATCACTCTATCTTTTATAAAAATCGCATCAATATCCGACAAAGACAGAGAATTAAAATTAAATATTATTTTATACAATGCAGTGAATTTATTCGTATTATCAAACCTAAAGCGACGCTACAAAAAATGCCTTAGAACTATTATTAAATACATCGTAGGGACAAGGAACATCCCTAGTCTTTAAGTGTACTCCAGTGGAGCCTACGTTTCATTTGTCCAAGTCCACCTGAATTGTCCCAGTCCCGTTCGTTGGCCTGGGCTTATCTTCGTTTAATTTATATCAAATTTATGCAAAAGCCCTTTGAACGAGTGATTGCTGGTTGTGAGGCGCAATTTTAGTAAGATGGTTCAGTTTTATATTGCTCTGTCGCTTTGTGAAATAAGACTTAGACTCAAACTCAAACATTTATTTATTCAATTATGACTTCTTCTAGAAGCACTTTTGAATCGTCGTTACATATTTTTTTACATTTACCACCGATTCGGAAAGCAGCAAACAAATTATCTACATGTAATATTAAAACACAAATAGTCATTTCATGGTCATTTCACAGCGATTTTGCTCAGCAATCTATTGTTGGATCTCTTTTTCTATTTAGAAAATAAAAAAGAGACTATATGAAACTGTACTTTTATCTTGACGTACATAAACAATACGACATAAAATTTATGCATTTCATGATATTATCATTTATTTACCAAACCATTTAACAAAAAATTGGACTATAAAATTAGATTTCAATATTTTATAAGCCCATTTAATTATTAAACTTTAAGCTGTTAACGATAATATTATCACCAATACCAATTAAAATATTCTAATAAAGGTTATATCGAGATATGAATTTTACATTTTACGGACAAAATCATTCAATCGTAGGAAGTAATGATGATTACGACGATCGAAGTGCCCTTATAGCTAATGAATAAAAATGTACCAGGGGTGAACGCAAACCATAAGAACTAATTATTTATTAATAATAATTATTAGTAGAAAGTTGTAAAATATTAACAGAAATCTACTCTATGAAATTCTAGTGTAGCGGTGTTCGAAGTACTCATCCAAATCGGCTTGACCGATTCCCATGAAATTTTGTGTGTATGATAGGTCTGAGAATCGGATAACATATTTTTTCATACCTCTACGGATAAGAGTAAGGCAGTACAAAGTTTGCGGGACAGCTCACTAGGTATATTAAGTAAGTACAACAATAAAAACAAAGAAAAAAAACTGACATATTGTTTCAGCCGTGGATATCTATTCGCCGTTAGAAAAATGATGTTTTTAGCTCTAAAAAATCAGCAGAACCCAAAAATAACGCTTGGCTTTACCGATTTGTTTTTATTTGAAACATTTTCAGTGCGGTTGCGGTTTCCGTTTCAGCATCAGGATGTATTTTCAGGCTTTTAATGAATTGCTTAAAAGTTCGGTTCGGTTTTGTTTACACGGAGTTTTTCATGACAATTTAGCGTATTGTGTAAGGTGACATTGTTGATATTTTTTTGTTTATTATAAATTTTGAAATACCTTTGTAAATATGAATAAACAAGTTAGTTAATGTCGATATTCATAAAAAACAACTATACAGAAAAATTTTGATATTAGAAAATATACCGTTAATTTACAGGTTGTATGTAATTATAACAAAAACACATAGGTGTAAACAGATTTAAATCAAAAAGACAAAACACAATATAATAATATCTGAAACGAATGCGGGCGGATCGTGTAAACATGGCCAGGCAAGCTTTAATTTGCCATTACTACCATCTTGTACCGCAACATAAAACCTAATTACTTTACATGTCCACAGCCGATTCTATTACGGTAATAGTTTGTAATTCCTGTTTATTACTTACGTCGCGACGTTGGACCTAGGTCATTAAATAGTGCCTGAAAAACCGTTTTAATTAAACCCATGTTACAGATAAGGATTTTAAATGCTTTTAAAAACGTCGAGCTAATGAATCGCTTTTTGATACTTATTTTTTATGGGCTAAAAACGTTTATCGGTACAATGACACCGATGTATCTATCGATTGTCGTTTATTCTACAATCTTATAATATAAAAATGAATCCCAAAATGTGTTGGTAAGCGCATAACTTGAGAACGGCTGAACCGATTTCGTTAATTCTTTTTTTATTATATTCCTTGAAGTACGAGGATGGTTCTTACGTAGAGAAAACGTAAATGAAAAATGGTACATACCACGGGCGAAGCCGGGGCGGACTGCTAGTATTTAATATAATTGAGGCGATAAACTTCGGACCTTGAAACTTAAAAAGTTGTAGTAAATTACTTAGTTAAATCGTATGAAAACTATATTCTAATGCCAATCTATATTATTCTGATACACTTATTACTATTCAAATATATTTTCAACAGTTTATTTAATTAGGCTTATAATTATTATCACCAATGAAAAGTTTTGTCATATTTATCTCAACTATTATTACCTACATCTAAATCTTCGAGATTATAAAGTCGAAAGAAAACTAAAAAAACGACTTCCTACAAAATCTACGTACATTTCTTAGAGACACAAGCTTAAGAGCCTCTTGAACTACTCCTAGCGAGGATACCAGGGCGTCTTAATTAGTGCAAAATTTTACGTAACATAGTTTCGTGGTTTTGTTTTGAGCTATATTTTTAATTAAACCTAATAGCAAAGAATACTATGCATTTTACATTACACAAAAAAATGACATTTGGATACAAAATTTTGTATAAAAATCTTATCAATACATATAATAAAATTCTAGAAAAGTGGTGTCTGTACAATGAAAATATGTAAAAAAAAATTAGCAGGGGTTATTACTAAATCGATCCCAAACCCAAAACTGTCGATAAAATTTTTTTTGTCTGTTTGTCTGTTTGTCCGTTTGTCCGTTTGTCCGTTTGTCTGTTTGTCTGTATGTTTGAACACGCTAATCTCAGAAACGGCTTATCCGATTTAAATGCGGTTTTCACTAATATATTGTGGTAATCTTCATTTAACATTTAGTGTTTATTTCATGTCAATCGGTTTATAAATAAAAAAGTTATGACCATTTAAGTATTCACGGCGAACATTTGCTAAGGCATTCTATGGTACACTATTATACAGTGTACGATAAAACGTAAGTTATCTGTTATACGCTACAGTTAATTCTATGAAATGTCCAGGTGATCATGTCGAAAGTCCCCAAGGGTGGGGTGGGGGTGGGGGGGTAAGCTGAGGTAGTAGGGGGGAGGGGCAAATTAAAATTATGCTTATTTTTAGGTAAATTTTATACATAAAATGTCCTTTAAATTATGTCGTATTGCATATATTTTTAAGCCCCGACGCAAAAAGATGAGTGATAAGTGTTTGACCGCTATGTGTGTCTGTGTGTGTGTATCTGTTTGTTCCACCGTAGCTCGCTAACAGGTAATCCGAATTAGATGCGGTTTTTTGTTAGGCAGCATATTTTCCGACGCTGGTTCTTAGATAAAGTGTATCAAAATCGGTTCCTCCATTTATTATACCTACCTACCTATAGGGGTAAAAGTGGGAATGAAAAAAATTAAAGTTGTCGAATCTAAGTGATATATATTAAATGAAAGTGAACGTTTTATCAAAATCGGTTCATCCATGTATTTGATATAAAGCGGTAGCGATATAAAAGCGGTAATAAAAAAATGAATTTTGTCAATTATACTCAAGTGACATATGAAATGAAAGGGCATGACGTGTAAAGTTTAATTAGACGTATTTAATCAAAATCGGTTCTTCCATTTACTATACCTATATATAGATAAAAGGGGGAATGAAAAAAACGAATGTTGTCAAATATACCTAAGAGACATATATCAAATGAAAGTGCATAACGGGTGAAGTACAGTTAGTTATATTTTTATCCAATTCGGTTTATCCATTTGTTAGACTACAGAGGTAAAAGTGGGAATGAACAATAATCGAATGTGGTCAAATAATATACACAAGCGGCATATCAAAATATGAAAGGGCAACGTGTGAATTACAATTAGTTAGTAATGTTTTATAGAAACCGGTTCATCCGTTTATTACATACTAGCTTTCCGCCCGCGGCTTCGCCCGCGTTTTCAAAGAAAAACCCGTTCCCGTAGGATTTCCGGGATAAAACCTATCCTATGTCCTTTCTCGGGAATCAAAATATCTCTATACCAAATTTCATGCAAATTGGTTCAGTAGTTAAGGCGTGATTGAGTAACAGACAGACAGACAGAGTTACTTTCGCATTTATAATATTATATATATATATATATAATATATATATATAGTATGGATAGGGCACTTTAGGGTAGGACTGTTGATAAAATATCTATATATCGAAATATCGATATTTATTACTAATATTTTTTGGACGATATATCGATAGTTCGGTATTGAAAAGGTATTGAAATATCGATATCGATGGTCGATATTTTTTTAATAATTTTTTTTCCGTAATTTATTTAATCTAAAAAATCGTCGTAAACTTAATGTTAGCAGTCGCTTGACAATTTTTTATCATCTGAACGAGTTGCTTCTTCAATCAATCTTTCAGTGCCTAACAATCTTAGTAGCCAAACAGCTGAACATATTTAAAACAAAGAGTATTTTTAAAAACTCTTACAGAAAAATATTGGTATTGGTATACATAATTGTCTTATTTAAATTTAAAAAGTAATTACCAAGAACTATATCCTACTAAGTATGTACATTCATAATTTAATTTGTTTAATAAATCTACTAGACTATAAATTGTGTAATCATTTTTGAGCCGACTTACGATTTTTTTTAAATAAAGCCGATATATCGAAATATCGATATTTTTTTCGATATATCAAACTCCGATACTGATATATTTGAAAATATCGATACATCGAAAATCCGATATTTTAAAAAATATCAACAGTCCTACTTTAGGGGTGACAGTTGTTGGATAAATAAACCAAATGGAGCATCAAACGACAGGATATGACGTGTACATATAGATACAATTAGATATGGTTTACATCAAAATCGGTTCTGCCATTTACTAGGGTTGGAAAGGGAAGTCTGTGAAAGAAGAGGGGACATGGGAGCGAGAGGATAGCCACACCCTGGAAATTTTGAACTCTACTCATAGCCACATAGGCCTGGCCCTTGGCAATTTTTTTTCCTAAATATACCTTCTTCCTACTTCTTTTGCCACTGTGGTCCATTGCAATTTGTGCACGGTTACGGCCAACTTAAAAGATTTCAAGGAGCAAAAAGCTTATAGATATCAATATGATGTAGGAATGTAATATGGAGGTAGAATTGATAGCTCGGTCTCGCTCACTTGAAAATATTACATGAAAATAAGAAAATTAAATTATAAAAGAAAATTTAATAAAAAAAACCCAACGCAATGAAGAAAAAATTTTAGGAATAAATAATTTTAAAAACGTTCCGACGATCTTTAAAATTAAGTACCATTATAAAAGAAAAAATATGATATACATATTATGATAATGATGGCATGGCAGCCCCGACGACTTTGTTTTTTATTTTTATAAATATTTAAAACTAGCTTTCCGCCTGCGGCCGTTTCCGGGATAAAACCTAGCCTATTTTGCTCAGTGAAGATGCAGCTTTCTGATGGTGAAAGAATTTTTGAAATCGTTCCAGTAGTTTATGCGTGAAAACCATACATACATACATAATTACAAACATTTCCTCTTTATAATATCAGTATAGATGGTATTTATTTTTAAAGATCGTCGGGAAGTTTGTGAAATTATTTATTCCTTTTTCTATGCACTTTTATTCGTTGCGTTGGGTGTTTTTTAATTTAATTTTTATTGCATGGTCTAAACGGTAATTAATTACTACATGCGTGAGACAGGAAAGATCTGATTTGGATTTGGTGCTGGATTTGATAAAAACTGAGTATCGATTAAGCTGATCAGCAGGCCAAGACTAATGTCAGAGAATAGAATAACGCTAAAGAATAGAAACTACTATCGCTAATTTTTTACATAAACTCATGATATTTTAGTAATGGTTCGGTCACACTACCAACGGCGACGACGACTACGACCAAAATTGTCCTCCAGACAAAATTGGTTTAAAAAAAATATTAAAATTTCCCGTCATACTGGTACTCGAAAAGAAAAAAAAATTCGAGGATAATTAATATAAAAATAGACGGTAAGTTAATCATATAATCATCTTTTACCAAAATTGTAGATCATAAAATTATCTATAAAAAACTTCAAATACATTTTTTTCTAGGAGCCACCGTTTCTACGAAAAATATATTTTTTCATTCATTGATCTCAAAAAAAATTCCAGGCACCAGAACGACAGGAAATTTTAATATTTTATTTTTAATTGTGTTTTGCACAATTTTGTTAAATTGCGACTGAATGAAAATTTTGTTCGTGGTCGTCGTCGTCGTTGGTAGGGTGAACAAATCCTTAGCAAAACATCATACGCTTATGTCAATTAGTATCGATAGCGGATTCTATTCCTTTGCGTTTTGACGTTTGTCTCGGCGCTCAGTTGCTGCACGATACATTGTTAAAAACACACATACAAGAAAGGAAGGTAAATAAATTTGCTCCCCTCGACCCTGGTGCCTAAAAAATAATATGACATAATTTAAAAGAAATTTTACGTAAAAAATTAATTAGGCATTTCTTTTTTATTTTGTAGCTCAGTTTAGTCATAAATTTTACTAACAGTTCTTTTAATTATTTATGGTAGTACGTGTTTACTCAATAAAAGTTAAGTAGTAACTACTATACAGTCACTATTCCACGCGGACGAAGTCGCGGGCACAGCTAGTACCCTAATAAATAGTAAAATTAATAAAATCCCGTAAAGTATTGCAAATAATAAAGTAATGCACAATCAAAACTTTTCAAACATATTTCTAATACCAAATGTATATAAAGTTTTACCCTTTTTGCAAAGGGGTCCGTAGTAAAAAGCCCCGTGTCGCCTAGAGGGAACTGCGTGTTTTTCCATTAATCTATTACGGCAATAAAACTATAAGTCGACTGATAAGTGAATTAACAACTTATGAGAATAATGAAAAGTGGGATACAATGTATAATAATTATAATTTACGTACTACAAATACGTATAATAATTTCACATTGCAATGTTTGATGCAACTAGCGCCATCTAGTTTTAAGCGGCAAAATTAAATTCTATGGAAGCTTTTAAAAGTTTATTGCTAGCTGTTTGTAGGAAATGAAAATGTTTTATTTTATAATGTTGAATTTATATTAACCGGTTTGTTTGTTTTCGGTATTTCTACAATTTTAATTCTTTCTAAATAAATTGTTGTTGTACCTAAACATGAGTTAATTTTAGTTAAAAATTTCACTTTTTGTTAATCAGACTCAGAATATTATTACAGAAGATTTGTGTGTTAGTTTATTTATTTTATCAGCCCTTAAAAGCAGAATTGGTATGAATGTTTACTTATTACATTGATATAAACCTGTCTTAATTAATAGTTTGCGATTCCAATAAAACAATATTTTCTTAATTTCACAATATTACAATTGAATATGTACCATAAATGTAATATTATCCGTACTATAAATATATTTATACACAAGTACTGAAGATAATGGAGAAAAAGATAAGCCCAAATTAGCACTGCTTAAATTTTTCAGTGACTTTCCTCATCACTTACCCTACACAGAGCTACTACGCTGAGTCACGCCAGTAGTTGGCTAGACTATAGAACAATCCATAAAGCTGAAATTCATCTAATTCCTCCAGGGAGCCGTTGAACAAGATTCGCGGCTAGTGAGTGAACTCGAGGTTATGCCTCGTTTACTCAGTTTTGGTTTGTTTAGGTTACTAGCGCTAGTAACTGGCTTCAGTTGGGATGGTGAAGGAATGATCTAAAGATTATTATAAATTTCAAATAATGAAGTCATTCAAATACTTATATGCAAAAAAGGTGTAATATTTTCGTAAAAAAATTTAATTGATTACCGGGATACATATTGTATCTCTATATATAAAAATGAATCCCTATTTCCCTTGATCACGGCATCACGCGTGAACGGGTGGGCCGATTTCGATAATTCTTTTTTTATAATATTCCTTGAAGTACGAGGATGGTTCTTATGGAGAGAAAACGTAAACATATACCACGGGCGAGGCCGGGGCGGACCGCTAGTAAATAATAATTATGAAGTTGTGTGAAGATTAAATTACATTGATGTATCAAATGGGTATACTGCTTATTATAATAATTAAGCAGAAAGGAAAGTAAATCTTGCAAACGCAGCACAGACATAATATTAAGTTATTATAATAACTTTACCAAATATAAGTGTGTCCAGCCTTTATTAATATAAGAAAGCGTAAGTTTTGTGATGGTTTTCTTTATTGAACTACTACAAATTAGAAGTTTCTTTATTTACGTTGCGTTGAGTCATAAACAGCGTTATTATTTTGTAGACCGTGTATATTTTTCTTTTAATAGATAATGCTTAATGACATTTTTTTTTCGTTGAGTTCTGCGTAGTAGGCCAGTACTCAAGTCAGTCCAATTTAGAATCGGCATTGAAAATTATAAAGCAAGTAGAATAAAGTGTAGGAACTTAATACTCATATCATCTATGATTTTCTGTCACTATATTATTTATCGAGCAATCAATCAACCTCAAAACTAGGTATGTACAGATATTTTCATTATAATAAAATCCAATATATTCCAAATAGGTATATTATTAAGTAGTGTATGTCATAATTATCGTATAACACGCACACATCGAGAATTTCCATGATTTTCAAGTAACTCTAATTAAAATAGGAGTTAATTATACAAAGTAACTGTTTTATAATAATGTATAATTAATTTATTACTTTAACACGAAACCACAGTTTCGTAACTTAAGTATAAGTTTGATATTCAAAGGTAGGTCTCTGGATGCTTCGAATTTTGTATATCTAGGCGAAGCCCTTAAGTGATACCTTTGAAATTCATCTTTATGAAGATTTTAACTAGGGCTGTCACTCCGTACTTTATGAATATTTTAAAGATATAGTAATTATAGTAATATTTTAGTATATCAACCTACCTTATTGATATGTTAAAAGTGAAGTGAATAATAACATTTATTAGTCACTTAACTTTCAACAATCTCAAAATAATTAAGACGTACGAACATTTTTCGCAATCTTAAAAACTTTCATAGTTTTTTTTTGTTATCCTTTATTAGGTACTTCGCTTAAACAAAGCAATCCCTCAATTAAATTATTTAACGTCATAATAATTCAAACACACAATTAGGATTTGGTTGCAGTTAATGTCGCGGATATTATCGAAACTAATAAATGTATATTATATTTTGTGGCAACCCTATTGGTACTAACGATACTTTAATAGTCTATTCAAAAACTTTGAAAGAGTTATTTGACGTAAATAAGATAATCTCTTTAAACTCATCTAAAATATGAACTAGTTTTCTGTCGAAAGTAAAAAGTTCCTTCAATAAAGTTAAATTCTTAATTTCAAAAAAATTAAATTCTTGAGGCCCAGTTTCATCATGCTCTGTTAGTTAGTTTAACACGCTGTTAACTCTTTTAACGGGTCTTTAATGTAAGGGAGTGTCCCACCATGACCTGATGGAGGATTAGTTTCCTTAACACGGCATTATATTTGATTACTGGTATAGAGGCTCTTTAAATTTTTAACAAACGATTAGAAAAAATGATTTGATGTTTTCTTGCTGTCAAGATGGACTCTGCATACTATTTTATTTTTGAAAATGAAGATGTGTTGGATGATTTGTATAATTTGGATTATATAGTGCGACCGCGACGGCCCAGAATTTATAAAGAACGTCGTCATTGTTTCGAAGAATATGATGATGTTGATTGTAGTACAAGATTTCGTTTATCAAAACAATCGGTTTTGGAAGTATTGCAATTAATTGAAGATAAAATCGAATAACCTTCGGATCTGTAAGTAAAACTATCTCGTGAGGTAATATTTATATTTATGTGCATAAAAGGTTCCTTCCTACATACTGTATTATTTTCAATTAAACCATAATAATCCTGCGAGTCATGTCAAATCTAGTATTGAATACCAATATAGGTACTTAAAATGTAAACTTCACCACTACTCAGGTAAGGCTCAGGCCTCCTCATGATTATGAAATGTACTTATCTTAATTTTAAATTCTGTTTTAGGAATCAATCAGTTTCACCTACAGACCAACTGCTTATTGTAGTGCAGTGCAGTGATGGCTCAGTGGTGAAAAACATCGTGAGGAAACCGACATATCATAAGATAGCGTGGAGGATAAAGACCTGATCCCTTACCGTGTTTAAGTTTAAGTTAGCACTACCAATCCCATGTCCCAGCAGTGAGAACGTATATGGGCTGACGATGATGATGATCCTAATTTAATTTAAATGTGACATTGTTATAGAAATATGTAATTTTTCATGTTACCTAAATAAATAAAACTTGTGTTTTTATAAAACATTTTTATTGTACCTATCAACATCATTCAATAAATAGGTTATAACTTATAACAACTAGATACTAGGTTATTACAAACAAGAATTTACTATTAATTTACTTTAAATGTATCTTGCTGCTTTCTTTTATCTTTGTCTTTATTTTTCTTGTTTTAATTGCTCTTCTAGTATGAAATCTCTCCACTTTCCTTCGGACTCCGAATTTTTTTTCGTAATTTCAACCAGAACCAGTCTACCTTCTACCAAGTGAAATTGAACCGCAATTTTTCTTCAACATTATTGTATTTATTCAACTCAAAATAAAATTAAAATAACACAAGAAAAATCACAACAAAACAATCTCCAAATAACATCAAACATTTGTAACCATGGTAACGACCAAATCGTTTGACATATAAACCAGTAAACGTAAAAGTTACTACATGATTATTAAATATTATACTGTATTAGAACATTTCAATTTAGTCAAATTACCAAACATGACAGTTATTATACAACTAGAACAAATAACCCTAATGTGCGAAACTATGGCATTGTCAACTATGACATTTTGTTTCGGGCGGTTTAAAATACGAATGAATGATTCGTGAGTCGGTCAGTTAATGGTCGATTTGTTAATGGTCTGTTAGATTTCCTTCTTGGAACCTGTAGAGTTGACAACGATGTTAAAATACATGTTTATTTTAACAGTCCATTAATTAACGCCTGATTTAGAAAATAATGGTGAAATCGGGTCTTAAACTGTTAAAGTAATTAACATCAATCAATGAAAAAAGATGAACAGCACCTACACAAAATGAAATGATCAAAACTATTTTTATTCATGCATAATATGCAAATAAACTATTAAATTAAACATTATCTATCGATCGAGTCACAATATAATATTGGTGGAATCTCTTGTATAATCGAGGTCTTACACGCGCACGTGTTCAGAATAGGGACCACCATTACCGATCCGCTGGAACAGGGCCTATCGTTCAATGACAAATCGCATGAATCGCTTTAATTTGTTCGCTGATGTGAATGGTTAACTAGCGCGTTCTGATGGAATGTTCGAGAATTATTTCGAATGTGGATATGATTTTGTAACGTTTAGTCGTTTTCTAAAAGCGCTTTGGTAGAGAGAAATATTGAGCTAATTATTTGCTGAAGATTTCTCCTACTTGCGTAGTTGTTATACATGACATAAGTTCAATGGTACATCATATAAATGTACTTATAAATCAACGCGCGTCTCATGGAATATTCGAGAATTATTCCGAATGTTCCATGGAGATTCTACGCGACGATGTATCTCACTGCTAGGTAATTATTGGCTGGAGATTTCTTCTTACCCGTATACCTGTCGTGCATATAATTATAAGCATATTAAAGTTCTACTGTTTTTACCATTACCTCATTATACTGGCGTGATCTAGGCAATTTTCTCGCATATAATTAAGATCACACAGTAACTTATTTGCGATAATGTTTCGTACGATAACATTTAGAAATAAGCTGGAACTAATTAGTGATAAGGCGGCGTCGGTAATGTTCAAGTGAACCGTAAAACGGTAAATGTATGGTGTATTGCAAATATCTATTTGCAATACACCATACATTTACCAAAATATGAGAACTTTATTACAAGAAACAAAAACAACTCTATAACAATCCATTCTCCCATACTCAAAGGATGTCCTTTTCTTATTAAACGTTATATTGTCTAGGCTTTGCAGTCACCGGCAGTCACGTAGCCAAAGGCTTTATAGGGTGCAGATATTATAGATACCATTTTATGTTATCGCATTATGGTACGCACTCTTATTAATATTAATATAGAAGGCTTCCCGAAGATTCGATCGGATGATTGTATTGAACGCAATCACTATAATGGTTTCCAAGATTGTCATTGTGTGGAATTGTACTTAAAATGGTACTGTAATTTAATTGTGATGTGCCTTCCGTGAATTTTGTAATAATTATTATTGATGATGTTCCGAGATTTGATATTTTGGTGGTGTGGTTCATCCTGATTACTTATAAAGTTGAAGTAATTGGATACTACCCTTCTAAGAGGCCCGTGTATCAGCAGTGGGAACATAATACATGGGCTTATGATGATGATGTATTGGATACTAAAAGGAAGAAGAATTGGAAGTGAAGGAGCCAATCATTAAGTTTGTAATGCTCTGCTTTTGATAATGGATAATGATATCCTCATTATAAGCAATATAAACACGTTGCTTGGTCATCTTTAAAACTGAAAACCATATTGCTTGCTAATTCTCTAACATTTCTGTAATAGACATTTACCCACTTTTCTTTCTTCCTGAATCTAGTGCCCCAGAATCGGTTTGAAAAGACGTCCAAGGACGATTTATAGAAAACATACTTACTATTTGTCCACAAATAGGTCATGACCTAAATGAATGATTTTTCCTTTCAAACGGTTATGATTTTGTACGTTAGACGTCAACCTTTGATCCCGGTTGATCGCGTGACATAGATTAAGCTTAGACTACATTGTTTTGCCACACGCATTTCCTAATTTGAAAATAAAATGTAACGACACATTAAAAGGACCTGGGAACTAGGTAATTGTGGAGTAATGGTGCTGTTAATTTGAACGAATAATCGATACTCTTAAGGGTGTTTTTAGAGTGGTTTTTGCACGTTTTAAGCGTGAAGAATGAAATATTATAGTGTTGATTTTGGCACTTTCTAAAATATTGTACTAGATATAAAGAAGACATTTTAGATACATCATCAAATTCTTAACTTGTTGAACAATAGTTGGTAGCTTTTCATTGTACGATTTTACAGTCGCAACAAAACACATAATATTTATAGAGTTAAATATTAATCCATAATGAAAAGCATTAGGAAAGTAATCATCTACCCTCGAAATACCAATTACTACACTACGTCACAGATACATTACTCATAGACTTAGGAATTAAAAAAGTTTACTTGAATTAATTCGGCAATGGACACGATCTTTTGGGAAGTTTTCGCAATACCTCCATATAAACTGTGCAAATGAGATTTGTTATTTCGTTTCGTTTGGAATCTCAAAAATCTACTTCTTTTCATGAATTGAATGATTTGATAAAAAATGTTTGAATTCAATGGGAGTAGCTTCATAGCTACCAACCATTTTGTATTCATTGGTCTAATTTTCTTTCTTTTATACGTTTTAGGTATACATACCTTCATGCTTCATCCCAATTTTCTATCCTAAACTTTTATTCCAATTTGTTTTATATTTAAGTGGATCGTCAGTCTTTGAAAAGTATTAAATGTGTCGCATAAAATCGTTACAATGAACACACACTTATTGGAAACGCGAATACAAAGCTATTCACGAATGATATATTCAAGTGACCTCTCTCTGGTCTTTTGTAGTGGACTATTTATAAATACTGTCATGTAACGACGCTCGTAATAGTTACACTAACGCCATCTGTATAATATGAAGATTTATACACTTTTGTAACACTTTATTAAACAGAATCTGTTTCTACTGGCGCCATCTACTAGCTGATTATAGAAATAAAAAGCATTAAAAATTCAGTAATATATAAATTATTCGAAGATACTTTTTCGCTTACTAAAATCAAACGGATTATTTAGGTTGTATTAATACTTGCAAATGTATGGTTAAAACTGAGTAATGTAAACATTTTTGGTCGTGTTTTAAGCATTCAAATCACAGTACGTTGATGGATTGCTACGTCTAAACAATTAGGGTGCGTGTACACTGGGCATTTCAAAAGGGTTAAAAATATTAAGAAAAAATATTTTGAATATTTGACTGTTATTTTTAAGGTACCAACAATTATTTAGTATGCTATTTTTGTTAACGGAACTTTTGTTTTATTGTGATTTTTGCATAATGTTATTACTTATTTTTTATTTTTACTATATTCTTAGGTTTTACACTGTTATGATAAGATAGTCTTTCATTGCGTAAATTTTCATCAAACGGTTTTTGCTAAGTGCAAATAAAAGAATGAGTACCTATTAGATTTGCCGACCACAAATTAATGGGAGTAAGGCAAGGAAGATGATGATGTTTTTCGATAAGTAATACGATAATATAACGCTACAAAATTCCCTTCTATCACATTTTTTAAGTCTTCTCTAAGGTCAAATGTAATATCAATCAAATAACAGCCTGTTGTACCACCACCCTGCCTGTTTGGCGGTATGAATTAATCAAGGTGCGAGTACCGCTCGCAGGACGCGTGTTAACATAATTCCTAATGTTTTATTCACAACTACCCGACTTCGGCTGAAATGAAAAGTAAATAAAGAGCCCAGGATGCTGGTATGGGATAGTTTCTCCTTTTTCAGTTATCACTCCCGTTAATGTTATCTTATTTAAGAGATGTTGTAATGTTCTTGTGACGGTCGTTACAAAGGTTATTACGGCGGTCGTTACATTATTTAATCCTTATAATTTAAGTTTAAAATAAATAAAGTATCAAGTAAAATATGGATTGCAATTTTGTATTAAAATTTTAGGTGTCTAATAAAAGTCATTAATCTTTATTCGTCGAATACGATGGATAATGAAGCCAAATAAACTTTAGTAATCAATTAATAGACCTATTTGCGAATCACTGGGATGATTTTTAATTACGAATTTAGTTTACAATAAGCACGTTACCACCATTATCATATTAATATTAAACTACGCTTATAATTTAACTTATGTAAATAATAGGTAAACAAATTTCTCGGTCGAATTAACGGTTAATATCAGTCCTATTAATTAATAACACCGTACTAACGCAACATAAAACAGATTCGCAGCGGATTTTCATAAACTTGACCCAGATTGAAGTCTAGTTGAGTTTAGCTCGATCGATTGAGAGCCCAACTAACTGAATATTAAAATTATCGTATTCAACAAAGATCTAATTAATATCTCTTCTATATAGTAACTGGCTAACTTGGCAATTTTATACAAACGCTTAAATTTTAATTTTTCTGCTCACCGCTTTGTTAATTGAGACGAGAAGAAAAAGATTACGTTTATAAAGTATGTATGTATTGCTTTCAACAAATAAATTAAAGATTTTTCTACTATATTGTTGTATTATTAATTAATGACTCTTATTATGAAAGACATTGAAGAACTATAGGGTTAATTTTACATTGATATTATTACTATTCCATTTCTTCGTATCATAAATGTGACGATACACTTTGATATCGATCAAGACATTATCGGGTAGTGATATTATGTGTAGAAATAAAGTAGACATAACATTGGTAATAACATCTTTGTTGTAAATTGTAAATTGGTATTTTAATAAACAAGTTGGTAGATGCTGATTGGAAGTCGTAATACGTTAACTATGTCAGTGTAGTTCAGTTCAATTTACACATCTATACTTTAACATTATAAAGCTGAAAAGTTTGTTTGTTTGAACGCGCTAATCTCAGGAACTACTATTCCGATTTGAAAAATTCTTATGGTGTTAGATAGCCCATTTATCGAGGAAGGCTATAGGCTATGTATCATCACGCTAAGACCAACAGGAGCGGAGCAATGCGGGTAAAACCGCGGGGAACAGCTAGTTGAAAACTAAAATACTGATTCTTTTATTTTTTAATATAGTCGAATACACGAGTTCAATCAACAACGAGCCAAACTAAATCAAAACTTGGTCACTTCGTCACGTAATCACTGACACGGCTCAAAGAAAATTGGGAATCTTCGGCCATTTAATTCAAAATCTAATTCAGTGATTCGATAATGAAAGCCGTAAGCCAATTAGTTAGGCGAATTAATCTGTTTCCCAGAAAGTAATTTGTCCGATTTGTTTAACATTGTGAGAGCTTTGACTTTGGAAATATGGTATTAAGATTTGTTCGAATAATTGATTAAATACATGCAGTTCGCCCCGGCTTCACCCGAGATATCTACGTATATTCCACTACACAATTACACATACTACGTGTACATAATATAATATAGCCTATAGCATCACGTAAAAATCCACTAGGGAAAGAATTTTTGATCCGCCTATTAGTTGCTGAGATTAGTGTGTTCAAGCAAACTCTTCAGCTTTATTTAATAAACATAAAATAATATATCATAGTGTAGTATATATAGTTTAAGTAAGTCAAGTTGTGGATAACCTATGTGGTTAAAGATTTTAGGTCCTTGGATTAATTACCTTAAATGTTAGAACGCTTGTAATTAATACAAGTTAGGTATATAACCAGGCTTTTCTATTAGGATCACTATAACACAGAGAACCTTTTGAATCCGGGTTAAGACCAACGTACGTAATATAATCCTACTAATATTATAAATGCGAAAGTTTGTGAGTATGTATGTTTGTTACTCTTTCACGAAAAAACTGTTGCACAGATTTTGATGAAACTTAACAGTAATATAGGTTATACATCAGAATAACACGTGAGATATAGAAATACTTGATTTTGCCTGCGGCTTCGTCCGCGCCGCAGAGCTAGACCACAAATAAAATAATACTGTAACTATAATATTTTTTCAAAGGATAGCTGTGATTTTAAAAATGTGTATAATTGATAAAGTAATGAAGCATTTAAAACACTTTCTAGAAATTAATTCCAAGATAATATTGTTACCATTAAGCTTTAAGCTCTTCAAGGAGCCTACTAATGTAGTACTTAGTAGAGTCTACGCATGACCCCAGAGATAACCTAGACAGACAACGTACGTTTATTAAACTTATCTTCCTTGAGTTTATTAAATTAAATTTGTGGGTACGTGATTTTAATATTATATAGTTCTTGACTTAAGACCTAAAAAGACAAGGCTTTTAATAATTATGTTTTAACAAAAACTAAACCACCTTCAAATGGTAAGAACTGGAAAAAATTTAAATGGAACAAAGGAAAGGGACTGGCTTTCAAATAAAAAGAGAATCATCAAAATCGTTTCATCTAATCGAAAGCTCTGTACCTAGTATCAAACCCAAAAATATACAGTCGAATTGAGAACATCCTCCTTTTTTGAATTCGGTTGAAAAGCCTATGCTATATTTGGTCGGTCGAATTCATGTGAAGGAATAAAGATATTCCTGTAGGACTAAAAAAACTAGTCTTTGGATATAGCCAGAAAAATCTTTTCTGTTATTGGAAAATTGATATCGAACGTTCGAAAACTTCACTTTGACGACGTGGTTTTGTTTTGTTATATTTCTATTTCTATCCCGCTCCAATATCAAGCTTTTTTATTTTGAAATATTGCTTCTTCTTCAAAAATATTTCACAAATTTCTAACCTAACGAATAAGTTTGTTGTATTTATACATTGGTTACTTACTAAAAAGCTTCGTTAATTAACAAATTTCTAGAAGTTAAAATTTATTAATTAAAAACATTAATGCAACATAACATGAAACAAATGTAAAATAAAATATTTATGTACAACCGGTTGTCTGGAAGAAATCGCTTTTTAGCGATAAGGCTACCGTTTGTTACAATGTATGCTAGGTTAAGTCTCAATTTCTAATTTATTCAGAGCAATAAAGCATAAATAAATAAATATGTCTTATTATTGTACAATATAATATATTCCAACAAATCAAATACCACACAAACAAAGTAATTGAATTTGAAACTTATCCAAACTTAATAAAGTACATTTCGGAAAAACTCGAACACATTAAAACATTTTTCCGCTCACAATCTCCGAAACACAAAACTTCAAAACAAAGTTATCAATCATTCCATTATGACATAAAGCAAACATTATACATTCGCATTTACATATAATATGTATACAGTATTTATGTTACAGTAAAAGCTTGAACTTCTGCTAATGTAAGATTTTCGAGAAATACCTCATATTTACCAACTCTGAAGGTAAAAGTAAAAAAAGGAACAAAAACCTTTCTATGATCATGTTTCTTTTCGATCTTTAAACACGATTAAATTGACATACACAGAACAGTTAAATAAAATCACTACATAGTATAAACAAAGTCGCCTTCTCTGTCCATACATCCCTATGTATGCTTAAGTCTTTAAAACTACGCAACGATTTTGATGCGGTTTTTTTTGAAGGTTTTAGTATAATATAATTTCTTATGTTATAGACAAAGCGGGCGAAGCGAAGAAGATCATCATTTAATTCCCAAAATCAACATTTACTTCTAAATTCTAATCGATAGAGTCGTCCCTTTATTAAAAACCATTTACAAACTCAATTGGATAAATCTTAGAATAACTGGTAAAACGTAAGATTGACCAATAAACTAGCTTTTACAGTAACATATACATTACTTTTTGGAACCCCAACATTTGTACGTCTAATGAAGAAGTGAAACTTTGGAACACGAAACCGTAGTTAGGCATTATGTAGAAAGTTTGGTTCACTATTTGTATAAACTAGCTTTTATCCGCTACTTCGTCCGTGGTAACAGAACTTTATTGATTCCGGCAGTTTGAGGGAATATTTGTGTATTTACATAAAATGATTTATGAATGTTAATTTCAGTTTGTAAATCGGTCATAAATTTTGGAGTATATAATCAAAGAAATTTTGTTAGTCTATGCTTGGATACATTCGTGGGGTAATTCACTCGTTAGGGTAATTAAAAGTAATAAATATAAAGTAAATCTCTTTTTTTTTTTAGGACGGACTTTAGTATTAACTTTCTTCACTCTATCTATTGTATATTCCGCTTTTTTTCGGATTCTCAACTTAATTTGGCGACGTTATCCAAGTTGATTATAGTAATCATAGATTATATTTTATAGAAATGAAAATATCAAAGAAAATGAATCCAGGAAAAACAAGCAAATTATATAGAGCTAAACGATTAATTAGAAAGAAAATACATATTATCAGTGCTTTGTTTTACCTTAACGTAAGTTGAGAGCTTCTTGTTATAAGGAGGCAATTTTCTTCGCTTCGCTCCGGTTCGCGTTCGCTAAAAGAATTTAATGCGTATTTAGGTAACGAAGCATAATAATATGGCTCAATAAATGAATGTTAATAATAATTAGGTGTTAATAATTTCGTATAAATGGCATTGGTGATCTGCGCTTGTTTTATCTTTGGACCCATTGATTAATTAGTTAAAAAATATAATAAATATATCGTACAGAGCGATAAAGATAACATCAAATTGGAATATCTTTAAAAATTCACATTATACTAATTACTTAGGTACTAAATTTAATAAAAATTTGCAAAAAAATTTGTGTTTATATTTTATAACTGTATTACAAAGTTGAATATTTCATTGACAATAATAAACGAAGTCTCACAATTACCAAACATAACCATAAAAACAAACGTTAGCACTCCATTCACTAAACGCCTAAACAATTAAAAAAGCTAGACGCACTCACCCGATTCTAAACCTTAGCAACCGTGTAATAAAATCGAGTATCCGTTACACAAAATATAATCCGGCATGTTTATGTAACATAGAATTTTCGTCTAAATATCAGGTTTTCAGGAATGTAAATTGTGTGTACAGGTGCCTTTCTTCTCAGCCGTGTTATATCTACATCTAGTACATAGTAGGTACATAATACATATCATATCAACATCAGGCCGTCACCCGGATAAATATCTCAAGAGTGGAGCCTTACGTGCCTACATAGCTTTACTGCAGTAGGGTGACGTCCACAGGGACTATTTTAAAATTAGAATACGCATTCAGTATAATATGTATTTTTTTTTTCAGAAAAAAAAAATGTGTTCCAATTTAGAAAAGCGCGCGCTCAGCTTAGAATGTTTAGAAGATTGTTCTAATTTAATTACTGGCAGGTTAGAAAACTGATGTGGGATATAATACAGATAATAAAAAAATGAGAATAAATCACAGGAATAAATATTTCTAAAATATTGCGGGGAACGAAACAATCACACTTTTATTACAATCTTCAGCTATAAAGTTCTCATGACAGATGCGAGTAATGAAAAATATTTGGTACGCAATAGTGCAATATAAAACTGACGAAAACATAATTTCCCGTGAATTCTTGTGCGAAACACCAAAATATTGCCTGACATTTAGTATCAAAGTGCTAAATACAATTCATCATTCCACAATTGTGTCAGGCCATAAAAACATCGCGTAAACGGTATCTCAGGAAGAGGATAACCGCGGCTTAACAATGTACGCATACGGCAGTGTGCAGTGCGCATGCCCGCGTTTCACTCATTCCGGACTATTTGTTTTGTCGTTACACTATCAAAAAGCTTTGGATTGCTCGCAAAGTAGCATCTTCTTTCCATATTTATCGTGTGTACGAACGCACCTCGACCCTTGCGTGGGGTTTAAAAAAAAACTCGACGCAGGCACGCGGTTGGTCGGAATCAATCAGTGATCTGTCAAGTGTTCGCGCCAATTGTTGACATTTAGCCGCGTCTCGAAGTTCGATTCGGTGTTTGAATTTGGAATAACGTTCACGCTGTGGAGGGAAATGTAAAAGGATAATACCATTGGGCGTAGATTTACAGGCGAGTTATCTGCAATACGGCAGAGCGACCGCAGAATCATTCGCGCGACAAATCTTAGTAGCGGAGGGTTCACGTACCTACGTAGGTGTATATAAAGAAATATAGTGAACTGTGGGAACTGGGTCTGAACTTTACGTGTGAACTTTTAATTACTGCGTGTGTGTCCGGCAAGATGAATATAACAACTACAGACGGTATGTACCATGTATGCAATATTATATTATGTTTCCATTGATCAATACATAATGCAGATTGTATGGAAACGATGTCGAAGCTCAAGTACTGAATCGATATTTTATCTCGCATGATAAAGTTTTTAATTACCGACTCTATTAATTAGCAGATAGAGCTCATATTTAAAGGGCGTAAGCGTTGTAGGTTACATGTTACATCTATTTTTGCTGATTTAAAAATAGTATAAGGGTTTTTTCTCCAAAATACAAAATGTAATAATTTGTGTAACGCTCATATTCTTTAGGTTATGATATTTTTATAGATGATTATTAATTGTTATCTATTAATCAATTAGTTATGATGGGAGAAATAATCTCGAAATTTTTTATTCTTTTATTACAGCGAAGTAACCTAAACATTGTAAATTAAACTATTGTAAGAGAAACAAGACAAAATAGAATATATATATAGAAATTAATATAACAGGTATTTCTGGTACCTACATTCTCCCTAGTGCCCTCTTGGTCTCAATAACTATATTATTTAACGAAATTGTTTCAGGCAGTCTTATATTACTGAAGTCAGGTCAATCGAGGAGGTCGAGTCAACAAATTTTCGGGACGCGTCACTTAAGAGCAAATTTATTTGTTTTGCTTATAGGTGACGCAGTAAACGATGACCTTAAGAACTAAGATCTTCAATCACTTAAACTCAAACTCAAGCATTTATTTATTCAATTACACTTCTACTAGAAGTACTTTTGAATTGTCATGACATAGTTTTACCAATTACCACCAATTCCGAAAGCAGTCTCTACGGAGAAGAACTTTAGATGTTGGTACTTATCTACATAAATTTTCATTCTTTACCTACTATAGGAGTTACAAAAATTGGTAAAGTAAAAGCTTAAATTTTTAAAGATCTAAACTGCCTTTAAATTGTCAGACTGAAACAAAATTTAAAGTTATAAAGCTTTTTCAGCATTCAAATAAAAAAGAATCATCAAAATCGGTTCACCCTGTCGAAAGTTCTGAGGTAACAAATCCAAAACCATGCAGCTGAATTGAAAACAACCAACTTTTTCGAAGTCGGTTGAAAAATCAGATATTTCCTCTTCCGCTTGCAGTGAAGGAATAACTTTGGCATATAAAAAACATACCAATTTGCCTTCAGTACCTCGAAATATTCACAAATAAAGAATACGCCATTACCCTCTGTCTCATGGGAAAGGGTTGAGAAAAACGGCAAAATAGGAAAACAGACAACGGTGTTTATTACTTATTTATCTCCGTATTGTTTATGTTGCAAAAGTATCCTCCAAAATATAAAATTTCTAAAATAAAATATATTTTCTTAGAATTTGATATTAACAATATTAATATTGATAATAGTAAATAAGCTAATAATTTTGATCTCTAAGTTCTGACAATAAATTCTTATTCTTAGAATATTGAGGCATAATGTAATAGAAAGGTATAGGAAACTACGAAAATACTTCAGCACTTAGTGTGCCTTCCGCCCTTTGCAGGAGCCCTACTTTCCACCTTCTATATATATTTCATGAACCCATTATCACACAATTCTTTTACTACATAGTAATACATACTTATGTATGTATTACTATATAGTAATACATACTTTTTTGGACCTTATGGTCCAAAATAGGTTAAAAGCTACTTATTTTTCTATTTTGAAACCTTTCCGTACAAGAAAATATAATTATTCACCCACCAAATCACCGAAAGGGCTTTGTTTATAAACTAAATGGCCACGTCTAATTATACTAAAACATCTGGAAATTTCGATTAAATTAAAACACCAGTCGGATTATAAAGACGAAATTGAATGCATTGCGTATTTCGTTCTCCGCATTTCATCTGCAGAGCGTACGGAATCAGCAATGTACTTCGCAAAATTAAATCGTCGCTGCTAACGTTATTATGTAAACGCTTGTAATTAGATTGTTTCGACTGGGTAATCGAGTTACCTGTGCGTTGATAATATAGCAATTATTTAGCTTTGTTCTTCCTTTTTCCCGGTTGATTTTATTTGCATTTGTTACTGTTGTGGTAATCTTGGTTTGTATGCAAAGGATTAATGCTATTTATTTAAGTATCAGGACATGGCTAATGTTAAGTCATTTTTTAAATTTGTAATAGTTGTATCGCTTTACGAATTTTATAAGGCTTAAGAGTTTGTTTGTCGCGATAATGTCAGAATCCACGGGTCCGATTTGAAAGAATATTTCACTGTGAAATAGTACATTTATCGAGGAAGGCTTTTTAGGCTATATATCATCACACTAGGACTAAGTACTTTATGATAGGTACTATCCGTAACGCAAAATACTTACCTTAATTAATTAATGTGGGTCAATATTCAAATATTTGTTAAGTAAACAATAAAGCCAATTCTCAATTAACAATAAGTATTTAAAATATAGAGTAAATAGGTAGAAATAAATGGTTTCATTATCATTTTTTTCTCTTTATTATTCCAGCAACAAAACGATAAAAGAAAACCTGAAATTAGAAAGAAAGAAAGAAACATTTATTTGACTCCACAAGATACAATGAACACAATACAATTTAAATGAATAATATATAAACGGAAAACAAACAATTACAAACAAATAAAACAAGTAAAAAAATTAAAATCACTACAGGTTACAATCTTATTAATAAAGTAAAATAAAAATTATTGAAAGAAACAGTAAGTGGAGCCAAACCAGGTAGCCACTCAGTATATGTTGCAACACAGTTGCAACACTGATTTTCAGTGGCCCCTCTCTGTAGTGATTGGAGCGGCAGTACGTTCGCAAATATATATTTTGATTAGAACATGTAAATAAAAACACACGATATACATACACATAAATAAATTTCACATTTTTCAACAATAACAATACATAATATAGTAATATCCAGATAGTATGATACCTACATAACCTACATAATATAAAATATGTTAAGGGGCCGTATCGATTTTAAGAGTGATTTTGACTTGTTTCTTTAATTCTTTAGGAGCTCGTTTAAAAAAACTAACTACTATGTTATATGAAGGTAATGGTATAATTTAAAATTCTCTAGAATATTCGATTATATAGATCTGCCGTAACAACGTTTGCGCTCCCGTATATAATCGAAAATTCTAGAGAACTTTAAATTATTCCATTTCTTTCATAAAACATATAATATGTATTTTTTTTATTGCAAATTTTTAAGCATTAACCTATCATTTTTTATTTTTTTTTAACTCTGTTGTAAGAACTAGAAATTCGACGCCATATACGCATAAAATTTCATCAAAGTAAGGCTATTTTAACTTAGATGTTCTTTGAATTTTTCAATAAAAGTACATAAATTGCCTCGAACATATTTTAGGATGTCTCAGTGTCTTTACTGTAGTATATTTTATAAGAAAACTTCTTCTATTAAATTCCGTGTAAAATACAAAGACACGAACATCCTGCATGGAAAAAATTGAAACACGCCTTAGGTTATTGGCTATTAAACAAACTGGACAATGAATATCAATAAATTGTCTCGAACGTATTTTAGATATTGAATGAATCTTTAATTTAAGATATCATCACACATTGTTACTAATTTAGTTTTGTTAAACGAGCTTCTAAAGAATTACAGAAACAAGTAAAAATCACTCTAAAATCGATAAGGACTCTTAAGACCTAATGAGAAATACGCGGATTTTGAACTCCTGTAGCAGGTGTTTTTTATATTTAATTTTAAAAGAGTTTAATGTGTTGGAGTTTAATATTGGTGGTGAAAGATTGTTCCAACACTTAGTTGCGGAATATTTGAAACTTTCCCTGAAAGCAATTGTGAAACTCCTCGGCATGGCAAGTTTTCGAAATGAGGAACGGGTGTCATAGGCGCTGCCTTCCCCCATCCAGGTTAGTTTGTCGTATAGATATTTCGGGGCTTTTGTTATAACCACTCCAAAAAGGAGTGACGCGAGGTGCAACCGCCTACGATATTCCATTTTAAGGCACCTAGCCTCTACCAGGTACGGAGTAATATGGGTCCTGGGAGGAATGTCCCAACAAAAACGCGCACACGCGTTTTGAACACGCTGTATCGCATTTTTGCTACGGCATAATAACCTGGGACCATACATAACGTCGGCATAATTGAACTTGGAGAGTACCAGACTCTCACAGAGTCGGATTCGTACATCGATGTTTAGGTGTTGTCGAATGCGATACAGGAGCTTTTATTAGGGTGACAAATCAACATCGAGCTATGCTGCGCTGTACTGCGCTGTGCTGTGCTGTGTTTCTTAAGCTACGTTTTTTTAACGATGCTGCGCTGTACTGCGCTGTGCTGTGCTGTGTTTCTTAAGCTACGTTTTTTAACCTTCCTATACTCGCGCGTTGGTCTGTGAGACCGACGAAACACATTTTCGTAATTATTTTTATGCAGGTAAATCCTGTGAAGTCGAGTTCCTTGCTAGTTTCCGGATTTGGGGCTAACTTCATTTTAGTGCAGGTCGCGGCGTGGTCGGCAGAAGTTCACGTGTCATAGCGTTTGGCGCCAATCGGTCCATGAGACCGACGCGAGTATAGGTGCAACTTTTTGTGTAAGTATTAATATTATATATTTTGTACATTTATATATTTTTTAAGACTTTGAATACTTTATGAAGTATGTATAGTAAAATATATGTATGAATGTTGCTCTAAATTACATTTTGACCAATTTTTTAGGCCATACTTCATGTCAAAATGAACGATGATCAAATCAGATTGTTGCTGGAAGAATCAAGTTCTGTTTCTGCTATGAAGACGAAAATGACAGTGAGGTGGAAGACAACGTGGAGATACAAGAAGAGACATACGAAACCGAGCAAGACGATGACAATGAAGAGATATCTGAAGTTCCCGTGATTTTTACTTGGGAAAAGATGGACAGACAAGGCTCAAAACTAAGCCAAACATAGATAAATATGTGCTTTGATATGTTTATTATTATTACTTAGAAGTTTATTTTGTTTTGAAAAAGAAGTTCTGTTTTTAAAGTGAAACTTTTATTACATCGTCTCAAACTTTTTGGTCTGTGTAGCGCATGTCGCGTGTATCGCGGCTGCCGAGTAGGTATACCTACTCGGCAGCCGACCGTCACGCGACATGCGCTACACAAAGCAGTGTTCGGAACCGTTCGAACAGTTTCACTTTTACCGTGGTTTCATAAAACCACACAACATTTTTTTTAGTTTAGTTTAGTTTAGCCGGGCGGCCGGCCGGTACCGCCGCAAACGCTACGTCCCGCAATTTTTAAATCTGTAATATCTTCGAAAATATTCACTTAAATCATACGGTGTAAAGGGCCATATAGATCTATATTAAATGAACAATGTATTCAAGGTATTTAATTGGTTAAGGATTAATGCTGTATTGGTTAAAATCGCTTCGAAAATTAGCCATTATTTGTCGTAAAAAGTAAATGACAAAAATAAGTTATTGTGGGTTATCCATAAGAGATAGACATATACCATCGCGGACTTTTCTGTAGACCTTTTCAATGTGTATAATACTTAGTACATTATTATGATAGAACTCGTAGGGTTCAGCCTGCGTTTGCAATGTAAGCGGAATAAATGTAATTTTTTACGACATCACATTAGAAACCTCAAAAATAACAGTACTTCTCCACTATTTAATGGATGTTATTATACATATAAACATTCCTCTTGAATCACTCTATCTATTAATAAATAACCGGCCAAGTGCGAGTCGGACTCGCGCACCGAGGGTTCCGTACAAATAAGTTTAAAATTATTAAAAAAATATATATTATGTGATGTAACTAAAAATTTATGGTTTTCGTAATTTTTCCTTTATCTATGCTATAAGACGTTGCTTCGTACCAAATTTCAAGATTCTGAGTTTACGGGAAGCACCCTGTAGGTTTTGATTCCCTTGCAAGTGTCGAAAATTTGCGGCATAAACGGCTGTATCTTTTGATTGCGTTTGCTTAGAAGTTTGATTTTTTCACAGCTTCAAGGGACAGTAGACCTGAGTAATTGATATAAATTTCAGCTTCATACCTCCACGCGTTCCTGAGAAAAAGGGTCTTGACAGACTGACGGACGGACAGACGGACAACAAAGTGATCCTATAAGGGTTCCGTTTTTTCCTTTTGAGGTACGGAACCCTAAAAAAAAACTGCATCAAAATCCGTTGCGTAGTTTCAAAGATTTAAGCGTACAAAGGGACATAGGGACATAGGGACAGAGAAAGCGACTTTGTTTTATACTATGTAGTGATAAGCTCGACACAGCGCAGCATGGCAGAGCTCCATAAAAACATAGCACAGTTCGGCACAGCGCGGCTCAGCATGGCGGGTAGCGCGCCTCGCTCGAGACTGCTGCGTTTTTAAACAGAGCGTAGCCTCACACAGCGCAGCACAGCATGGTTTGTTTGTATCCTCATTAAAATATTAGATGAGCGAGTTGACCAAACACAGCACAGCGCAGTACAGCGCAGCATAGCTCGATGTTGATTTGTCACCCTAATAAAAGTCGATAAAAACAATTAGCTATAGTTGTATTCACATATTTTTCGAAACGAAGGTTTTCATCGAAGATCACTCCTAAATTTCGAGCCTCATTTACGCGTTCTATAGAATTATTTTCAATGAAAATAATTGGGTTCTCACACTCAATCCTACGGACCATATTAGGAGTGCCTAAATCCATATATTTTGTTTTGTCCTTATTCAGCACCAGTGAGTTCTCGCGAGACCAAGCTGATATACGATCTAGATCGCTGTTAAGTTTTGCGGTTGATGCAGCTGTCTGTGAGGGATCAAATGAAATATATAATTGAATGTCATCAGCATAGGCATGGTACTTACAGTGCTGTATACAATCAAAAATATCGGCACTGTAGAGAATAAACAATAATGGACCGAGTATAGATCCCTGAGGTACAACCCTGGTTACTGGTGTACACTGTGACTGCGAACTGAAACCATAAAATGTTAGCTTGGACAACAGCAATGGCACATTGAGAGTATCGAAAGCACGTGAGTAATCTAACAACACCAACAACGTACCCTTGCCACTATCGTGCGCGCTCAAAATATTGTCCAGCACGTCAGTCAACGCTGTAGCCGTACTTCGGTTCTTACGAAATCCGGATTGTAATTCAGGCAATATATTATTGCCTTCAAGATACGCCATCAATTGCTTATGCACAACTTTTTCAAGCTCCTTTGACAGACAGGGCAAAATGCTAATCGGGCGGAGGTCTTTATCAGCTAAAGGATTTTCTTTTTTGGGGATAGGTTTTACAAGTGCATGTTGCCATAATGCTGGAAAGGTACTGGATGATATAGAACTGTTAACAATGTCCGTTAGCACCGTTAAGGTCATGGACGTTGTTAGATGGAACATGTCTAGTGATATATCATTAACACCAATGGCTTGTGATTTTAACTCTTGTAAAGCTTTTAAAACAGTGTCCTGAGGCTTTAGATTAAAAGAAGCGTCACTATGACGATGATGTTGATATCTCGTAAGTGTTTGGGGGAGAACATGATCGTGTCCAGGTATGTCAAGAAAATGAGCACTTAATTTGTTGGGGTCGTGGAGATGCGTTGGGAGGATAAGGTCTGATCTCTGTTTGACATTAACCTGAGCCTTTATATGTTTCCATAACACTTGCGGGTTTTTAATATTAGCATTGATGAAAGTGTCAAAGTAAACTGTTTTTTCGCGAAAGATAGCCGAGTTTACATACTTTTTTAGATCAGTATAAAACGCTTTATGACCAGACTTTTTAGATCGTCGAAAAGTATCTTGAGCCTCATCCCGGCGCCTCATCATCATTTTTATATTGTAGGTCAACCAAGGAGGATATTTATGTTTTATACAGATAGTCTTTTTGGGTGCATGGAGATCAAAAACATATAAAATAAAAGCAGTTAGAGCGGTCACTTTGTCATTGACATCATTCAAACTAGAAATAAACTCCCAATCCAAGGACCTTGTTAAAATTCTCTAAGTTAATATCCTTAATTGGCCTTGATGAGATCCACTTTGGTGTTAGCTTATCAATTTTGAAGTTAAAAGTGCATGAAACAAATGCATGACCACTTAGGTCCTTGATATAGTCTATTTCAGTAGGTATTCAATACAGTGGCATTAGTACACACCAAATCAAGTAACGTTTCACTCGTATTCGTGAAATGTGTAGGATTAGAGATAATCTGCTTTAAGTTAGTAGCAATTAAGAAATCATTTAATTTTTGGTAATTAATGTGATTTAAATCTAAAAAATTTACATTGAAATCTCCGACAAGAATAATATTATCACTCCATATGAATGAACCCACAGATTCCATTAAAGCTGCCAAAAATAGATCTATCGACATCCATGGTGGTCGATATGCCGTGCCAATGACAATAGTTACACGACGCACCACTACCTTAACCCACATCTGCTCAACCTCATAATTACTAGGGTGAGACAATGTACGTGCATTAATGCCATTCATAATATAATATCCTACACCTCCACCACGGGAACGCACACTCGAAGGGCGTGGTACATGCCGGAGACAATACCCGGGGACACGAGGTGCACGACCGCTTTCTCCTTCCCGAAGCCAAGTCTCGTTTATGGCCAGCAGGTCCACACCGTGTCGGTCCATCGCGACTAGAAACTCATCATGCCGAGTACCAAGGGATCCAGGATTTAGCAAACCAATTTTAAGTTTATTTTACACGCTTTATATTAGCTTCACCTGTATGTTTGTTTGTTTGTAACCGACTTCTTTGGGCGCGATTTTGACCCACTTTAAACGGCCAGATTTCGTTCAAACTTTGTATTTGATAAAATAAATAATAGTTAAAAAAAATAAAAAACACGCTTTTTATAGAAAACCGACCTAAAAGCGTGTTTTTTAGTTTTTTTAAACTATTATTATTTAAGACCAAACATCATTTACAATACAATAGCACAAAATACAACAAATAATGTATAGGAGTAGTTTAAAAAAATAATTTGAATACGCTGCTTTAAAAATAAATAATATTAGAATAAATAATATTAGAATTATAATATAATATAATTACATGTAATATAGAATATAGAAAATATGAATAAAATACATTTTAATACATTTACGTAGCAATAAAATTTGTAAATATTTTTAATTCGTCTACCGCCCAATACGTGACACAATAACATCATAAAAAATAAGAAATATAATATAACTACAACTTCCAGGTAATGTCTACAACAACAACCGTGTCTTAAATAATATTTAATATTATACATTGTTATTTTTTTGCCTACAACAAATAAGATTCTATACATAACATACAATAGTAGACAACACACAAATTTTATGAAATGATTGTTGAAGTTAGAAAAAATGATAATGAAAATAGTAATTAATGAATGAATAAGTTCATGATATCGATTACAGGCTAGTTCTAAACAACTTATTATAGTTAGCAACAAATTAATCTTTACCAAAAACACTATCTATATCCCCTATTGATTGTATATAACAAATTCTCGAATTAGAGTCTTTTCTAGCATATATTCGACCACCCCTAGTCCATATAAAACGCCAATCATGACCCTTTTGTCGCGCTAAATAGAACAAGTTGCGATTCGTACGAGTTAGATGTTCATTTATATAAAACCGGTTTGTTGTTGTGCCTATCCCAGTAAATTAGCAATTTTCAGCTCGTTTTATCCCTTTAGAACCTGTGTTCTGGAATGTTAGTGACATTTTCAAAGGAAGCAATATCAGAATATAGTCTGCACGTAATCAAAAGGAGCCTCCGATGCGGTTTCCCTAAGATTTGATAGCCGTGGTCCCTTCGAAGGTTCTGGAACATAAAATGGTCGTAAAATAGAATTGGATTAACAAAGACGTGGGTGTTTTTTGGTTACGTTACGTGTGGTTGATGGGTATTGTTTAGCATATGCAATAACGGTATATGTTTAATAGGTAGATATAATAAAATATAGGTGAAGATAATTATCAATGTTAGAGGATCCTAAGCAGCTAAGGTCCTCCATGTATCGTTTGAATTTGTTTTCTTTAAAGATAGTTAAGTGTGAAATTGCTTCAAAATCAAAAGAATTAAATCTAACCATCTCTGATGTAGTACAAGAGCCTATTTTTTAATTTTTACTGGTAATGAACATGATCGTCAGATCGTGTCAGTGCTCAAGAAATGATACGAAGGTGATCATTTTATATTTATTGCAGTCAACAAAATGAATTATGATAAAAAAATGTATAAAGAGTGGGGAGCGTGAGGTTTTTTCGTTACGGAATTTCTCGATTCGGTCCCCGCGCTCAAGGCCCGCGATAGAAGCTATGCAATAGCTTAAAAGCAAGGACTTAGAATTCTTAACTCAAATTCTAGATCCCCACATAAGATAATTGATCCAATCTATTAGTGTGAGGTCCTTTTGTGATTTAGTAACATAACTAAAATTACATTATAATGGCCCATCTTCCTTCGCATTCGATCAAATTTTTTAATTTAATCACACTGTTATTAAAACGCAATATCAAACATATCAATGTACAAAAACGACGTCGCTAAGCAAGAATTACCGTCATTTTTCAAGTGTCCCACTCTGGTTATGACGTAACGTAAACAAGGGGCAAAGAATCAAATATTGATACTCACGAAATAGGTCAGCTATTCTTCCACCTCATACTGTTTGAGCCGTTTCCTTTCTTCAAGTACCCTCCATAATCACTTTATTCTGTTCACAATTATACAGGTAGAAATTACATGTAAAATTTATCTTATCCCAATAACATACAATTATTTGCGTATTGATTTTGGATATTGTAGGATGTGTATTTGATTTTTAATTTCGACTATTCTCAGCGATGAGTTTAATTATTATGAAAACTACTTCTAATATATGTTAAAGCGTGGCTGTATTACGTAATTAAATACTGATATAATATTTCTTAGACATCTTCAATCGACCAAAGTCGGTACAAGAATGACTCGCAACTGCAGACGACCGTTATTTATAGGACGATCAAACAACTATTTGAGTGGTGTGAGTCAACGCAAGTGTTATTGTGTTGTTTTGATCGTTATTTTGAATATGACATGTAATATTATTATTTGATAATTAAATGATTATTAATACTTTTATCCATTTGATTATTATTAAAATAAGTTCATCAATTGATTAACTTTTAAAATATAATTTTATCGTTAAATTAGACGCGCTAACACGGCCATTCTGAAAAAAGCTCGTGCTCTGAGCGGTAATTAAAAAACTTCAGCTGGTGACATTCAGACTTGTTTTAAGTGCATAATATTCAAATTATTTGTTTCTTTGTCCAGTTGTCAGACTAAACCACTGTCTGAGTCCATACTGACAAGTGACAATCAGGTTATTATTATTTCCCGCCCAGTTGTAAGACTAAGTCACAGAAAACCCGTACAGACAAGTGGCATTCGATTATATTATTACCTGCCCAGTTGTCAGACTAAGTCACAGAAGACCCGTACAGACAAGTGGCAATCGATTGTATTATTATCTGCCCAGTTGTCAGACTAAGTCACAGAAGACCCATACAGACAAGTGGCATTCGATTGTATTATTATCTGCCCAGTTGTCAGACTAAGTCACAGAAGACCCGTACAGACAAGTGGCAGTCGATTATCATAATTCGTTTCCATTACCGCTAACACGGTCATCTAAATTTGGCTTTGGTACTATTCTTACACGTATATAGGACACAATAGTAGTCTTGCAATTGCTTGTACTTTTCACTTCATAGCAATCATTGTCGAGTATTATTGTGATTTGATATTTACATAGGATTCGATAGCTCAACGAGTTTTTCCAGCTGCGAAAAGCGACTTCTGTATCTCAACTCTCAATCAGTGATAGTCATTCATCCTGTAACATAATTAAGACACAAGTTATATCTGACATGGCCAAAACAATAACGTCCTCGTACGTTCATTTAAAATAAGTACGATAATTCATCTCATTATGTCAAAAAAAAAAACATTTTTTTAACACAAACACGACCGCTCGGCCACACTGACCTTATAGAACACCAATCACATCCACATGATGAACTTAAACTCAAATATTGATTTATTCAACTGGACTTTGCTTAGAAGCGCTTTTCAATCGTCAAAATACAGAAAAATAATAATGTACCACCACAATAGCTTACACTGGGCGCAATCGAAGGCACCACATTGGATTCAAATTCCCTGGGATCAAAAACTTATTATTTGTGACATAAGCACGTCGTTCGCTTACCACAATTAAAGGCTCAAATATCCTGGACAACCGCCCGGATTGCACATCACATTAAATATTGATGAACTACATTACCGTTACAATATTCCACACCACAAACATTTACTTCACACAACGCACAAGAAAACACACATTGTGCGAATTCCTTCATCCTTGTTTACTTGAAGTCAATTCAATTCAATTTTTTCGAAGGTTGAAGTCCACAGTCGCATACTGTCATGATGGTGACAGTGACAGTTGCACACTGTCATGTAGTATGATGGAAGAATTTGTGCCAGCCTGCCAGGATTCCGAGTGAGGGCTGGTTCATCCTCTGCTTCTGATGTTAAAGCGTGGCTGTATTACGTAATTAAATACTGATATAATATTTCTTAGACATCTTCACTCGACCAAAGTCGGTACAAGAATGACTCGCAACTGCAGACGACCGTTATTTATAGGACGATCAAAACAACTATTTGAGTGGTGTGAGTCAACGCAAGTATTATTGTGTTGTTTTGATCGTTATTTTAAATATGACATGTAATATTATTATTTGATAATTAAATGATTATTAATACTTTTATCCATTTGATTATTATTAAAATAAGTTCATCAATTGATTTACTTTTAAAATATAATTTTATCGTTAAATTAGACGCGCTAACATATATATAATGAAGAATGTCATAAAAATTACTGCTTCATTTGTCCAAACGACGTGTAAAGTTTCTGTCTAATAACTATAGAAATAATACTTCTGCTAAAACCATAAACCTCTGTTTATCTTATTTTACATTTAGCTTAAAAATTGCTATAAAGATATAGCGATGGTTTATATATTGTTTAAATCTAGTATTTTAGTATTATACTAGATTTCCGCCCGCGGCTTCGCCCGCGTTTTCAAAGGAAAACCCGCATAGTTCCCGTTCCCGTGGGATTTCCGGGATAAAACCTATCCTATGTGTTAATCCAAGTTACCCTCTATATGTGTGCTAAATTTCATTGTAATCGGTTCAGTAGTTTTTACGTGAAAGAGTAACAAACATCCATACAAACTTTCGCCTTTATATAATAGTATTAAGATTATATTTGGTTTCAATTTAAAATCATTTAATTAATGGTAACTTCAGAAAATACATTTAATGCTAAACCGTTGTTATCAAGGAGGTACAAAGCGCCTCAATCTTTCTGGATTAATAAACATACATGTCTCTTTTGGGCATAATGTAAAAAACAAAAGTCTTCAAAGTAGACGCATTAGGGATAAACAATCCGACTTAACATTATATATTTACCCACTCATTGATGGGTACGCATACAATATTCACGACAATAAATCCCCACGTTATATAATATTTAAGCTGACAACTTTGCAATTAGGAAGACGTAACAGGGCCCTTCGCAAACCACTCAAGTACCTTGAAACTTATCTGGTTTCGACTGCTGAAGGAAATATTTCGCACGAAAATAACTCGCAAACATTGACATACCTGCGCCATTTTTATTGGAGATGTAAAAGTAATTTGTATCTATTATTGTACATACTAAATGATCTGATGAATTTTGTCCGAAGTATTTCATTGTATTGCTATTAATAGTGTGCTTTTGTAAACCAAAATAGGAAAGAATGTTCAAATCATTGTCTTGCTTTTAGAAACTAACGAACAGCGCGGTATTGAAATGCATATGTCGTGGCCATATCGTAGATTTGCTCATTTCATGATATGATCGATCATTTCACGAAATGGTCGCATTTCATGAAATGGCTAACATAGTTTGATCAGATCGTTAAATCGTCAACGTTTCACGATTTGGCCATCCACATTTGGCCAGATCGTATAAAATATAAAGAGTCCATAAAATATTAAAAAAATTCAGAATATTCTAAAAACTTGTTTAATGTCATTTAAGTTAGTGCCGCGGCAGCGGCCGGCGAATGCTAGAAGCGAATCGTTTTTGCAATAAAAAACAGTTAGGTTAGGTTAGGTTAGACTTTGATAAACAACGCACGAGCCGAGCGAGCAAAGCGAGCGTGCCGCGGCAGCGGCCGGCGAGTGCCAGAAGCGGATCGCTTTTTAAAAAACAAACAATTATAATACTATAGTAGGATATACTATAAATATATATCCTAAAAGAAAAAATGCGTCTTAAATTATTTCATTTAAGACGCATTTTAACAATGGCTGGTAATTGCGATCATAATATGAATTAGCCAGTCACTTCAATTCACGACATAAACTGTCTGGAAATAAGAGGTCATAATACGGTCCCAGTATAGTTTATTAGGCGGTCTTATCATTTAGTAGTGATATCTTCCAAGCAACCGAGGCAAAAGGTAACAAGTTTACTAAAAATTACTACATTTCAAGCTGTTTTTCGAGACAAGGAATACAAAGAGGGAATACAGTTTAAAGCTTAAAATAAACATAAAGGTAAATAAGGTAAATTACATTAAGGTTTTATTTTTGAAATCCCACTCTTACATACCTCTACAGCAATGTCTACAGCGAACAATCTTCCGTAGAATGTCGTAACTTTTGATTGCTCCTATCTCTTAGTTCAGTGTAGTTGATAGAATGTATTGTGGATGGTTATTCGTTTTGGAAGTATTTTTCTAAATTTCGCTTTGTACACGCTTTTTAAATTGATATGTGAACGTGAATATATATCTGTTTATGTCAATTATGTTAACTGGTAAACATCAGTCCATATTATTATAACTACAGGGTTTTAAGGTGGTTTTAAGGCGTTTTCTAGCCGTAACAAAGACATTTATTTTTAACTAATTCTACCAGAATAGATAGTGTCCTATACATATAAGTTCTCCTTTCTATAAAACCGCACAAAAATCTATAATATGTGCAATAACAAAAATAGATACATACATACTACTCCACAACGATTATTATGAGATAGTATCAACTATCATTCACATTATTTTAATATGCATTAATAATAACAAGTATTTTTTTCATTCCAGGTAAGGCCCAGTACTGCAGGAAAAAGATACAGTGAACATAACATATTAATTAAGTAAGTTTCTTTAAGTGGGTAAGTATGCACCACATTATAAATTGAGTCCGTATTCCTTTTAAATCGTGGCATAATATAAACCTATTTATATACAACACACATTGATTATATAATAAAGAAACTAGTGACCTTTCACTTTCACCTTTGGCTTTTAAAGTGCATTTACTCGAATTATTGCGATTAAAAGTATAATATTTCTGTGAAAGCTATTTTAACATCATCAACCTAGCAAATAAAAAGTTGGTCGATTCTCACGAAACAATCACGAGTTCGTAGTCATTTTATGTTTATAGTGAAATTACATGGAAACCATTAACGCAAAGAACATCCTACTAATATTAAAAATGCGAAAGTTTGTGAGGATGGATGTTTGTTACTCTTTCACGCAAATACTAGTGAAAAGATTACAATGAAATTTGGTAGCTGAGACCCAGAATAAGACAGGCTACTTTTTATCCCGGACCCACAGGAACGGGAACTATGCGAGTTTTTCTTTGAAAACGCAGGCGAAGCCAGGGTGGTAATCTAGTTCTATATAATTTTGCATGGAGTTTTGTTGATAAAAATATACCTACCTTCCCTTATATAACTATTGTCTTAATATAGCGTGTCGTGATTTGTGTTGTATTTCTTATTGAACTATGTGTTTAAAACTGAATGTATTTGAAATATTATTACTATTTTTACAATTGAAGTTGTACATATTTTTGGTGAGCATAATATTAATTTTAATTCCTTCAGTTTAGATTGGCATTTCCATCGTATATTTTTGTTTCAGAAAAATCAAGCCAGTATTACAATGTCAAGATACACATAAATTATCTATTCTACTTAACATTCCAAAACAAAAATTGCCAAATACTTTAACCAATTGTAAAAAGGAGGGTATATCACGACGTCGTGCGACAAATTTGAGCCATGTAGATCCCCATAGCTCGTTAGTATGCGTAGTGCAGTCGACGCGAGTAGACGTCCGACATCCACTCGATATTTCCCCGATATCCTGATTTATCGCCGGGGGTAACATTAATCAAACTATCCTTGAAGAAATATTGTCGACGTTCACTTAATAGCGCCATAAGTTCCAATTTAAACGTTCATTTCTTTCGCATTTGCGGTTGATCAGGATGGGGTGATGCGTATTTTCTTTGGAAATAATAACGTACACCGATATTTAAGAACATTTTCTGAATTTTCATTGCATTAATGTGTTCTTAAACATTGTTTATTATGATTATAAAAGCATTACGGCTTGACATTTCTCAATAAACATATCATTGTATGAATACCTTTTCAAACGTTCTTTATAAATTAAGGTTTTCACTCATTTACTTCTTGACGAAATACCAGAATACTGTAAGCTATTATTATATAGTTACATTCTGTACATTCTAACATTTATATGTACTACTACATTAAGAAACAAAACACACCCACAAAATTAGACTAGTTGCGTGCTGTGGCCAGAACATAATCATATTAAATTGCACCACGCCTTGTAATCCTCTTAAACTATAAATCTTCTGAGCTAATACCACATATGATATCCAAATTATTTGGCAAACCCAGAAATTTGACTGGAGAATCTGCTTTGAAAACAACTTTAACACGAAATACATTAATATAATTTTTGCTTTAAAAAAACATTATGTATTTTGTTTATTAGATTAAAGATACATACTTATTTAACGTTATGCTTACCTTGTTAACATAATATATGGAATTATTCAACACCAATTATTTCTCGTTCTGATTATCTGCTAGAGGTTTAACTCGCCCAAATATAATAAGTTATATACCTATAGTAAAAATATGACCAAAACAATGTTATTTAGTTGTGATAATGTGTAAATTATCATCAAAGAGAATACAAATACTACGTCATATTCTGTCTGTTTGATTAACATGAAAGCAACTGATCAAGGTATGTTTTTATGAGGTTAAATAATAAAGTAGAATGGCATTTATATTATATAATTATAATAGGCATGACGACAGTATCCATAAATGATCGTATTAGTGTTTTTAAGGGAAAATGTATAATAAATAAATTAAATTTAGTGACTTAGAAATCTTAAAAACATTAAGATTAATGAGATTATCAATAAAATAAAACATTGAAATTCTGCAGTTGGCCATTTTGACTAAAACACGCGTGACGTCACGCTTAAGTAAACAACTCACGTCAGATGTGTTTTGTTGTTATGAATATGTTGAGAATACGCATTTTTATTTATTTTCTATTGTTTCACGTATGCTTTATCGACTCAGAACAGAAATATAATTGCGAATTCACGAATACGTGGTTCGGGGTTCTCCACGCTAACTTTATACAATCATTTCTTATTATTTTCTCGCTTGAAATAATTACTAACACATTTTTGAGCATTATTTTTATGTGGATTCACACTGCAATACTGCACACCACTTATAAACTTTGAAATTCGTTTCTATAACACATATTAAATAAATATTTTTTTTAATTTTCTTCGCAATGCGTACAAATAATTACGTATTTACTAAAGAGTGACGTCACGCCTACGCCATGACACCTGCGACCTGTTTTGGCACAGTTAATAAATATTTTTTGAAAAATGGCTTTTATCTTCGTTAAATTTAAGTATATTACCGAAATATAGGGTTTTTCTTGTATAGTAAACGTATACACACATTATGGAAGAGGATTTCAAAATCTTTCGTCATGCCTATTACTGGACACTAATTCCTTGATTGCGTTGACATTAGTGTGTGTGCATGTGTATCTTTATCCACTTACTAGCTGTGCCCCGCGGTTTTACCCCTATTGCTCCGCTCCTGTTGGTCTTAGCGTAATCGTATATAGCCTATAGCCTTCCTCGATAAATGGGCTATCTAACACCGAAATAATTTTTCAAATCGGAAGTAGCTCCTGAGATAAATGCGTTAAAACAAACTCTTCAGCCTATATATTATATTAAGTATAGACTAATGCGTTTTTTATATTGAATCCTTATAAAGAACCATCTTGAACAAGAAAACAGCTTCAGAGAAGCGTGTTGAACCAATTTACCTCTAATTAGCGTACATTAATTACACGTTTCTGGGAAGTATGCGATCCCTACAATAGTGTTAGTTCAACAAACAATGCTTTGCATTGAATATGCATACAGTATTGATGTAACTATATTACATAGATGTAAGCATAATATTATATTGGCTGAATATATCAATGAATATCTTATTGAAAATTAGTTGGATATAAAAACTTATATCCAACTAATTTTCAAACGACTAGATTTCAGCCTTTATTAGTATGTTGTTATACGATCCTTGTTTTCAAACAAAGTATGGAAACTTTCTCTCTACACTCTATCTTAAAGCGTATGAATTTTAACGTTAAAAACTTACGTACTAATTTATAAAACACAAGCACAAAGAAACAAAAAAATATAGCAATATTTTCTCTACTTATGTTTATTCAAAACACGAAAGCAACTACTTAACAAAACGCTATTGTAAAATCTTAAGTAGGGATCGAAAATAAGCTGAACATTATACAATTTTACATATCTAACATTTTCAAACCCTTTCCCCTACCATGATCTTGACATATTTCACTTGATCGAGAAAGGTATGCTTTGCATTTAAATCGAATTCACAACAGAATATTCTCAACTCGAAGCATGCATTCATTATATTATTTACTTCTTTATTATATTTTTTTTAATTATGTGCTTTGTATATTTTTATGTACCTACCTATCATTGAGATCTAATTTTGTTTTAGGTATTTTGTTTAGGATGATGCACATTTTGATACACCAAATAAAGAATCAGTCACCAAATAGTAGTAAAGTATTTACCTAATTAATAAACAAGGCTGTACTCTCTTCAGGTACTCATTTAATTTAAAAATCTATCAGCTGACAATAGCATCCAGATTTATTTCACTACAATACAGCGCATTTCTTATCGTCATTTTATTAAGTCTGAACAAAAAAATTTGACGTTGATAAAAACGACCCGTAAATAACTTTTCCTTACCTAAGACCTCAATCAAAATAAAACGCACACTCAACTCGAACGTATTTCGCTCGAGAACCCCTAGTAGTAACTTCAGTTTCTCCTGCGCAGAACAGAAACTGTTATTTATTGAAAGTCATGAATACAAAGCAGAGTCGACTCGTACTTTTTACTTTCCTTTTTGTTTTATTGTTTGTTTGTTTACGCTTTGCAAGGGGAAAAGAATTTCTTTATTGAATACGAAAGTTACAAAGCCGCGAACATAATTTTGAGAAGAAAATGTACGTTTATGTATAAATTGATTGTTGCCTGTATTTTTACGTTGTTATTATAATGTATTGGTTTATTATAAAATGGATGAATAGTTAGTTTCGGAATTTACAATATTTGACTATGTATAAAAGTACGAGGTATTTTTTAAAAAGAAATGAGTGTTTGTACGTATTGCCTTACGGTATGGATAAATTCATGTTTTTGTTTGTTTTTCTATTGATTAGCTTGATGGTTGATATTATTTTAATAATAGCTATAGATATAAAATAGCTTATTCGATAGCTTTTCCTTATATTTGTTGAATGAACTAAACGGTAATAATTTTTTTCTACTTTTTTCTCCTCACTGAAATCTTCAAAAGCTCTTCACTTTTTTACTTTTTCTATCCAAAAAGTTTCTTATAATTTTCGTTACGATCGAGAGAATTGGCAACTGCAAACTGGCTCCACATCTCACGGCTCTAACTGATTTATCTCCTTTCTTATTGCCTCCAATATACGCAATCTAGTTATTTCAGAACATCGCTATATAATATTTGATCTTCATTTGTATTTTAATCGAATTTTGTTAAGGTGGTGTTACCGTTATTAAATCGGAGAGGATATTTTATGATAGATATGAATAATGATGACTTTGAAATTATTCAGGAATCTTTTATTCCATCTAAAATTTATTACTTTTTTCTTAAAAATTATAAGGAATAAGAATTAATTAATGAAATTTAAAAACTATTCTAATGTCAACCAAAATACTTTTAAATAATAACTTACGCAATAGCAAAATGCAGTCCTATCTCGAACGTTTGTGATGTATGTTTGTTACTCTTTCACGCAAAAACAACTAAACCGAATATTTAGAAGCATTAATTAATGTAACAGAATAACTATACCCGTAAAAAAAACTTACTTTTAGTGCTTTTAATCGTAGTTTAATTCGCAAAACCGCGCGGTTTCAATTAAAAATCAAATAAATCCCCTCTAAAGACGTTAAAATCTTCATTAAACAGATTATTATCATCGTAATTCACTAAATAACATTTTCCAATATTTTATTCAGATCCGGACCTTGACCCTTGCTGAGTTACTGATAAATTATGTAAAGCGAACGTTCGGAAGCAAAAATTGTAATAGATTTTCACTTAAATGTTTTATGCCGAAATTCGTAAATTTTTAGTACATTTTAGCGAAAACAAAATGTTCAAATTATTTTACGAATTAAAAGGTTAATAACGAAGGAATAACGATGCGACAATGTTTAGATTATCTTTAATAGATTACACTGAAATGAAGAAATTACTATATGTACCTATAGGTGTGTATGAGGGATTTTCAGTTCACTTTTTCAAGAAATAATAATAACAGTTATATGTTTTATACGTATACCACTTTTATAATTCAGAAAATCGAATAATAATCTTATTTTGTTTAAATAGGTATTAACTAAGAGAAAGTATTAATTGCATTCCTATATTTTTCTTAAAAGTCATAGAGTTGTTGTAATTTTTATGCTTAGCCATTTTGACGTCAGAGCGGAACGTAGAGTTATATTATCTGTGGCGAAATACACTACATACATCCACACATTCGGATTTGTAATTAAAGTACGTTTTCACTTTTCCACTAAATTTTAATAACATACACTTACAAATAAAACACTACTACTTTTAACCCTACAGTAGTAGCGTATCTAAAAGTGACGTGTGAGGTCGCGTGGTCTACAAGGGTATACCATTTTTAAAACAAGAAAAAGTACACAAATTAATTCAAAAGTCTATTATTTATTTATAAATCTTCATTACTATATATTTACTATTTAAAATAATCAACAAAATATACAACCATATCTTTTATGATTAGAAAAAACAACTACAACAAAAAATACCTCTTTTTCAGTCGTACTATCACATAATTCACATTATATGAGATCAAAAAAAAATAAATACATAATAAACCTAGTCTTATCAGTATTTTGCAAACAAATTGTATGCTTATTACAATTTCAAAATGGTCAGAACATATAAACATTTTGCACGTACTGCACACCTTTCGTGTGTTTCAAATACGGGCTCTAACGCAGTCATGGTACCGACCGAAATAATTTCTTCGAATTGGTCCGTTTTTTGTCGATGGCCGGGTTTCTTGGTGTGAAAGAACTAAGAAATCTTTTATTTTGAGGGAAAGGATTCTTGGCAATGTCATTGTCTGATCTTTTGGCGCATCCACATATGCCACCGGCTTATGCCGCCAGGTTTTAGACTGCCTTGCCGCTGAATGCAGGCCGCCGGCTTTATACAATGGTTCATTTTCTGATAGTTTTGTTAAATAAAATATAGAATATATATAGATAAGATAAAAGTACTGCACTATCATCCCAGTTAAATTCTGTCATTTCGTTATTTTAAAATCATAATAATTTGTAAAAAATAAATGAAACAGTCACAACAAAAAACTTACATAAGTGGTCGCGTGGCATACGTACTGTTATATTCCGAGACTGTATGCACCAATGCATACAGCCATCCCTAAACCACTCCGTCAGCACATTCCTTTCCCGCCATGTTCCCTACGCGTCGCTTATCCATTCTATTCCATTCAGTCTACTTCCAACATCCTAAGGGTACGGTTGCCGGCGAATCCATATAAGTCTGTGTATTAATTCTATAAAATCAATTATTGTGTTTAAACTAAGTTTTAATAATAAAATCTTTTTTTAAAAAGAGGTTTATTTCAACTCCCGTAACATTTTTGGTGGCAGCGGTGGGATACGGATATTCCAGTGCCAGGCAACCCTAGACTCGCTCCGTATTCCGCGTTTCTACAGTCCGAAAACTGTTAAGTGCAAAAAGTTCAAAAGTGTGCATAAGTGCTAAACCGGAAGGTTCCAGGTGCATAAGTGTGTGAATTCAAGTGTATCGGCCGGAAGGCGCAAATTAATAAAGCGCAAATCAATAAAGCGCAAATCTACATATAGAATATATTATATTGAATGCCCGTCTGATTTCTTGCTGCGTCGGAGTGCTACAGGCACTCATCATCCCTGCGCGTGTCTTGAAAGTGGTCCTGCCTGTTCCTGTCTGCAAAGTAGCGTCGTGTCCCGTGTCGAGAGGATTCCCGAAAATCGAAGATCAAACATAGGTGTTCTAGGAAATATTTATGATGTACCGGATGTTTGTTATCACAACGATTATCGTCGCCGCTCATGCACTGTAAGTTGCTTGTTATTGCTTAACTGTATATCAACATAGTAAGAGAGCCGGTGTATAATTTATGATTTTTCTATATGTGCCGTTATTTTGTACAGATTGATTTAAATTAAAATTGTTCCGCCTCATTTCTAAATATTAAAATATTATGTCAAAATCGCGCGTTGACGATAGTAAATTATTCATTCCCGTTCCGGAAGAAATTCCTAGCGATAGTGAATCTGTAAAATCTCCCGTGGGCTCACCACGAATTACCAGACAAGCCGCAGCCGCATTAGCTATGGCTGAACTAGATATTAATATTCTTTTTAAATTCATTAAGCCCTATGATGGGAATAGGGAAACTCTAAATTCATTTATTGTCAATTGCAATAACGCATACGAATATGCATCCGATAAGCAGAAACCTATATTGTTCAAATACATTTTAAGTCAGTTAAGCGGTAGAGCGGAAGTAGCTTGTTCAATTAAAGAATTCGGGACATGGGAACAATTAAAAGAATTCTTAAAAACGCAGTTCAGTCAACGCAAACATTATTCTCATCTTTTAACTGAACTGCAAGAAAGCAGGCAGGGTTCACAGGAAACCGTTAGTCAGTATGCATTGCGGGTCGAGACCAATCTTTCTCAACTCCTTACCGAGATATCATTATCCACCACGAAGGCTAAAGAACTTCCGGGTCGAACAGCAGCGATGGAGGATTTAGCCCTCCATCACTTCTTAATGGGGCTACACCCCAGAATTTCCAATATCGTTAGATGTAGATCACCCAAAAATCTTAACGAGGCAGTGAACCTCGCAATCTCGGAAGAGCGTATCCAACAAACACTTTATAAACGCCCTCAAGGTGACCAGAAGCCTAACAATCACAATAACGACAATAGGTCAAAGTCAATCAAACCTCAAAATGGTCCTTATCCTAATCAATTCCGCGGAGCTAGATTTAGCGGTCCCTCGCAAAATTCTCAGCCTATATGCCGTTATTGCAAACTCCCTGGTCATGATATCTCGCAATGCAAAAGACGCGAATTCAATAATAATCGATTCAGAGCACAGCACCATCCTACACCCAGAGTAACATATGTAGCACAATCCGATCCTGTAGGTCAGGACGAAATTGACGCATCCTATGGTCACGATGACTCGTCACCAGACCCTTTAAACGAATAAGGGTCTCGCCTCAGTGTCGCACGAGACTAGTACCCAAAGTCGACACAAATCCTATTTCAAAATCCAAGGTCATGCAACAGGGTAACCAGCCCCAAACTGACGGCCTTATCAAATTCGGCTTGACAGCCAATCCTTCGAAATCCAAAGTCATGCAACAGGGTAACCAGCCCCAAACTGACGGCCTTATCAAATTCGGCTTGACAGCCAATCCTTCGAAATCCAAGGTCATGCAACAGGGTAGCCAGCCCCAAACTGACGGCCTTATCAAATCCGGCTTGACAGCCAACCCTTTAAAATCCAAGGTCAATCAACAGGGTAGCCAGCCCCAAACCGACGACCTTACTATATCAGGCTCGACAAGCCATCCTCCAAATTCCAAGGTTAATCGGAAGAATAACCAATCTCGGCTTGTAAAGCCACAAGCCCCAACGTTATCGACATCTATAGTAACCGAAGATGTCGATCGTGAAGTTTACGAAATCAATTTAGATACATCCAAAAGGCTATTGCCGCATGTCCTATTAGAGTCTCCAGTTTCCGATACTCCACTGTCTTTATTAGTAGATTCCGGTTCCGCTATTTGTCTTATCAAACAATCTAGTATTACTAAATATCCTAACTTGACTAAGGAACCGATTAAACTCAAGGGCATTGACCCTGGCGATGAACCAACGTTGACGGAAGGTCACTTCTTACTCGGTCTTAAATTAGCTCATAATAAATCAGTAAAATTCAAATTCCACGTAATCAAACAAATTAATTTACCGTATGACGGAATAATTGGTACAGATTTCTTAACAGCTTTTGGCTGTAAAATTGATTATATTCATGACACCTTAAGAATAAGTAATTTAGATATCAAATTGCATTTTGTCGATCCTTATTTTATTATTCCTGCTCGGACCGAAACGGTGATAGAGTGTTCAGTCCGCAATCCCAATCTTAATGAAGGTGTGATTGTAGACCAGCACCTTTCTGAAAATCTACTAATTTCAAATTGTATAGTCAAAGTCAAAGAAAATAATCGCGTAAACCTGACGGTCGCTAATATTTCAGAATCTCCTATTACGGTAAAATCTAATTTAAATCTCGATATAGCTCCTTTAAATCTTACGGCATTTCAAATAAATAATAATAATTATCATAGTGTATCTAAACGAATTCAAGAAATAATTAAATCCTTAAAATTAGATCATTTGAACGACGAGGAATATAATTCCCTCACAGAACTTTGTTCTCAGTATGCAGATATTTTCCATCTCCCAGATGATAAGCTAAGCCACACCACAGCCATAGAGCACAAGATTCAAACTAGTACCGACGTTCCAATCCATACTAAATCTTATCGTTTTCCTGAATGTCATAAAAGGGAAGTAGAAACACAAATACAGAAAATGTTAACTCAAAATATTATTGAACCGTCTTGTTCTCCATGGAGCTCACCCATATGGGTGGTGCCTAAAAAGGCAAATTCTCAAGGTCAGCCACAATGGAGAGTTGTAATCGATTATCGAAAGCTTAACGATATAACAATCGGTGAAACTTATCCAATTCCACAAATCAATGAAATTCTTGATCAATTAGGTAAAAGTAAATATTTCTCTACTCTTGATTTGTGCTCTGGTTTCCATCAAATTCTTATGTCTCCTTCAGATGCTCAGAAAACAGCATTTTCCGTCCCTCAAGGACATTTCCAATTCAATCGAATGCCTTTCGGGCTGAAAAACGCCCCATCCACCTTTCAAAGGCTAATGAATAACTGCCTCTCTGGATTACAAGGCAGCCGTTGTTTCGTCTATCTCGACGATATCGTCACTTACTCCTATGACTTAACAACGCATATCAATAACCTCCGAGCTGTATTCGACAGACTCAGGTCCTTTAATTTAAAACTCCAGCCCGATAAGTGTCAATTCTTACGAAAGGAAGTTACATACCTAGGGCATGTGATTGGGGAAGATGGTGTCAAACCCAATCCAGATAAAACTAAATCCGTGACCGGATTTCCTACTCCGAAAAATCCGAAGGACATCAAATCATTTCTAGGCTTAGTGTCTTATTATCGTCGTTTCATTCCCCATTTCGCAAAACTAGCAAAGCCTCTCACTAGCCTTCTCAAAAAGGACGTTCCTTTCAAATGGGAAAATGAACAAATCCTAGCCTTCGAATCCTTAAAAGATAAACTTGTAAATGCTCCTATTTTAGCTTATCCAGATTTTTCACGGCCATTCCTATTAACGTGTGACGCTTCAAATTTCGCCATTTCTGCCATCCTGTCGCAAGGCCCAATTGGACAGGATCGTCCAATTGCATTCGCTTCACGCAGTTTGAATAGAGCTGAGTGTAATTATAGCGTCACAGAAAAAGAATGTCTAGCAATCATTTTCGGAACCAAGACCTTCAGACCGTATATCTACGGTCATCGTTTCACAATCATTACCGATCACAAGCCGCTGCAATGGCTTTTCAATTGCAAGGATCCAGGTTCCCGCCTAGTTCGTTGGCGTCTTAAACTTGAGGAATTCGAGTATGAAATTCAGTATAAAAAGGGTAAATTTAATGTAAATGCCGATGCCCTATCTAGATACCCTGTAAATCCTATACAGCCAGAAAATCCATTAGTTGCCAATCCGGATGCGGAAGCACCCCCGGCATTAGATCAAGATCTAATGGACTTGCTCATAAGTCCACCCTCTTTTAATCCTGACGAAATCCACTTACCTTCACTACCTCCTCATGACGAGAATAATGTCGCGCCGGAGATCGTATCCAATCCTGTTGATACACCCGTACCGCCTCTTCAACCTGAAACGCAAAACCTACCTGCACAACCCTCTGATGAGCGCGTTGTCACGAATCCAGCTCCAGCCTCTCCCCTGGAACTAAACTTACCTGATGATGATTATCCCGCTTTCTTAAAGATAATGTCTAAAAACGATAGAGTATTTAATACCAAAATTATAGAATATAACGAGGATATTAATAAAACAAAATGTAAAATTATAATTCTTCCAACCTCTATAGATCTTGACGAATCTAATCCGTTTATTCAAGGTGTCCTCGATAGTTTACCTGATAGTACAGAAATCATTAATAAAGAAAGAACCTTAAATTCATTCATTTCATTTGACCATAATAGTCTCACTTATTAATTATTCTTTAAAGTTCACCATTTTGATAAATCTTCATATGTAGATATATACAACAGTCTTAAATCCCTTCGGGACGAATTAGTTATAAATCTCGATACTAACGTCACTACAGACATAGCTATTACAGAATTTAGAAATCCATTCGACACTCATCAATTTGTTAAAATCTATAATATGTTAATGTTCTTATTTCATAATTCAGGCATAACCATACATGTGTACCGAGATAAGATCATATACCCTACTCTTTCCGAAATTCCCAAAATTCTTAGAGAAAATCATAACATCCCAATCGCGGGACACCTCGGTATCACTAGAATGTTAAAGCGTATCCAAGAAATGTTCTTTTGGAAGAACATGCGTAGTGATATCGAATCCTATGTTAAGAAATGTCCACAATGTCAGGTGAATAAAGCTTTAAGACAAATAAATCGTGCTCCAATGCAAATTACTAGTACTTCGACTGAACCTTGTCAAAGAATCTCGTTAGATATCGTCGGACCGTTGCCTGAATCAGGACCGGCGAAACTCAAATACATCCTTACCATCCAAGATGACCTCACTAAATTCTCCTCAGCATATCCTATACGTAGTACCACAGCTGAAGAAACCAGCGAGTGTTTACTTCATTATATTTCCATATTTGGTATACCCAAAACAATCCTAACCGATCAAGGAACAAATTTCACCTCAGAATTGTTTAAGGAAACTTGTAAGTTCTTAAAAATTAAAAACCTGTGGTCCTCACCATATCATCCGCAAACACAAGGTGCTCTGGAGCGAAGCCACTCCACTCTCAAAGAATATTTACGATCTTTTGTTGACCCTGAACAATCTAATTGGCCTAGATATGTATATACCGCAATGCTTACTTACAACACGTCCGTACATTCAACAACTAATTATACTCCATATGAGTTAATGTTCGGACATAAACCTGTGATCCCTAGTTCTATTTACGAAGAAGCTTCGGGAGCCACCTATCCAGAATATGTGCGCATGCTACAAAGTCGCCTTAAGCATTCCCGAGATAAAGCATTAGGCTTAATTAGGAAATCAAAACAACAATCTAAAGTTTATTACGATACTCGCACTCGGTCGGCTAATTATAAAAGTGGGAACTATGTATATCTTAAAAATCACTTAAGATCCAGGAAAGCCCTTTCTCCAGTTTGGAAGGGCCCATACAAAATAATCCGTGTAAATGGAAATAGCACTCTCACGCTATTAATCAATCGGCGTCATGTTACCCACCATTTCGATGAAGTGAAGCCTGCCGATGTTGACGTAAACCTGTAAAAGAAAATAATGATTAGTGTTAGAAATAAGTGTAGTAATAGATAAAATTCAATAACTTACCTTAGTTAAGTTTTCCTTATTACCTTAATAATATAAATACTTACCTTTAGTTAGTCGTACTTATTTTACATCTTATCACTTACAGTTCGACTCCAGATCGGTATCAACAAGAATTTATTCATCCAATCACCCATAGTGCAGGACTCTATTTTGATCCAATTGGAGAATTAAAGATCAACACCGGTTATCTAGACGTCGTAACCCCATTTGATATTTCTCACGTTGAACCGCACATAAATAACTTAAATTCAGTTTTAGGCACGATCAGATATCTCTGCACTCAAATAAAAATAGAAGCAATAAATGACCTCGAATGTAGGAATGTTTTAGAACCCCTCTCTATTAGGTATCGCGACCTTGCCATGGAATTTTCTTCCATTTCACATTTAACCAGTAAAACTAAAAATAAGCGTTCAGCCTGGTTAGGCGGCGTCGGCTCTCTGGCTAAGATTGTCTTCGGTACTTTAAACGAAGATGACGCCGTTAAGTATGATAATGCGATACTTAATAGCCAGAACAATGAGAAGAGGTTGGCTTCTTTAATAAAGGAAAACATTTTAGTAACAACAACAACATTGACAAAGTTCAATGAAACCTTACACAAAATTAAAATTAACGAAGCCATTCTCAATGATGCTATCGATGATTTCTCCTTAAAGTTGAAAAACTTAACCCAAATTACGGAAGAAACTGTCATTAAATCAAAGATCAATTCAATATTAAATAGCTTAGAAGCCTCAATGCTTACCTTATCCTTTCAGCTCTCAGATATTACCTATGCAATTATTCTTAGTAGCCAAAATATAGTTCATCCAGCCATTTTATCTCCTGAACAACTTTATGTGGAACTCATCGACAATTATAGATACCTACCCCTAGGACATAAGTTACCTGTTAATTTAGAATTAAGTAATATGCATACCTTAGTTAATGTGTCTAGTGTAACATGCTACAGCCAGGATAATAGAATAGTATTTGTTTTAAGAATTCCATTAGTGTCCTCTGATAGTTTTAATTTGTATAAGATTATAACTTTACCTACTCCTCACACTAATGATCCAACTGTGTTTAGTTTCATTTTGCCAAGTTTTAATTATATAGCATTGACTAATGATAAATTGGAATATTGTAATTTAGAATCGATTAATAGTTGTAAAATCATAGACTATAATAAATATTTGTGTAATGTAATGAGCGTCTTCTCGACAGCCGCGAATCCTAGTTGCGAAAGCGAAATCCTCTCCAACACAATTAATAAATTACCAAAACAATGCAAAACAGATTTTATTCATGGTACAGTAGATATATGGAAATCATTAAATTACAATAATTGGTTATTTATACAATCACATAATAGCAAATTACTAATAGAATGCCCAAATTCCCATGTTGTCGAGGAAACTATCATTGGTATCGGAATTTTAACTATCCCTAGGAACTGTATAGCTCACTCCAACAATATTAAGTTGTTACCCAAATCTGTCATTTATTCATTAAACAATACTCAACACCTGATTAACCCAGATTTTAGCATTATAAACGATAGTTGCTGTAGCATAAATAAGATTAAGTTAAGTTTAAATAATGAGTCTCCTATAAAACTATCCAATATTGATTTAGATGTTTTTACGAAAGATACAAAATTAAAGTTAAGCGCGATATCTAGCGCTGCGGATCAGATCACTGATCAACATTTTATAATTAAATATGAGACCCATTATTCTATAATTTTAGTTCTAGTAATAAGTATAATAATTATATTTCTATTTTATAAAATAGCCTTATACTTCAAAACCGGTAACTGTCCTCGTTTCCCTCACAAACCGCTTGAACCTGAAAATATTCCAATACCAAATATCCAAGACACCCCTCCGAGAAAATCCGTTTCATTAGAGAGTTCAACCCCTTTACCTAAATCCGGACCTAGCACCAGAATTAATTATTGATTTCATATTTTTCCTTTTAGTTCCGCTTCAAATCTAAACTACGTAATATTTTAACCCCGTAGTTTAGACTACCCCCGGGAGGTGTTATATTCCGAGACTGTATGCACCAATGCATACAGCCATCCCTAAACCACTCCGTCAGCACATTCCTTTCCCGCCATGTTCCCTACGCGTCGCTTATCCATTCTATTCCATTCAGTCTACTTCCAACATCCTAAGGGTACGGTTGCCGGCGAATCCATATAAGTCTGTGTATTAATTCTATAAAATCAATTATTGTGTTTAAACTAAGTTTTAATAATAAAATCTTTTTTTAAAAAGAGGTTTATTTCAACTCCCGTAACAGTACGTAGACCGTGAAGTTTGCGGAGCTCCTCTTGCACAACCACGCGCACCCGACTCTCCGCACTGCACTGAGTGCATGCGGCAATCATTCAACTTAGAGTACACGAAGGATGAAATAACTGGAGCTATTAGATTTTTAGAAATTTGCAATTTTGTACCACTGGATTACACGTGTAGACCACGCGAGTACTGTAGGGTTAATAAAAAAAATAATAAAAATAATAATAATATTTATTAGCAAATTTTACATATTCAGTTCACAATTTTGCTCTGCCTTCTGAACTAGGTTATTACCTGTGTCTCAGAAAACAGTGCCTTCCCTTATGAGTTCATACAATTATTATTAAATACGTAAACAGAATATTATAGTTACAGATTAATAACAATTAAAGAATAAAAATTACTAGTTAATTATAAATATATATATATATATATATATATATATATATGACGATACATGAATTGGGCAGGTGGATAAGCGTGAGTATGTGTGTGTGTGTGTGTGTGTGTGTGCGTGTGTGTGTATGTGTCAGTGAGTGGAATATAATAAAAAAAATAATAAAAATAATAATAATATTTATTAGCAAATTTTACATATTCAGTTCACAATTTTGCTCTGCCTTCTGAACTAGGTTATTACCTGTGTCTCAGAAAACAGTGCCTTCCCTTATGAGTTCATACAATTATTATTAAATACGTAAACAGAATATTATAGTTACAGATTAATAACAATTAAAGAATAAAAATTACTAGTTAATTATAAATATATATATATATATATATATATATATATATATATATATATATATATATATATATATGACGATACATGAATTGGGCAGGTGGATAAGCGTGAGTATGTGTGTGTGTGTGTGTGTGTGTGTGTGCGTGTGTGTGTATGTGTCAGTGAGTGGAATATTATGATTAATTGTGTTTTTGATTTTGACACCTATTTAATAAAAGTGAAGAGACTTTCGGTTTGGAGATAATCCAGATTTTTGAGCCAGTTGATAATGAATTTTTTAAACCGATTAGTAGTCATATTTATTATTTCGTTTATGTTATTAGTCGGGATTTTATTATATATTCTTGGAGCAATACAATTTAGCTGTCGTCTTGCAAAACTAGTTTTAGTTATAGGTACAGGGCACCGTAGTTTTCATTTTCTCGTTCGAGGCAGTTTGTGAGCTATTAAACGGTGATATCTTAGCAGAGCCTACAGAACATAAATCTTACGAACTGAGAGAACTCTAGATTGTACATAAACATCCGCTGTAGAGTGCCTGTATGGTAGGTGCATTAGAACTTTTAACACTGCCCGCTGTGCACGTTCAAGTTCAAGCATTATTGTTTTAGGGGCCCCACCCCATGACGTCACACAGTAATTTATTAAGCTCTCACATAGTGCTTTGTATGTTTACACACTGGATTACACGTGTAGACCACGCGAGTACTGTAGGGTTAATAACAATATTATAGCCGTTTGAATCGAGATTTTCCCACTATATTCGAGGAGCTTCGATAAAATGGGACTTCACAAGATCAAACGAACTGAGGCACTTCCATCGAACGGTCACCGTGAATTTGAAGATTCTTTGTGTATTTTATATCATCTCTATGTGAGATAATGTTATTTACTTGGCTACGATTTCGTAGCTTTGGCGCATTTTTCACAATTTCGAAGATTTGGACTCCATAAGTAGCTCATATGTATCAACAATATTCGTTCTTTTTTATAAAAAATTACAATTAAAAAAACTTAATATGTGCTTAAAGTAAAAACTATATCGACTTAATGTAACGCTGAAAAGAGTGTTCGCTTGAACGCGCTAATCTCGAGAACTGCTGGTTCGATTTGAAAATCTTTTTCCGTGTTAGATAGTTCATATTTCATCGATAAGGCTAAGCTATATATGTATCATTAAACTAATGCAAATGAGCAATGCGTGTAAAACCGTAGTGCACAGGTAGCGTTGTCAAAAAACTAAAAAGATGCAATAAATATAACGTCATTGTAAATCCACATTTTATAATCCTACATAATTAGTTCGTTCTGCCATTTCTGTAAAGATAAAGTATTAAACAGTTTTTCTCGACGCAGCTTAAATAATACTTAGCTAGATAATTTGCTTTAAAATATCTCCTTTCTGCCTTATTATTTTCCGAGCGTTCTTTTTCCAAGATTTATCTCGAGTTTAGTTAAAGGATGTTAAAGAAATTTTCTTTGCTTAGTTTCAACCCTTTGTCTTATTTGTTTGAAATTATCTTCTTTATTTATTATCCATTTACTGCAGTCTGAAACACTATGTTTTCTTTTGAATCTGTGGATTTTACTGTCACTGGTTTTACCATAAATAATATTGGAATTATCGTAATTTAGCCGTCCGTTACAATTAAATATCTGTTTAACACTGTTCATAAGACCACATCTATCATACGAGTTCAAGTAATAAGTAACTGAATTTTAATTTAATATTTGTTGAGACAAAATTCGATTTTACTTTTCCTTTGATACTCAAATCTATTAAAAAAATTATATAGCCATATATTTTATATGTATAATTTAAAAACATCTTTATATTAGGTATAATCCATTTAGGTATTACATTTGACCTAAATCCAACCCGTGACTAGTTTTCTATAACCGACCCTAAATTATGATAACCTAATAAGTCGTTGTCTCTGCAGTAGCCGTAAAGCCTAATTCCCAAAGCTACGGACAAGTTAGTTTAACTTGGATGGGTAATTAAGACAGGAATACTGTAATAATGAAGATCGGCGTAGCGATTTATATCTGAAGGAATAGTTACTTTCTTTCTTTTCTGGCAGCACGTACATAATATTATGTTAGTATTATACTTATTCTAGTGTGTAAAACTACGTGTAGGTATTTATTAATTAAATTATGTACATTATTAAGGACTCTTACTCCACATAAATCGGAAGTAAAATTATTTAAGTACCTGTAATGTAAATGACTTTGAATCTGTCAGGAGTTTTGGAAAGCAAATAATGGAAACAAGACTTTTTATCATTATGTATTAATAATAACTGTATGTCGCAATTTAGCTTAGAACTTATGTACATAATATAATTATGATAGAATTCCCATCCATGCCTACATATGAAAACCTTGACCAAATATCAAGCCTTTTTCCAAAAAAATGTATTTGTACATCCCTTTGAAACTCATTAGGCTTAAAAAGCGAAACGAGTTAAAATTTCGGAAGAACCTTTTAAAGACTTCCTACGTGACTAGAGATAAGGGCGTCTACAATTTCTAAAAATTCTGTTTGTAGAATAAATAACGAACGTGGTTATTTTATAAAAGAATACAGAGCTGAATCGATTTTTGTGTAATATGACGATAATCTCTCGCTATTCTTCAGATATGTATAGTTTCAAGAATTCCTTAACAAATACACGTACATAATTTAAAATCTTATGAAATGCACGATATAATTAATGACGTATAATACAAAGTTCCAATTAAATTTGCCCTTTAGCCAAATAACAAAAACAAACGTAATATAGCTTTCGTTACCAGGAGAGCAGAAAGTTAAAGAGCCAAGATAAATGATGTTCGTACGTATCGCTATCAGTGAATGAATCTCCAGAACTTGCCCGATACTCGTAAATCTAAAACTTCCAATCGCACAGTACCGTAACAGAAGTTTACAGGTAACTTATTTTCTTACATTTTTATATCTTCCAAGTTAACCCGCGTCATAGTGTTACCCTTTTTCCTTAACTGGTTGTAAAAGAGAATATTTGGTGCACTTTTATAGATGTGTATATGGGTCGCAGCTCATATAGTGTTACATCTGTTACTTAACACATCTAGATTGGAGACAGTATAAAGAAACACTGTTAGACACGGAATAAAGTAAGCATAATATGTTCTTATTAAGCTGGAAATATCTAATAAATATAGAAAAGATATTTCATTTCAACTAATTCAATGATTAAAACGATCAAATCATAAGAAATATTATATAATTACATAGTTTCAGAAGACGCAACTTACCTTAAATAAAATTTTGACGAATTAAAAATATAAGATCGTTTCTAATTCTTATCGAAAAATTAAATTAGAAAATACTATTTCAAACGAAATAACTGAATCAAATAATAGCATAAAATCACCACAAATTCGCTTGTAAACACAAGTTTAGCATTACAAAAGTTATCGAGTATAAAGGGAAACTTATTTGAGCAAAAAGTTAGAAAATTCGGAAATCCAGTCGGTTTCAAACGCGAAAAACATAAATCGTCTCAAGTCCGCTAATAGGGTTTCGCGCTTATCCATATAAATCCGGAATTTATGCGGACTTGGGGGCAGGGGGGGTGAAGTAAGGGAGAGGGGGAGTTCCGAGATTTGTCTTCAAATGAAAAGATGTTAATGCGAATAGTTCTACGAAAAGCACGAAGTTTTATCGCAGCCAGTAAACATGATTCCTATGTTTGTAGTTTATGCAAATTTGAGGTTTGTTTTCATACGTGTGTGGTTCTTTTTAATGGTTGACAATAAACTTGGTACTACAGTACGTATTTGGTATATGATCTCCATCCTGGAAGTTTAAATATTTCGTTGAAACTACAACCAGAATAAAGACAATACAATTTTAAATTGGTAAGCTCAACATAGAATATAAAGTTGAATAATCCTTCTGAAAGAAAATTCACATAAAATTTTTATTATATAGGTAAGTACAGCTTTTCAAAAATGATTTAACGAATATTATTCAAGCGTAATCTTGATAAGCCTCAGCAGTACATGGTTATGCTCACTGCTCCAACTAAAGCTCTTTACCAACTTCGCCAATATACAGGTAAACATGTATTGGAAACAGGGCATGCACTGTGGTTATGACGTCACAGTGACCCAGTTCAGAACACGGCCACAATCGTGTATGCGCGATCGGTTACAAGCCTGTATTAATTATATTTTTGTATCAAGATACTTAACTTTATTTACATGTGTATAAATTTTGAGGATGAAAATTAGCACTAGTTTGCTTTTTTTATAAAGTATTGATTTGTTTATTTAACTCATCAATATGCACTGGTGCAACTAAGGGTGCTTTTCCACCAATAATGTGCGAGGATGTGTAGCGACTAGCGAGGAATATGTTTGGAAAACCAATCATATCGCTTCACTAGCTGCTCCGCGCGGTTTCATCCCCGTGGCTCCACTCCTGTTGGTCGTAGAGTGATGATATATACCCTATAGCCTTCCTGGATAAATGACTAAATAAATAAATCTAACACCGAAATAATTTTTTAAATCGGACCAGTAGTTCCAGAGATTAGCGCGTTCAAACAAACAAACTCTTCAGCTTTATAATATTAGTATAGATTTAGTTTGAATTGTGAAGCGTTTAGCGTTTGAATCGATACTATTCTAATTTAATAACGTTATCTAAGAGAAGATTAATTAATGTTGTATGACTATATAATATGAATCTCCAGAATTTCTTCACTTTCTTAAAATAACGAAACAGAAATTTTTAAGTACAAACTGGAATGAACTCACTCTCCTCAATTTTTCCTCACATTTCACCTTAGTTACATCCGTTTAATGCTACGAAAATATCCTCATAAATTATAATATCAAGAAAATTATGATAAAAATGTAAATAAAAATATTTAACATAAATATAAATTATCTTTATATGAAATGCAGTCGTAATATCAAAATTATAATAATTCGAATCAAGATATTTCGAGCGTATATATCTGGACTGTAATTTCAGAAGGCCCTTATTACTTCTCACAATGTACGAATAATATATAACTCATGAAAGAACAATAAACGTATTATAAGTTCACAAGAAATCTATCATTTATCCTCCTTTTATAGGAGTTTTCCTAAATAAATCAGACATATTATGCCCGTTTTCACCAACGACCCGTAAAATTTAAGTGCCACCTAAGTCAATTTAAGGGATACCTAACGTAAAATTTGCTTTCACCGACAGATAAGTGTCACCTAAATCGTTAGGTAGCCCTTAAAATTTAGGGGGTGAATATTCGACCCCCTAACGTTTAAGTGACAGTTAATTATCCTATTTAACGTACCTATTAAAAATGGATAGCGACGACGATACAAATATTAAGAAGCAATTGAAGATATAGAATTATAAAATAACCGAAGTTTGTTAAGGCGAACGCGAATTCACCATGAAAGATCAAAGGATTAAAAAAATATGATGACAGATAAATTTTGTACACGTTTTCTCTTTTCTGCCATTATTCTTTATAATATAATAACAAACACCAAAAAAAATAACACGAATCAAACAACGAATGCAGCCAGCAACAAAATGAAAGCAGACGCGATGACATTGTCATTAAAATGTCACTGTGAAGCATCTGTGAAGTGTGATTTTAGACAAAATATAAAAAGTTGTTTTTTTTTTTATATATTTTTATGGTAACAAACTCAATATTTACATATAAACTGAGTGAAATTAAGTGATTTTTCAACTAAATATCAATAGAACTATAGTCGATACACTTTTCGACTAACATTGCGTAGCATCCCCACACTAAACGTCACTTAACTAGGGGTCTCTTATTTAGGTGACCCTTATGATGGTGAAACAGAATTTAGGTTAGGTAGTGATTTGAAGGGTCCCTTAAAATAAGGAACCCTTACTTAGGAGACTGTTTAGTGGTTACTGGTGAAATCGGGCATTAGTCTCTCCTACAACGACTAATACTGTTGTACCTTTAACGAAATATTTAGAGCATTGTTTTACTTACAACCACCATTCATTTTAAGAATAAATACTAATTTTTACAAAAAAAGGAAGCGCAACTCTAAACTAACCGAGTTACTAGCTTTCGTTAAGGCGGTCGAAAAGTATGAAGTAACAAACCCAAAAAAAAATACATCCAAATAAATAACCTCCTTTTTTGAGCAAGAGAAACAAGAAAACTATAAACTATACAAACGTCCATGTATGCTTTAATCTTTAAAACTACGCAACGGATTTTGACACGGTTTTTTTAATTGGTAGAGTGATTCTAGAGGAAGGTTGAAGTCATAGAAATCTAAATAACAAGACACTAGAAGTCGTAAGCGCGCGTGACCTTGTCGCCACTCAGGTGACTTTCACATCACCAGCTGTGCCACCAGTGTGTTCGTCACAGTTCAGTTGCTCTGGAGACGTATGTGTGTAAACATGGTGTGTTTCAGCATTTCCCATTGCGGAAATTCTTCCACAAGTTGTAATTATACTAATAAAGGAATAATATTTCATCGGTAAATATTTTTTTTTAGAAATAATGCCGTTTTTCCTTAAAATTATAGAATATTTACAAGTATTACGAGTGTCACCATAGTAATCGAAATAACAATGAATGACACAGTCGAGCATTCTTATTATCACGTTACACAAATTTCAACCTTATTGGAGCAAAAAGAAACAAAACGTCTCATATACTTAGGGATGTTATTCTAAAATAAACCGTTAATTCGTGCGTTAGGATACATATTAAAAAGCTTAATTTAATATTTAAGTTAGTTTTCACTAAAATCAAGCTGTCCAATAAAAGGCATAGTTTACTTGTGTGTACTGTTTAGCTATCGGTTTAAATGTGTTGATTTTGGCGACAGCGGTTTTCATACGAATTATGACATTATAGCACTTCTATGTGTCTTGTTATTTAGATTTCTATGGTTGAAGTATATAATTTACTAGCTGCGCTCCGCGGTTTCACCCGCGTGGCTACGCTCCTGTTGGTCTTAGCGTGATGATATAGCCTATATACAGGGTGTTTTGCACATGGACCGACATGATTTTTGGGGGGTGGGGGAGGTCATGTGCTATTTTCCCCCGTGAGACCCAATATCCTAAGTCTCACGGTAGTCTAGATATGTTTTTTTTAATTTTTTTTAAATCTACGCGAAATCTTGCCTTTAAATCGTCCTAACTTTTTTGATTGTGGTTATAATACCACAAAACAAAGTATGCTTGTATTCTACAATGTTTTCTTATTCTAAATAAATAATTACATGTTACAATTGATATCCACAAAAAAACTTCTGAGCTTTCAAAGTGGTAAATCGGTGTAAATGTTATGAAAAGTGACAACTTATCAATTCATTTAAAAAAAAACTAAAGTTCATTTTGAATTTACCTTTTTTTTAAAAAGTTCTTTACATTACCCTTTCTAACGATATACTACATGACATAAGAAACCGTTCTTAAAGTGGTCAAATTAATTACGAAAATTCAGCGTAAATGTTGGGCTGGTGTTATTGGGCGAAATCTTGTCGGCCCATAATTTTTGCCAGAACGACTCAATGTATACAATTATTTAGAGTTTCTTCAAAATGATTTACCTGAACTGGTACTACCAGTTTTAGAAGATGTGCCAATTGTTTTTCAAAATGATGGCTGTCCGGCACATTACCAACGAACGGTACGAGAGCATTTAGATAATGCATTTCCAAACTCGTGGATTGGTAGAGCTGGCCCCATTCCATGGCCAGCACGGTCCCCAGATTTGACATCCCTGGATTTCTACGTATGGGGACGTGCAAAAGAGTAAGTGTATGCAACAGAGGTGCCCACAAAAGAAATTTTAGTGGAACGAATAAACATAGCATTCGTAAAAATGCAAGAGGAAATGCGGCTTTTAACTACAACCTCGGAAATAAGAAAAAGGTGTCGTGCATGCATAAGGTGTGGAGGCGGCCAATTCGAGTAAACTTTGTAATTTTAATTTAATAAAAACAACTTAACATAAAAAACGTATTTTCATTATCTTGACCCTAGCAACAAAGTATCTCTTAGGTCGACTCCTGATGTATTATTTATGTCATGTAGCATATCGTTAGAAAGGGTAATAAGTAAAGAACTTTTTTAAAAAAAAGCTAAATTCAAAATGAACTTTAGTTTTTTTTTAAATGAATTGATAAGTTGTCACTTTTCATAACATTTACACCGATTTACCACTTTGAAAGCTCAGAAGTTTTTTTGTGGATATCAATTATAACATGTAATGATTTATTTAGAATAAGAAAACATTGTAGAATACAAGCATACTTTGTTTTGTGGTATTATAACCACAATCAAAAAAGTTAGGACGATTTAAAGGCAAGATTTCGCGTAGATTTTAAAAAAAATTAAAAAAAAACATATCTAGACTACCGTGAGACTTAGGATATTGGGTCTCACGGGGGAAAATAGCACATGACCTCCCCCACCCCCCAAAAAATCATGTCGGTCCATGTGCAAAACACCCTGTATTATAGCCTTTCTCGATGAACAGGCTATCTAACACCGAAATAATTTTTCAAATCGGACCAGTAGTACCTGAGATTAGCGCGTTCAAACAAACAAACTCTTCAGCTTTAGGTATAATATTATAGTATAGATTAGGTTTAAAGCAAAGCGGACGAACCCGCGGGCGGAAAGCTAGTGTGAAATAAAACGAACTTATAAGTTATACAGAAAACAGTAAATGTCATATGTTTGCAAATAGCTCAACTGCCACTTTAGCACGTAGCCAGTACTTGGTCTAATGCAGTAATTCGTGCGGACAGACCGCAAGACACGCATAGGTATTGTACTTCGTTATTATGTATGCTTTGGACTGGCTTTTGTTTGCGGATCTGTCTGTATTTGAATAGTACATGTAGTTTTTGGAGAATCAGTTATGTAAGCTAAGTCAAATCTAACAAAAAGATAGTTATGCAAGTATATAATATACATTAGGGGAAAAACTCAAATTCAATTTACCATTTCATATACATTAATATTTGCATACATATTTTTAGAATCAAGCTCTGTTTTCCTTTTTCATCGTCACGAATATTTTTAATATAAAATTTTCGGCATTACAGTGGATAATGCCGAAAAAAATTTTAGTGTTATTTACTTTCTAAAGGAAGTATCAAAAATATTTCTGTGTCTTGTGTGTTAAAATAAAAAATAAATGTGTGCGTGTACTAGTGTACACACGTTAGAAGTGAAACTTCTTTATGACCTTATTTTTCAAAAAATAATTTACTATATGCAACTTTACAGAAATACGTCGAATCACGCGTGGTAGGGATAAGAAAAAGATGGCGCGTAACGGAAAATTGTCACGCGTAACGAGAAAATGTTACACTAAATTTTTTTCCCACCCCGATAAAGAAGTTTCACTTCAAAAAACACATTCCCATATAAATTTTGCAAAAACAACAGAATAAGGTTAACATAACTAACCTTTCGTTGCCAAGCGGAATTCATCTAATGAAATATGTATAAACTTTTAGGCGCTGACTATACACTATTCAGATATTATTGCTAGGTACGGAACCCTATACTAACATCTGTTAGGTTAATTACAACTGGCATATTGATCCTGTTTTTTGTGCACATAGAAACAGTAATGTTCTTATTGAAATAGAAATTTTAATCAATATCTTTCTTTGAAGATACATAAAATTAAAATAAACTTGCTGATTAAGATATTGCTCATGAGAAAAAAAAAACATTAGATCACTACATAGTATAAAACAAAGTCGCTTTCCCTGTCCCTATGTCCCTATGTCCCTATGTCCCTTTGTACGCTTAAATCTTTGAAACTACGCAACATATAGTTATACCAGATTCTCAGAATACTTTTTTTTGTTTCCCATCGTAACATTTTCCAAATAAACTATTACCAAATTTTCATAATCTTTTTATTTGGTTCCCATATAATCGTATAGCAGATAAACTATTGCCAGATTTTCATAATCTCTTTATTTGGTTCCCATAAAATCGTGATTATACCTTCACTATTGCCTGAAAATAAACATTACCAGTAAGTAAATTGTTTTACTTGCCTATTACAGAAAGGTTTAAGTGTAAAATTCGACTCAGTAGGTTAGGTTAGGTTTGAACTGTGACCCTCACGCACGAGCCGAGCGAGCGAAGCGAGCGTGCCGCGGCAGCGGCCGGCGAGTGCCAGAACCGACTCGCTATTGTTTTACTTGCCTATTACAGAAAGGTTTAAGTGTCAAATTCGACTCAGTAGGTTAGGTTAGGTTTGAACTGCGACCCTCACGCACGAGCCGAGCGAGCGAAGCGAGCGTGCCGCGGCAGCGGCCGGCGAGTGCCAGAACCGACTCGCTATTGTTTTACTTGCCTATTACAGAAAGGTTTAAGTGTCAAATTCGACTCAGTAGGTTAGGTTAGGTTTGAACTGCGACCCTCACGCACGAGCCGAGCGAGCGAAGCGAGCGTGCCGCGGCAGCGGCCGGCGAGTGCCAGAACCGACTCGCTATTGTTTTACTTGCCTATTACAGAAAGGTTTAAGTGTCAAATTCGACTCAGTAGGTTAGGTTAGGTTTGAACTGTAACCCTCACGCACGGGCCGAGCGAGCGAAGCGAGCGTGCCGCGGCAGCGGCCGGCGAGTGCCAGAACCGACTCGCTATTGTTTTACTTGCCTATTACAGAAAGGTTTAAGTGTCAAATTCGACTCAGTAGGTTAGGTTAGGTTTGAACTGCGACCCTCACGCACGAGCCGAGTGAGCGAAGCGAGCGTGCCGCGGCAGCGGCCGGCGAGTGCCAGAACCGACTCGCTATTGTTTTACTTGCCTATTACAGAAAGGTTTAAGTGTCAAATTCGACTCAGTAGGTTAGGTTAGGTTCGTGCTGCGACCCCCTGGAAGGATTTCGTTTTACTGGATATCGTTTATTTGAATTTCAAAAATCTGGACATTGTTTGTCTGGATATCAATTAACTGTATTTCAAAAATTTGTGTTTTAAAAATCTGGCTTTCGTGCATATGGATTACGGTCATCTGGATTTTGTGCATTTAGATTTCGTATGTCTGGAACTCATTCGTCTGGATTGTAAAACGTCGTACAAATGAAGAAATGGGCAAATGAAATTCGGAGTTGCGATTATATGGAAAACAAAACTTCGAAATTTTAAAATTCGGGGTTATGAAAAAATGTCCAAACGTTTTCGGGATTATGATATTCGGAATATTAAAATTCGAGATTAAGATAGGTAACCATTTTTTTCACATATCTTAGTATATTTGATCATTATGTCCATCCAGATTTTCAATGCCTTTTAACATCAAAACGTTAAACGTACAAATAGTTGTGCCATAAAGAATTCTCTAAAATCGAGATGTCCTCAGAAAACAGGGGCGCAGGTGTTACCCTGACATATCGTCGCATTTTCAACTTTTATTCGAACCTGAATATATTACTATTCCCTGATTTTAAAGCTGGAATACTCTTAGAATATTTCTAGAATTGTTTGCAAACATACTATGTGTATAGAAATAAAATATATCGTCTTTAGCTTTGAGTTTAAATATCGTATTGAACACGATTTATCGAAAGCACGGTTGTAGATTTAGCCACATGCTGCCGAATTTAAGAAGCAGTGGTGGCTCAGAGACCTCAGACATCAAATCGATAAGTCCGGGGTTCGAGACCTGAAACCGACATGACGAAGAATCAAAAAGTTCGACATGTGACATCTGCCAACCTGCACTTGGCCAGCGTGGTGGATTATGACCTGTGCCCTCATAGGAGACCCGTGCCCTAGCAGTGGGAAAATTGGGCTGATGATGATGATGCCGAATTTAATGGATTTATGATTATGCATGATGTAAGAGCTAGGAGAATAATTATGTTTAAAGGTCTTTTTTAACACTTAACTTCATCTATGTGCCATACGCAATGCCTGGAACGGATAATTCATAACATTATTGAGCCGGCCTCTGCTTTCAGTATATTTGTTTAAATCCGCACAATAAAATATTAAACGCAAATAAATTTACAAAGGATCTTAGGCGCTACTTCTTGCAATTGGTTATTGCATCTTTGTATCAGGAATCGTTCAATAACCAATCAAAGTTTGAAGTTTGACAATTATCTCGTCCCTATCAGACCTTATATGAGAAATATAACTATACTAATATTATGTGGTGCTCTTTGGCCATCATGGTTATAGCAGTATTTAATATCTATATCACAACTTTCTGAAGTACATTAGTCTACTTGATAAGTTGAAAATGGCGTAAAATAGAGATAATTCTCTTAAAAATACGTGCGATAGCTCATTTGATTCGGAATGACGTCTAGAAAAATGTATCGGAAGTGTGTATTAGCACACAAAAAATTGCAAAAGTTATAAACAAATTAAGTTGCAAAAAAAAAGTTATTTCGTTTATTGTTAATTCAGACGTCATTTTAGACGTCATTCCGAATCAAATGAGCTATCGCACGTATTTTTAAGAGACTTATCTCTATTTTACGCCATTTTCAACTTACGACTTACGAGTATCACTTAGACTACATGGTGTTATGAAATATTGAAATAAAATACTTTACACGCACATTTAGTCATCAATTAAATAACTATGAGTAACGATACAATCTGGCTGCTTTTCATAACGTTCACATGATATTATTGTGTTGATATTTTCGTCAGTAATGACTATAGTCATTATAGTCTAACTTTGATTTATTACCTGATATGAATCATGGTTCAATACACGCTTGATGGTTCAAAATTATGCTTTAATTGTTTGATTTTTTAAATGTATGTTAACACATAGAACGTGAACATTTCGGGAATTTAATTTTGAAGTGTAACTTCTTTAGGCGCGTTGAGAAAAAAATTTAAAGGTCGCGTCATGGAAATACCGTCACGCCATTTCGTAAGGCGACGATTTTGGTATCGATGAATCTTGGCAAGAAGTTTAATTTCTGATACGCTCTCTTTTTTATATTATTTTGTGTTTGGATCTTCATTTAATTTCTCCTTCTTCATTTAATCTTAAAACATTATAAATTTTGGAATCTTAAAACTTATCGTGCAAGATGTTCGTAAGCTCCCAGCTTATATGCATCGAAATACAATTAAAATATTATCAGCAACGCGTGCACAATTCTAGCTATAATTCACATGACCATTACGATTATAATCGCTTAATCAAATCGCATCGTGTGCAAACACCCTAACGTCCCAACCACGTCACGGAATCGTGCGTGACCTGACCTTTTTGTTTTTTGAGAACTTAGAGAATAATGTATTTATTTACTTCGTATTAAGAAGGGCTTAAGGGCTATTATCGCTTAAATAAAGTTAACCGCAATGCGGGGCTATTACGAACTATGAGTGAGTGAGAAGCCAAAAATCAAGTCGACTAATAATCCTGAAACGATTAGAAAAAAGGTATTAGTGTATAATTTGAATCGAATATACCTGCGGCAGTTTGTCGTGACGTAAGACTTATTTTTAAATGTAACTCGTGTAACCTGAATAAAGTTTCAGACATCAAACAAAAAAAATACTTGAAATCAAATCACGTGCACCTAAAGTATTAAGTTAAGAGCGTCCATAAATTCAGACTCTAATGAAGCACCATACACTACTCATAACCTTTCTATTTTTTGACTTGTGGGGATTAAAACTCTACCATGCAATGGTGTCAACATGATAATAATGACAACAAAACAACAGGAATATATCCATAACCAAGCTCATTATGATACATATGAATTTTCTAGATTAAAGTCAATTATTGAATAAGTAATTTTTATACGTCTTGAATTTTCGCGATCTTTCAATTTCATAAACATTTCGTGCCAGCAATAACAGCACTGAAGAAATATTTATTCCTCATATTTATTTAAGTTAAACAGCAATATATTTTCTATGCATTTTAATATCTCCGCACACGAAAATTTGGTTAAAAAAATATGTGCCAATATTTAAACGGAGTTATTTTTATGGTTTGCGTGGTAGTGTCAAATTTAAAACAAGGTCTGAAATAAATGGGTAGATATTTACGGTTATAGTTAAAAAGATTATTATCTAAGAATTCCCGTTATTTATAAAATTAAATCAATTAATTAAAATGTGTCGAAAGTGCTGTATTAAAACAGTTTCACTTAATAAGTTTCTTCTTTCAAAATCTACAAAATGTAGGAATGCTTTGTTAATAGACTCAACATTTTCTTTCTTGTTATTTTAAATACATTTGATGTTTTGTTTTATTTAATGTGAAAGTTACATCATTGCTTTGTATAATTTCAATCTTCAATGAAAACATCGAAGATTTCAAGGCACGTTTAATTTTTAATATTTTACTAATTGATTGCCTTTACAAGATTGGTATAACGAACGATTTTAAAATATGTTTAACAAAACTAATGAGATGTGGTGAATTATATTATCTTATGGTTAATTTGGAAAGTTTGAACTTTTTTTTTAACACTTTATTACAAATTTGTCCATTATTTTATAAGTATTTATACTCTTGTAGCTGTATCCGTAAAACCTAAATTCAATGTATTTATTATAATTAAACAAAATTCCGGCAAACATTAATCGGATTCGGACCCTTACACCAAATACTTGTAAATGGTTGGATTAAAAATTAATCATCACTGTTTATTAACACAGTAACAGCTTACGCGGTGTATTTGGGATATTTTGTTTAATAAAATTGTATTAAAGGATACGTGGTATAAAATCCCGATTTTTTTATAGCTTTGTGTATTGCGGAAATTTAAAAAAGAGTACTTACGATATCGTGTGTGTATCGTATCATTCATAAATAAGCTAATAAGCTTCCGCCCACTACTTTGTACGTGCATCCCCGTTTTTTCCCGTTCCCGCAAGAATTTCGGGAAATCCTTTCTTAGCGGATGCCTACGTCGTAACATCTACCTGCATGCCAAATTTCAGCCCGATACGTCCAGTGGTTTGGGCTGTGCGTTGATAGATCACTATATCAGTCACCTTTGAGTTTTATATATGTATATAGATTTGTAAAAAATATTACGTAAATTAATATTCTACTATTTAATGTGTATTAATGATCATAGATTGTATTATCCTTAGTATAAAGTTTTAATGCTTTGTGTGTTTGTTTAAAATATATTGAGATTTTATGTCTAAAACAATTTGCTATAATTATTAAAATGTCTGTTATGGAAAGTTGTAGAGTCCTTTAGGTATAAATAAGATAACAAAATTACTAATTTACAGGTAATTCTAGTGGTTTTCATTGTAAAGATTAAACCATATAATAAAGAAACTAAAGATGCTCGTATATTTAGTTAAAGCGTGTCGTCGTTCCATAGAATAATTTATATAGGAAGCTCCCGACAACCGGTGTAAGCTTTGCTTTGTAAGATTATCATACTCGTGTTTAAAGTATTCTTTATAAGCCAAAAAAACATGAAATATAATTAAATAAAATATTTGTTTTAATTATTTTCTTGGCCCAACTATCATAAAAAATATAGACAATATACCTAGTTTAAAAGAAACACTCTTATAAATTACTAGCTGCGTTGCTCGTTTTCAACTGCGGACGAACCCGCGAAAAACATCAAATTTATCTTTATCTCATGTGTTTTTCTTGTACATAAGCTACATCACTGCTAAATATTATTAAAATCCGTTCAGTGGCTTTCCCGTGAAAGTGTAACAAACATCCACAAACTTTCGCATTTATAATATTAGTCGAATTATTGCCTACAACAGTATTAAAGCATACTTTGTTATTATTTTCTTCACAAATTTCCTTCAATAAGAAATATTTAAATCGATTCGCATATTTATTAAAATAACAACCTGAAAAACTCACTCTCAAAGTAAACAGAAATCAATTTCTCGACCTGTAACTTTATCGAAACATGTTTGTAAACAATCGTTAACTCGAACACACAATAGTTATGTAAATACACGTTATTTGAATAAATAATATTTCCCTCTATGTTTTGGAACACTTTCAATGATAATAATGTTGGAAGAATTTTGTTTTTAAACATATTTACAAATAAAGGCTATTCATTTTTTGTTTTGAGGATGAGTTAAAGAAAAGACTTCTAAGTAACTAGGTAACTAGTAGGAAAGCATTTAAATAAATACAATAAATATTTACTCCTAGATGCATATTTGGATGATATTTTATTTTTGAAGTTAAATTTCTTTAGTAAAATTTAAGATTAAAAATTCAAGGTCGCCTGGCAATACCTTCACGTAATGGAGTGAGGCGGCGATTTTGGTTTCTTAGATTCTTGCCATAGAAGTTTCACTTCTGACACGTGTGCTCGGCACACACGCTTTTTGTTATTAAACTGTTTTTTTTTTTTGTATTTACATACAATCTCAACGACTCAAATAACTTTCGCTATAGCGTTCTATTTTCTATCCTTTATATTAAAAAAAAATATTCAATTTATTAAAAATCTATGACGTCGATACAAATGATCAAGACATCGATTGAATTAATAATTCAAGCCTTAATTACGTCGCCTGTTGGTTAATTTCGGTTAGGTAATAACACAAAACGTCTAAACGTCGTTCTAATCAATTATTCAAGTAGCTGTTATCATTAAGGGCTTTTACGTTAGAGTCAATTAAAATAATCAGTCATTTTAAACAATAACTTTAATGTCAGAGGTCTCAAATGGTAAATGTATTTACAATTAAAAGTTTCATGTATAGAAAAAGTTAAATTAAAAGAATGCGTAAACTATTCTATAGTTTAATTTAATATAAAATATAATATATTTTAAAAACATAAACTTTAGAGTGTGCCTAGTTTTAAGTCTCTGTGAGAAATGTTTACTTAGTTTTATTGAAGGTTTTATAACCGTTCCAATACTACAGATTATTAACGATTACTTAAACAACAATAAAAATGATGACTCTCATTAGGAAAGAAATGAAAAGCGCTTTTCACCAGTTTACTGAATTATATCTTACAAATTTCAGGTAATAAACTAGGTACTAAGATACAATTACCAGTTCAAAGCGAAACTTTCATACAACCGAGATTTGTTTTTATTTCACGGCATCATTTCACAGAGTATTTCTTGGAAAAAACGATTTATTTACGCAAGCCAATAAAATACAATTTGACGAGATGAGCTTACTACTTCTTAGTTTACAAAACGATCATGTTTTTAACAATTTCTTTTAAATCTGGTTTAATCTTATATCTTTACTAGCGGTCCGCCCCGGCTTCGCCCGTGGTACATATTTCGCAATAAAAGGTAGCCTATGTTCTTTCTCAGGGTCTAAAGATTGTCTGTACCAAATTTCATCAAAATCGGTCCAGTAGTTTATGCGTGAAAACCATACATACACACATACATAATTACATAATTACAAACCTTTCCTCTTTATAATATTAGTAAGTATAGATAAAACAAAAGGAGAGTCTATCCGAGATTTTTGCTAATGGGAATATACTACCTTTTGTATACTTGAAGTACATTTTCAGCCATTTGTAAATAAGTTATACTATGTGTTATCTGTTTTTACAGAAACTGCTGTTTTCAATTTTACAATAAGGTAGAATAAACCCTATTCAGTAGAGAATAAAAACCAACCTTTGATTTCAATGTTCCTAATGAAACGTACCTAATTTCCCTAAGTATCAAAACAATACAATAAAAAATTAAAACCCCTTACATAATCAAAAAGCATTTATAAAAACATTATCCATCAAAACTGTGTCAAAACGTTCAAATTAATGCGATCGTATCTCAATAATGCTGGAATCCATACTGTATTCCAACTCGATACCAACTCGATACAGGTTTTGGCAGCAGTGCGAATGCATTAGATTAATTAATTCGATAAGAGGCTCGTTCGTTATTCCTCTCCCATGTGACTCGTATTGGAATATCCTTTCTATTATGTGTAAAAGTGAAAAATTAAATGAATTAATCTGAACCAAATTTTTGGTTTGTTTGACAGTATTTTTAATCAGAATTATTTCATGTAGTTTGCTATTCTAGTATTCGAATTAATCTCAAATATGTAGTAACAAATACGTAAGATAAATCCCGGTATTCATAACTAAATAATGAATAATATATGAACTAACTAGCTTGTCGCTCGCGGCTTCGCCCGCTTTGTCTAAAACATAATAAATTATATACTAAAACCTTCCTCTTGAATCACTCTATCTATTAAAAAAAACCGCATCAAAATTCGTTGCGTAGTTTTAAAGATTTAGCATACATAGGGACATAGGGACAGAGAAAGCGACTTTGTTTTATACTATGTAGTGATAGTGATTAAAAGCATCATGATAGATGTGAAATCAAACTGTTTAGTATAAAAGTAAAATAATTTCCAGATATTCGAAAGTATGAAATTTAAGTGGACATAATATGAATAACAGTTCAATCTAATCGCTATGAACAGACCACAACATTTATTCACTTATAATACCACAAGAGCTTCAAAATTATCGGGTATTTTCCGATAGGTTCGTTGCAAACAAATGAAGGAGTCAAGTTTTTAGTCAAGGTTAAAAAATTTAATTGATTTTTCCTGAAAAACTTGACGACTTTATTTGTTTGCAGGGAACCTTGAGGGAAATGCCAGATAATTTTGAAGCTCGTGTGGTATTCGGGGGATTATTTTTCCGTCCCAAATGTCGACCAATAATTTCACAATTGAATTCAACCTGTCAGTTTGACGTCAACGACCAGAGAAAATTTTCAAAAAATTATCAGTATAATACCATGTAGGTTGTACCACGTGACGTCGAATTGTGCAATTCTATTGGTCGATATTTGGGTCGGAAAAATAATCACATAAATATACCAAAATCAATTAGAATTGACAGTTGAGCTCTTCATACGTAACTGCGTTGTCATGCTATACATAATTGAAGTCCCCTGTCTCATTCGGAGGCTTGAGGATGTCGTATTTCCTGTTTAACTTATTGATTTGTCGTTACAAGAATGTAATCCAGTTAATGTGGATTGGGAGTACGTTTTTGCTAATAGATATTAACTTTTTGTTACGTTCTGTTTCTAGTAATCAAGTGTGCAGTAAGTAGCAGTTGTGCTACCAAAAATATAAGAATTTGTGAAGCTTTCTAGTTGTCTGAAGAGATTTTTATTCAAACTCAAACTAAAACTCAAACATTTATTTATTCAATTAGACTTCTTCGAGAAGCACTTTTGAAACGTCAATACATATTTTTAACATTTAGCACTGATTCGGAAAGCAGTATATATTTAATATATTTTTCATATAGAGGCAGATAATTATATTTTCACTAGATTTCCGCCCGCGGCTTCGCCCGCGTTTTCAAAGGAAAACCCGCATAGTTCCCGTTCCCGTGGGATTTCCGGGATAAAACCTACCCTATGTGTTAATCCAAGTTACCTTCTATATGTGTGCTAACCTTCATTGTAATCGGTTCAGTAGTTTTTACGTGAAAGAGTAACAAACATCCATACATCCATACAAACTTTCGCCTTTATAATAGTAATAGGATATACGAAGGATAGAGTTTGCCATACATACATTTTATATTTTCTTCATATCTAAATGCCTATACTATGTCCTTAATAGCTACATAAAATTACTATCCATTATTAGGCTTATCTTCTAACTACTGCACCAATATAGCAGTAATAATAGAACTTGAATACTCGACAATCCTGAATATCCGATATAATACCTCTACAAACATCTAATTAAATACAAAAACTCTAAAACGAGTATTTGTTCAAATCACTAGAAGTTATAAAAAAGTTTTACTGCATAGTATAAAGTAACGTAGTATAAAGGTCAGAGTGAATGAGATAAACATACGGTTTTATAATAAGTTGGAAAGGAAAAGAGATCATTTACACATCAGATGCTTTGCGAGATCCGTCTACTTTAAACGTTATGTGAACTGAAATTTAAAATATACATCTAGATATTTTCTCTCTTTTGCTGTAATAGTCTGAGTGATAAGTTGAAAATGGCGTAAAATAGAGATAAGTCTCTTAAAAATACGTGCGATAGCTCATTTGATTCGGAATGACGTCTAGAAAAATGTATCGGAAGTGTGTATTAGCACACAAAAAATTGCAAAAGTTATAAACAAATTAAGTTGCAAAAAAAAAGGTATTTCGTTTATTGTTAATAACTCCGAAATTATTAACATTTCAGAAATTTTGAAAAAAGATTCTTAAAGAGGAGGAAAATACCAACGAAAATCTCCCGACTCCCGGAATTCTATCTCCATTATTTATAATTTTAATTTAACGCTGAAAATAGCCCTCCGCGCGGCATTTTTAGTTAGCGCGCGCGGCTTCAAAACCGAGCACGTCACACTAATTATTTTTTTAAGGTATTAAATATTAATTTAAAAATTTAAAAAAATTATGGTGTATTCCGAACACTTCAAAGAATTTGCTCCCGTTGGAAATTTTACTTAAAGTTAATTTTTCAACAAATTAGACAAATGTTAACTAACGAAATTTTTTTGAACTTCCGTCCTTATTGCACATTAAAAAAAATGTTTAAATAATTGTCGGTAAAATTTTTCACTTCGTGGAGCCCTTCATATAAATATACTTAACAAGATCGCGCCATAAAAGTTTAAAAAATTTTAATACTTTGTTTATAATAATTTTTTCAAGTTAACAAAAAACTAGAAATTTCTAGTTTTTGGTTCAAGTTACTTAACTTGAAAAAATTATTATAAACAAAGTAATAAAATTTTTTAAACTTTTATGGCGCGATCTTGTTAAGTATATTTATATGAAGGGCTCCACGAAGTGAAAAATTTTACCGACAATTATTTAAACATTTTTTTTAATGTGCAATAAGGACGGAAGTTCAAAAAAATTTCGTTAGTTAACATTTGTCTAATTTGTTGAAAAATTAACTTTAAGTAAAATTTCCAACGGGAGCAAATTCTTTGAAGTGTTCGGAATACACCATAATTTTCTTTAAATTTTTAAATTAATATTTAATACCTTAAAAAAAATAATTAGTGTGACGTGCTCGGTTTTGAAGCCGCGCGCGCTAACTAAAAATGCCGCGCGGAGGGCTATTTTCAGCGTTAAATTAAAATTATAAATAATGGAGATAGAATTCCGGGAGTCGGGAGATTTTCGTTGGAAATTTCCTCCTCTTTAAGAATCTTTTTTCAAAATTTCTGAAATGTTAATAATTTCGGAGTTATTAACAATAAACGAAATACCTTTTTTTTTGCAACTTAATTTGTTTATAACTTTTGCAATTTTTTGTGTGCTAATACACATTTCCGATACATTTTTCTAGACGTCATTCCGAATCAAATGAGCTATCGCACGTATTTTTAAGAGACTTATCTCTATTTTACGCCATTTTCAACTTATCACTCAGACTATAATATTTACATATGTATTCAATCATAGCAAATTATTATTTTAATACATACACTAATTGCATTTTAAAACAATTTCACAATAATATGAAATGGATTTCCTCATATAAAATTGAGTTAATTCACAATATCCAAACAAAATTAAACATTAATTTACAGCTCTATACAAAAAAGTAGCACACAGGAGTAATAACAGCTCTATATAATTAGCCAAAAACTTTTTCCTCTTATCTCTTGGACACTCATACAATATTCAAAGCCAGCTCCATTACCCATTAAGTAATTAGGGAAACAGTTCACACGTACTGAAAAGGGTTTATTTATTATTAAAAAGAAATGGAAGAAATATATTGTAATCATCTTAACACAAGGGATAGAAATGTGAAATATTTAGTATTTGTTTTTTCTTTTTTTCTACAGTTATAATTGGTTTCTGCCATAACACGTATACAATTATTTATTCATTTCTTAATTCCTTTATATTCTACTATTTCGTTCATGTACTAAAGTTACTAGTAAAGTATTTATATTATACTAGCTATTGTTGGTCTTAGCGTGATGATAATTAACATAGGTTAATTATTATCATCACGCCTTCCTCGATAAATGGGATATCTAACACCGAAATAATTTTTCAAATCGGACCAGTAGTTCCTGAGATAAGCGTGTTCAAACAAACAAACAAACTCTTCAGCTTTATAATATTAGTATAGATAGGTAATAGGTATAAGTATAGATGAGCTTGTGTCATAATTTGATTTGTGTGGTGTTTATATTCAGCTATTAATTGAAAACCCTGAATTGAATTGAATGACTGCAATTATACTTTGTAGCTATTGCCTTAATAGTAAATCGATTCAAATTATAATTATGAATATGTTTGTTTTGTCCTAACAAGGCGCAAAGGTTTTATCAATCATCATATCTTCGAATCGGTTCAAAAACAATCAATCAAGAAATATATAATCAACTTAAAGGGACATCAAATATCACTTTTCATTAAATTCAAATATTTGTAATATAGCTAATCCTTCACTCGATTATCACATAAAAAACCGGCCAAGTGCGAGTACTATGGGGACCCCCCTTAATATATAAATATTTTTAATTTTTAGTATTTCTTGTTATAGCGGCAACAGAAATACATCATTTGTGAAAATTTCTAGCTATCACGGCTTATGAGATAAGGCCTGGAGACAGACAGACAGACAGCGAAGGCTTAGTAATAGGGTCCCGTTTTATACTTTGGGCACGGAACCCTAAAAATAGTGATCGAAACAATTCATTTGCGCAAACATAAAGTAACGATACGTATGAATAATAAACAACTAGCCAGTTAAAATTGTTACATCCATACGTTTGCAAATTGGCAATCACTAGTCGATATTAACAAATCAGTCCGAATTTGGTTCGCCAAAATACTGATTGGAGCTCACCGTTTATCGCCAGAATGCACATGCATGCGATAGAAATGTGCTACGAATTTCAGGTGGTCAATTTTCTTTAGGCCTTAAAATGTAAAAACTTACGCTGATAAATAACAACAAATATAAGATATTAATTTGTAAAACATTTTTGCGCGCTATTTACAATGCAATATGTAAAAATACTGTACCTAACACCCTATTAACTATACACGAGCAAATAATAATATTTGATAACACTATATACTGCAAGAATTACCTATAACAGAAGTATATATATATATACTGATGATTATATTTAAATAGGCAATTCATAATAAAAAGATGATTATTCTATACGAAAACTTCACCAATAACTAAACACATATAAAGTAAAAACTTATTCGTACACAAAAAGTTTTCATACTCAAATTGGCAGGTTGCTCCGAAAAGGAATATGTTTAAAATTTTAAATTGCTTCGAATTCGATATGAAAAGTTTCGAATAGAGGCATTTGTTTTGTCTATCTGTCTAGTTGGTCTTGAAGTTTGATTTCAGTCGGGTTTTTCAAGGAAAGATTATTTAAGTTTTAATATTACATAAGATGAGGGAAATCGTACATATACAAGCAGGACAATGTGGAAATCAGATTGGTGCAAAGGTAAATATAAAAACGTAATTTACATAACGAATTTTACATAGAAATTATATTACAGTAAGTTACAGTAAATCAGCCATATACAACTCGTAATTGGCATAAACGTAATAATTAGAAATCAATTATATCCTAAGCTGTGAATTTTCCATAAATAAATAAATCTGTCGAAACATACCGCCCTGTTGTTTATTACTTGTAAAGCTAAAATAGATCGCACAATATTTATGAACTATATCTAGTTCTTGTATTACCGTGTAGTAACATAAATCGTTCGCTTGCAGTTCTGGGAGGTTATATCAGACGAGCATGGCATCGATCCAACTGGCACATACCACGGCGATTCCGACCTTCAACTGGAGCGTATTAATGTGTACTATAACGAGGCGACCGGAGGTAAATATGTGCCGCGGGCGATTCTGGTCGATCTCGAACCGGGTACGATGGACTCTGTCCGGTCAGGACCTTTCGGACAGATTTTCCGCCCAGATAACTTCGTCTTCGGACAGTCAGGCGCTGGTAACAACTGGGCAAAAGGACACTACACAGAAGGCGCAGAATTAGTCGATTCAGTACTTGATGTCGTGAGGAAAGAAGCTGAAGGTTGCGACTGCCTACAGGGATTTCAATTGACCCACTCGCTTGGAGGTGGTACCGGCGCTGGTTTAGGAACGTTGCTCATATCGAAAATTCGAGAAGAATACCCAGATCGTATCATGAACACCTTTAGCGTAGTACCTTCGCCCAAAGTGTCAGACACAGTCGTCGAACCGTACAATGCTACGCTATCTGTGCACCAACTGGTAGAAAATACTGATGAATCGTACTGCATTGATAATGAGGCTCTGTATGACATTTGCTTCAGAACCTTGAAGTTAACTACACCAACATATGGTGACTTGAACCATTTAGTATCTGCGACTATGTCTGGTGTTACAACTTGTCTCAGATTTCCAGGTCAATTGAACGCAGACTTAAGGAAATTGGCTGTCAACATGGTACCTTTCCCTCGTCTTCATTTCTTTATACCAGGATTTGCTCCTCTAACATCTCGAGGCAGTCAGCAGTATAGAGCATTAACAGTACCAGAGCTGACGCAGCAAATGTTTGACGCGAAGAATATGATGGCTGCGTGTGATCCTCGCCACGGTCGTTATTTGACAGTTGCTGCCGTTTTCCGAGGACGCATGTCGATGAAGGAAGTGGACGAGCAAATGATGAATATTCAGAACAAGAATTCGTCGTACTTCGTAGAGTGGATTCCGAATAATGTGAAAACAGCTGTGTGCGATATTCCACCGCGTGGTTTGAAAATGTCTGCAACGTTTATTGGAAATTCGACGGCTATTCAAGAGTTGTTTAAGCGGATTTCGGAGCAGTTTACGGCCATGTTTAGACGCAAGGCATTCTTGCATTGGTATACTGGTGAGGGTATGGATGAGATGGAGTTCACTGAAGCGGAGAGCAATATGAATGACCTGGTGTCTGAATACCAGCAGTATCAAGATGCAACTGCCGAAGAGGAAGGCGAGTTTGATGAGGAGGAAGAAGGTGGCGATGAAGGAGACTAGACGAGTTTTAAGAATTGTTGTATTATTCATTATTTTATTTTATTAAATTATTTTAATTTCGTTTTATTTCGTGTTACATATTGTAGTAGACAGTATTTCATTATTCAATAATGGTTACCAACTTAATATTAAAAAAAAAATAAGAATATATCAAGTTGTAAATCACTTACATTTATGAAAAGTAGTTTCGCATATTTTCTAATTAATCATATAACCCAGTATAGCGCCAAAATTAGCCGACTAATATAGATCCGAAAAAGAGGTTTCTAAAAAAATCGAGGTATGCAGCACAAGTCTACACGATTTCTTTTTTAGGGCTTCCGTCCCCACGGGGTCTTTTGTTCGGGCCCCTTTGGGTGAGTGCAAATCGCGCTCAAGGCTCAATTTAAACGTTTGCAATTGTTAACATATTCATGCTTTGACCAAGTTTCGTGACCGTACGATTTTTTTCTTTAACGAATTTTATATACCTTTACATATAATTTCAAAATGTCCTAATTATCTATTTCTTTTTATATTTAACAACTTAACTGTCCAATGAGTCACATATGACTCATGGTGAACTTTTGGAATAAGTTCGTGAGTCACAGGTGACTCTTTTTTCAAGAATCTTTGGGGTATATTTTTGTTATGAACGTGGAGTGATATACTAAATATAATTACGTGAACGTGTGGCGAAAACCCCTTCAAGAAATTGAATTAAATTTTCGCAAAAGTTTTATACATTATCTGTGGTAGGTACTAAGGTAGGTAGGTGTGTGTATCCTATTTGTTCGAAATAAAACAAAAAATACAGTGAAAAGGAAAACGTTTTATTATGAAAAGTATGTTTGTAAGTATTATTAGGAGAACCAAACAACACATAATATTATGTTTTTCGTTGTAGCAATATAAACAAAATGCTTTTTTACATGTTTTGCACTCTGTGTGCACGTGCGTTTAGCTTTTCGAGGCAACTGCCCTTGAATTTTTAATTTTTCATAGCAACCGGTACATATCTTTCGAACTAACTTATTGTTTGTAGTATTACGCGGAATTTCTTGAAGACTATGGCCAGGAGATGAACTAGAAACTGGAGATCTGGGAGTCAGAGAAAGCGAAAGTCTTTGAGGCACGTTATTTTGTGTAGTTCTCGCTACTGGCCCTAGAAAATGTCGAACTAAATGTTCTTGTACTTGCAAAACAGACAATTTAGGACATCCTGATGCCAAATCATTGTAAATGCACCTAGCATTTATTACAGCAACTTGAAATAAAATATCAACAGCGATTTTTTTGTACCAAGTTAGGCTTTTGCGTAAAGGAGAGTGAAAGGATGCTAGTTGGTCCGAAATATCTATACCATTTGCTTCATTATAGTCTATTATAACGTCGGGTTCATCAAATTCGGTTCGTCGGGTCATCAATCAACATTTATTGTCTATAATTGATGTGTACACATATGACTCATTGAACTTGGAAAAAAAAATCTTTTATCCCACGCTCATGCTCATATATGAGGCTTAAATATAAATTGAATAAAATAAATAAAAACAATAACTATTTTTATAAAATATAATTTATTAAGACAATGTGAATGTTTTTTACCCTAATAGAAAAAAAAAACTGATGGACGTGGGCTAGTGTTATTTTGTATTGTATGGGGACAGTTAAGTTGTTAAGAAAATATTTATCTTACTTATAATATGTCATAGCAAATAATAACTCCATTTATTTATAAAAATAATCATGTACCTTCACTACTAACCTTTCTATTGCTGAAATTGTTATTTATTTCTATGTATTCTATGTAGTCCGGGATACATCGCCCATTTTTGCAAGTGATTACTATCAAGCTAATTTTTCGTGAGTAGCTTTATTTTGATGAGATGCCCAATAATTTCATGTACGAAACTCTCGATTGTGGTAGCTTACAGAGGTAACAAGGATAAAAATTTTTGATTTGACGGTTCTCAAATATTTATTACGCAATTTGTAGGACAATATGTCTGTTGAATTATATAAGTATTAAATAAGTGAAAATAAAAAAATCAGCTGGTTAGTAATCATTTAAGATGATTTCGTTATCGATACACATTGGAATGGGGGACTCTTTGATCAAACCATAGATTTTGTAGGACAAATATTTTTTCGAATAATTTAGATAATTATCTTGAGATTGAACAAAAAAAAACATTCAGTTAGTAATTAATATTTGAGAACCATCAAATCAAAATATTTTATCCTTGTTTCCTCTGGTAGCTACCACAATCGAGAGTTTTGTACATGAAATTATTGGGCATCTCATCAAAATAAAGCTACTCACGAAAAATTAGCTTGATAGTAATCACTTGCAAAAATGGGCGATGTATCCCGGACTAATGTTAAAAAGTGTTGTCTCACGACTAATCTAATCTAAACACATAATTAGTGGATCTTAAATTACCAGCTAGCCAATCTATCAGATTATTAATGGTTCAGTCAACGCAGACTGGCCCAATTTTCAATAACAGCATCATAACGGCTGAGTAGGATTTAAAATTACATCGTGATGTAGCGTCATTAAAATTTTAGTTTTATTTTCACTCATTGCCTATATTTAGCTGATTTAATACAAAGATTAGAAATAAAGAATTATATTTCGACTAGCGGTCCGCCCCGGCTTCGCCCGTGGTACATGTTTACGTTTTCTCTTCATAAAAACTATCCTCATACTTCAAGGGATAGTATAAAAAAAAGATTTACGAAATCGGTTCAACCGTTCTCGAGTTTTGCGCTTTTGGAAGAAGAGTAGATATACAGGAGCCTCCTCCTTTTTTTAAAGTCGGATGAAAAAACATAGTGTAGGCACATGAGTAAATAAAATGAAGAGTAGGTGTGTACTTACCCTTTGTTGACTATATTATTATAACTACTTAATGTAATACTAAATTTAGTTCGTATATTTGGTTACATTACTTGGTTCTTTTGTTAATACACACAATATAAATTGTTGTGCCTCATAAATTTATAATTTTGTATAACAAGCATTTTCTTTATTTATCTGTTAATGTTATATTAGTTTTCGCCTACAAGGAACATATTAGAAGTTTCATGTCCTCTTTATATAATTACATATAACATGTGAATTTTAGAATTATTAATAATTATTTGGTTTCTACTACAGATAATAATATAATACTATTGGTTTCTACAATAACGTACCTCTGTTCATTAATTCAATATCAGAACCAACTAGCTTAAGTAGGTTAACGAATCTATGAAAATAGTATTCCGAAAATACACTGAAAGGTACTCTTAAATGCAATTCTTATTTAAAGTACATTGCTTTATGTCAAGCGAATGTAACTATAGACTACATTCAAAAGCGTCCTCCAGCCAGCGATCGATAACGAATCTGGAAATTCTATTTTGATAACAGATATTTCAAGTGACCTGAATTACTTTATTGGAAACACTAATTTACTTACTGTGATTTGACTTGGAGTTTATTTTGGGAAGTGCATTAGGGCTCTTTCAATTTATGCGTTTCGTATCGGACCGCTGCCGCACGTTTTCCGTGCCGCTAGTTATAACCCGCTGCCGTGCCGTTGCAGTACGGCAGCAGTCCGTTACCAAACGCTTAAATTGAAAGCGTATCTGACTGCCGTGCGTTTGTATGCTAGTGCTGTTTTAAATTTATTTGACACCAGTTAAGCCATGGACTCTGACGAAGAAACATTACTGTTAGTGCTCTTGTTGAAAAGTTTGGTTTTTAAGTTGCGAACTCTGTTAGTCAATTTCAATTTCAACTGCCCGTCCGTATTATTACCACGACTGACTTTTATTATAACCTCAAAACGCGCGTATTTCTGTACTTCAGTACCCGTAGAAATGTAAGATGATTGAATTAGATTAGACTAAAAAATTATTTTTAGAGCACGAATATTCTCTGTCAAATCATACCGATATATCGATATTTTTTAATAAAAATATCAATATCGATATTGATATTTTCAAAAAACATCGATACGATATATTATATCGATAGGTACTTTATTGCATTTCCGACATCCCTATGGGACTTGCGACGTTTCCGTCCTGTTGTCGAGCGTTCGCGGTACGGACGCCGCACTGTTGCCGCACCGTGCATTTTGTATGAAAAAAAACGACCGGCCGTGCGCCGTACGACAAACGCACCGCTTCGGCACTGTAGCGGTCCGATACGAAACGCATAAATTGAAAGAGCCCTTAGGACATTGGTCTGGATTATCGTGTGGTGATAAGATTACTTAAAGATTTTGGGATCTTGTTTGAGGAATTAGTGGAAATTAGTCCTTTTGTTAAACATAGGTAGATGAAATAGACAATAAGATCCATTGATTATAATAAATACGGTCATTACTTGATGATTTACAATCTTGCACGTTTGAAAGAAAGATAAGTGAAAATTTGTTGTGTTTATATGCATGTTAAATACAAGACAACAACAAAATCAATGTGCCCTTGACGCACAATCTTCACTAATACTAGAAATAGGAAAGGATTCACCTCCTAATAACTTAAGTACAGAAATAAAGATCATGAAAAACATACCTAGATTAGCAAGTTAAACGTTCCAAAAGTACATCTTATACAACTTAAAACGTTTACATTACATTCAGCTAACCTTAAATAGAGCCTTTATTTCAGTGGATTGGAAAACTGCCCATGCTCCTGGCAGTTAAACACGGGTAAACGATACCGCTTTTGACATTTGAAATTTGAGATAGGGCTTAAAGGCCCTTAAACGGACTTCGTGTGCGTTTTATTTATTGTGAGCGTTTTTGTATGTAATTTTTTGAGATAAGATGGTTAATTATTAAATGTTGGTATGGTAAATCTATGTTATAACGATTTAAAAGTGCTTCCAGAAGAAGTGTTATTGAATAAATACATGTTCTAGTTTGAGTTAAAGTTTTTTATAGTAGTTGTGTGTTCGAAGTGTTGCAATTAGTTTTAGAGAAAGTTTATATAGAGAATAAAGAAATATCCAAGGTATTATTTGGAAAATGTTTAATATAGAGCGCTTAAAAGTTGTATTAATCATTTTAATAAGTAGTGGAAATAACATATTTAAAAAATACCACACGTCATTATATCAATTAAGAAAACTAGCTATATAACAGCTATATTTAAACTTTTTTAATAATATCCAATAACGCTAACCCTAATATATTATAATTAACTCAATAATTAATATTCTCAGACTACCAAATGCAATTATCAATAATGCAATAAGGTGAATATGAAAACTGTTTACAGGTCAATGGTAATTTCATAATAATGATTCAATTACGAGGCAGGTAATTAGATTTTATGGACCATTGTCCATGTGGAATTCAAACGCTTTATCGACCGGTTAATACCGGTTTTGTTTTTTAAAATTATGGTTTATAGGACAATGAGGAAGTTATCAATAATAATAAGTTCTTTTATTTTAGATATTGAAGAGTGTTCGCAAATTTTCATTTGACTATTTTTATACTGCAAAAAAGCGTAGAAAATGTTTGATAAAATAAATTTTAAAAACTTGAAATTTTTTAAAGGGTTTTCAAGAATGAAGTACATTACAACCTTATAAGTATAATTGTTTTATACCACACTGTCTAGGAACAGTGGGTAGTATATAAATATGCAAAAACTTTATCATCAATTTTATAAATACTAGCCAGATAGCTGGCATGTAAAAATAATAAAAAAATGTCCACTTAATAAAATTTGAATATAATTTCTGTTATATTTATACCTATCTTTCACACTCATAATATTGCGTTCAAATCTCATCAGTCAGGACACAGCCTAAGCCCTTACCGCTGTGTGGGATTACGGCCTTAACATCGCTCAAGTTGGAATACGATTACATACCTATAGTACCTATTTATTGTGCCTGTGCTATCACATATATGTAACTGGTGACCACCATTGATTTACGTTGAAAATTGGATCCTTACCTCATTTTAATTATTGACAAGGAGAATTGTCTTACTCTAGTCTGAAAGAAAATATTAAAAATGAACTTTGCTCAAGTAACTATTATTTGTAGGACAGTTAAGGCTATAATTATTATTTTACTATTTCTTTCCGCCTGCTGCTTCACCCGCTTTGTCTAAAACCTAGTAAATTATATATATACTAAGCCTTCTTCGAGAATCACTCTATCTATTAAAAAAACAATTCAATTGCGTAGGTAGTTTAAAAAGCTAAGCATATAGAAACACAGACGGCGGAAAGCTTTTTGTTTTATATTGTGTAGCCATAAAATATTCCGAGGTATTTCGATATCAGTAAATGATTCATGTACACATCTTGCAACATTAAGATTATTAAGTTTTTTGATAAATGAAGATGTCAGAGTCACATTACTTTTATTCAATTCATTTCAAAATAAATGTGGACATTTATTTTGAAATGCCATAACGAAATATAAGTTAATAGGCTGGAAATACAATAGATAAACTAAGAAATAAAATAATGAAAAACACATTAATTTTAGGTATATTATAAACTAACTTTACCCTGTAATTACAAACAATTCGTTATTCCAAACATAAACAAACTTTTTGTAAAGTTAAACATTAAATCGAATTACAGTCGATTGAGAATATTAAACGCAATTTCTTAGAACCGTTTTAGCGGGAAATGTTAATTTGGTTTTGCTTTCCAATATAAGACGTTTAGGGAATCATGTGTGACATTTGTTTTCTCGGAATTATGTAATAAGTAATTGATTAGATAACCCACGCAACTTCGTTTGCTCTTAAAAGTAATATTATATGCTATTTTTGCAAAAAAAAATCATTAATATTTTGCTCGTATAGATGCAATAGAGATCGATAAAAAATCCAACACAAAAATTATGTTTCAATTCGAATCAATAGTTCCTGAGATTGGCGAATTCAACAAAATGTGTGATCATCAAGGTGTGCATTTAATTCTTTATGAGATACCTATATCTTATTTAATCAACGATTGCATAATTTAAAAAGGTACACTAACCTAATGACTGACCGGTTGGCTTGGTTGGTAGTTTCCCTGCCTTCCAAGCCAGAGGTCATGGGTTCGATTCCCACCCAGGGCAAATAATTGTGTCATGAACATCGATGTTTGCTATGTGTCTGGGTGGTAATTATCTATATGAGTATTTATTTAAAATTATATATGTATGTATATTTATCAGCCATCTGGTTTCCGTGCCGTGTGTGAAAATTGTCCTGTAATTAATATTTAGTTTCCATAACAAATCGTGCCGTGTGTGATAATTGTCCTGAAACATTTATTATTAATTATAAAACATGTACTTATACACCAGTCATTTAAATGTCTTCGTAGCACGATTTCTCAAATCCATACTCGTATTTTGAACACGTATCTTCTATGTGATTTATATGCAGCTATATAAGAATAGTAATACTCTAATTATTAGAGTCTTGAAAGTATTAGAGTCTAATACTTTCAAGCCCTCGTATGTCATATTGTACTGCAATCGATTCATAATGGCCATGTTCGATTGTTCACGGGAAATTCCTATATTGTTCACGTATCTTCAAAGGCTTTGCTTCTCGTATTCTTCAACAAGACTCGTTAGGGATACTTAAGCAGAGACTATATTTGCGACGAGTAATCTTTTAAAGTGGTCTTTGTATTGAATGTATTCATCGTTCTCTGTCGTTAGTATTATAATTTATCTGTTTTTTGGTTCAATTCAACATTATAATTTATAAATATAATATTTTTTTACATAATGATGAAATATAAAAAAATATTATTATAACACTTTACATTTTCGAACTGCAAATAAGATTTTATACATTACTAGCTGTGCCCCGCGGTTTCACCCGCATTGCTCCGCTCCTGTTGGTCTTAGCCTGATGATATAATTATAGCATATAGCCTTCTCGATAAATGGGCTATCTAACACCGAAAGAATTTTTCAAATCGGACCAGTAAATTTAAATAGAATAAACATACAATATTTATGTTTTATTCATTAATAGACTTTTTACAAAACTCATAATTAGACCTAGTACCTAGTAGTTGTAACATGACTACCGTATATCAAAATCGCATTACATCAGGTCGATAACGTTTCTAATCTGTACACACTGGGTCAGCAGAGGCCAATGGACGACACTCGATATCTTAGTTATTTCATTTACGTCTTATGTTGTTCATAACGTTAATAGTTATTTTTCTAGTTATTTAAAGTACGGAATTTGAGTAGAAATTATCTTTTTTTATTAATTTGTAAAAATACAATGGTTTTCAATTAAATGAAAGGCTGAAGAGGTTGTTTGTTTGTTTTGCTCCGCTCCTGTTGGTCTTAGCGTGATGATATGTAGCCTATAACCTTCCTCGATAAATGGGCTATCTAAAACCGAAAGAACTTTTTTAAATCGGACCAGTAGTTTCTGAGATTAGCGCGTCCAAACAAACAAACTCTTCAGCTTTCTAATACTAAGTATAGATTAAACAGACTTTCAAACTTAATGCAAAAATCTTTACCTTAAATCTACCTATTTATAAAATAATGAAATCATTTACCAATTTTAATACAGCTCTACTATTGAAATAGCTTTCATTGCATCCTACACCTAGTGTAAACTACATTAAAAGCATTAGGTCATGTGGCAGACCATTGAGATGCATTGTAAATGAACCGATTGCTTTAAGATACATGAGTTAATTGTTTATGGATTGCATTTGAATCGTACTGTTCATTCTATGTTCCTATATACAATTGCTATTGTTGGATTGCATTTGACTTAAGACAAATAAAGTAGGATTATGTTACTTTTTCTATAACTGGAGAAAGTAGCATGATGTCATTTTCTTATTTTAAAAGTTATCTATTGTAAAAACATGAAGCAAAATAGCAATAATAATGAACAATGTGTCAGCTAATTTACTGCTTTATTCAACCAAATTTCATAATTTCGTCTTATCTAAACAGGGAAGCATGACTATAACAATATGTTTTAAAGTTGAGTTTCTTGATTCAAATATTGTGAGACGCTGCACTCATTAAACCGGTTTAGCCGCTAAAAATAAACATTCAAAACCTTGATACTTCGACTATATTTCTGCGATAACTATCTACTATATTTATATTATTTAAACATTTACTCATTGCTTTTGTTCCAGGGCCTGGTATAAAAGGCACCATGGCCATCCTGAACTGCCTGCTGGCTCGACAACTCTGCTTCGAAGACGCCTCCTGTTCCGCCATCTTGGAAATTATACCGCGTGTCTGTGGATCTGAACTTGGTTAGTAAATTTTAAGTATTTAATATCGTACATATTGATATTATAAATTAGCTTATCGCTCCGACTTCGCATAGGTAAACGTTTCCTTGTAAGCTGTTAACTTTTTCAAAGTATTTATCATGAAAATAAAACGTTACGTTAAGCCGTTCTTAAGTTATAGGTAAGGAATGGTACATAAGACATTGAACAAGAAATTCGATCGTAAAGCGCATCACACACGGTGAAGATACTATAATATTTTATGTTAAGATTCTCTAATATAAAATATTACAGTATCTTAAGGTATCCGGTATCAGCGTTCTGACCATCATTTTTCTTTTTGTCATTGCGTACTAAGACCCCTGTAGAACCGCCATCCTGTTACAAATGACCTAAATCCTAGACGTTGTCTTACCTGTTATTACCCATATCCTGAATTATTCCATATCCTCTAGCTCATTTCCACAGGTGTGGAAGGATTCCCATCTTATACCGATTCCAAAAAGAAATAACCCATCCTCTTTCTCCGACTTTAGACCTATATCCATCCTTCCGTTCCTTTCTAAAGTTTTGGAAAAGTTGATACATCATCAATTGCAACTCTTTTTAACCACACATAATCTCCTTAATCCATACCAATCCGGCTTCCGTCCAGGTCATAGTACGGCCACTGCATTAGTTAAAATAACCGATGATATTCGAATGGGGATGGACAATAAAAGGCTTACAGTACTGACTTTGTTGGACTTTAGTAATGCTTTTAACACCGTAGACCACGACATTCTTCTCAGCTTAGTGCGTTCATAAAACTTATCCGCACCGGTAATTGCTTGGTTTCATAGTTATCTGAACGGACGACGACAGCGAATACACATCGATGATGTTATGTCATCTCTGTCGGAGTTCCTCAAGGTGGTGTTCTATCTCCGTTACTGTTCTCAATTTTCATTAATACCATATCTGATACCTTGCTGTCTCTCTACCACATGTATGCGGATGACCTTCAAATATACACACAATTTACACTTGATCAAATACACCAGGCCATTCATGACACTAATAGAGATCTGAACACTATAGTCCAATGGAGCTACCGTTATGGCTTGCAGGTTACACTTAAGACTCAGGTTATTATCCTTGGGGGTCCATCGCTAATCGCTAGGGTTAACTGGGTTAATATGCCACCCATTATAGTTGATGGTGCAATAATCCCATATAGTGATTCGGTAAAAAATCTGGGTCTGGTTTTTGATCAAACCCTATCGTGGAAATATCACATTAAAGAAGTGAGCAAAAGAATGTACGCAGCAGCTGGATCGCTGAGACGATTGAGAAATTTTCTTCCTTTACCTACAAAAATCCTATTAGCTCAGTCCCTCTTTCTGCCTATACTAGACTATGCCGATGTAAGCTATGTCAACTTAACAATGGAACAGTTAAATACTCTCGAACGCCTGCAGAACTTCTGCATACGCTTTATATTTGGGCTCCGTAAATATGATCACGTTTCGGAGTTCCGAAGTAAGCTCAAATGGTTGCCGATTCGATTGCGGAGGGATGCACATGCTCTTCAACTACTGTATCGAATTTTATTTGATCCTAAAACACCAACGTACCACAAGGAAAGATTTGAGTTTAGAGGCCATTGTAGCGAGGTTCGTTCAACTGAAAGGTTGAGGATAATAATGCCTCCACATTGCACTCATTTTTATGATGAATCTTTCACTGTGCATGCTACTAAACTATGGAATTCCCTGCCAGATTCTATTAAAAATGCTCAATCCTTAAAAAGTTTCAAAACTATGGTTAAAGCTCATTTCCTTAGTCATAGCCAAACATAATATCTACTTATATTATATACTTATTATTAATTACTATGTATTATGTCATATAATGGTATTTTGTATTTCTCTTTCCCTTTCACTATTTATTTTCAATAACAATATAAGTATGTATGTGTATGTTTTCCCTACTATTATTATTTATTATTGCACTACCCATTTATTTTATTTTATACTTTTTCCTCTACTGTACCAACGGCCATTTGTACTTAGTTTAAACTATATTTAAGTGTCTGTATTTCTTTTTTTATTCTCCTTAAGTGCAATAAAGAATTGATAAATAAATAAATAAAATAAATGACCCGAAATTTTGTGTCAGTATCTCCCGGCCTATAGATGGCTTATCGCTTGGTATCTTAAGATATTGAAGGTAAATTATATATTATCTTCGTCGTGTGTTATGGCTCATAGGATTTGTATGGCGAGCGATAATCGGAAATATGCTCTAAGATAATATATTTTTTACATTATCTTCACCGTGTGTGATGCGCTTAATAGATATGAGCTTTTTTTAGGTATATAGAGTTATATGAAAGAGCTGTAAATAAAATGAATAAACAAATAGAATGTGTTCATATGCCCTTGTATGTAATTTTAAACATATAGCAACAGCTTTTAAAATAGGTCAATCCGGGCGAAGCCAGGGCCAGCGGCTAGTATTTTCAATACGAAATATTCCACCTTTGACATTCAGGGACATAGGACAATAAAGCAACTAAATCTGTGAGATATATCCGTTATAGATTCCATATAACAATTATATTGTTTGATCTCGGAGATATTCACAATACAGGGATTTCTAGCACAATCCTTTGTATGAACGCTTTTCATACTATCGCTATATCTGTATAGATTTTGAGTTTAAAATATATTTATTGTTAGAATGTTATGAAAGTTATCCTATCCTGATAATATAATAAGCGTGAAAATTTAGAAAGTAGAAAGAAAAGATAATTTAATTGATGAATTTGTTACTGTTTAACGCGAAAACCACAGAACGGAATATGATGAGACTTGACATTGGATATATACTTTGCTTTTGCCCGCGAGTTCGTCCACGAATTCGTCAGCTACAATTTTTTTAGGAAACGATTAAACTAGCAGCAATCCAACCACTTCTTCTAGTTAACCATATATCTTTTTTATATTCTTTATAAATTTACAAACATATATCAACCATTTTATGTATGTTTATAATGTTACGCAAACAAAAATACACATCACCGTTCTGCATAAAGATTTCTCGTCGGACATAGTACGGAGATTTCTGGAATCTTCCAAGGGCTTAGTTCTAATCCCTTTATCCTGTTGACTTGTTATATCCGTCAGATGTCGCTTGGCTGATGGCCCAATTGTTGCAGAGAATTGTGATCTATCGCTGTTATATTGTAATGTCCTAAATTATTGTTTGCGATTAGCTTGGTGATAAATCTTTGGAGTAGAAGCGTTTTGAAGTTTTAAAGTTATCAAAGAATAATTAGATATGCGTTCAATACGTATAAAGTTGAAATAGATTTTTATGGTGTAGAGCAATTCATATCAAAAATTATGAAGTTCTTACAATATTATATTGTATAACAACACTATAATCTGGTGAAAAATATGTTGTGTTCGTTTTCTTTTTCTTTATTTCAATGATAAACATGTATTTATAAGAAAAATGTTTCTTATTTCATAAAAAAAAGGGAAAAAATGCACAATACTCATCATACAATTATTAAAAATCATTCACTTTCGTCACAAAAACCTGACAGCAATAATCTAAACTAAAACCAAAATACCGCCAAAACTCTGCACCGCAAAATATTTTAAAAATCTTGTATCATGTTTGCGAGATGAAGCCTTTGTGAAGCCGACACTATTATGCATGAACCGACATTCAGGATTCCCTTACAAATAGTTTGGTACACTGTCACGTAACTTCGACGATAATACTGTGTTTGGAATGTTTTAGCCGACTTCGAGAATTGAGGATTTCAACAAGCGTATGTTTAGTGTTGGAACTGTAGATTAGTTACATATGGCAATGGAATATAGGTAGTAATAACTAACTGTATGTTACTAATTATACTAATTATTTAACGAAACGATGCCTTTCTTTTTGTATTAATGTTATTTTTGTGTTGTGTTATAGATAAATAAATTAAATATTTATATGTTCACTCAATTCTGTGAATTAAAAGGTATAAAAGCTATAACTAATAATTAATATAGTTTAAAAAGTGGGTCAAAATCGAGTCTTAAGGAGTCGTTTACATACAAACATACAGATGAAGCTAATAAATTAACGCGTGTTAAAAATGATGGTAAACGGTAAAACTATGTTATGAAGATTCAAAGGGCTTCCATAAGAAGTCTAATTGAATAAATAAACATTTGAGTTTGAGTTTGACTCCATTTCTTCTCTAGCCATTAAACAAAACTGGGAAACAGTGTCAACTATATAAAAATCGGTTTAATAATAATAATAGCACAAAGATTTTTATCTGGTTCAAGGTTTATGTTTTGCGGATACAACGATGGAAGTTTTAAATAATTGTTTCGTGCAATTTACCTCTCGGTTAATTGTATTGTTTTAATGACGTCATAACCGCTTACCGCAGATTGTATAGCTGTATTAAATAGAGTTTAATGTTATAATAAATATCATTAACTTTATTGACTATATAGATATAGAAAGTTTTTGGACTGTTTATTATCCTATTCTTTTAAATGCCCATATAATATTATATTCTAGGACACATGGGTACATTTATATTTACTTGTATACAATTCACACTGACACATATGAAAAAGTAAATTACATGGGTGTGAAACTCACACTCTCACACCCATGTAATTTTACTTTATATACATACAAGTAAATATAAATGCATCGCTTTTAAGCGATAAGGCCGCCAAATTGTACATTTATTTTAAGTTACATATCATTTCTCTAAATTTTGTTTTTGTGTGCATTGTACAATAAACTGTTTTCTATTCTATTCTATTCTATAAATGCATCTTTATATTTTTGTCTTATCAAATAGTCAATCGTGAATTCACGGTACATAAAATAGCAAACAATATGAAATTTTGAGACCTTATCCTTAGCTGCAAGTTTTTAAAGTTAATAATGCACAATTGAAAAGGGGTAATAGTAAGTGGTATTATGTTAAGAACATTAAACCACCGTATTATTCGTGAGAAAATAATACAAGAAAATGTATTACATCCACCTACACAGGATATATTCACTTTTGATCCACATTGAAATTAAAAACACAATAGTAACTTCGTCTGTTTATAAGTATGTCTGTCATACGTTGCCCCCACAACAATATTACAAATGTTACGGAGTATCGACTCGAGCTTAGCCAGTTTTATCTAATTTAAATTTCAAAATCCTTATTAACTTTTACGTTCCATCAACGAGGCTATAAACTGATATCTGTATCAATTAGCTTGAAGGTTTAATTAAAATACACGTCATAAAAAACCGGTGCTATTGATTCGTTTGGTTTTGAATTTGGGTGACTAAGCTTGCCCTCATGACCTCCTTAGAGCCTATTGTTATCTGCGCTTTCTTATACCTTATTCCATCGTAATAAGGTCGAAAAAAAACTCTACCGCCATTGTTAAATTGCTTTTGTTATACGCTGTGTTAATATTTTCACACCTGTATTGTTCTCTGGAAAATGGTGGAAAATATGAAAACTCATTCAGTGTTTTCTGGTTTGCTTGAATACTAGTTATACATATGGGAACAATTTTATGTTTTAAATGAAGTTATCTCGGTTTATTATGTTAAAAATCTTTTTATTTCACAAACTAACAATATTTTTTTTAGTATGGAGAATTGTGACATTAAAAATAATTTATTTTCATTTTTAAATAAATATATTTCTATGGACACACGATTGAATCCGTAATTCATAAAATAGTTATAGTTTTCAGTGTACATACAGTAAATGAAAAGCTATTCATTGCATACATTCAAAATACAAAGAAACGAACAAAAGTTACCACCAACAGCAATATATATTTCAATACCATGCAAAGAAACAAATAAAACTTACCATCAACAACAAAATATCTTTCAAAAGCGAACTAATTGCCACATATTATTTGAAGCTCAAAGCTTGGAAATCATGAGAAAAAAATATAAATCCTACATTCTAATATATATATATATATATATATATATATATATATATATATATATATATATATATATATATTAGAATAATATATATATATATATATATATATATATATATATATATATATATATATATATATATAAATCTCGTGTCACAATGTTTGTCCTCAATGGACTCCTAAACCACTTAACCGATTATAATAAAATTCGCAAACCATGTGCAATTCGATCCAACTTGAGAGATAGGATAGTTTAAACATGTAGGTACCACGGGCGATGCCGGGGCGGGTCGCTAGTTCTAATATATATCCAGATCACAACCTCTAAACATCTTGTCCCTTTCAATACACAATGCGTAGGCCGAAAACATTTCTATCCTTTAGTACCTATCTTGTTTAGGTTATAAAAATGCCGAAAACGTAAAGCTAGAGACATCAGACGATTTTATTAAGACTTACACAAGGCTTTATTGTACAGACAAATCGTTAAGTGCTTATGCGTTGTTTTATTTATTTTTTATGTTCCTGTTTTCAACTGAATAAGGATATCAATTTATGTCTATAAAATTGATAGGTTTTAGGAAATTTTCCTAAATTTCTAAATTGAATTTTATGACTGATTCTTTAAATAATTCATACTAATAATTCATGTATTAATCTGGAATTGTAGAGTATTAAAAAAACAACGTATTTATTTAGCAACTCATGGAGAATAAATAAAAAAAAAACATGATTCTATACAATATTATCAATCTAAAAAAGTCTCTTTTGCAGCAATACATCAAGCTTATCATTCGTCACAATTAGATAGAATGACTTAACGAAACTATTGTTGTATTAATGAAAATGTATTGCCAGTTGAAAGAAAACAATAGTATTTGAATGTTCTAATAAATATAAAAAATAGACGTGTGGCACTCGGGGACTGCCGCGGTAAAGCTATTGCATAGTATGCCTTCAAGCCACACCTCCGTGCCCGTCGGAGTGGGGAGCGTGAGGTTTTTCGTTACTAAATTTCTGGATTCGGTCCCCGCGCTTAAGGCCCGCGATAGAAGCTATGCAATAGCTTAAAATTAAGGCAAAGTTATTTTGACTGCATTCTAATGGACCGCACTTTATTTCGTTAAGTCTTCAAAAATTGTTAAAACTTAAGCATATCGAATAACTATGGTTATAATTTAAATCTGTATATCAATAGAAGCAAATCTTCAAGCGTACAGTGAACAGGTACCTTCTAGGGAAGCGCGTTCCATCTTAGACCACATCTCAGCTTAACATCAGGCGAGATTGTGGTCAAGCGCTTCCCTATTACCAAATAAAAATAAAAAAGATGTGTGGCACTCGGGGACTGCCGCGGTAAAGCTATTGCATGCTATGCCTTTAAGCCACACCTTCCGTGCCCGTCGGAGTGGGGAGCGTGAGGTTTTTCGTTACGCAATTTTTGGATTCGGTCCCCGCGCTCAAGGCCCGCGATAGAAGCTATGCAATAGCTTAAAAAAAAAAGTGTAATTCTAGAAACGTAAATAAATGAAAACACTGTAATTATACATACTTTGTAGCAATTACAAAGTTTCACCTATTGCGAGTATTAAGATACAGTTCCTTTAACAAATACAACATATTTTTGATTACAGTTATTTTTATCCTATTAAGTATTTTATTAATCACTGCGTAGTATAAAACACGGTCACTTTCGGATATTTAAAACTGCGCAATTTATTTTGATGCGGTTCTTTAAATAAACAGACTGGTTGAAGAGGAAGATTATAATAAATTATTTATTAAGTTTAAGTAACTATTATTATAAAAAGTTAATATTTTACAGAAAAGACATGATATAAAAGTTAAAATACAATTTTAAACCCTAACATTGCTGTAGGTAAATTTATCTTTTTTAAAACATTTTCAAAAGGCTTATATATCAAAATCATTCAGCAGCTTATAATTCAGTTAGAAAAAGAAAAAATACCCTCATTTAATCATCAAAAGCTAAACGCTAATAGCTTCATTAGTTCAATCTACGTCGTAGCCAGTCGTAGCAGCTATCGTATATCGTAGGTACGCCGTAGCGATTTCGTAGCGCCTAATGTATTTAGTTTTAGTACTAGATTTCCGCCCGCAGCTTCGCCCGCGTTTTCAAAGGAAAACCCGCATAGTTCCCATTCCCGTGGGATTTCCGGGATAAAACCTATCCTATGTGTTAATCCTAGTTACCCTCTATATGTGTGCTAAATTTCATTGTAATCGGTTTAGTAGTTTTTACGTGAAAGAGTAACAAACATCCATACATCCATACATCCATACATCCATACATCCATACATCCATACTTACAAACTTTCGCCTTTATAATAGTATAAGATAAGATTAAAGGTGTTTAGATGTTTACAAGATCTCTTGGCTTTTATTTGTGTTTCGTTTTCAGTTACTCAAATATACAACCAATTAAATTCTAAAAAAAAATGATTAACTTCTATTTTAAAACGTTAAAATGCAGTTTTAGAAATAAAAGCTTCTTGTATAATAACGCTACCGTTATATGAAGTAGTAAAATCTATGACCCCAATATTCTCGTAAATAAATGAGTAAAATATTAATTAAAAACTATCACCCCCTTAACACATAAAGAAGTAACAGAAACCCCAACAATGAAAATACAAATAAGACTTACCACCGTGCAAATTGTCACTGAAATAATTATTTAACATAAAAAGTCCTCAATTGATACTAAAAGGATATTTGAGAAAAGTCGCGATGGAAATCTTTTCCTCGTTATGTTTCGCTACAATTAAGAAAAAAGAAAAATTCCCCCGAGAAATAAGATTAATTAACGCTGTACAGGCACTTTGTTCCAAATCCCTGATTTTGGAACTTAATGATGCCTTCGTTTGATTTTATTATAAATATTTTATTATTTCTTTATAAAATTTACTAGCTGCGCTCCACGGTTTCACCCGCCTTGCTCCGCTCCTGTTGGTCTTAGCGTGATGATATATAGCCTATAGCGTTCCTTGATAAATGGGCTATCTAACACCGAAAGAATTTTTCAAATCGGACCTGAGATTAGCGTGTTCAAACAAACAAACAAACTCTTTAGCTTTATAATATTAATTATAGATTATTAATGATGATTTATAAAGGAAAGATTTTAGAAAATACCGCTATCCGATCTTTGATTATCTTCATTTATAATTGTTTTTTTTTTACTTATTTATACAATAACAGTAATTATTTACAAGTTGATATTTCAATGTAAAAGTTTTACTGTTGCTAACTCAATAGAGCTTAATATTTCATGGAGTAAAAGGCCTTTTGGCTATAAGTCCATATGTAAATAATTACATATAGAATCTGTTATTAATTTTAAATTAATTATTACAATCCTGTGTTCGTTTTTGACAGGTCTAAAATATATTTCATAACATGTAATAAAAGAGTAATTGTTTCATATGAAGGATGGGTATTTTTATGATCTTTGTCATTCTAATTGTATTTATATGCAAATATAAACCATTTTATTAGCGAAAAGCTCCCGTTCGTATTCACGTTTGATATTTTTCTTTGTTTAGAAATTATAAGCTTTAAATTGAATTTACCGTGATTTATTATTTTTTGAACATTTTATGAGCATGGACAAGACAATGTAGTAAATTTAATTAGCTATGTTTCTTCTCATGGCTTCTCTCGTCTTCATTTTACGATATTACGTGGGTATATCTTTAAATACAATATTCCATTCCGTACTACATATTTTTGGGGCTAGTTTTTTAGAAATTAATGCATATTAAACCTTTATCTTTCCTATTCCAAATAATATCGTAAATATATAACTATTTTCAGTTAAATCTGAGCACTAAACAAACACTATTATTTGTAAAATGTCACCCTACGAACCTATACTAGACCCTAAACTGTTTAATCGCTTAAAGTAAATCTAAAAAGCGTAAGTCCTATTTTCCCTACAATATAAACTCGTACAATACAAGCATAATAAGTTGGAATTCAAATAGTTTCGAGAGTAAGACCTCAGTCCTCACAATGGGCTTTTGTTCCCACATTGTTAGTAAGTTCATGGCCGCTGTTATACATTTGCGGGAATATCTGAAAAATTACCCACAAATCCATTATTCGCCTAATTGGAGCTCTTGTGGAATTAATGCTGATTTCTAGAATACTGAGAGATTTTTTTCTGTTAGGTTATAATGTGACTTTGTAGTTATGAATTGTAGTTATGAATTTGTAAATTGGATGATTAACTTTAATATATACGAAATGGCTAGGAGATATAAGTACTTTTAGTTTTATGCTATTGCATAGCTTTTATCTCAGACTTTGAGCGCGGCGACCGAATGTAAAAATTCCGTAATGAAAAAACCTAACACCACCCACTCCAATCGGCACAGCGATGCGATGCTATGCAATAGCTTTACCGCGTCCGTTTTTACCGTTTGTACCGTTTTTTTTATAAACACAAGTAAAGTTGGTAAGCTTAAGTTACAGCTTTGTTGGTGCTTTGACAATTACATGAACTTATATTTTTCTGCTTCCGCTATTTATAAATATAAATCTATTATAGAAATAAAACATTTTTGATTATTCAATTCCATATTAATTGGTATCAAATACTTAATTGAGTTGTGGATCAATTCCATTTCCAAGAATAGCTGTACAAATTCAAGGAAAAAATATAAAATTGCTTCCACCGTTTTCATTTAATTCCTTTGTACACTAAACATATAAACTCATTCATTAAAAACATTTATGATAACCACAAAAATTCCTCCGCACGAATATAGGCCAATTACATGACAAAAAGTAATTAATATAATGTTATGAATTAAAAAAACAAAGCTCTCTTGAGAATGGTGTATTGCATAAAATAGTACACCAATGAATGGTTGTATTGCCTTTTATTAATTTAATCATTAAACTTTATAATGAAATGGACATAAAAAAACATATAACATTAACATTGAAATCAGTATTTATTAAGCTATTGCATAGCTTCTATCGCGGGCCTTGAGTGTGGAGACCGAATCCAGAAATTCCGTAACGAAAATAACCCCCCACTCCGACCAGCACAGCGGTGATAATTTTTATGCTATGCAATAGCTTTACCGCGGCAGCCTTCGAGTGCCACACGTCTTTTTTAACAGACACAAACACAGACACAGACACAGACACAGACACAGACACCGACACAGACACAGACACAGACACCGACACCGACACCGACACCGACACCGACACCGACACCGACACCGACACCGACACCGACACCGACACCGACACCGACACCGACACCGACACCGACACCGACACCGACACCGACACAGACACAGACACAGACACCGACACCGACACCGACACCGACACCGACACCGACCCCGACACCGACACCGACATCAAGCTATAAGGGTATCAAGTCGTATGAATATTCAATTCTAATTCATGATGAAATACGAATTATTGTAGGTACCACCACGCCATGTTATTAGTATTCCATCAAAATTCCTTTTTTTTTTCTTGTAATTGTGTTTTTTTATTAAAATCGGTATTTAAAAGCAATATGTCGCTTTTTATGTCACGTCGACTCAAACATCTTACTATATCATAAGAACAAGACATGTATAAGCCCTCACATTCAAATGAAAATGTAATATCGTGATATTATGTTTACAAAGTGATTTCATAACACAATAACCACATTAAGGACAATATTCACACCACAGGCGACAGTGATCCACGTATATTTTAATAAAATTATGATTATACGAATCCATGTCATATAAAAATAGAAGACGTTGACAAAATTATGTTCCTTCGGCTGATGTTCATTTGATTAAAATCCTTATGAATAAAAAAAGTAATTTGCAATTTGAAAACAATATTGGCAATTCAGTTAAAAGATATAATTATTTAATAGAAATGCGTTTAGCATAAATACTATAATAATAATAACGTCTCTGAAATATTATTACAGAGGATTCTGGTTTTTATTGTTATAATCTATACTTAATATTAAAGCTGAAGAGTTTGTTTGTTTGTTTGTTAGTTTGAACGCGCTAATCTCAGGAACTACTGGACCGGTTTGAAAAATTCATTCGGTGTTAGATAGCCCATTCATCGAGGAAAGCTATAGGCTATATATCATCACGCTAAGACCAACAGGAGCGGAGCAATGCGGGTAAAACCGCAGGGCACAGCTAGTATAATACAAATAATATTCATACACTTTGTGATGATTAAATTAATATGTTATTCATGGCCAATTTATTTCTTATATTTTCATTCGAATAACATTCATGAAAATTACTGAAATATTTGCGAACCCGATTTCCCTAACAACCCTTTTTTTCTCGGCAAAATCAACAAAAATTACTCTAAATACATTACCGTCACGTCACCCGTTATCGAATTAAATTGTACGGTTCGTAATCGAATAAAAATACCTCCCGATATTTAGCAAGCAAATCGGGGAATTAGGGTTGTTCAGGGAACGTTTTTGAGAATTAACGTCGATAATGCAAGACCCTCGTCAGCATGACAAGAGGACGCCGCTATAGAAGTCATTGGAGGCTTACGAAGAATAGGCTGTACTTGCCTATTTTTAAAGCACTTTGACTCTATTTAAATAATGTAATAGGTAAAAGGTTACTCGGAATTCTAGACTCTGTAAGTCGCCTACGCTAATAATAGCTCCTATTGTAAGGGTTTTATCAAAGCGTTTTTCGACAAAAAATTATTAATAGAATGTAAAGACATCGTCATGTATAAAGGTATTTATTGTACAAACCAAATAAAAGTAACAAAAGCTACAATTTTGTTTTGTCATTGTTCAAAAGGGATAACAATTCATATTTTACAAACGTGGGTAGAATAAATAAAACATGACATTAGGTAATTGTAAGATAAAATAAAATGTATTCAATTAAAATTAAATGAACAAATCAGTATCTATCTAAGAAGCGATTATTTTCCCTGAGGTGGGACGAATATTAAGAATAATTTTTGATCATACTGATACTAATTTACTGAATGTTGTGGAAAAATATAAAATCACAAGACCAAGAAAGTAAAATAATCAACCTTAAATCTGGATTATTTTTGGCAGAAAATTAATTTTTTTGATCTTCTTTTTGATCTTCTTGATTTGAAATCTACCAAAAAATATAATTTAAATAATTTCCCTTGTACACTGTACAGGACAGATGCATTTTCCATCATTTCCTCTATAGACGTTGTTGTAGCGTGGAAACAATATATGCGACCGTGTATATCGCGGCGGTAGGCGCAGTACGAGCGTGCCCGTACGCAGTTCACGCGAATGTTTATACACGGCCGATACGCTACGTGTGTGAATATACACACTGAGTGAACGCCTTCGTAGCTGGTTCACGTTCACTCCCGACGCTTCTGCTAGCGCCCGTGGAAACGCGGTGTGCCGTCACAGCCCGTATATAGAACGCGAGGGATTTATTTCGCGAGCAAAGCACGCGGGCTTCGCAACAATAACGCGGCGAAATAAAAGTCAGCGTTACTTCTTCAATGTAGAGCTTTCAAGGGCTGGTGAGATCTTCAATTCCGTACGTAGAGCGCGTTGTGTTCCGTTGACTGCGAGAGCTTGACTGAGCTTGACTTGACTCTACTTTTCTCGACTTATTTTGCCTACGCTCGCCGGAGGGGTTACTGAGGTAAAGTTTTACCGCACGGAGAGCCGGTGCTCTCCGATCAAATCGAACGTTACGTGTACTATCTACCAGCCCTTTTCTTGCTCGTAACTTTATTCATTTCCAACATAAGATAATACAATTAATATCTTCATAAAATAACCAAAAATACCTTTACAATAGCATACAATTCGTCCTATAAAATAATTATTAACATACACAAAACGGAAGCTTACTATTCAACTTGCATATAATTTGTACCATACTTTTACTACATTGAAACAAACTACTAATTCTCTTTATCTTACTAATAACAAATTATCAAAATTAACATATAACAAAATTCTCCATTACGAAGTATAATTTACATTTCCATAATATTTCCTCCTTATTACATTAACTGCTTCTTAAAGCGCACGCATAGTACAAATGCTAACACATGTAATGTAGCTTCATATGCTGCGCTATCCTAATATTTCGGAAGGAATCCTACACAACTCAAAACTACGTATTACGTAATACAAAATATTAACATTTATTTCAAGTGTAAACAATATCAACGTCATCTCTTAAAGTCATCACCGTAATATGTGAGAAGGTTCCATAATGAACTATATTATACCAACTTGTACATAGTCATAACAAATTGTATCCAAAAATACCAAAATATAAAGAAACAAGCTAAAATACCATTAATAGTCTAACTTACCATTAAGATACATATATGCGATTACAATTATGCTATACTTCTAACTTACAATTAATTAAGACATGCGGTTACAATAATTATGCTAGCCTATATCCACTAATATGTTTTAAAAAACATAATTATATATTTACAAACATAATGCTACAATTTAATAATTTAAAAACGTTCTATTTAAACAAAATAAACAAAGTTAACAATTATACACTATAGGGAGATAACGACAGTCATACTCGCTTCTCATTGGCTATCGTACTTATTGACCTGCTCCTATTGAGCACCGTGCGGTCGTTTTTGTCTTATTTTAAACTACACTAAATTATTTTCCTAAGCATATTATTTTAATAAACAACAACGTTACGTCGATCGCTAACATTCTCCCCCTCGTGCATAGCACTAATCTCTGTGATTAGCGATCGATGATATTCCACTCAAGTTGTAGATTGTTATCCCATCAGGATCAAATTTTCTATGTTTCCAATTCCCATGTTGTGTGGGAGGCCAGTGTACTCGACGATTAATTTCACCATAGTGAACATTCGGCTTTTCTTTAATTCTATTTCGTGAGGCAACTTCATTTCTAAATGTCTTTGTAGGAGACATATTATATTTTTTACATCGGGCTCTCTCTTTTATGTGTTTCTTTCTATTGTTAAATTTAATCTTAAAATCTTTACGCATTGTAGGTGCGTAATGTAAAATTTGCATGTCACTAGGGAATTTTTGTTTAAAATGAGGCGTCATATTGCCTGCACTTTCATAGAAACATGTATTCACAATATTTACTGACCTCGTGTTATTTTTGTCAATCCCATGGAGCACCCAACCTAGCGCTGTTCGTGATGCCACCGGTTGTCCTGTTCTTCCTTTTCGTATTTGTTTAGACTCCATGAGTCTCCAATTATCTTGCCCGATAAGTAACAAAGGCGCTTTAGCCTCGTAATAAAGTTGTTCGGCAAACTCACGTAGATGGCGACACTGTTCGATACGTTCTTTTATAAGAAACTGCGGGGCTAGTTTTAAATTGTCCACTGTACACACCTGGTTTATTTCCAGCACTTTGTCACTATGAACACCTTTTAATTTTAAGTTCAACATTACAGATTGACTATTTACAATGTTTTTTCCACCCACAGTTTGTAACACAAGTTTTGATTTTACACCACTAGCACCAATACGATTTGCTACTGATGAGTCTAGCAACGTCACTGTAGACCCTTCGTCTAATAAAGCCATGATCTTTTCAGTAGGTCTACCATGAGTTTACGCACACGATACTCGCTAGCGATTGTAGTAAGCGGTTTGTATGAAATTTCGTACAGCGCCCCTAGTGTGCCGTAGCGGAACTAAAAAGCCTACCATGAGGTGCATTATAGTATACTACAGTAGATAACGTATAGTAAACTATACTACACTCGCTGTAGTAACCATACAATTTTTGCACCATGAGTTCTAATTTTGACATATGTCATAGTTTATAACTATTCGATGATAGATACGTCATTCACGGAAAATAATCTCGTGAACTATTCACGTTTACTATTGTAGTTACGTCAGACGATTTAACTATGTCAACTCATGGTAGAGGTACAGAGCCCTTTGGCCCAAAAACTTGTACTTCAACCATTTTCAAGTAAGCTCGGGACATATTTGTTGCACACACGTTATTTACTGCATTCGTCGTTATTGGTTCGCGAGATACACTTTCGCTATTTCGCTCTTGCACGGCGTAATCTACATGCAAAAGCGAGTGATGCCACCGTTTACATTTTTTACAAGGTGGTTTTCTACAATTTTCCTTTCTATGTTTTCCTTTTAAACAATTGAAGCACACACGATTCTTTTTTACCACATCCCAACGTTCATGTGTGGATAATTTAATAAATTGTGGGCACTCACTTAACACGTGGTCTTTCTTGCAGTGAAAGCACGTGTTTTTACTTTCACTGATACTATAATTTACCGTATGTTCATTCGTTACATTGTTTCCTTCACTATAATACACATTCTTTCGATTTGTTCTCCAACTATTTGTTTCGCCAAGACTCACATGAGATCCACATCTATCTGCTTCCCGATTCAACCATTGTGAAACACGTGTTATATCGGACACACTATGTTCTTCGTCGCCGATGTAGTCATACCACCGATATAGAAACGATTGTGGTAGTTTATCTAGTATTAATTTCACAATGTGTGGCGCAAACAAGTACTCGGGTCGCTTAAGGCCCTTAATAGCAGCCACACTATTATTAATTTCGCTCGCAAACATACATACGTCACGTGGATCATCGGTTATTCTTCTTAATGCTTGTAGTTTGTCTAACTCGGCAAGAACCAAAGCATCTGTTCTACCGTAGCGGCGTCTTAGCGAGTCGATGACGTCATTCGGCTTAGCGGCTGAATAAAGCAAGCTTTTTATTGCTTCACGTGCACGACCCTTTATTGCTCTGCGTAATCGCGCCATGTTTTGTACATCATTAAACAATGGGGCTGTATCGTCGTAAACTGTCTTGAATGCTATCCATTCATCACTAATGCCGTCAAAGAACGGCAATTCGTGCATATAATTCGGTTGCGACGCCGCCGTGTTATTTTTTGTGCATATAATCACTTCTTTAAATGCATCTGCTAATGTTTGCACTTCGATGGATTTTGATGTAACATTTTCATTTTTCATGTCGAGCGAACATAAGTTGGTGTTGGCAGCGCGCTCTCCCTCCAATACCACTGTCTTTTTCATATTTTCACAATGCTCCGTCGTAAATTCGTTATCATCAATCGTAGAGTCATCAATTTCTTCATCGCATTGTGCGATTTCCAATCTAACACGCGATAGACGTGCAGCTGCTTGTGCTACTTCATATTCCCGCTGTAGCACTTCCTGCTCAGCTTCCAAACGTCGTCTTCGTGCAGCTGACTCTGTGGAGCGTACTGACCTCGCTTTTTCACTCATCGCCCTGTAATAGCGCGCAGAGGTCTCTTCCTTATTCTCGGCAGTCTGTTGTATATCCAATTTATCTGTCGTCATAGCAATATTAGTCGGCGTTTGTAAGGACCGGCTATCATCCTCTTTGCTTGACATCTGACGACCTTGTGGAGTATTCTTCTGTGATCTCGTAATTGGCATTTTCACGCGTTTTCCTTTTCAATCGAAGGACCATAAAATACAGTATCTGGCCTGTATTTCACCAAATTGTAGTATGCAGAATCCGGCTCGAATGCACCAAAAATGTTGTAGCGTGGAAACAATATATGCGACCGTGTATATCGCGGCGGTAGGCGCAGTACGAGCGTGCCCGTACGCAGTTCACGCGAATGTTTATACACGGCCGATACGCTACGTGTGTGAATATACACACTGAGTGAACGCCTTCGTAGCTGGTTCACGTTCACTCCCGACGCTTCTGCTAGCGCCCGTGGAAACGCGGTGTGCCGTCACAGCCCGTATATAGAACGCGAGGGATTTATTTCGCGAGCAAAGCACGCGGGCTTCGCAACAATAACGCGGCGAAATAAAAGTCAGCGTTACTTCTTCAATGTAGAGCTTTCAAGGGCTGGTGAGATCTTCAATTCCGTACGTAGAGCGCGTTGTGTTCCGTTGACTGCGAGAGCTTGACTGAGCTTGACTTGACTCTACTTTTCTCGACTTATTTTGCCTACGCTCGCCGGAGGGGTTACTGAGGTAAAGTTTTACCGCACGGAGAGCCGGTGCTCTCCGATCAAATCGAACGTTACGTGTACTATCTACCAGCCCTTTTCTTGCTCGTAACTTTATTCATTTCCAACATAAGATAATACAATTAATATCTTCATAAAATAACCAAAAATACCTTTACAATAGCATACAATTCGTCCTATAAAATAATTATTAACATACACAAAACGGAAGCTTACTATTCAACTTGCATATAATTTGTACCATACTTTTACTACATTGAAACAAACTACTAATTCTCTTTATCTTACTAATAACAAATTATCAAAATTAACATATAACAAAATTCTCCATTACGAAGTATAATTTACATTTCCATAATATTTCCTCCTTATTACATTAACTGCTTCTTAAAGCGCACGCATAGTACAAATGCTAACACATGTAATGTAGCTTCATATGCTGCGCTATCCTAATATTTCGGAAGGAATCCTACACAACTCAAAACTACGTATTACGTAATACAAAATATTAACATTTATTTCAAGTGTAAACAATATCAACGTCATCTCTTAAAGTCATCACCGTAATATGTGAGAAGGTTCCATAATGAACTATATTATACCAACTTGTACATAGTCATAACAAATTGTATCCAAAAATACCAAAATATAAAGAAACAAGCTAAAATACCATTAATAGTCTAACTTACCATTAAGATACATATATGCGATTACAATTATGCTATACTTCTAACTTACAATTAATTAAGACATGCGGTTACAATAATTATGCTAGCCTATATCCACTAATATGTTTTAAAAAACATAATTATATATTTACAAACATAATGCTACAATTTAATAATTTAAAAACGTTCTATTTAAACAAAATAAACAAAGTTAACAATTATACACTATAGGGAGATAACGACAGTCATACTCGCTTCTCATTGGCTATCGTACTTATTGACCTGCTCCTATTGAGCACCGTGCGGTCGTTTTTGTCTTATTTTAAACTACACTAAATTATTTTCCTAAGCATATTATTTTAATAAACAACAACGTTACGTCGATCGCTAACAGACGTTGAGCTTTTTAAAGCTTCACAGGAAATAAAAATACTCTCAGTTAAAACTAAAACGCTGTCCAATGTAGGTCCGCTTTTTACATATGATAGCCTTTTAGTTTTATATTATTTGTGTTATATAATAGAGGAGAAATCAATTTAACTCTATCGTTACTGTGACCTTAAAAAGTTACGCTTATTGTACTATATACGTTTCTACAAGGTTTCTACACACGTGTATCCGTTTTCGCGTTTTCGAAACTCGACGTAAAATAACGCCAAGATAACTGTCATTCACAATAAAGGAATGATCACATAAACGTAAATAAGAAGCGACAAGAAAGGTCTAACATGGGTTTTTACGTAATTTGAGTAAAAAGAAATTGTAAGAGATAACAATAAATAAACGTGAGTCGTAGATTTTTGGGGTTTTTTTTTCAGGATTTCTTGTATCGACCCTTTTGAGATCGAAAATGGCTGTGCTGTTTATTTTGTAGTACATTGACTTATTTTATTAAAAGTTACTTTATCAAATCGGAATTTAAAAGTGCTGGTTAAAGTTATTTGTTCATATAAGTTACTCGACTCTACCACTTGATTAATATTGTTCGATAAACGTTACATTTTTCTTATTACTTCAATATAAAAAAAATATATTCCCAGTGACCTCTGACAATTCTTTTCTATAATATTCACTATCCGGTCTGAAATAACCACCACCAATGCCAAACTAATGTGTGTAGTTGTAAACTTGTATAGAGTAGAATATGGTTGACTGTAGTTTTGTACTACTAATTGATGGTAATAATAAAGTACTTTATGGTATTAATTTATCTATACTAATATTATTTTATTATAATATTATAAAGCTGAAGAGTTTGTTTGTTTGAACGCGCTTATCTCAGGAAACTGGTCCGATTTTAAAAATCTATTTCGGTGTAAGATAGCCGATTTATCGACGAAGGCTATAGGCTATAGATCATCATTCTAAAACCAACAGAAGCAGAGCACTGCGGGTAAAACCACGGGGCACAGCTAGTATTTTATTAACCAAAGTCAAAGTTGTTATAGTAAAGAAATAATAGATACAAATACAAAATAAAATAGATCAAAATATACAATAGATAAATAACACTTGAACTCGTTATTACTATACGAGAAATATCGAAAAGTTGTACACAAAACCCTTGCCATATTCAAAAGAATAGCGATAACAAACAAATAGTTGTACAAACTAAGGGAAACTCAATAAAATGAACAAAATCCTACGAGTCCTTCAGGTTGGCGATCTCGTTAGGGCGGGGTAGGCCCTTTCGACATGTATGATATGTATAGCCTTTGTTAGCCCTTACGGTGCATTTACATCAAACGAGCGAATGCTCATTCTAACCCCACTATGTCGAATTCTTTTAGTGTAGGCGAAGAGCATTAAAATTCTTAGTGTAAACAGGCGTAGAGCATTTCGTTGTTCTTAGTGCGTTTGAAAAGATTCTATGCAATGTTTTTATACTGAACAACACTGAATACGAGTTTTCGTTTACACTGAAAGATCACGAAAGAATGCTCTTACTCTAGCTCTAGCCCTATGTTCGTTTGATGTAAATGCACCGTTACTGGAAGGACATACGCATTCGGCTACCAATAAATAAGAACGATTGTTGGATTGGTCAAAGGGAATACGTTTTTTTAGAAAGACACGGAAAAGAAAAAGAGAAAATATAAGTTCGTATGACTCTAGATAATGTATAAAATGTTTAATTGTTGGAGAAACTGGTTTAATTGACTCTATATCATTATAATGCGTAATAATATTCGTTTTAACGTGTTATGAATTCCTTATATTACGGTAATTCGCTAACAGAATGAAGCAGTAATATTTTTTTTTAATAGTACTTTTCCATAACAAATGTTATTAAACAGATAATGTTACACAACAAAGTTTTTTTCCAATCGTTAATAATTGGTCCATATGTAGCAAAAACATGTTTATCTCATAGAAATAATCACAAAAATATACCAATAGAATCCCTCTGGAAGGGCATAGAAAACATAATTTCCACGCAGTTACCTAGATCTTAGATACACACTTGACACAAGGGGATTGAATTCCATCCATTAGTGTTATTATATTTACCATCCTACTCGATAGCCCTCATCAGATTGCAGATATTACCTTTAGAATATATATATTATATAGCTAATATTTACTTAATATTTAAGAAATTGCTATCTAATAATTATTATGTAATTTTGCAGAAATATATTTGAATAGAAATTAATCTACAATCTAGATATGAATTTTAGATTTTGCATTCCTAGATATGAATTTTAGATTTTGCATTCTGTATTATTACTTCATATTATCACGATTTATTTATTCACTTATAGAAATAATTTTGTACCTGCTGTAGCTTAGCTGTACCTATGTCTTTGACCACGCTCATAATAGGATGGTCGAAATTTCTCGAAAGCTCTAGTTTTTTATAATTAATAATTATTATCAAAACATGTAAATAAAATTATTCGTTGTCTTTATAAATCGCGTCATCAAATAAAATCAAGCTCTTCAGCGTTACCACCGATCTTTTGTAAACGTACTTTAATTTTATATAAAATACTTCTAAAACGATTTTCTACCAAAGTTTTTATTGATTTCTGTTATTACGGGTTATAATAATATAATTACGGGTAACCGAGAGGCTAGGCATTGTCACGGTACGGCAAACGCCTCGGGTTCGAATCCCGCCTCTTATATACTTAGTCTATTTTTTTCAACTCTATAAAAATTTATATTTAATTATTTCTCCAGTTGCCTGCTCAACTGTGACTGTAACGAAATGCCAAGCTGCCCTGCGGACCCTGCAAGCTTTCCCGTTCTTCAAGCCGACCTGCCTCTGCCGGGAACCGAACGTCGATCCTGAGTGTAACTCGTTCCGCGACTTTTTGTTCGACCATCCATGCGTGTTTGTGATGAAGAAGGGTATGTTTTTTAATAATGTAGTGGTATACATTATCTAAATATCTAGAGTTAAATATCTCTATAATATGTGTAGTTATAATTTGGCCAGTATATACTATATACTTAGAATAATAAACTGATTCTATGATTATATAAGCTTTAGATTTAATTACAGAAAATGTTTTTATTGGCCTTTTGATTGGATTATTATCAATTTAGTCATTAATTATTTAAAGAGTAGGAGATTTCACAATGAGAAAGCCACAACATTATCTCCTGTTTCTTTTCTATTAATTTTATGTCATTTTTTTATAATTGTTGAATGTTATTCTTTTTTTATGTTTTAACAGAGAAAGACCCGTACCCAGTGGAGACTCTACCAACCTGTACCTACGCTCTAAGTGTCTGTCACAACGAAAAAGCCTGCTCCGTACTTTTCGACCGCTTCAAGAACGCATGCAAAGCCAGGGACGGAGAATGTCGTATGGAGGATAGGTAACCACATATTTATAAGCTAACTAGCTTTCCGTCGGCGGCTTGGCCCGCTTTTATGTAAAATCTAATAAATTATGTACTAAAGGCTTCCTCGAAAACTACTTACCTATTTAAAATATCCCATCGAAATTAGATGCGTAATTTTACAGATCTAAACCACACAGACTGCGGAAAGCAACTTTTTTATATAAGTAGTGATTATAAAATTTGACATCGACACAATCAACAATGTTTTGATAATAACTACAATTACATTAGTCGATTAGAGAAACATTTGTTATAAAGCATTTGAATGCTCTAGAAATCAAATAAAACATTAATTATTTTGAAATTAATCCATGTATAGAATTCAATGAGGTGTTTTTAAATTGTGAAAAATATTAGTTTCACTTCTAAATTCCGGAATAAATTCTCAAGGTACCTACTGTGCAAATTAAATGAAACGCATTTTACCTATTTGTATAATGTCAAAGGTCCTCTCACATTATTCCTCTGAAATTTCCACGCAATAATACTGAAAATTTTGTAGGCCGATATTTATCAATCAAATTAAAGATTTTGGCAAGCATAACAGAATTATGGACGCTCTACGGAACTTTGAGAGGTTACTTCGAATTTCACTGAATTTATGCGAAAGTATTGTTCTATTATTTTACAACTTAATTTTTGTTAAGTTTATTATTTCTAGAAGTGTTATAAAATGTAGGATTTAAAAGTTTCTCGTATTATAGTTTTTCTACATATTTTGTGTAAGTATTATCAAGTATGTAATAAAGTTTTTGCCAAAGAATTTTCTATGTCACCAACAACAAGCTAGAATTCTAGAAACACCGAATGAAATTTAACATTTATTTATTTACCTAGACTCATTTAAGAAACACATACATACAAATAAATTTTCATTTCATTTCATAGTAATTATACGATTACTTTGAAGTACTTGTTCTGGCTTAACCCATTGAGCCCCGAACGGCCCAATCGGTCCACAACACAATAGATTTTCTATTGTGTCTGTGATTCCGGGGCCTGAGTTATTACAGAAGGTAAAGATTAAGCGGTCAAAATGAAGTTTTCTAAAACTCATAAGATAATATTGTGAATGACTTTTATAGAAATTAAACACATTTTCATTCAGATTTTAGTATATTATAAAATAAATTCGATAATCTCGTGAAAGATGATCAAACCTAATAACGTATTCTGGGGCAGTTTTAAAAGATCCTAATCGGCCACTGACCTCTATTGGAGTCAGCTTCTCATTGTATTATATTAAAAATTGGTATCTTTAATGCATAGAATTTTACATGATATACCATTACATAGGAGCGGTAGATCGTTATTTTAAATCATTAACTTAATAGTACGTGTTTGCAGTTTTACTTTTTTATGTACGAAACTTCTCATTAAATAATAACGAATAACATTTAGAAATAATTTTTAAAGAGCTCTAATATTTGAAACTTAAAGGAATAGACAAGAAATCCTAAATAATTAGAACACTGTAATAAAGACTCAAATTATCTCTATAATTTTGCGAAAGAATTAAAGGAAAGATATACATTTTTATTTTTAAGCTACTACCGGCAAGCTTTTTAAAAAACTGTATTCAACAAAGCCGTGCTATATTTTATAGTATCCACAATCACGTTTAGTATTTTTATTATTAATTAAAGCCAGCAACACTGAATGCGTAGACAAAAATTCACAAATTTTAAAACGTATTTCATCAAACGACCTTATACCTGTTATAATGTCAAGTATGCATATTTTTTGTACACTTGAAACGTGTTGAGACGAAGTCAACGAATTTTCAGTCTGACCTCTACCAATGAACCATTTTTGTCTGCGACATTACAGTTTAAAATTCAAAACTAGTTTATTTATTTATTTATTTGTATTAATTTGTTAGTCTCAATTTCTTCTAATCTTTCTTGTTAATGAATGCGATATCTAGTTATCAAATTAAAGTACAGTACTCCAAAATTAATAATGCGCATGCAAATCTTCGCTAATTGTCGTATTTCCGAAAACACTCGAATCATTGAATCGTAAGAGTCCTAAGCAATGCACTTGCATTTTACACCTTGTTCTAAAGAAAATAGAAGTCAATTCACGGTCATACAAAATCAAAAACAAATCGGTCGGTAGGTGACGGTAGCCTGTCAGTCAAAAAACTCAAAAATCCGTCAGTCGTTTTTAAATATTGGTGGTGCTTGCACGTGTTCTCTCTGTGTGGAATTATATAGAGCTGCTATTACATACCCTTCTTGGTTTTGTTTTTAAAGGTGAATTGAATTAATCGACGAAATGATTTACACAGGTGATGGCAGTAGGGAAAGTGAAAATGAAGAAGAGCATAATGAAAGTTCCGATGTATCTAAAATGTCAGAAATAAAGATAATCCCTGATTTTGATTGTTTTTATTTTTATTTTTTTGTAATTGTCATAATATTGAAGAATGATCAGTACTGTAAATACTTTTGAACTGAGATTTTAATGATTAGATTTATATGGTTTAAATGTAAACCTGTGTTTGAAAACCATATTTTATACAATATAAATTTTGTGTTTTTTTAACCTTCTTTTCTTCCATCATTACACCAGCTTCAGACACTTTAAAAGTACTATAAAATTTTCCAAGTAAATCAATCCAACAAAGATATATAGTTATTCGCAATCGTGGGGTTATCCTCGCTATTTACTTACAAGGAATTATCGAAACAAAATCGTTACTTACAAATAAATTTTAATATCTTTTAGCACAAAACAAATAATTTGACTAAATTATGCATGAAGAAAATGCATTTAACCACTCTATATACATATCATCTTCGGACGCTCCGGGAATATGACAGTTGCCGAACAGTGACGAAGATTTCTATGCGCATTATTACTTTTGGAGTACTGTATAAATGTCTTTAATTATAGCAATATAGATACTAACAAGGACAGCTACAATGTCAAGTTAATTATAAAATAAAATTTATTTAAGTAGTACAAATTTATTTTCAAAATTATTATTAAAGTTTTGCTTTATTTAAATTTAATTTAATAATAGCGCAGATGATCTATAAAAGGTTTGTTTTAAATCATTCCTAATTCATAAAACGTGGTCTTTAAATAACGTAATAAAACTTATTCGTAGCCTTAACATTTGAAACTAAACTCCCTACATTATAACGTAACGTATATGAAATATTGGCCTATATTCTAACACATCAATTTTCAGTAATAAAACTATTACACCATAAAGTTGCCGTCGCGTTTAGACTCTCCATAAATTGTTATTACGCATTTTTATTACTCCAAGTGCTGGCCACTATTATAGCAAGGTTCTTTTAATAAATTTACAAGTTTCAGCTGGATTCAGGTATCAAATGTCGTTTATAAATTTGTAAGGGTTCTTAAACTGTAGTTATTAGCAGGAAATTAAGGGTATAAGTAAATAATAAATAACGTTTTGGTATTTTCATATAGATTCTTTACTATGTATTTACTGCTGTGTATAAATATTTTACTTAGTTTGAGAGTTTCTATTTTTGACGTAGTAAATGTTTAAAACAAAAAAATATAACTCTTGACCCGATAAGTTTTTAATAACGCATATATTTTTAACATAAAAGACTCATAATTCTTAGTTATGACTAAGTAAATTATAACTCATAAAACGATTGTGCTAAACACAGTTTCAATTGTTTTAATTTCCTTTTATATTTATGACTACTTTCCATATCATAAAAGGGAAAAGGCTTGGTTATCTGTATATATAAATATAAGTCTTTTACCTTGCCTAGCGTTTGTCATTAGCTGGCTTTTCAAAAACGGGGGAAATTCAGGAAAACACTGGGAATAATGAAGAAAATTATACGGGAAATAGACTGGGAAGAGAGATAATAAAATGGACCTTCGGCTATATAAACACAGTAACACACGCATATACACAATCACAAATATATCTATACATATAATAAATCTGTAGAAGGGTCAATTCTGTACATTGAAAATATTGAAAAAATAAATAGCAGGGGGTGTTACTGGATCGATAGCAAACCCAAATATGTGATTAAAAAAATTTTTGTCTGTCTGTCTGTCTGTCTGTCTGTCTGTCTGTCTGTCTGTCTGTCTGTCTGTATGTTCAGGCATCACGTGAAAACTAACTGTTCGATTTCGATGAAACTTGGTATAATTATACCTTATTATCCTGGGCATAAAATAGGATACTTTTTATCCTGGAAAAATACGTAGAAAAAAATAAATCTTAATTTTTCAGTTTTATCCATAGACGTTGTTCTGTAGAACCGAGAACACACGTTGCGTTAATTATTATAGGTATTTGGGTCCAATAGATATTTATAAGATGTCATTGTCAGAGTTACTCAAAATGGAGAAATAAACCATCCACGCGAAGACCGACATCCGCGCGGACGGAGTCGCGGGCGGAAGCTAGTATCAAATAAATTATTGTATTGTCACCTTTCCTTGATAAGTGTACAAAGTTTTAATTAAATAGTTGGTAAAAATTGTGTCTACAGGAGTCGGTTATACAGTTGAAGCTAATGAAAACGTGTTAAAAAGGTCGATTATAAAGCTATGTCTACACTGCAGGGAGGCATGTCGCGAAGCCTGGGCCGGTCTGCGTCTCTCTCCGCTATTCGGATGCATTTGCCCCAACACCCACATGAAGAAACGGTGCGACAGAATCTTTGCGGTTGTTAACCATAACCCCTGCGTTGGTGAGTACGCACCCTTAGCTTGCTTTATGTCTGTGTTTTGAGTGAGATAATATGTTTAAATAAATTTAATAACACACTACTTTTGCGACGTAATATAGAGAAATATCTACATATTTCTCTATATTACGTTGTTTATACCTACGTATAAACTATTGAAATTTACGATACTCTATGTGACTTATAAAGATAACAACTGCCTGTATGAGAAAATAAGTATTCTTAGATATAATATCAAGTGTTTGTTGTTTACACGTTGCATTTTTACGCAATGTCAAAGTGAATCAACAATTCAATAATATCCCCTGTTAAAAACGAATTTTTTTTTTCCAATTATAATACAAGTTCATAACTTAACTTTAAAATGACATCATATAATTTGAACCTTTGCATCTTGTGTGTAACAGATTTATTAATTATGTGAATCATAGAGATTTGATAATATTATCAAGTGACGGTACATTAATGACGTCACTAAATTATAATATTGAATAGTGTTCCCTCGCTCTGAATATGTATATAATTAATGATGGAGAAATTCATAAAGTGATAAATTGTTTACCTTGTTCATAACGTGTTGTTTTGGATTTGAATTAATATTTATTTCATAAAGTACATTACTTAAATAACGTGAACAACATTGAACTAATAAATAATTTTATAAGTATACATAACAGGCTCAATAACAAAAACTTCTAACAGTAAATAGAATCACAACGATCGCAAAAATATTATAGAGAGTAAATATATTTTGTATTTCCGAACGAAACTTTCAATATTGTTATTCGGAAAGTTTCTCAATCTAAGCAGAGAATTACAACTAAACTAGAAGTGGTATCGTAATCATATCGCATCCAATAAAGTTAGCTTCGATATACTTGTGTTTATAACCTTTGATCCGCATCGCAACTCTTATGTGATATTTGCTAGGGCTGTCACTAATGAACAATTATAATTTGTATTAATGCAAACATATTTAACGACTTTAAATATGTTTTTATAAGCCTGAAATGTTAGCCTGTGCCTAAGTTTTATGTATAAAGTAATCAAGTATTTATACATGATACGACTATGTATTAACATGTAATCAATCAAAAATACGTATACATGTGGTTAAAATTTAATTTCAGAGCAAAAACATTGTTCCCCAAAAATTTATAGCAACATACGTCAGGCCATAAAAACTTTTTAACAACTCAAATTTTCAATATCCCGATACGACGCTATCATAAACATAATAAGGCAATACATTTACATTTAACGTAAATCCTGTTTCAAAAGCCTTTAAAAATCAATCTACAAAATTATACTGCATGCTCCCCTCTGTCGTGAAGAATATAGGGCCAATTAAAATGGTTTTTGTTGCGTGACAACGAGACATTTCCAAGTTAGCATGTAAGTTAGCATGCTACATTGGTCAGTACTAAATGCCTTAAGAATTATTAAAACTATGTTTTTCGATCATTGCGCGACGCCCAAGGAATTGATAAAAATTGTCGTACAAATTTTAATTACGCGTTGACATGGAAATTTGACGTCAAACTGACGTAAGCAAGAAATGAAAAGATTTGAACTTATTAGTACGAAACGTATTAAATTATAAGGAAGATAAAAATCTATTATTCAAATTAATTAAATGCAAAGCCCTAACTTAGTTTTTTACTCGTAGATAAGAAAAAAAATTAACCTTATTGTATGCGCAAATCGTTACCTAATGTATGATTTCTTGTATATTATTGGAGGATTTAGAAACAACTCTACTTACATATATTTAAATACAAATCAGCCATAAAGGAACCTTTAAAATTGCATAATTAATGAATCCATTTACCAAAATAACCAGAAATAGAGTCAAGCGTCAACCTAATAAATTTAATAAGACCTTAATAAATTTAAATCTACACATTACTCACATACGAACAATGTTTATATTTAGGATTACGTTAAATAATTTATCAGTTATATCGGTTTTAGTTTCATAGTCAAGTAATTATAATATAGCTCTATATTTCATCCGCTTTCTCAGTTGTAAAAGTCTTATTATATCGTTGCTGTCACTGAGTATTGTACCCAGTAACTAAACAGGCAACTTTTAAAGTTCTTATTTGTTGTTTGTTATAGTATTTTTAACTACAAACTTTTGTAGGTACAAAATGTAAAGCAATTTCTAAAGGTAAATTTAATCCATGCTTATTTTACATGCTGTTTAAACTACCGAATTATTACTTTTTGTATACTAGAAAGACAATAGATATTCATATAATCCGGTCAAGTTAAGCATTTGAAATAAGGATAATTCCGGGAAAGCCAAATTTTGGTGAGGAGCTGGAGTGTACCATAACAAATAAAAATTGAAAAGTCCCCACTTATCCCATGTGTGCTTCAAAAGTTATTCGGGGTCAAAGGTCAAAATTTGAGGTTTTTTGGATTTTTCTCGAAAACCGTAAATTGTATAAAAAAAGACTTCAGACCAAAGTTTTAGATCTTATAATTCTCCACAAAAAAGGTCTCTATGATTTCTTTCCCAAGAGTTACTATTTCTGAGATATCGCGATTTGAAGAGATACATTATACATTTTGGTGACAGCCAATTTCAGGGAACGTTCCCATACTATGTGACCTAGTTTTTAAGATTTTTCGACCCCTACCTCCCCTCAAGTTTTTTACGTAGTATGATTTTCAATCATTTCACAGGCATTTTCATTCATTTCTTTGTCTAAAACCTAATAAATTATATACTAAAAACCTTCCTCTTGAATCACTCTATCTATTAAAGAAAACCGCATCAAAATCCGTTGCGTAGTTTTAAAGATTTAAGCATACAAAGTTACATAGGGACAGAGAAAGCGACTGTTTTATACTATGTAGTGATGTGTCTCTTCAAATCGCATTATCTCAGGAATGGTAACTCTTGGGAAAAAAATCATAGAGACCATTTTTGTAGAGAATTATAAGATCTAGAAATTTGATTTGAGGCATTTTTTTTTAAATTTACAGTTTTCGAGAAAAACTGAAAAAATCTGAAATTTTGACCTTTGACCCCAAATAACTTTTGAAGCACACATGGGATAAGTGGGGACTTTTCAATTTTTATTTGTTATGGTACACTCCAGCTCCTCACCAAAATATTTGCTTTCCCGGAATTATCCCTATTTCAATACTATTTTCAAGCTTAATTTGACCGGATTAATAATGAAAAAGCAGATATTAGGTAAATTTTGACATCTTCAACTTAACATTAAATCTACTGACTTGATTTTAAAGGAATGAACTCTGAATGTCGTTTTAAATGTTGTGAAAACAATAATTTAAAAGAATTTTCTCACTGAAGATGGTAAATCTTCTCGTTATTTAACATTATTGACGTAGTAGTTGACGCGATATGACAAAAATTTCAAGCATAGCTACCAGTGGTGACAACTTGGAACAAATGGGATGCATTCAAGTAGGTATTTAGGTATTTATTTATTTACATAATATATAGTATTTTCTGTGAATCTTGTGTATCATGTAAAATCGTATATTGAAATGGTAACAACTTAATTAAGAGTTTGATCGAATTACATTAATTTCTAGGTGTCCCGGTAAACGCCGTTCTGCCTCGCTCTTATCATATAGGGGTATGAAAAATAGATGATGTCCGATTCTCAGGCCTACCCGATAGCTTACAAAAGTTTCATGAGAATCGGTCAAGCTGTTTCGGAGGAGTTTAACTACAAATACCGTATCTCGATTTTTTATATTTTAGACGTAGGTATATTAGAAGTCACACATATTTTTGTAAGACTACTGCAATTCAACAACAATTTACAATCATTACAATTTCTATAGTCCTATAACAGAAAATAGAACTAAAAACTGCCAACCCTATCTCAGCCCTGGAGTAGTATTAATCCTCTAGCGGTCGATTTCTTGCCGCCAGCTTCAACTTTCAATCTAGACTGAGCCATTTAATTCCATAAATCGATGGCTTTCCTTTGTTTGTGCTATTGGAAATTAAATTGAATTCCTTTGGAATAAGACCTCACTTTCCTTTAATGTAACCGCAAAATGTATGGAAGCGTAGTTGTTAACATTAAAGGAGTGTTTAGTATCCGTTTTTAGTTAAATATAGGTATTAGATTCAAATGAGACCTTGAATGTTTTAAATCTAACTCATGAATTATTATATTGTGCCCTTGACTTAATATACTTAAGTATATTAGAAAGTCGTATTAAAAACTAAAGTGCATTATGTTTCCAATTATATCAATGTCGGACAAAGCCGCTCATATAGAGTTTGCTTCATAAATCACAGTTCAATAATTTAATCTATTAAAGTTCTAACTTATACAGTCATGTCTTAATATCTCTTCTTTACTATACCAAATAATTCCACTGCATTATAATAGCACGGAATTATTAAAGTAAGGAGCGAGACGAAACGTAGTTCTTTAATAAAATCCTTCACAAACATCTCTGTTTTCAATTTTAAAGACAGCGAGGATTTAAATGACGGTTCCTATTTATATTTGTTGAACCCGGCTAATCAGAACATTTATTTTGAAGATTGAAATTATGTAATTTGGGTTTACTCGTGTCTTATGAGCTATGGATACAAACATTGTCTTCTAGTGAGGTATATACATATATTGTAATGATAAAAGAATAGATTCTCGCTCCGGTTTTTATAGGTTCTCAGGTATCTAGCAGTCCGCCCCGGCTTCACCCGTGGTACATGTTTACATTTTTTCTCCATAAGAACCATCCTCGTACTTCAAGGAATATTATAAAAAATAATTAACGAAATAGGTTCAGCCATTCTCGAGATTTGCGCTAAGCAACAAATTTAGCGTTTCATTTTTATATTATAGAAAAATAAATCATAGTACTGCCTAACAAACTTAACGTCATCTAAAACCATCCAAACAAAAAATTCACAATCTTATTTTCACAAAATCTCATACAATAATTTGAAAATGTTTTGTTTGTTCTTTCTCCTGACAGTTTAAATCTGTAAACTACCCCGTCTGCTTATTTAGGATGTGTTTAAACAAAATTTCTACAACTTTTGTTTTTCGTAACAGAGGTCGACACAAACAATACAACTAAAACAAAGCATTGTGCGGTCTGAATTAAATACACTTGAAACATGTGTATATTAACTTTATGAAGTACGCAGATATTGATAGATTATCAAGTAAACCTTTTGTACTGTACTGTATTCATTTTTGTACTCAATAAAGATATTTTTTTTAAACCTATTAACAATATCAAAAGTTTTATATAACACGGATTTAAAAATGTGTAATATAAAATTTTTCGTGCCAAGCTACTTTCAATTCAGAATAGCCGTACTTCGTCTAAATTAATTCGAATATTGTTAAAAATTTTAGTTGTAAATACTTAATCATGTTTGAAGCTAAAATGATTTAAATATTCTTCTAAAAGTACCCATTTAATCGAGAATAATATTAAATTGGAATATTTGTACAATAAAATTGTACCTCAATTCTAAATTTTGAGCGATTCTAAACATATTTGCACAGTCATCTTTCACCACACGATAAAGTAGCATTCACACCTAAACAAAATATACGAAACTCCAGTCACCCTTCGCGCCAATAACATCAATTGAATAATAATCTAAAAATCAAGAAGGCATACAAAAGAAACAATGGGAAGGAAATCCATTCACTTTGCCGCCTTTGTGCGAAGGGTACTTTGAGGTCGGTCTACAGAAGTAAACCTTTTGAACAATTCTTTGACACCGATTTTCCGTCCTATTTTGTGATTGAGGTGTTCGGGATTGCGTAGAAAAGTAAAATCAGTTTAAACAATGTTTTGGGGCTAATTGAAGTGTGTTTATTACTGAAATGATTAATGGATGAACTAAGCATGATTTGGTATAATTCTTTCGTGGCGGAAATTTTACGCAGCATAAAAATTTTCATATAATTATAAAACAATTGTAATGTTCGTTAGATTTTGGTAAGGATACATAATTTGTACGTAAAGTTAACAGAATATTATTAGATACGAATATAAGTACCTTGGTTGTTACAAAATATCTACCAATAATAACATTGCATAATATATCTACGAATACTCTATTTACAATGTACAAATAACAATACAACAGTTAAAAACTCAAACTCAAATCTCAAACATTTATTTATTCAATTAGACTTCTTCTAGAAGCACTTTTAAGTTTATATTAGTAATCGTCTCTAAAATCAATATGAAAACGAGTCAGAATGATAAATGACATGAAAATTTATGAACTGAATCAAGATTTGAGATCTAATGGCACTTTTACAAATTCCTTAAATCATAGCGAGAATATATTTTATCAATTGGAAATTTGCTTCGTTCTGAGCTACTAAAATTTATGTTAGTTTATACTTGGCAAGGACTGCATTGTGTCAAGCTTTTCTTAGTGAATATGGACATTTTAAATTCATTTTTGCACTCTTCATTAGCGACTCTACAAGCTTACATATTTCTTATTTCTATTAAGTTACAAAGTTCGGCCTGGATTAAAGAATCACCTTGCGATGGAATAAAAATTTCAGTTTTCATGTTCTCTGTGCCAAAATTAATACAGTAAAATTGTTAAGCATAGTTGTTTTACTTTTCTCATTTTTATTTCAAGTTCCAATGCAATAAATTTATAGATATGAAAACCCATTTTTCGTCGCATTATGACAAAATTCTCACACTTTAATTACAATTTCTTATTACAAGAACCACTATCACTTTATTATTCTCGAACGTTTTGTTAACTTAATTTGGGACAGAGAACAGTCAGTTTTACTGTAACGGGTTACTTTGACCTGTGCCTATAAAACATCGACGACAATAAGTTTGCCCCGGACCGTTTTATACGTGGGAACATATACAACTGTTGGAAATTACTTCTGTTACTTGCCCGGGGAAATATCCGAGGCTCGGTGAAAAATAGTGGTGGACTGGAAATTGTGAAGTGACATTCTAATAAATGTGTGATGTTTCAATACTTTTGTTTAATAATTATGATTTGTTTCAATTTGATACCTACATTTATCTTACCTAATATAATATGATGTATAACATATTTATGTAATACATCTATGTTGGGTGTAAATGCAATACACAAATATGTTATTGTTTTATAATATACCATCTAATATAAAAACTGTATTACAATACTTTGTGTGCTTGACGGCTGTGACATTCCTTTATTTTACATATTATAACATATTTTTATTAATGATATACAGCCTCTATGAAACATATTCAATCACGATAGTAAACAGCAAACCTAGTAATATTTTCACTTCATAAAAATGATAAAAAAAATATTTTTGTCGAACAAATATTTGTTGAAAATCTGTGAATTGCATGTCATCGCGCTGAATTCGTGTTATGATAGGTTCTTTTCAATAACAGGTTTTACGAAGCTTTGCTCGATTTCTCTCTGAAAATATTATCTCACTCAATACAAATGTATAAGATACTTATAGCTTTAAGTGTTAAATATAATGGCAATGCTTAGGAACACCAGTGACTTAATGTGACACTACCCGTCATTTCAATAACTAATAATTAACAATTGCATATCTTATGAATAATATGTGTATAAGTACAGCGCCTTGTGGGACCCCCGAAGTTACTCCTACACATTGTTAACAACACGTCATATTATTTTACCGATGTGCATTATTGTGTGCCTTCATTTCATATATTTCAAACAAAACACCAAAAAAATAAAGAACTAATTATATATTTTATAACAAATGTAAACCACAAACATAAACACTTCACCTAAAAGCTTCAAGAGTTCTAGACTCAAACAAAATAGTTGTCAACGTGTTATATTAGTTTTGTTTCGTACCTTTTTATTTTCGTTCATCTTTTCGTTTTGTTACCTGCCTATTAATTTCTACACTGTTAGATGCCTAGGCCTTAGGAGAAAGTTAGATCACTAATTTACTACACAAGGCTGTATACCTTTATGTTTCACGGACACTGAGCTTCTTTTTAGTGTACTCCTGACCTCACACACCGTACATGCCCGCAGTTACCTCAACTCTTGGCTTCACACCTTCGGCCTTCGGTGATGGTCTGCGCCTGCTACTGATAGCGCATTGTCGGGGCGGCGTACAATATCCTAACTCTTATGTCTACCTTTCACGGGAGTACTCTTAAGGGAGGCGTCGATTTGCCAGCGGAGCAAAGTCGATGGTCCGTTAAGTGTATTCCGAGTGCGGTTCGGCTCGGGGGCGGTCAGTGGTTGTTGGTAACGTGGTTGTGGGGCAGCGGCGGCCTGGGGCGAATGTCCGCCGGCGGTGCGAGCGCTGTTCGAGCCGAGGAAGCCGGCCGCGCGCGCGCCGCCACTCACCAGATACGCGGCCCCGGACGGTACCATCCTGCTGCTCACGGAGAACGGGACCCGCCTGATGACCCGTGCCGCCGCCGCAAGCCTGCTTCGCGCCGCCCTCCTCTCCCCGCGCCCCTCTCGGCCCCGTCACGGTAACCGCCGCCGCACCTCTCTCTCTATGTGTCTATCGGATTCCGTCGCCTCTTGCACTGCACGCTTCGCTATCGCTTCGTAAGGTAGGAGCGCGTGAGTGACCGGCCCGTTTGGCTGAATTATGACTGAATTCACTTTGCAAAACGCTTTCATTGGGTATATGTTGGTGATCTTGCAAATTTTGTTCAGGAGAAATAGTATTTAATGGAGGATTGAAAGTGTTCTAGAGGTGTGAACGTTTCGTCTTATAACATTTTAAAACACGACATTGTCTCATCCTTCATTATCATTAGATGTTATGAGCACTGGAAACAGTTAAAGGTGGGAATGAAACGGACTTCGAATGTGATACTAGAATCTGAATCTTAGTATCAATAGAAACAATAACTCGTTTCCGCTGCAACCGACTCTAACTGTAGTTTGGCTTTGAAAGAAATGAAACCATTAATTCGCTCCTACTTTATGCCCGCATGCTTTCAGTACTGCTACTTTCCTTTATTCCTTAAATTTAAAACCACTTTAGACTTTCAACGGAAGGGAATGAGCCAATTAATCCAATTAACGCGTTCGCTTTGAAAGTCTAAATTGTGTTCAATGTCTATAATATAAGCATGCTGCATGCTGCATCTCCTATTTCTACGATTTCTATGGTTACTGCGCGGCATAGATTTTGCTTAACGACAGTTCTATAACGTCGTAAAGAGCTTTGCTAATAATAAATAATCAGTATCCAAAATTAACGTACGTGGTTTTTAATTTTTGTCCTTTGTATCATACGTTTTTGGATATCGTTGTTTGTTTGTCGTTTTTTATTTAGTAGGGTTATGTATGTATGTGAGACCGGCCCTGCGCGATCGCCTTAGTAATTAGAGTCCGTTCGCGCTACGGCCCGGTCGTCGCTTGCCTCAGCTAAGCGATACGGATTCAATTCCAGTAAAGCTGATGTCGGACGGACGAAATGCAAATCGGAACACGACAGGCGTGACGTCATGGATTGGCGGTATGTCGATAACGCAGGACGGCAACCTAATCGCCCCGGACAAAATAATGAGTCACGTCCATCGCTATGCGAGCCCGCACTACAAACCCCACGGCCATCATTACCACCGCTGGAACCATGAGCCCGGGGGGAGCGAAGACCCGCTTTACGCGACCAAGACCGTCTACGGACCAGGATATATCGATGAAAACCGTATGTATTATTACGTTCACTAATCTCTAGAAACTAGACTAGTCTTAAAGAGATTAGTCGACGATTAAGATTAAAGTGTTACGATAAATATCAGGTACACTAACAAAATATTTAACCATAGATATCGTAATGACACGTTTAGCTTCGGATCTGTACAGGTAGAAGAACACCGTCATCAAACACGGATTTGTTTCTGGCACTACCAGGACTCATGTCATTACCATCCACTTTAGCCCCTAACCCAGAGATAGAGAGTTTAGTCCCGTAGATTTAAGGAGGGTTTTTACCGGTAGATAAAAAAGTAAAGCTTTGCGTAGTGAAAGTAATGAATAAGCATCTAGAGCTTACATTAACCTTGCTTTCTTAATTCATACAAGCAAGAGGAGATTTAAAAGCGGTTTAGACAGCTTTGACACATCTTCGCGAAGCTTTGCGTTTCAGATTTATGCGAGACCAATTTTGTGTGTCAATTTAACTACTTTTTTACTTGACTTTAAATTTATATTTAGGTGGTAAGTTACGGAATAAGATTCTGATAAAATTATATTTTTACAGTTATACACAATATTAGCATGGTATATCGAGTTTTGCTTGCAATCAAAAAGTTTTTCTCACGTAATATAAATTTATCATGATCAGCTCATACTGTACACGAGTTCCATGATTTCACAAATTATTTAATTATTTTATAAGTATTTCCTATTTACGCATGTAGTAATGTATTATTACCACTTTAACACTATTTTATTTTTATATTACATTATTTATCCATTTTTAAGTTATATTTTTGGTTTAATATTTACATATTATTTTCATGACACGTTTTAATCGATATTTATTTTACCAGTATATTTATTTATCCCTATAATATCAACATGTATATGGCACAGCACACAGACGAGATATTTTATTATTCACACTGACAAATCCAACTTAGTTTAAATTCGGTTAGCAATAGGTCGAACGTTCGAGGCGTCAAAGCGATGAAACGTATACTAATATTAGACGATCTGCACGTTTCGCACAAGATGGGCGCATGCTAACATATAACATACACCTACAGAGAGGATTGGGAAGGAAAACGGTAAAGCAGGTGACGACAAGGCGGCGCTGCAGTCGACGTGCCACGTGGCGCTGGACACTTGCATCAAGGACAGTGAATGTGTGGGGTCCCTGACGCCGGTGCTGCAAAAGTGCCATGCGACGGACTGCGACCGCGAGGGGTGCATGGCGGCTCTGCGGAACTTTTATAGGAAACCTGGCGTACATTGGAACACGGAAATCGCGTTTTGTTTGTGCAAGTGAGTATACTATTTATGAATTATGTGAAAATGGTACAGATTTAATGTTAATTAGGTTTAGTTATGACTGTGTAATTTTTATATCAGTTTTTTCTACTATGATTTAGTAATTGCCGTGCTTATAAGTCAATTTGGCAGAAAATGTTGTTTGAATGGTAAAATAATATTAAATAATCATCTTATTTATTAAATATACCTATCAATCTAAAAAATAAGAAATCTTTTACACGTGATACTGTTCGATTAAATTCTCACGTATAGAGAAAAATAAGTTTAAGCTACACTTGATATGATTTGTAGTTCTTCATCAAAAGAAGTTGGATAAAAGATATTATTAAATTAACTATTTTAAATGTAAAAAATAAAAACTAACGACTTATAAGAAAGCTCTACATGATTAATCAAATCCACGACATTTTATACATAAAAAACATTCTTCTTTCGAATAGTCGGATAAAATCTCTCCCCTACTGGACATCAAACAGGAAAACTGTACACTGTGTACTAAGCCCGTGATTTACTTAACAACTTCGGAACCAATTAAAACAAAACTTCTTACCTTCTGTTACTAAGAACAACTTATATTGGGATTCTGGGAAAGCTCGTGCAATCCTTAATTTGAGATCCATTAAACTAATGTATTAGAGCAAAGAAAACAAATAATGTATACGCTTAAAGCAAAGTACGATACTGAGAAAACTCTACTTTCATATTATGTATATTAGGATCGTTTGTTCGTTTGATGTAAATGCACCGTAACATTATAACGCCTGTGAAGATTTTTATTAAATATCATATTTTGAGAAATAATTTTCGTTCTGTAATTTCTTGAACTAATATATTATGCGATTTGCAAAAGCTCAGCTCTTAGAATTTATCGAACAAGTTTCAAGAAGCTGTTAGGTACATGAATAAATAGTATAAATAATTCTCAAGATATAATACAGTTTAAATAGTAATAAAACTTATTATATTTATTTGCAAGTACGAAAACTTGATACTTTCAGGAATACCATTATGCTAGTACCAAATTCTCGATACTCATAAATAATTTCTTTTCTACAAATCACGATAATGGTTTGTAATAAAAATCTCCATTATTAAATAATACCGTATTATAATAGTCAGATGATACCGTATTATAATGTAATTCAATATTCCTTTGGCGTTAAGATTCACTCACTTTGTAGATTATTTGTTTGTACATCTTAATGGACATCTAATATCTATTATATATTACTAATATTAAAAATGCGAGAGTTTGTGGGGACGGATTTGGATAAACTTTACATTAATATACGTTAAATCACAATAACACATAACATATAGAAACAGCTTTTGGTCCGCGACATCACGCAGCACAACTAGTTGCCAATAAATATTTCTTACTTTATCCAGGAAAACGGATAACAAAGAAGATTCATGTATGAACGCACAAGAGAGACTCCACCCGTCGTGTGCCCAGCGTCCTCCCGTCGGTTCACCGCTGCCAGCTTGTCATACTCTGGCGCATACCTGCCGAGAGGATCCGGAGTGCAGGTAAATATAACAATGTATAAAAAGAAAAGATGATTGACTGGTCTATCAACGCATAGCTCGAACTACCGGACAAACTCCGATGAGAAAGGATAAATTCTACCCCCAAAGTGATAAAATATTTATCATTACTAGGTTATGAAAGTTTGTACAATGAAAATTTATTTGCTGGCAAAGGGCATAAGCTAGTATCCATATATAAAACTAACATATTAAATTGAACTATATATAACTAACATTAATATTTAAACTTTAAAGTTCTACAGAAGATAGATTTTTTTGCTGTCTATGGCGCAACACAAGCGGCGCGGGCGCGGGCGTGCCATAAGCGCACCTCTTCAACCTGTTTTGCACCACGTCCTTCTTCTACAGTTTGTATGAAAGAACTTTGGAAATAGCCAATAGCGCACCCGATGCGCGCCGGCAGTGCGCCCGATGCGCGCCGCGCCGCTTGTGTCTGTCCCGCGCCTAACAACTTAAAAACTACATATACAACCAATTTTATAAATTATTTTAATAATAAAAAACTGAAATCTGAAACGAATCGTTCTATTCGATGCAAAACGTATGCTACGTTACAAGAAATATCAATACCTACGCCTTAGAAACTTTTATACCGATACTATTCGTTAATCAAAAACTACAAATCCTCCGATAAAATAATTCCTGAACCCGGCTAATTACCGTTTGTATGCCGGCAAAGCGTCCAATATTGGCACATTTCATTTGCTAGAAAACAGCGTGACAGCAATGCAATCGCCACGGTAATAGGATATATTCTGAAAGCTATATCCAATAGACATGTTAACCCATTCGATTGATGCGAGAACACCCCCAAATTGAATAGAAAGGACATGGAACGGAATCACTGTAGAGTTGGAACGTCACTGGTTCACATCACAAGTTGTTACGAGTAACTGTTATTTCTTGGTAACGGAGTTCCTGATAGCGCTATTTTTACTTCAAATTCTATTGAAGTCATAACACTCATTATATTCTCTGCACTTGTGGATATTAATATCTTTTGTCAAGAATTCATCGTTGTGGTTCAATTTTCTATAATTTTTTAAGAAAAGAATATTCTTATAATAGGAATAGGAAAAGAAAGGAATAGGTGACTAATATATATAATTATATATTGATGTATTAATTAGTATATAATTAAAGAATGCAGCGAAAATGGATTCAACGCCCTAGTAGCTTTAAAATGCAAATAGACATGACAGAAATAAGCAGGAATGTTTTACATAGTGCGTATAAACACGAATGTAATTAAAGTTGAATACTAAATAACGACATGTTTCAATGTATGGTGTTAGATATCCATTTCAAAATATACTTCTATGATAATAAATAAGTCTTCGTCTTTATGTTCCGTGTTCACGCCTTAATCGGTGAATTCTGAAGAATATTGATGAAAAGATAGAGTAAAAGAAAACTCAAAACCACTCGAAATATAAAATCTACACGAGTCCCGGAGAACATATTATAATACAAACCTAACTTCATTCGTTTCATGTTTAAGAATCTTTATTAAAAACGGATTTAAAAAAATGATGTTTAACAGGATTTTAGTATTTTTCACAGTGATATATTATACCGAAACGTTATCCCATCCCTAACTCATCGATACAGCAAACTAAAAATAGTCAACTTTGCAGATGCTGAATTTGTGAATACGTTTTTAAGGCAATTCGATATTGCATTAGGGTCGCTTTTCACAATTTGCTTATGAATAAATCTAATAGTCCTTTAGCGGATTACGAGAACCGTTTAGGAATTTTAATGGCTGGACTTTTATAAATGCGCTATATTCACTAGAAATATTTTACTTCTTTTTCGAATGAGAAAAACCGTCTCTTTTTAAATTGATGTTTCCAAGTAAATACGAACTTATTTAATTAACCACTTGGATCATAATTTAAAACAATGAACACGTGAAAATAAATATATATGTATGGAAATGTATGAAATCAAGGAATTGTATACAATTCCTAGGAAATGTGTACAATTCCGATACCATTTAGGAAATGTATAAAATATTGTTTAAAAAACTATTTAATGCATGCATATCCTAGGAAATGTATAATCTTCCTAGGAATTGTATACAATTCCAATATCGTATTAGGAAATGTGTAAAGTAAATGCTTTCTGTAATAAAACACGTTGTTATTTTTTTTTATAGCTCTTATCGATACAATCGAGTAACAGTCATACCGTAAAATTGTAATAATATTATGTTCATATTATTATCTTACTAATTAACATTTTAAAAATCAACTATCTAACTTTTAACGTAAATATCACAAAATCAACTTATATTTATTCTTATAAAATCAAATTTTCATTTGGCAAGTAATCAGTCCCCTCGTCCCGCTGTCCCCGCGTATATTTGGCGCAGTCGGATTGTATAATCCGCTGTATTACATTACGGCTAGCTGTTTTAATATGCCGAAAATTCGTCTTTTTCCAAAATTCTACAAAAAGACGGTCGCGAGCCGACGGAGCCCCACGAAGTATATAACTATTTCTGTGTAGTTTTAAAAAACACGAACCTAACCTAACCCACCCCCTTATCCAAACCAAAAATTTCTGATTACGAATTATCGGCATAGTTACTACAAAATGCCGACCGTTTGCAAACGGCCAGATTATATACAATTTGCCTGCGACATATCAATATCTTAAATGTTTAACATTTCCGATAGCTATTTAGAAAATGTATAGATTTCCTAGGAAATGTGTATAAAATAATTTATTTCACACATTTCCGTGCGATTTTAGGAATTATATACATTTCCTAGGAATTGTATACAATGACGGATTACATACATTTCCGGTAACATATAAACACATTTTAAAAGTCTCAGTCTTTCGATTATGTACGAAATAAAGTGAACGTCGGGAATTATCGATCCAAATATTCCACAGAGAAATAATATTATAAAATATATTTTTCCTCTAAATTTAAACAGTACAATGATATTCGAATAATTGGCAAAGTTCAAATGAATTATAAATCAGTTATTGTAAGTATAGAGCTGCCTACACAGTACGTAGGTTGAGGAAATATTATTTCAAATGCCTACTCAATTTCTACACAGTTTAATATTTTGTTGTAAAATTTGTATGAATATAATTTGATATGATAGCAAGCGTGGGCGAGGAATCAAATGTCAGTTGGTTTAGCTTGAATTTATTTGTCTTATTATTCCCTATGTAAAACATTTGTTGGATATGGTATTGCAGAAGTAATGTCAAAGAAAGGACATCCTATAAAAATAAATTAACTTTTAAACAGAATGAAATTAAAGTACGACTGCTAAATTCTAAGTCATATATTTTTCGAAAAATAAAGTTTTGTTGCAATACCCATGAAAACAAAATTTATACATTACTAGCGGTCCGCCCCGGCTTCGCCCGTGGTACATATTTACGTTTTCTCTACATAAGAACTATCCTCGTACTTCAAGGAATATAATAAAAAAATAATTATTGAAATCGGTTCAGCCGTTCACACGTGATGCCGTGACAAAACGAAACGGGTTTCATTTTTATATATATAGAATAATATATTTTACATATTTAGCCTAACCTATTCATGAATTAAACCTATTACGGAAAAATATCCAACCACACTTTCTTATAACAATGAAGTCTGTTCACAAACTACATAAAAGGGCTTAAATTCTTTGCGATGAGATTGCAAAAGTTCTCAAACAAAAAACTACAGTCTTTAAATAAACAAAAGTTGTAAACATAAGTAGAAAAGACGTGAAAAGCCTGTTCAGACTTAAGTGAGTATAAAAGGTTGGCGATAAGGCATTATTTCGACATTTGTCTGGATTTTCTCAGCTACACCCAAATTGCCAATTCATAACTAAGAGATCTTAGGGGAATCGCTTGAAACTCCCTTTAATACTGAGGTTTATAAATCTATATAGATATTCCTTTAAACCTTAAGAACTAGTTTAAAAGAAACGATAATATTGTTTTAGAAATATTAGTGTTTTATAGGTACGCTACGTTTACGCTTACGCTTAGTATGGTTAAGTTCGACTGGCTTGGAGATTTTAGTTAATATTTTATGTTTTCAACAACTTTTCATCCTTGTATCTACTTTAATTTTTGTAAACGCAATTTTGTAAGTACCTATGGTTATTTACAAACCGTTCATTCTAATTTTATATTTGAGACATTCGTGCTTATTCCGTATTATATTTAGAAACGTTAACATGAAAATTGTGAGCACCTGAAATACCAAAAACAGGAAAAAGGTCAAGCCCGCTTTACGGATACACTTTCTTTTATTATTTTCTTCTAAAATTCGTGCTTCTAATTCAAATACACGTTGCATAATTTTGGTTTCAATTGTACTTAAAATTTTATTATTTCAGATTTGATCTCTTTGATTAATTTAATTTTGATGTGTATTTCATGAAACATGCTTCCTAATGAACATAAATCCGAAAATGAAGGACAAATTATTATGTTCAATATACAATCTGTGTCATTTATAACAAGTTGCTTGTTTAATAAAATTCGTGTTTGAAATTTCATTTGATAATGCTGCTTTAAATGGAAACAATAGGTGTATTTTCATCAAACAATCAAGATTTTTAAAATGCAGATTTTACTCTATGAAGGTCTTGAAAGTCAAAGAAAAAATTTTGAGTTTAATATGGCTCATTGATACAGTATGATTTTGAGAACGAAATCTATGAAAAAGGCTATATTTTTTCCAGCATAATATAATAATAATTATATAATTTATGAATGTAGTTTTATACTTCTGTTGCATCATTTGAACTAGTCTGATTGACTAATTGCCAGACTATTTAATCTGTAGAAAGTTTCGAGTTTGTAGAAAGTTCTAGAAATCTGATAAAACCAAAAAATCCCATCACCAGAATCCGCCTAGAGAACTACGAGCAATGGTGCGCGGTGGACGCAGTGACGCAAGGCTGCGCGGGCTCGCCGGCTGCATGCCGTGCAGCTGTGGTGGCCGTGCTGGGGACGCAGCTACGGGCTGCGTGTGCGTGCAGGGGAACGGACTTCGCGCAACTGTATGACTGTCTTGGCTGGCAGAGGCTGTTGTGGCTGAATCCTTGTGTTGGTGAGTTAGCCAATGTATTTCATTTGGTGTTAGTATTATATTTGTAGAGAGAGGAAAAGTTAAATTAGTTAAAGTAGCAGATGATTCAAGTGGAATGTAATATCGATTTTTTTTTTATAAGAGATAGAGTAGTAAGCTGTTTAGTAAAAGTATAATTTGATGGATATTCATAGGATACAGTTGCAGGGATACTGGTAATTTAAAGGCGAGCTTTTAGATGGAGTTATAAGTTATATCCTCGAGTGTCCTAAAGCAATCGTAAATCCAATTACTACCGATGATTACGTGCTAATAATCCAACTTAATCATACCGTAAATACTTTAATTTCAAGCAATCACTATACTGAGAGTCAAGGACAAGCAAATTTCATTTATGAGTTTTAATATCAACCAACCATAAATAAAATGACGCAACTTCTTTTCTGCTCTAATCATTCGGATGACATTAGTTGTAATATAAACACCGTTATAATATACAGTTTATATCACAATATTACAAAATTTCCAGTGGAATCCCAAAGCGACTACCACGTGAAGACCTACGGGCCGCTGCTGACCACCACTCCCTTCGACAACGGCATCCGTTACATCACAGTGGCGCCCGAACCCGCGACCCATCACCGCACCACAACTCACCATAGACACACCACACAGCATGTAACACTGGACCTGCCGAAGGCGGAGGTTCGACAGGTGAGAGAATTTTAGATTATCTACCAAACACAATACACTGTTTTTGACCCCAGACTTGCCTAAGCAGGTGGTTCGCCAGTTAATATATAAAAATATTCTAGGTAAGTCAGGTAAGATAAGGGAACATATACCATTATATAAGTAGGTAGTCTTGAAACTTCCATTTTAATTATAGAAGATTTCAATAGAATTGTGGCCTAAATGGAAAAACCGGAGGTCTGGAGACCATAAATATTTAATGCTGAGTAATTATTAGGTTAATTATTATCACATTAATCTGCGTTATCCGAATATTATGGTAAAAACATAAATTTATTAATAAGTCAAGGTAATATTTTGTTCTACAAATATTACTGCAATTAAAGTATCTATTGCGTGTGTACAGTCACGTCTTATTAAATTTATCGCCAATAATTAAAATTTTACAATATAAATTTAACCAGGAGTGTTCTAAATACCCAGAAAAGACAGGACCTTTTTTACTTTGTGCAGTATTCACCGCGCTGGCTTGATAAAAACAAAAGGGGACGAAATTGATTGATTAAATTGAGACAAAAGAGCGACGAAGACAAAGAACGGAACCTCTTGACTAAAAACAAAAGGCGATACGCGTCTTCACTGACTTGACAGCTTAAAACCTCGATCCATATTGAGGATATACATGAATATATATTAAGGCTTAAACCATTTTAATTAACCCATTAATTTTAATAATAATTTTACAGGAAACACGCGAAGACTTAAGCCCCATAACCACCATGTCGGAACAAACAGTAGGACCCAATGAGATTGCTCAAATCTCTGAGCCAGTGATAGTCACGACCACGGAGACGACGTCAACGTCCACGAGCACTACAACGACGACCACGACCACAACAACTACCACGACCACACCGAAACCAACCACGTTGGAGCCAGCGAAGTACTGCGTTGTGAAGAAACCGGAGAGTGATGATAAGGAACAGATAATCAGGATGGGAGAAACTAGACGGGTAAGTTTTTTTCAACAAATAGATTTTTTATACAATCTAACGAATTTACCTGTAAATTTGTATTTTGTGAATTAGGAATAAACTGTCATAAAAGCTGTCAAGACTTGACACGACAAAAATATTTTTGAAAAAGTAATAATTCTCTCACTCAGTTGATTTATTTTGTTATCTTTTATGTTTATTTCCATGTAACTGCATTGCCAGGGATAAATTAAGGAAGCGTGGGGACTCCCAAGTCCCTTATGATGAATAAAATTATATACGTTGCTATCAATGATTACAGAACTACAAATTGTCACTCAACTAAACAAAAATAATTATCTAGGCACTTTCCATTAAATTATATTCTATCTACAAAGTCAAATGTTTTAGATATGTCACCAATATCTAAAACATTTGACATTGTAGATCAACTCATTCTTTTGCGTAAGCTCAGTTACTATGGAATCACTGTTTTAGTTCAGAATAACTAATTTCTTCACACCATAAGGACCAGTTAACAAACCATTATTATTAATTTAAAGATTTACGGTTCACCTTCTGACATTGGTGTTCCACAGGGATCAGTTTTAGGTCCATTCTTATTTCTGCGTTATATTAATGACTTATTCGTCGTTCGTTCAGCTATACCGCTCAGCGGAGCTAGCGGAGTGCACGGACCTGTGCGTGTGCGAGGCGTCGCTGCAGGTGTCGTGCAAGGTGGCGTGCGTGCCGCGCGCGCCGTGCTCCAGCCGCCTGGCGCACTACTCGCACGCCGCGCCCGCCTACCAGGCGTACCGCGGCCGCTGCTACTGCTACTCTGGATCATTCATCTGCATGCGGCCGAACCCGGGTGAGTGCAGTAGTCTAATAAAAACATTCCGTGTGAGATTCGCAATATATAGGACGCACAGATACATTGACAAGTTTTCTATGTTAATAGGTATATTTAAAAACAGTATTTACAAAATCGATTTTAGACTTTGTTTTCATATTGTAGAAGTTTCAATATAATTGCTTTCTTAATATTTTTTTAAGTATTAAAAAGGAAATAACATTAAACAAAAACAGAGGCAATATAAACGATTTAGGAATGAATAAAAATTCTTAAAATATTGGAACCATCAAAATAGCGTAGAGAATAGTTTCTTATATAGATGCTGTGGCCATATCGTAGATTTGCTCATTAATGAAATGCTCGAGCAAATCTAGTACGATATGGGCTAAAGCAAAGACATACTTTCATAATGTCAACCACTTATTGGATTAGGTAAGTAGTAAGTAGCTACTTTAAATAAGTCCTTTCACACACTTCCAGGCGAGTACCGTCTCCCGGAGGGCGTGTACCTGCTGCTGGGGTTCAGCGCGGTGGACGAGTCGCTGCTGCGGCCGCACACCGGGCTCGGCGCGGAGGACGCCGTGCGCCTGCTGCAGCAGTACATGCGCCATCTTACACGCGATCAGGTATTATATAAATAAATAATATTATATAAATAAATAAATATTATAGGACATTATTACACAAATCGACCTAGTCCCACAGCCATGTCCCACAGTAAGCTCAATTAAGGCTTGTTTTGTGGGTACTAGGCGACGATAAATATAATATTTAATAAATACATATATAGATATGTAATAACACCCAAGAACAAATAATTGAGTTCATCACACAAATATTTGCCCTGTCCGGGGATCGAACCCGGGACCGTCGGCTTAGTAGGCAGTTACTTTACCACTGCGCCAACCGCGTCGTCGTATTGGATAGTTTAGTTTAGTAGGGATTTAGAAGTGTTATGTATGCAATGTCATAAATATCATGTATGTGTAGGTAGGCAGAAATAATTATTAAAAAACAGTTTGCATTGATCTAGCGTGTTTCATTGACGTCCCTTTCATATTTAACATTGGCGACGAGGAATTTTTACCATCACGCGTTTAAACTATTCAGTAACAAAAATGCCTATCGGTCATATAGAACCCTATAATATTAACAGTAACAATTGGGACGCTTATGTTCGTCGTGTGAACCAATTTATAAGTTTAAATAGTATCGACGATTCTTTGAGAGTAGCCATGTTGGTTACCGTGGTCGGCGCCGAGTGTTACGAACTGATGTGTGATTTGTGTTCACCCGATACTCCCGAGTCGAAAGGTTACGACGATTTAATCAAGTTGGTGAAAGATCATCTCGAACCTGATCGCTCAGAAATAGCAGAAAGACACGTGTTCCGACAAAGAATTCAGCGTCAAGGGGAGAGTGTGCGAGAATATTTGCAAGCACTAAAACATCTTGCTAAAACTTGCAACTTCGGTTTATGTTTGGAGAATAATTTACGCGATCAGTTCGTTTCGGGTCTGTGCAATGAAGACATGAGATCAAGAATATTTGCGGAAAAGAGTATTAACTACAAGAGAGCGGTGGAGTTGGCTTTGGCTTTGGAGGCGGCGGAACGGCATGCGGCGACGGCGTGCGCTCCGGGCGCGCTGGCGGGCCGCTCCGCGCCGCTCACGGACGACGGCTTGCATCGCATCGCAGGCGCGGGGCCGCGCGGCGCCGGTGCTGGGCCGAGCGGGGCCGCACGCGCGCTCACCGGGCAGCGGATATGTGCGCGCTGTGGTAAATCGGGTCATGCAGAGGGCAAGTGTCGGTTTAAAAATTATAATTGTGACGTGTGCGGTCAAAGAGGTCATTTAAAAGCAGTGTGTAAAAAAAGTGAATCGATTTTAAACGGTAAGAGTAAATCTCAGTACTTTCTAAATGATTCTTCTTCGGACGAATGTAGTAATTTCTATAATATAGTAGTAAACTCTGACGGCGACGGGCCGTATTATGTTAATTTAAGGGTTAATAATGTTTCATGTAAGTTTGAAATCGATACTGGAAGTAAAATTTCTGTAATTTCAAAAATGTATTATAATGATAATTTTAGTCATATTCCGATTCAAAATAACTCGCTAATTTTAAAGTCGTATACTGGTGGTATTATTAAGACGATCGGTTATATTGTAGTAAATGTTTTTTGTGGAAAAATGATGGCCGAAAATGTTAAATTATATATAATTGAAAATGGTGGCCCCCCATTGATGGGCAGAATGTGGATAAAACATTTAAAATTAGGAATTAGCGAGTTATATAACATGTGTGATAGCGAATCCGTTGCAGTTTCTTTACGTAATGAATTTCCTGAAGTATTTGCAGACGGGTTAGGAACGTTTAAATCAAAATTTAAATTGTATTTAAATGACAATACGCCTATATTTGTTAAATCGCGTCCATTACCTCTTGCGCTTCGTAAACCTGTCGAGCAAGAACTAGAAAAACTGCAACGGATGGGTGTCATTTATAAAGTTGAGAGATCAGACTATGGCACACCGATTGTACCTGTTGTTAAGCCGAACGGTACGATAAGATTGTGTGGTGATTATAAGGTAACTATAAATCCGTTGTTAAAGGATTTTCATTACCCACTCCCTCGTATCGAAGATTTGTTTGCTGTATTGGGTGGAGGTGAACAATACACTAAATTAGATTTATCAAATGCATTTCAACAATGTATTTTACATGAGGATTCACAACCGATGACGGCAATCACGACTCACATTGGTACTTTTGTTTATAAGCGTGTTCCATTCGGTATAAAATGTATACCTGAAAATTTTCAAAAAATTATGGAAGAAACATTAAGTGGGTTGCCTTCTACGGCTGTGTTTGCAGATGACATTTGTGTCACTGGTAAGGACAAATTAACACATTTAAAAAATTTAAGGGCGGTCCTACAAAGATTGCAAGAAAACGGGTTAAGAATAAATTTTTCTAAATGTCGATTTTTTCAAGACAGTGTAACTTATTTAGGATATAAAATAAATAAATTCGGTCTACATACGGATAAGACGAAAATAGATGCAATTGTGGGAGCGCCCCGTCCTACTAATATAACGCAACTTAAAAGTTTTATGGGTCTAGTGAACTTTTATTCTAAATTTTGTATAAACATGAGCGATATACTTAAGCCACTGTATGATTTATTAAAAAAGAATGTTACATGGGAATGGACGGATATGTGTGATAGGGCATTTGCAAAAATAAAAAAGGTGCTGAGTAGTTCTCCTGTGCTCGCGCATTACGATCCTAAGCGTGCGTTGATCCTTTCAGTGGATAGCAGCGCGTACGGGGTGGGCGCGGTGTTGACGCAGCGCGACGCGGCCGGCGCGGAGCGGCTGCTGTGCGCAGCGAGTCGTACGTTAAATTCGGCAGAGACTAATTATTCACAATTAGATAAAGAAGCTTTGGCGATCGTTTTTGGGGTCACGAAGCATCACCAATATTTGTACGGGAGGAAATTCACTCTGCGAAGCGATCACCGTCCCTTAAGCTATATTTTTGGAAAGAATAAAGGAATTCCGATGACCGCGGCTAGTCGTTTGCAACGTTACGCCGTTAAGCTGGCAGCCTATGATTTCGATATAGAATTTGTGACATCAAAAAATAATTGTTTTGCTGATACTCTTTCGCGTCTTCCTCTTAAATTTATAGATTGCAATTTAAGAAGTGAAGAATGTAGTTATCTTAATTTTGCACAAGATAATTTTCCGATTAATTTTAAAGATATTAAAATTGAGACGGCTAAAGATTCTTTGCTAAGCAAGATTTATGGGTTTATACTATACGGTTGGCCACCTAAAAGCGAATTAAATAAAATAGAATTATGTTATTCTAATCGTAAAGAAAGTCTGCATATAGACCAAGGCTGCATCGTTTGGGGTTATAGAATTATCGTTCCTAGGTCCTTAAGGGAAATCGTTTTAAAAGAAATTCATGATGGACATCCGGGTATAATAAAAATGAAACAGATTGCTCGTAATTATGTGTGGTGGGATAACATAGATAGTGATATAGAATGCATGGCCCGTGAGTGTGCCGCTTGCCGCGAGACGCGGGCGGCGCCGCGTGCTGCGCCCGTGCACTCGTGGCCCTGGCCGAGCGAACCATGGTCGCGAGTACATATTGATTTTTTGGGTCCCTTTAATCATGATTACTACTTAATTTTGATTGACGCTCATTCAAAGTGGATAGAGGTAGAAAAGGTAAGCTCGACGTCCGCGCGTTTAGTGATTAATTGTTTAAGACAATGGTTTGCACGTTTCGGGTTACCTAAAAGATTAATAAGTGATAACGGGCCTCCATTTTCGTCATCGGAATTTGCAAACTATTTACAACGAAATGGAATTAAACATACGTTAATCGCACCTTATCATCCCTCTAGTAACGGAGCCGCTGAAAATGCAGTGCGTTCTATAAAATCAGTACTTAAAAAAGCACAGGTAGATAGAACTGATGCTAGCGTTGCGCTTACTCGGTTTTTATTTTCGTACAGAAATACGGAACAATGCACTACAGGAGTCGAACCTGCAGTGTCTTTGTTAGGGAGACGTTTGCGTGGGCGTCTTGATTTGATGCGACCCGATACGGCTGAACGAGTGCGCGCCGCTCAGATAGTGGAAGAGCAACGTCGACCAACGCCTTTGCGAATTGCTAAAGAAGGTGATCAAATATTCATGCGAGATTATTCAAAGAATAATAGTAAGTGGGTCCACGGGATTATCACTGATAGCCTTAGTCCCGTATCATATAAAGTCCAAACGAGCGACGGGCGGAAGCACAAGCGGCATATCGATCAATTACTTACTAGAAAATCGCGTTTTTCGTTAAGTCAGGCCGTGTCGTCACCATCGGATAGTGAGAGTAATGAGAGGAAAGAGGGAGGAGGTAATAGTGTTGAGGATGAAGCGTGTAGTTTGGGCTCGCAAGGGCAGGAAGGTGTGGATGATATGGAGGGTGACGGGGAGCGGCGGGACCTGGCCGCTTCACCGAAATCACCAGTGCATGAGCGTATACATAGAAAAGCTGCATTGCGCTGTATACGAAAACTTAAACGGATGTAAACTATGTATATGTAATATTATATTGTCAGTTACGTGTAATTGTGCTATTTTTGGTGTGGGGTGAATGTTTTTGTACGTCATTACTATAAACAATATGTCTAATAGAACACTTTTTATGTTATAACAGTATAAAATGTTGTTTTGCTAACTTTTAGTGTGAATCAGACTTATTGAATATATAGTTGTTAATTAAGAAGGGAAAAGTGTTATGTATGCAATGTCATAAATATCATGTATGTGTAGGTAGGCAGAAATAATTATTAAAAAACAGTTTGCATTGATCTAGCGTGTTTCATTGACGTCCCTTTCATATTTAACAAGAAGACTTCAATAATTTTGTATTGTAGGAATGATTGGAAATTTTATATTGCTCATAGTAAGATGACTTTGTTTTGCATTCGTAATGTTAGAAATATTTATAACGTGTACCAGAGAACATTACGTTTTTGAATTGTTGGAATATTTAATGCTGTAAGAATAACAAATTTAAAAAAATTGCACGAATGGATAATATGATGTTTTAACTAAGAAGTACTTTTGACCCCGACCGAATGCACATCTTAGATCTGGCAATGTATAAACAGAGCAACGAGCAATTTTATGAATCAAAAGATTAGATATAACATATGTATCACTTATACCTCTCAAAAGGGCCCGATATTCCATCTTAAATTTTCTTCATTTACAAATAACTTTTACGAGAACTATGTTCATTTTCTTTCATTAATTTAATAACACTGCTTGATATCAATTTTCAGACAAACTGCACGTTAACTCTGTTCAACATCAGCAATGAAAATGTGATCATATCAGCCAGCATCCCTCCTAAAGAGCAAGAAATACTCAAAGAAGCTGGGGACGATCTCTTGGACAAGGAAAAGGTTAGTAAACTGAATTTGCACTTTATTTGTCAGTCTATTAATATTTATGAATGTCGTGATCGAATTGGTATTTTAATTTACTTCACTTTATAAACTTTCTACAAAGTACGTAAAGTTGCTAGTTGATTTAGCATTAAAAATAATCAATATTGACACTGATCTTAATAACATATTTTCAATATTTTCAGGAGGCATGCATCGATGTACTGAAGATCGTGAAATCTCGAATCAACTCCCAACACGAGGACATCTCCTCCCACTTGCTCCTCTCCATATTCAAGATCGCCGAAGTGGACGTCGTTTACCCCACACCCCCCAGTTCCAACGTCTCTAACATCACCCCAAATAAAATATTATATATCCTTATTATCTTCATCACTATCATCTATCATTTTAATTTTACCCTCACTAACTTTCTCAAAAATATCGTCAATTGTTTCTCGAATTTACACGACTCTAGGATTAGTAAATCGGAACGAAACTCTTCACAAGTCGTTCCTTTCTCAAAGAGTTATATTATAAAAGATTTTTTATCTATTTTGAAATGTTACGATGAATTTATTGATATTAGTGACGTAGTCGTTGTGAATTATGGAGATATCTCGCACGATGCACTCGCTTTAGATAAAGCACGAGCACATATCACAAATTATATAGACGTAAGAGATATAGATGTATATAACGTTAAGAAAACGAAACATATCGTAAAAGCTGTGAGTATTACAATATATACTTTTAATGAACTCGTTGCTGATGCAATTATACCTAAATATTTTTCTAGAGATTATATTGGATGTACTATTGTTTCGGAGATGCTTTTCGGTGAGTTCTTTTTTGAAAAAATCGCGTCCTTTTCTTATGGGATTGTGAAATCCGTTAGCTTAGGACTAACTCTAGTAGTAGTATGAAGACTGAGATGAACTAAACATATCATTAGTTAAGTGTATTTCGTTTATTTTCGACTTAGAACTGGTGCTTGTAGGAGGATCTTAAGGCTGGGTTTTGTAAATAAATATACTACGCCTTTTACATTATTAGAATTCTGTTCCAGCTCTGATAGTACTAGATGATTTTTTATGCAAACGAGTGTTTTTTATCTGTGAAACTTGCACCTTTTTTATTTCAATCCCAATAATATCTTTAAAAAAAATCATCATTCGAATGAAATAAATAGGAAATATTTATGGTAACTATGACGTCTACTAATTTAGACTCTAACGTACTGCTCTGAGGAAAAAAATAGGCTGAAAATTAAACTTAGTCAATACAACCCATGTTTTCCTTTCCATAGAACGTCCTATACTGCATTACAGAAATCTCCAAACTATCAATGATTGGATCAAAATTGTATGATGCCCTTTGAAAACTAATCCAAGTATACATTTTCAGGTCAATTTAAGATACTTAAAAGGTTACGACGAAAAAATAAATACTTATGAAGTTCTAAAAACCAAAGAGAAATTAAATCAAATCTGACCTGATTTAATTAACACTCGTTTGTATTAAATTCATCGATCTCGTTAGATAGGGGTAGAACGTGTTATAGTGTTACATGCGCCTTTCTGTTAGGGTAGGGGTTATCGGTGTATGCACAATAGACGCGCACTCTGCAACTTTCAAACCTCGCCGTTACTTCTCAAGCACCGAAAATACTATAATCTATATGTAAAACTTATCAAATACTAGTCTATCAAATGTGATTCTTATTATAAATGAAATAATTATTAAATTCTGGTAATAAAAACAGAAACGATTCTTGGCTAGATTGTCAAAACGGTTAATATGAGGTAGGAAATTTAAAAGATGGATGTCTATGTAAAAACGTTGCAAGAAATGTTTGCTAAGAAAAAATTGGAAGGGTAACATTTTTCTTCATGACTTATTCTCTTGGTTGAATCTTGTTTTGTTCTATGACTTCTAGTGATTACAAGCTTGTAAAAATATGATGAGTTTGAAAATTGCCTTCTTTATCTAAAAAAAAGAAAGTTGCCGAGTTGCGCACTAGAATAAAATAGATATCACTTAGATAAATGTACTTCGGGGCATTGTAAAATGTAAAATGGTAAAGAAGGAAGCTTTAATTTGAAGTAGACATAGATTCTTGTGTTCTGGAGAGTTTTAACGGACGGTTTGGTAGACAAATGTGAATCTATTCTATGTGATGTACCATTAAGGAAATCGCTTGAACTGTCTGCGTTTTTCTTTCTTGCGTAGGTAGTTGGGGTCTTGAACTAAAAAAAATATTCTGCTCTTGTGTTCTTGAAACTTTACCGCCCTTTCTTTTCTATGGAAAACTTGCATATCAATTTATTTTATTTATTTGGCAAGTAAAGGGTGTGTAAATTGCTTAGTATGAGTGTAATAAATATTATTACCAGATTTATAATGCAATGTTAAATTGTTTTGAGAATGTCTTGAAAATTCTAACATTTTAACGCTTTGTCTTATTTCAAGCACAAATGTTATATAAGTATACATCATACTTATGGTTAGATACTGTTATTTACAGTTATTTATATACTTATGTTTTGTTTAATGAATTTTAAGAAATGATCTAAGTATGTAGGTATTTCTCTTGTATTTTCTTTATTGTTGTAAAAGGTGTAGCTCATCTAAAACAAATAAAACATTACAAATGCTGTTAAAACATTAATATTGATAAGTCGAAGTTCTGTTACATAAAACTTAAAATTTATACAAACTGAAAATCTTTACAAAGAACTACAGGTAACAGCTATGCCACTGATAATTTATATAAAAAAAGTATTTCGTATTATTTATAATATTTATATACCTACAATAAAACACGTTTTGTAACATATACATCAAGGGTACATATTGGAAAATGAAATTATAAATTATTAACCGCTAAAACGGCGGGATCGAAACATATCAACAAAGCTCAATTTTATAGTTATTATTCTAGTATAGTTAATGAAACTGAGGCATATCATGTAGTTTAGATTATAGGTAAATTAGATATAAATATATAAGTAATGTATTTAAATGTGAAAATTATTTTCCGCTTTTTCATAAGCGACCGCGAGATTTGACCATTTTCATTGAAAATCTATGTTGTTTGTATTGACATTTTTCTTGATTTATACTTTTTGTATTGTATAATGTATTGAATCATTATTTTTAGTTATTGTGTTTTAGTCTGATGAAACAATAAAATATTGTTTTATTTTAATGTGTTATTGAATTATCTGAACACAACGGCATTTAAAATTGTAAGTAAATAGAGTAATTGTTTATTACGTACATGAATTTATTTATTAACAGTGGTCAATCCTCGCGGAAACTATCAAAATATATTTTAAATTAAGCATTATATTGAAATATTGATAAATTTGTTTGTATTCAAATGGTTATGGCTATTATAATTTATTATATTAATGTTGTAATAAATATAATTGAAGCACGCATCATGCCTTCCATATAAAGAATATACAAATAGCAATATTTTACAAACTCTTAAATATTTCCTAAAATATTAATTTTCATGAGATACTTATTTACAAAGCACTGCACCGTCGCATATTAAATAAGATTTAACAGTATTAAAATTGATTTATATAAATACACATTAAATTTAATATAATCGATTTAACACAGAAAGTTAGGTACTTTAATTTTAAGTTTCTATTTTTACAAGAAAATTTTAATTCTTTTGTAGATAAATGTTGTTATAATCATTGATCATTATTATTGTTATATATTTTAAATATAATACATTAAACATTTTTATTCAAAGCAAAAATCACACAAATATATGCCGCGAAATATAGTCACGATTAGTAATTTTGATACTTGATTTAAAAATTTCTTACTTGATTTTCTATAACCAAGTTAATACTTAGGTACGGGGCGATATCATAAAATAAATTTCTCTGTTTTATGCTACGAACAAAATTTAATTCGTAGGTTATTTCGTCACCACTATGTAAAGACAGAACTTTACAGAATTGAGATGTAACTCGCAAAACTATTTAAAATTAAAAAAAATATACTTAAATTAAAAATCGCATACACAAACAGTTGTTTACAATTGCAGTGAATAGATATTAAAACTATTATATTATTGAAAAATTCCATTAAATTATACACATGATAAGTTCATTGTTTACAACTACAGTGAAGATTGATTAATCTAAAGTACTTTATGTACTCAAATCCATTGAAATTTAAATTCAAATAATGTACACAATTAATGTTATATATAATGCATGCAAAGAACAATATTGCACGTCCCGTGCAGTGATTCAAAAATATACTCTATCAAATATATTATTATATTGTCAATTATATTATCAACTTAACTGTCCAATGAGTCACATATGACTCATGGTGAACTTTTGGAATACGTTCGTGAGTCATAGGTGACTCTTTTTTCAAGAATCTTTGGGGTATATTTTTGTTATGAACGTGGAGTGATATTCTAAATATAATTACGTGAACGTGTGGCGAAAACCCTAACCTTCAAGAAATTGAAATAAATTTTTGCAAAAGTTTTATACATTATCTGTGGTAGGTACTAAGGTAGGTAGGTGTGTGTATCCTATTTGTTCGAAATAAAACAAAAAATACAGTGAAAAGGAAAACGTTTTATTATGAAAAATATGTTTGTAAGTATTATTAGGAGAACCAATCAACACATAATATTATTTTTTTCGTTGTAGCAATATAAACAAAATGCTTTTTTACATGTTTTGCACTCTGTGTGCACTTGTTTAGCTTTTCTAGCCAACTGCCCTTGAATTTTTTATTTTTCATAGCAACCGGTACATCTCTTTCGAACTAACTTATTGTTTGTAGTATTACGCGGAATTTCTTGAAGACTATGGCCAGGAGATGAACTAGAAACTGGAGATCTGGGAGTCAGAGAAAGCGAAAGTCTTTGAGGCACGTTATTTTCTGTAGTTCTCGCTGCTGGCCCTAGAAAATGTCTAACTAAATGTTCTTGTACTTGCAAAACAGACAATTTAGGACATCCTGATGCCAAATCATTGTAAATGCACCTAGCATTTATTACAGCAACTTGAAATAAAATATCAACAGCGATTTTTTTGTACCAAGTTAGGCTTTTGCGTAAAGGAGAGTGATAGGATGCTAGTTGGTCCGAAATATCTATACCTTTTGCTTCATTATAGTCTATTATAACGTCGGGTTCATCAAATTCGGTTCGTCGGGTCATCAATCAAGTTTTATTGTCTATACTTGATGTGTACACATATGACTCATTGAACTTGGAAAAAAAAATCTTTTATCCCACGCTCATGCTCATATATGAGGCTTAAATATAAATTGAATAAAATAATTAATTAACAATAACTATTTTTATAAAATATAATTTATTAAGACAATGTGAATGTTTTTTACCCTAATAGAAAAAAAAAAACTGATGGACGTGGGCTAGTGTTATTTTGTATTGTATGGGGACCTCAGAGCAATACTGAGATGGGGACAGTTAAGTTGTTATGACAGAATAAATACGTACAAACGCACTACATTACAAAAAAGTATTTGAGCATTACGCCTCTAAAAACAAAAATATATTTCATTGAATAGGGCTTTTCATCAGGTAAGTATTCATTATTTTAATCGATGTATGAAATATGAATGTATGATGATACAATATTTCCTTTTGAATTATATAAACTTTCTTGATATTCGATTGGCATATAAATTCCTCTAGTGTGTATTAAAAGAGTTCACTTTTATTTATATAATTTCAACTTGTTGTGTGTTAGAACATAAATGTTAACTGCGACTAGTAGTTCAATGTAGTTCAATATATTTTTAATGTATTGTAGACAATTTAATATCGGTTTGGGATAGTAAACTCTTCCTCTATCAACGTCCTTTTAATTTTGTAATAAAAAAAATACGTACGTCAATGTCATTTGTCAAATCATTTGGCGGGAATCTTTTTTTTTTAAGTTAAAAATGGTCAAGGATAAGAATGGTCACTTTTGTGTTGATTTATTTTGTACATATTTGAACTCTATATTTTATTCCAAACCGATATTATTAATTCATTATGGATACAGAGCACTGTAGTGATATGCGTAACTGAGCTTCTAATAAATAAATTGTTTTTTATGTACACAATTACATATATTATTTACCCACTCAGCCCCATGGGGATTCTGTCGTTTTGTTGTAGCTAAATAAAGTGATTCGTATATGAGCGTGTTTTATTTACCCACCCTTTTCTCTGAAGTCTGAATTCTGTAGGCCTTTTAGGTTAACTAAAAGTGATTGTTTATTACATTAGCTACTATCTAGTTTCCTATACTTTCGGAGCCTATTCAATTCAAACAAAGAATCAATCTCCTCTTTATAATATTAGAAATAATAAATAAGGAAGTATAATATATTATAAATAACTATGTAAATTGTAAATAACATAGGTACTTAGGTTCTGTTATTAACCCTGCTATGCAGTGTAATCTTGACAAAATATTAGATTAAACGAAGTATGTATTAAGTATTGTCTTTTTATATTTATTTAGCGTTATCAAGTATATAAACATATCATAATAACATTTGAATATCAGATTATTGGACTCTTAAAATTGGTTCTGTAAAGTCGGTTAACGGTTTACTGACGATAGTTGAACGTGACAACGTCCGATTGTGCTTCTTTGTCGCTCGTTCCGCGCTCTCGCTTGCACTTCAAGCCTGTGAAACGCCTCAGAGCGTGGTAACGCCGCATGATGGCCCCAGTACACAATGGCCTGTGAGGGGCCACGCTTTACAATGCATAACTGTAGGCCACGATCACTTGCTGTTCACACAATGGTCTATGTCTCATTGCTGCCTGGCAAACCACTTGCGATGGACGTAGAAGTAGTTACGGCTGCGGCTATTTATTTATATACTGTTTACAAGTATAACAGAAGTGTGAACCGTCATAAAGTTATACAGGGCTCAGATTGATATAAATCAATAAACCTGAAAGTTTCTTCATTGCTCCACGATACTGACATTTTAGGCGATCAAATACTATATTTTAATTTTAATATAAAAATAAAATTCTAGTTCTAGCACGCAACAAAAAAGTGCACTTTCCCGTTCAGCGGTCGGTGACGAACCAAACAATGGCTCATTGTGTGAACACCACAGGCCACGCTACGCCACGATTCCTTTGAAGTGTGCCCAAAAAACCCAACTCCGCGATTGCGCGCCACGATTGACACCATAGAGATAATATGTACTACATACGTAGTATATTATTATTAGTCTGTGGTACTACGTAGTACATCTCGGAGCAATTAACAAGCCTGGAGAAGTAACAATTAATTGAACGTTTCTTATATAGTGGCTCTCTTTTATTCAATACCCTAATTAATGCGATAGAAAGAGACAACACACTGTTATCGACTTGGCATTCAAATCCACATGTAGCCACTTTTTGTTCTAAAAAGGTAGTGCTTGCCACTTTATCGAATACTAAAATATCGATAAATAAAAAAATTAAGTTATAAAATTGCTTGAAGATAATTTAAGATTCTTTTAATTTTGAATTATGGATAGGTAATTCCAAATTTTAAGATTCGTTTAATTTGGAATTATTCATTTACGATGCGTATTGACTGCCTTGCATTGTATGGTAGTGGTATTTATAAAAAAATATTATTAGGTATTTCGGTTTAGGTTGTTTTTTATGGTTTCGTAAAAAGGTACGTATTTTTTCCTGTTTTCATAGATTCATTCATAGAATTATACGGAACCCTTCGTGCGCGAATCTGACTTCCACCTGGTTGATCTTTTTACAAATCAATAATCGTATCCTACTAATATTATAAAAGCAAAAATATATAAGAATGGACATTTGATATTCTTTCACGAAAAAACTACTGAATGAGTTTTTATGGAACTTTACAATTATACATATTATAGATTAAACATCAGAATAACATATAGGCTACAATTTACCGCGGGAAAATAACTCATTCCCACAGGAAAAAATTGGTAAAAGTTTAAAATAAATTGCTTCAAATAAAACAAATAAAATTTAAAAATTTTTTTTACAACATTTTATTTCGATACTTAATTAACAAATTACAATATTTATTATTTAAAATAGATGCCACCTTAAACTTGTGGCACAGCATCTCTGCAAAGCACTTTACTTTTCTTCCCGTCTGATTCGAAATGATTTGAACAAGGCCGAGAATGTTTTGAAGGCTTCCAATTTTCCCTGTGCTATAGCTTTAACCCAAACATCTTTTAATTTTTCTCAAGCCAGAAACCTGCAAATAACAATAAAATCCATACTTAAATACATTTTTTTTTCTCCTAACCTAAAGCAGTCATTATCAATGAAGTACTTCGTACCTACTCAAGGAACGATAATTGCACAACACTATGGAAGTTATATTTTGCATTTTGACGTGACAACGTCTTAAATTAGGTTGCCAGCCGCGCCACTTATGAAAAAGTGTAACGCTCGGTAACGTTACGATGAGTCACCGAACGAGAGAGAGGCCCGCCGAATGCCTTGCGTCTCTCTCCCACTCAACTATGATCGTTGTCACGTAAAATCTTCGCCCGTAAAACCGACTTTACAGGCAACCATTTTTTTCTAAAAACTAAGCCGATTATGATTTCATTTCAATGATTACGGTTAGGCCCTTCGCTCATGGAGCTACTCAAAAAGAACTAGTCACAAACTCAAATTACTAACGAGTTGCCTGAGCGTCACAGCCCATACATGTTCTATGGAGATTCGCACACGACGCGACTAGTTACTAACTGGTCAGTAACGCGTTAGCAACCAATAAGGGCGCGTTCCCACCGTGTCGTGACGACAGATAATCGTGTAGTTTTAAGTGTCGTGGCTTATATGTTTAAATGGAGGTGTTCACATTTAGAACGACACAATTTACTGTCGTCTACGACAGTTTTTGCAGTGACGACACTTTGTCGTGACAGTGGGAACGGCAAACACGACAGTCGTAAAACGATAAAAACATCGTGGACGGCAACTCTATGACGTCCATTGAACTCAGGAGAGTAAACGCACTAGTAATCACCAAGCGAACGCAGAGGCGACTAGATTTGTAGATCGCTTATGATGTGTAAACGACAAAGCGACTGCCAGGAAACGATAAAATGTCGTCGCGATCCAATGGGAACAGCTAGATACGACAGTCGCTAAACGATAAAAAATGTTGACGACAAACAATCGTTATAATGGGAACAGGTAGAGATGACAGTCGTCGAACGATAAATTAGTCGTTACGACATAGTGGGAACGCGTCACGCGCGACGCGTCGTGCCGGTCTCCACGCTACTGGTTTCCCGAGTTTCTTTGTTTTTTATGATAAAAATGAACGAGCAAACATTGAAACCTTATAACCTTTGATTATATACTCCCTAGATAACGCCTCACGCAATGACCGATGCAACAAAAACTGGCCAGTATTTACAAGCGTGTGTGAGTGAGGCACGCACACACGCTTAGCGATTGCTATGTCTTACACCAGCGTCATTTGTATCAGGGAGTTACCAGCTAATGAATCTATCCCGATAAAATGGGGCAAAACCTGTAAAATTATGTCATGTTAATAAAATCATAAATAATAGTTTAATATTGTACTTTCAATTGTGTTTAGTTGTCTCTTGAGTTAGAATATGATTTTTATAGAATAGAAAATACAATCAAATAAAAATCAATTAGCATTTACAAAATATGTTTCATTAATTAATGTTTTAATATAGTGTCGACTTATAAAAATACTACAGGTTTGCCGGCAGCTTCGCCTGCATCATTTTTAAATTTAACCCAAATTCGGCGCCATTTTGAAATTCTTTGTTAATTGACCGATTTCGTTAAAAATCGATATCTGAGGATCTCTAGGATCGCAAAACAGGAAACTGTTACAAAAATTTGAAAAAGTCAACGCCATTTTGAAATTTTCTGTTATTGTACAGGAAACTGGTACCAAAATTTTAAAAAGTCAGCGCCATTTTGAAATTCTTTGAGGATCCTTAGGATCACAAAACAGGAAACTGTTACCAAAATTGAAAAAAAAGTCAACGCCATTTTGAAATTTTTTGTTATTGTACCGATTTCGTTCCAAATCGATATCTGAGGATCTCTAGGATCGCAAAACAGGAAACTGTTACAAAAATTTGAAAAAGTCAACGCCATTTTGAAATTTTCTGTTATTGTACCGATTTCGTTCAAAATCGATATCTGAGGCTCCCTGGGATCGCAAAACAGGAAACTGGTACCAAAATTTTAAAAAGTCAGCGCCATTTTGAAATTCTTTGTTATTGTACCGATTTCGTTCAAAATCGATATCTGAGTCTCCCTGGGATCGCAAAACAGGAAACTGGTACCAAAATTTTAAAAAGTCAGCGCCATTTTGAAATTCTTTGTTATTGTACCGATTTCGTTCAAAATCGATATCTGAGGCTCCCTGGGATCACAAAACAGGAAAATGGTACAAAAATATGAAAAAGTCAACGCCATTTTGAAATTTTCTGTTATTGTACCGATTTCGTTCAAAATCGATATCTGAGGCTCCCTGGGATCACAAAACAGGAAAATGGTACCGAAATTTAAAATGAATGGAATGCATGGAAGCTAATTTTGGTAAGTTTCCTTTTTTGTGATCCTAGGGATCCTCAGATATCGATTTTGAACGAAATCGGTAAAATAACAAAAAAATTCAAAATGGCGTTGACTTTTATAAATTTTGGTAACAGTTTCCTGTTTTGTGATCCTAAGGATCCTCAGGTATCGATTTTGAACGAAATCGGTACAATAACAGAAAATTTCAAAATGGCGTTGACTTTTTCAAATTTTTGTACCATTTTCCTGTTTTGTGATCCCAGGGAGCCTCAGATATCGATTTTGAACGAAATCGGTACAATAATAAAGAATTTCAAAATGGCGCTGACTTTTTAAAATTTTGGTACCAGTTTCCTGTTTTGCGATCCCAGGGAGCCTCAGATATCGATTTTGAACGAAATCGGTACAATAACAAAGAATTTCAAAATGGCGCTGACTTTTTAAAATTTTGGTACCGGTTTCCTGTTTTGCGATCCCAGGGAGCCTCAGATATCGATTTTGAACGAAATCGGTACAATAACAGAAAATTTCAAAATGGCGTTGACTTTTTCAAATTTTTGTAACAGTTTCCTGTTTTGCGATCCTAGAGATCCTCAGATATCGATTTGGAACGAAATCGGTACAATAACAAAAAAAATCAAAATGGCGTTGACTTTTTTAAATTTTGGTAACAGTTTCCTGTTTTGTGATCCTAAGGATCCTGAGATATCGATTTTGTACGAAATCGGTACAATTTAAAAAAAATTATACTGCGTCCATAGATATTCTTAAACAGGTATACCGACCTTTGAGACGTATAGATTTTTTTTCTGTTTTTAAGTAGCGGAAATTGTGTCAACAGATTATAGAGCGTTATTTCCATCCGAAAAATAATCTCATTTACTCTCAACCGCGCCTAAAGAAATTTTACTTCAAAAATAAATATTAAAATATTTAAGACAAAAAAAAAAACATCCGACTGCGCGGAAGCTTGCAAAACAAAAACAATCGGTCCATCAATTAAGGCTGTAGGCTCAGCCAAACAGTTTTTAAAACACACCCACATACATTCATACATACATACACACACCTTCCCTGATGTATTTCCTCCTTCTGGTGCAGTCGGGTAAAAATGAACATACATCAGCTTTTAAGACAACTAACTCTATGGGGAAATTCGCAATCCAAGACTGGCAACACTAAAAAACGACGCGTTGATTTTGTGAAAATAATTATGAATTTGTTATTTTTGTTTCCGTAAATTACTATTAGTTTTGAGTTACTTACCGATGGTAGGAGATTTTGATAGTTGTTCGTAAACGTCCTTTGTAATTTCTGCAGATTTTAATCGCGCAGCTTGTCATTTTCACCGAAATAATCTAACGCAAAAAATGAGCCGTGCGTGCGTATCTCTTGACGTTACAATTGACACTGAGGAGTGGTGAGCGCTTTAGAGGCTAACAGTTAGCTGATATTTTTATCGACGCTTTTGACGCGCCGATACTCTATCTAGGGAGTATATAATCAAAGCTTATAACTTGAGTACCGTTGTATGCGAGATACAATTTGTAACTGGTTTGTAATCGTAATTACTGATTAGTTCAGTCATTTTTGAGTAGCTCCATGAGCGACGGGCCGATAAAACATAGATGATTATGAAAATAACGTAAATTAACTTATTTATAATACAATTAACAAAAAAATTGATCAAAACACTAACCTGTGAAAAGACAAATTCCAATCTTCATCCGATTTCCCAGTACTACGGCTTTTACAGCCGTGAACAACACAAGCCATGTAATCTTTAGTAAATTATCTTTTCAGAAAATAACATAAGAAACTAGAAAACACGTTTTTCACTTCAAAAACAATAATTAAAATCACCATGCGTTAGTGACCAGACTGGTCACTAAAACAAATTGAAATGGCTACATGTCATTTCTTTTCGCATGACATTTTGCCATAAGCCAAAAAGGCCAAACTAGTGCTTTATTGTTCAATTAATTGTTACTTCTCCAGGCTTGATAATTGCTCCGAGTAGTACATATTATCTCTATGATTGACACTTGCCCGCCATCATATACCATTACCCCGTGTACACAATGGCGATGGCCTGTAATGGGTCAGCATGGGCCATTGTGTACTGGGGCCTTGAGTCATGTTTTTTCGTGCGCGCAGCCGGCTCTATTATAAGACGTTGTCACGTCAATAAACAAACAGCTTCTAGAAAATACCATACCTATATCATTTTAAGTTATTTTTTAGGCAAATTATTTACCTAGGTATATAGCAAAGGGGGATTAAATGAAATCATAAATTAGGAACTTAAAATTATATTTAAATCAGTCTTAAACCATACTTAAACGAACCTTATAACTAAATTCACTGTGGTTTTTCATTAGTGCCTTCGCTTTGGTCTTTTATTTCCTTCCGTACTGGTCCAGTTTGGGCTATCGGTACTTTTCTCTCGCCTTTAATTGCTTCTGGAACATTCCTTGGAGCTGTGATCGTTAACACGCCGTCTGAAGACAATCTAGATTCTACGGTCTCAGGCTGCATACCTTCAGGTAATGCGTACCTCCTCACAAATTGGCGCGAAATGAAACCATGCTCATCTTTCTTCTCCTCGTGTTTGCCTTCAATAATGATGTAGCCATCAGCAGTTTTTACGGATATTTCCTCTGGCGCGAAGTGTTGCACGTCCAGGTTAATTTGGAACTTGTCCGAGTCCGCTTTGATGGTAGAACCGACGTCTCTCGCAGCGGCTGCCAGGTGACGCCATGGGCGGTAATATTCTCTGCTGATGAGTGGTCCATCAGCAACAGATAGAAGGTCGTTAGGAGTCAAACCCAAGCCGAAGTGCTGGTCCATCAACTGACGAGGACGGCTATAACCCCAGTCGCCGAAAAGGTATGGTAGAAGAGACATTTTGAATGTCGCAAATCGCTGTGATCGCACTCGCACTGAACAATTAGCAGTTCGAACTTCGAAATTCAAACTTAAACTGAAGAGTTGCCGCGCGATTGCTTATATTTATATGGAAAAGCGACATCTAGCGTCGAGTAGAAGATTCTAGTATGATTCAACATTTGTACATATCAGAGATTGTACACCTTTTCTACATTTTTCTTACACTTTTTATTCATAGTGTTGAAATTCGAATTCAAACATTTTCTAAACTTATTTACGATTTTTATTAATTGTCTAATTAATTTATTTGTTGCTTAAATGTGTATAATGTAACTTTTCTTTGAAATAGTCGAATCTAAAAAACGATGAGAATTAAATTCTTAACGCATATTCCTGTAATCTTTTACATTATATAGGAATAGATTATTATAGCTAATAGGATAACGATTTTATAGCAAATAAAATAATGGGCTTATATTTATCCTTATTTTATAGCTGGTTTGAAGAAATATAATCTACTGCACAAAATCATAACACTTTCTGAAACATTATTCTATTTAATATTAGAGAAATTATTATATTAATATAAGAAAATATTAAAAACGTATAAATGATGTAAACGAAATGCTCATTTTTCTCCAGCAACTCTAGGGAACAAAATTTCTTATTTAGTTTAGTATAAAATAACACTCACTTTTGCTATTGGGAATAATATTATTATATTTCGTTTATCTACGTTATTCTTAACTTTTTCTCTCAACTTGAATTCAACTATTAAAAAAAATATTTTACAATTTCGGACCGAGTGTTGCGCAGCCCTGCGTCTATTCAAGGATACGTCTCTGACCGAAAGTCTGGAACGCTGTAGATGCGTCTGGGTCGAACGATTTTATCGCGATCCTTCGAGTACTTTCTAGATTCTACATTGTAATATTGTTGAGAAAGGTCAGCGTTAACGCTATTGTAATCTAATGTAAACATGTTAATAGGGAATTACGCACGTACCTTTTTATTTTCAAGTATTTTGTTTGTGAAATGCTATCGCACGTTTTTAGATAATCGGAATACATTTTTCCAGAAAGGCAACGAAGTGACAGCTACATAATTAAAAAGAAATACCTGTTATTGTTATTTTTATTTTTAAATGCATAATTTATATTTTAATAATTTTAAAATAAACTACAATATGATGACAATATGCGTGTTTTATTTTTTCTTTTATTTTTGTAAGTATCTATGGTACCTACTACTTGTATACGTAGTATATTATTATTAGTCTGTGCTACTACCTATGACTTGTGACCTATCTACATGATACTAATTAGTTAAGAAGTAATACCCTTAGGTAATACCTATTTAGAAAATGACACAAATTTTCTTAAATTTTAATTTTACCTAGGTACCTACTGAACTGATATTGATAAAATTTAAATTATAATATTAATTCTGTGACTGAAAAACGCCAATGAAATAAGACAGTATTACTGTATTAGCACAGTATTAGAGGCCCAAAATCTCCCGTTCTCCTCTACTTATCAATTTAACATTACATAATTATTAATAAATTAATATATATTTTGGATAGCATTTTAGATTACACAAGCAATATTCTTATTTATAAGAAATATAGGTTTAGTGTAAATAAAAGATTGACAGTTAAAATGTACTTCTTAAAATTACAGTTAAATTTGTCTTGATACAAATTAACTTTAATTAACAGACATTCTGGAAAAATCGAGACTGTTAAATGCACAAAAACTCTTTCGTTTTTACAAAGAAATGAAAATACAAAATAAATTTCTAGTGCTTCTATACGGTCTACTTACCTAATTGTTTTTTTTTTTTAATTAAAATGAATAATTTTTTTACAGATTATAACATTGTCGAATGGTACAGAGTACAGACTACACAGAAAAAATAATATTAGTAACAAAAACAGGCTAAGTAACATAGAGATAATATTATTAGAGCAGGCTCCAAGGAGATGTTCGTTTGCAAAAATAGCGGACCTAAATCTGACTTCTGATATATATTGTATAGATCCCAGACATCCTATAGACAGATGTTGCCAACCAGTTTTGTGGTCCCCTTCCCCGCACCCCGGTAATTAAATATGGCATACAAAGAAAAAAATAAACATTTCCAAAACATGCCGCGTGGGGTATCAAATGAAAGAGCTTATTGAGTCGATCACGAATATATAGCATACTATAACATTTCTTACACTTTCTCTAAGATTTTTTAGAAAATTTACGAAAATGGTCCATTTTTGAGTTAACTTTAAACCACTATAGATTGAAAACTCATGAATATATTTTTTAAATTATTATTTTAAATAATTAACAATAGTCCATTGTTTACGATTCAATAGTTCGTACAGTGAAATAGTTACATGGGGGAGTGGGGGGAGCATTCAAAGATGGCGAGTATATTTTCAAGTTTATGCCGTAAATTATAAATTTAACGACTAAAAGCACCCCTTTTTTTCCCCAATATTTTCTAAGTTGACTACAATTTATAAAAATCGTTAGAGCCGTTTGCATGTAACTGTACAGAATAATATTATGTAGCACTAACGATGGTTCATATTTGACATAGAAATACTAAAAATATAAGAAATACTAGGTACCTATAGAAAAAATGTATAGTAAAATTATAAATATACAAACCCACAACTTTCATCTAGAATCTGGATTCTAGTTTATAATAAAACTTAGGTACATCAATTCCTCTCTCATGAAATTTTATACTCTCACCTTACCGCAAACCTATCATATGAAAGATTTAGGTACTATTACTTTCTACTTATTACAAATACCAATAATATTTGGATATATTATATGCTAATAATATATGTAAATAATCTAATTTCGCTTTTTCCTTTTTCATCTAGAATAAATCTTCAATATTCCCAAAAATAACATCATACATGTTTAAATTAAATGACAAAGTACATACCTAAGTATTACTGAATACTGCACATAGTTACGAAGTTTTTTATTTCGAGGCATAATTTTATATTGTGTGTATTGTAGGGCAAAATCACTATGCAAACAACGATAAAAAAATCGAAGTTTTATCAAAATCTGTTCAGTAGTTTAGGCGTGCTTGAGTCAAACACTAAACTTTCATAATATGTATGTTTACATATACATATACAACTTGAACTCGAAGAGTTGCTGTAATCATTTTACCACTTTTTTACTCCTTAGTTTTTGTCTATCATAATTCATAACCATATCATAACACATAAATTTAATATTTGCATTTCAAGTTTAAAAATGGTAGGGTTGGTGTTTCATTAAATTATAACTATGCAATAATAAGCAATCTTGCCATGCGACTCTTTCTGGAGATCAAATAAATTACTAAAATTGCCTCTACGTGCATGTAGCCTGTAGGTACTTATTATATAATTTTGCATGAACTTTGCAATAAGCAAACCATAAAAGATAGTAATAAAAATTTACTACACAAATGTACTTTTGTCCGTTGTTGCTGATATAACAGGAGGGTGAACGATCTGGAAGTCCTTGATAACTTTGCAGACTGATACAGGAATTTAAAAATAAATTTATTAAAAACTCCATTACCTATTCACATAGACATAAGAAGGACATAAGTCAAAGCAATTAAGTGGGTTAAATACTTAATTCATATATTATATATTATATTTTATAGGTATATTATATTTTATAAACTAGTTATCCCTATTTAAATGTAACTAACTACATGAATCATAAATAGTGTATTATATGGCTTATAAAAGATAAATTATTTATCAATACAGATGTTTAGTAACATAATATTTTGCAGCATTCAATATTTTTAATAGAATTATCAATAAACACGTTCGTATAAAGTTTAATCACAGTATTGCAATATTATTTCCTAATATTGTAGTACATAACTACTGTGGTTTAATTTAATAATACTTAGTTAATTTTTTTACGATTAAGTGTGTTTTACAAAATATTCCCTAAATTATTTTCTTAAAATAAACAGTACGTAATTAAAAAAAAGCATAAACACAAACATACATTGTTTACAAATATAAAAACGCCGCCGCCCATCGTCTCGAATTCAAGAAATTTCGCGTTGTTGCTACGCGTCACCTCGCGTCACAGTGTTATCGACCAGCCGGCTTCCCTGACCTACTCTGTGTGAAAGAGACGAACATATTCCGCCGGAAGAAATTTATCGAATTTTCTACTCAACGCTAGATGGCGTTGAATAGTATTTAAGCGGCGGGCGAGCGCGGCAAATCAAGTAAATTCAAACAAGCGATCGAAGTGCGAAGTTCACTGCGCTCGGAGTTTTAACTCTGCGATTTTCAGTGTTTTTATTCAATTGTATTTGTAAAGTCGTTAGAAACCATGTCTCTAATTCCATACGTATTCGCTGACTGGCCATACCGTCCAAGCCGTCTTCTGGATCAGGACTTTGGTTTGGCGCTGACTCCTGACGATATGTTAACCGCTGTCTCCGCTCCATTGGTTTCGAGAGACTACTTCCGTCCTTGGAGACAGCTGGCCGCAGCAGCAAGGGACATTGGATCTAGCATTAAAGCGGACAAAGACAAATTCCAAGTGAACTTAGACGTTCAGCATTTCTCCCCTGAAGAAATTTCCGTAAAGACCACCGACGGCTACATCATAGTTGAAGGCAAACATGAGGAGAAGAAAGATGAACATGGATACATTTCCAGGCAGTTTGTACGGAGATACGCTTTACCTGACGGCTGCAAGGCGGATGCTGTTGAATCTCGTTTATCTTCTGACGGTGTTCTGACTGTGACTGCTCCTCGTCAGCCAACTATCTCCAAGAATGAAAGATCTGTCCCCATCCAACACACTGGACCTGTGAAAAAGGAAATCAAGGATGCGAATCAACAAGAAATCAAGGAAAAGTAAACTCAATTAGTTTTTAATTCGATTATGTGAGACTGATAGCTTTATTTTATTTGTACGTTTTATTTAATAAATATTAATTTGTAATTATTTGTTTGTTTTATTTTTTAATCTCAAGACTTTTGACCTACCTCAATAAGAAATAAAATTTAGATATGAAAATTTTATTTCAATTACCTATAACAGCAACACAATTTCTAGTTACATGCTATCCATGTTATCATTTACAACTATTTGGTTTGATTGAGAACTTTCTATTTCTGTTAAAAAAAAATTACAATGTCTTACAATCAATAGATTCTCAAAATAATAACACTAACATTTTCAAATGTTAAATTTAAAAATAATAGTTGAAGTTACGAAATAATTCCATACAGGAAATATTTGATTTGTTTTTGTGTTTGTATTTGATTTGTTTTTGTGTATTGAAGAAACAATCACTAAACGTATTTGAAAATTAATCAGTATATCTAAAGCTAGCGGTTAGTTCACTTAAGAACTTCCTATTTTAAATTTTTGTTGTACAGGAAAATTGGTTCTTATTTTATTTTCTTAATAATTAATATAAAACTTTATGAGGCTGATAAATCATAAAAAGGCTATAAAATAACAAGCGACTTTATAGAGCACTAGCTGCCCCGGCAGACGTTGTTCTGTCATATTGCAACTTTTTCGTGTTTTCTCTCAAGAAGCTTATTTTCTAATACACTGGAGATTTCAGTATGAACATTAACTTGTAACAAGAAAATATGACCTTGAATGACGCCTGTATGTTTTTTTATCCCTTTCACACCTAACTTGGCAAGTTAGATATAAGCTTCTTGGTTTTCTCTCTTCAAGAATTCTCCTTGTGTTTTATCAAAAACGTAAGAAGAAATAGCCGTGTTGGAAGAGCCGTTCTCGAGTTTTACTTGGGGATTAATCTATTAAAATTTTATATCTTCATTGCTGTATGTTTAATTGCATCATACGAGTCTAGCATTATATTAAGGACATAATAAGGCGTGTGGAAATTAGCAAATCATCTTATTATATCTTAATCTTAGAACTCGTTTGAATACAGAGTGAAATTTACGTTAAATTTATAAAGTTGTTGGTTGCCTGGAAGAGATTACTTGTTAGTAATAAGGCCGCCTTCTGTGTTGTATGTCCTAGCTTAAGTTTTTATTGTACCTACTATTGTTATTATTGCAGACAATAAAGTGTTTAAAATAAATAAATAAAGTATTAAAAATGATTCATCTCTTTGCCAAGAATACTAGAAAACCGAAACTGAAAAATCTTATTAGCGACAGATTCAATACAAAACTGCCCTGGCTAACATTAGAAGGAATAAAAAAATTACGAGGTTTTAGAATCTAAACTTAGATTCTCTTCTTAGATAATATGTACTACTTACGTACTTTTATATCCGCCTTTAACAAAAAAAATGAAAATGTAATTGCCTACATAAAACGATACTTTTCCTTTTCTTTAACCTGTTGTCTACTGAAATGTTTTGCTCACGCAGTTAAAAGACATCCTCATTTATTATTAAACAAACTTTGTTTCGAAGTTGTTCTCTGTGGTTACCATAGATATGGTTACTGTCTATATTAAAAAAAGTCAAAAGACACACATACGTTATCCTGAAACCAATGTCCTGTCAAATTGAATGGTTATGTAACAATCAATCATGACCAAATAGATACCTTTTCATAAAAAATACAATCTCAACTATGGAAATATTAGATAATTCCTAACTTACGAGTTACGATATGATTTTAAGACCACTGCGGTTATTAAACTCCCGACCACAACTTTATTCATGGATGAACCAATCTAGAAACGTTAGACCAACCATAAAAATAGGTAAAGATAAATTTCAACTATTCCTGGATGTACATCAATTCAACAAAGACGAAATTCGAGTGAAAGTACGTCCAGAGTATGTAATTATTGAAGGAAAACAGGAGAGACAAACCAGAGATGGTTTCGTTATTAGGAAGTTTTTTAGGAAGTTTAAACTGCCGGATGGCTGTGACCCTCACCGTGTAAGATCTGAACTGTCTCATGATGGCTGTCTCACAATAACAGCACCGAGGCAAACTTGTGAAACGACATACCCTTGTGAAACTGTCATACCAATAACCCAAACAACAGAAGAGAAGCAATGTACAGAACCATTCTTACAGGACGTTACAATCGAAAAAAATCCCAAAGATAAAAAATAACAACACAAAAATAGCTGTTTAAAAATAAATAATGACTGTTAAGTGGGCGAAGGACCAAAATAACCGTGATAATTGTTGCATGTTAGTAATTCTTATACGTTCGCTAATGAATCAGTTATATAATTATAGTAACGTGTGTCGTAAACTAAAAATACATGTCACTGAGACATATTTATGTTTGTTTACTGTTCTATTATCAGTCAGATGTGTAACGATACAAATGAATCATTGACATGGAACTTTGGTTTGCAAGTCTATTTGCAGCGAGAACTTTCGAGTCTCCGTGGCTACGTAGGTAGTGCAAACGTAGAGATACGTCACAAGGAATATATAAAGAGGATCGCGGCTCATTCCTTCATACTGAAATCGAACGCGCTAAGAGTCAAAGCTAATAAAAAATGTCGCTCTCTCCTTACTTCTTCGACTACGACGTGCCAAGATGGCCTCGCCGTCTTCTGGAACAAAACTTTGGCCTCACACTGTCGCCAGACGATCTCTTCACCGCTACGAGCCCAATTATTCCACGGTACAACAAATTCTGGTGGCCACGCGACTCTAGTTCATCCATCAAGGTCGATAAAGACAAGTGGTCTATCAACATAGATGTTCAGCACTTCGCACCAGATGAAATAACAGTTAAAACTGCTGATGGATTCATCGTTGTTGAGGGCAAACATGAAGAAAAGCAAGATGAACATGGCTTCGTGTCAAGGCAATTTGTGAGACGTTTTAAACTGCCTCAAGAAATCAACGCAGACGCGATAGAATCCCGCCTTTCTTCAGATGGAGTGTTATCAGTTTTGGCGCCAAAGAAATCTGAAACACAGAAGGGAGAGAGGAATGTTCCAATCACACAAACGGGACCAGTGAGGAAGGAAATCAAAGATGACGCAGGTCCGGTTCAGGAACAGGAGAAGAAAGAAAGTGAAAAGTGAATTTGATCTGTTATGTTGTGCCATGGAGTTCAAAATTGACTGATTATTTAAGAGACTGTATTTAATTATTTTTTATCTAATAAATTATTATTTATTTTGTACGTCTGTATTTTCATTATAAACATTAAACACCCATTCACGTATTTTTGTTTCCTTTTTCATTAAATTTTTGTTCTGATTTGCGGCATATGTAACATCTAACATTAATATTTTTATATTAATAAATCCATACTAATATTATAAATGCGAAAGTAACTCTTTCTGTCTGTCTGTTACTCAATCACACCTAAACTACTGAACCAATTTTCATGAAATTTGGTATGGAGATATTTTGATACCCGAGAAAGGACATAGGCTACTTTTTATCCCGGGAAAATGACGCAATCCCGGAAATCGAATTGAACGGGAACTATGCGGGTTTTTCTTTGACTGCGCGGGCGAAGCCGCGGGCGGAAACCTAGTAAATAAATAAATGTATTTATAAGAATCTAAAATGTGAGAAATACATACCTACTAGTCAAAATTGTTTTTTAGTGTGCTTAGTACACACATCGCTAGCACATTACAACTATTTTTATTATGACTTCAAAAATATTAGGCTGGAGGTTATCGAATCTACTGGTATTTTATACAGACTACAGTGTAAATAATAATTATTTGTTGCGTATTACAGTGCACTGTGCAACCTTAATATAACGTACCTCAATATAACGATTTCCTCGATTTAACAAATTTTTCGTAATCCCCTTGAATTGTCCATAAGATTCAATATAAAATATCCCTTTACATTACGAACATTTTTTGCGAACAACCTCTTTATAACGAATTTTTAACTATCAAGAAAAGTATAAATACTTACCTCTAATTAACGAATTTCGTCAACCCAAAACCTTTATATAAAGTTCCAACCAATGTAATGATTCTTAATCTCATAGTATGTGATTCATGTCGCGAAAGGTTTCGACATGCTTTTGTTCGTAAAACGATCATTTTTGTTTAATTTAAATTGGAAAGTAATGTGAACACTGCTGCTCGTCACTATTGTTAAAGATTCAAGTTGAAATGGATCAGAAACGTAAAAGACCTCTTTATAACGAATTTTAGACCAACCTAACCTCAACATAACGAACCTCAGTTCAACGAATTACTTGATACCTATAACGAATATTTATTTGTTCCCTTCAGATTTGTTATATCGAGGTGGCACTGTACTTAGTTATAAAATAATTTTCATGTTTATTTTTATTTCATACGATATTAAGTAGTACGAGTATCGCATAGGTACCAAACCGTAACAGCTACAAGCTGCGTCGCGCGGTTTCACCCGCCTTAATATATTATAATAATAAAATCAAGTTATTTTGTTTCTTGATCTGCATAACTAACTACGGTATCATCAAAATCGGAGTAACAAACATAATTTATACAATACTAGCTTACCGCCCGCGGCTTCGCCCGCTTTGTCTAAAACCTAATAAATTATATACTAAAACCTTCCTCTTGAATCACTCAATCTATTAAAAAAACCGCATCAAAATCCGTTGCATAGTTTTAAAGATTTAAGCATACAAAGGGACATAGGGACATAGGGACAGAGAAAGCGACTTTGTTTTATACTATGTAGTGATGTATTAGTCACATTTACAATACATAATATGTACTTAACATAATATTATTACAATTATGTACTAGGCACGATTTTTCAATCATTGGTTTGAATAATAATTGTAATCGTTTAAACTTATTCTTCGAATAGGTATCATGTTACACAACTATTTCACAAATAAGTTCCATTGCCCGTTTATTAACTTTTTACGGGTGTTATTTTTATACTAGCTTTCCGCCCGCGGCTTCGCCCGCTTTGTCTAAAACATAATAAATTATATAGGTACTAAAACCTTCCTCTTGAATCATTCTATCTATTAAAAAAAACCGCATCAAAATCCGTTGCGTACTTTTAAAGATTTAAGCATACATAGGGACATAGGGACATATAGGGACAGAGAAAGCGACTTTGTTTTATACTATGTAGTGATAGTGATGATGATTACCTACTGTTGGACGGATAAGTTTTAAGTTTTAACCAGAGATTAAAAAATCGCTCCTTAGTACTTTATTAGGATATTATTACAACTGATTCAGATTTTTTCTGTGCCATATCTATGTCGTGGCCATATCGTAGATTTGCTCATTTCATGAAATGGCCAACATAGTTTGATCAGATCGTTAAATCGTCAACGTTTCACGATTTGGTCATCAACATTTGGCCAGATCGTATAAAATATCTTAGAGAGTCCATAAAACATTAAAAAATTCAGAATATTTTAAGAACTTGTTTATTGTCATTTAAGTTAGTGCCGCGGTAGCGCCGGCGAATACCAGAAGCGAATGGTTTTTTCAATAGAAAACAGGTTAGGTTAGGTTTGACTTTAATAAACAACGCACGAGCCGAGCGAGCAAAGCGAGCGTGCCGCGGCAGCGGCCGGCGAATGCCAGAAGCGAATCGCTTTTTAAAAAAGAAACAAAAATGGTCGCATTTCGTGAAATGGCCATCCACGTTTGGCCAGATCGACGATCTGGCCAAATGTGGATGACCAAATCGTGAAACGTTGACGATTTAACGATCTGGCCAAACTAAATTGGCCATTTCATGAAATGAGCAAATCTACGATATGGCCACGACATCTACATATACTAATATTATTAAGCTGAAGTTTGTTTGTTTGTTTGAACGCGCTAATCTCAGGAACTACTGGTCCGTAGGTGTGAGATAGCCCAATTATCGGGGAAGGCTATAGGCTATATATTGTATATCATTACGCTGACCAACAGGAACGGAGCCACGCGCATTGAGTATGAGTTACTACGTACTACGTAGTACATAGTAACGGAGATACTTACAAGTAACGTTAAACACGCAGTCACGCAACATGCAGCGTGGTGCGGGGCAGTGTGAAGATCGCCTAAGTATCTCCGTTTGTATAGAAAACACGCACAGTCTAACACACTGAAAATGCAACCACGCGCGTTCATGCGGATCACGCGCATACACGCGGAGAAACATGCACCCCCGCGCGTAGGTGCGGGGCAAGACGCAAGGTATGGCACACCGAATCCCGCAGTGCCGCGCGTCGTGATGCTCAGTATTGCACGACCACCACAGAAAACGGCGAATAAGGCGATCTTCACACTGCCCCGCATCATGCTGCATGTTGCGTGTCGATGCACCTACGCGCGTTCCTGCGGGAGTGCAGATCTGCATCATCGTGCGGGTTTTTTGCGCACTCACGCGCGTAGGTGCGTTTGTAGATTCACGCACGGCGGCTCTCATTTATTCGGTTTAAAAATAAACCTGTAGAATACAGATTTATTTTTAGTGGAGTGCCTGGAGCATTCAAAACCGTATAACCTCGGATTAGAGTTATAGTGAATGAATTTATATGATCGATGTGGGATATTGTTTTTTAAACTATAAATTGCAATGTTTACCCAAATTTTTTTTGTGCACTCCATTGTTTCGTTGTTAAAAAAAAATGTTATGAAAAATTAATGTTTGACCATATATTTTCACTTTAAACAGTATTTCTTTTTTTTATTCGAGTAGACATATAGGAATATTTTTCAAAGATACCTGTGTATAAAAATAGCAGTAGGGATCTCGAACAGATAGAAAAACGTGGAGGGGAGAGCGGAGCCACAACTGCTATGTACAATGGAATTTCTCGGCCGGTTTAATTATAAATTAAACGTACTCTATTCAGTACATTTAAAAAAATAAGGTAATTAATTACGACTAATGAAAAGAAAAAAAAATATTAGTACCAAATCTGTTTATTTAAATATATTACAATTACCTACATTGTTGCCTACATCAAATATTTAGTTGAAATGATAATATCATCGTGAAAGCGTTCTATTAGTCGTTTTTTAATAGTTTTTTCTACCGGGATATGCTCTGTAGTGATGACGTTTTTCAACTTTTGCATGGTAAATTGGCAATCATCAGTCTCTTCTATGTAGGTACATATTTGCTCCATTGCTGCATCTACTTAGATTAATTTTCTTTTCAACATTACTGAGGTGAATTGAATTTTTCAGCAAATTATAATAATCCGAATGATATTTTGCTGCAAGTGTCTCTAAGTCGGTTATACCAGAAATCCTTTTCTGGATATCTCGATAATAATCGGTTTTCTGGACGGCTATAAAATTCGTGATGGATTCATTCAAAGTTGAAGTGTTGATGTATGAAATCTGACTACGCCGGCATTTTTTTGTATGGAGATACTACAAAGACCTCGTCTACTCGAGAGAATGCCGCAATTTGGACGAATTAACCCGGAAATTGAGAGTAGCAGAAGAAACCATTAAAATAATAAAAGGGTATTCAGACGTTTAAAAGACAACTTTTTCCGGTGATGTTGCACTTGCAGTGAGCAACAGGGGGGGTCATTTTAAAAATTTATTGTAATTAAACACCTTGTAATTGGTTTTATTTTGTTTGCATTAAAATTTTGCACTTACCACTTTTAGATTTAAATTTTTCGATTGAAGCCTTATGAATAATAAAATGAAATTTTCAGGGTAGCTACCTCATAGATAGAGCAAGTTTTTAAAAAGCCAAACGGATATTTTTTATGTGATTTTATTTTTTACGGGCCCTTGAAGTTATGAACATACTGGGTAATTTTATCTTCTTGGCATTAAATTCTTTTTTTTATTCCATTCGAAGATCTAACGATAGTAAATGTTACTATACTGAATTGGCCTATCTTGCAGCTTAGCACACAAAAAAAATCAAGCATTTACCGCCATAATTCACGTCACCATTAATCAAAATCTCTACGTACTCGGCGATTGGTGAAAATTTGAAAAAAACGTTATAACTCCGAAAATACGAAAAATCGCATAACATACATGGGGGTGATTCGGATAGCCCTTTATGTCCTCTACCTCCCAGCTTCAGTATATCACTACTTCTTGGGACACCCTCTATGGTCAAACATGAATTTTTCACAATAATTTGTTTAAACCATGAAACAATGGAGTGCACAAAAAAAAAATTTGGGTAAACATTGCAATTTATAGTTTAAAAAACAATATCCCACGTCGATCATATTAATTCATTCACTATAACTCTAATCCGAGGTGAAAACCCCCAGGCACTCTACTATTTAAGTCTGCAGTTCGAACGAGAAAAATCTTTATGCAATATGAAGGCAATATGCATCTCACAGCCAACACTAAATATGTGACATTTATTTACTCAAGAACCTCTATAGTGCAGTGTGGTCAATGATAAGTAGGTACCCACTAGATATTATGAAATTGATTAAATGTTATATAGCTGAAAACCCAGTACCTTTATACAGCTGGTAATCATCATCTAGGTTTTAAAACAAGTACCTACCTACATAATTGCCTCTACTGTCTTTAAAAGGGGTGACAGACGTACGAGTAAGTACGCGAACTTGTGGCTCGACGACCTTTTTCGCTCGTGTGTCACCCCAAGTACGCGTACTTAAAAACCGTCGAGTAAGTTCGTTGACGATCCAACATGTTTGAAATTTTACTCGTAGCCCGCCTTCGCTCGCACGTCTGTCACCGCCGCGAGCCGCGAGCCTAGCCTGTCTAGCTATAATAGGTGTTACTAAGTGCAAAAGTTCAATTAATTTCGTCTTCTTCTTTTAGTTTTATGAAAATAATTTAATATAATTAATATGAATGAATATAATATAATTGAATATTGGCGAAGGTATCTTTGAATCACGCCAAGGAAGTTTCACTCCTGACGCGTGGGTTCGGCGCACACGCTCTTTTTTTGTAAAGTACCCTCAAAATATAATAGTAAAAACGAAAATATATCCTTCAATTTTTGAACATTTATTTTGTTAGAATGCTATTTACTTAAAAATAAGTGCTGGTTATTAAATTAAAAATGTCTATATTTAATTCCTGAATAACATAAAATTCCCTCTGTTGATGACATAGAGACATTCGATATCGGTGACACGCGAGAAGCTACTGACCAAGCTCTTGCGTGTGTCACCGACGTCGAGCCGAGTAAGTACGCGAACTTTAAAACCGCGATTTTAAAGTTTGTACGTCTATCAGCCCTTTAAGATTTCGGTATACAAGTTTTTCCATCTTTAAATGAGAATTTAATAAATGCATGTAAAACTGAGCAAATTTAAATCAAAGTACAAATGGGTATTTACAAACTAGATACTATTTTGAAACAAAAGTTTTTCAAGACATTGGGACCAATAAAACAATCAAGTACTTAGATAATTGAAAAATTTATTAACGAAATTAAAAACTAAATCAGTCTTACAACAAAAGAGAAAAGTGGAATGACTTAAATAACTTATTCAGCCTTGTCTCCGTTCGACTGGTCCTTCACTTCCTTCCGAACTGGGCCGGTTTGAGCGATGGGCACACTGCGTTCCCCTTGCACTGCAGGGGGCACTTTCCTTGGGGCAATCACAGTCAGCACACCGTCTGAAGACAGCCTCGACTCGACCGTCTCAGGGGTACAACCCTCCGGCAGCGCATACCGCCTGGTAAACTGCCGCGAAATGAAACCGTGCTGATCTTTCTTCTCCTCGTGCTTGCCTTCCACCACGATGTAGCCGTCAGCGGTCTTGACGCTTATTTCTTCCGGTGCGAAGTGCTGAACGTCAAGGTTCACTTGGAATTTGTCTTTGTCGCTCTTGATGCTGGAGCCCAAATCGCGAGTAGCGGCGGCCAAGTGGCGCCAGGGTCTGTAGTACTCCCGGCTCACCATGGGACCGGCAACCACGCTCAGCAGATCGTCCGGCGTCAGCCCCAACCCGAAATGCTGGTCCATCAACCGGCGAGGGCGCTCAATCTCATAATCCAACAAGAATGGTAGGAGAGCCATTTCTTCTTCTTTTAGATAAATAACTAGTTAAAACTTGTGACTTGTGAGATAGCAATGCAAATTGTATGCGAATCGCAGAGAAACTCGCTAGTCGCTAGTGACTATCGCAATCGTTTGTTTTCAACTGACGCTTGCCGGCTCTGACGCGTCGTATTTAAAGGGCCGGTGTTCCAGACAGAGGTAGAAAATTCGAGAAGTAAGCGCTTTGCAACCTTTGGTGTACATTTTATTTTATACTAAATCTGATTTATATTTTTGTACAATTCAATTGAAGAAAAGAAATTAAATCGTTGATGATGATTCGTATGACCGGATTTGCAAGAAAAGTAAAATTTTAGTAAATGTAGGTAATCAATTGTTTCTCACAAAGTAAGTATGTACTTACCTTCGGCAGTAATTATTTTATGATAGAATTGAAGTTTAATAATAAAAAAAAAATCAAATGTGATTATCTATTTTTGTATTGGTGGAAACGTTCACTTTTAACTCATTGTTAATAACACATTGAATGTTATTTCTAATAAATTACGAACTTACAATAAATTAAGAAAATACTTCTTATAGTATTCTTTTTAATTACCTTGTTTTTTTTTTAGTTTGTCTTACCTTCATATTATATTGTAATATTAAATAATTAAAACCTAAAACATATTATTTTTATTTTTATATGTATAACACAGTAACTATACAATATTTCGATGTTTACTATTTAATTCTAATTATTGCTTTAATGTTTTCTCTCAATAATACAACACGTCTACAATTTGTTTACTTCAGTTGTGTACTATAATGTAATAAATTTTGATAATCCAATAGGTTTAAAAGCCCAGATTATATCTTCAAGTTCTTTCAGTTCAAGTAAAATATGCTCATTCTCGAATTTTCTAGATAGAAATAATAGTACATAGTGACATCTAGTGTCGAGTAGCTGAACTTTTTAATAAAATTGTACAAAGCGTGATAATAGATGGCGTTTTTTTTGTTATATAAAAGCGCCATCTATATTTCATAAGTTTATGGCACATATATCTAAAAATAATTAAACAATTACAATTATTATTTAGCTAACAATAAATTAAATAGGTAAACAAAATATACTATTTTAATAAAAAAAAAAATACTTGCGTTTACTACACAGCTTTTTGTGATAAATTATTTTAGTCTGGCAAGTTCTTTTAAAATAAAATTAGAAATTCCAGAGCAATTTTTTTATAATTTTTTAATTATGTATTAAAATATATTACTTTAGTACGATAGATGGTGGCCAATACTCGTTCATATAATTTATAATATCCATAGAACGGTATATTAATTAATTTCAATTTTGCATCCTGCGAAGTGGCAACACCGACGTATTGTCCTCGATGACTCGTTCGGTTGTTCCGTGATCCGTCGTTGAACTCGCCGAGTTGATTTGCTTTCGTAGGACGTAGTGTTCGCGTATTGCGTTTATTACTTACGTGTATTGTGGTATTTCTTAAGTGGTAATTTTTGTGCCTATCCTTCAATTAACTCGGTGATCGGATCGGATTTTAGTTTCATTTTGAATTTTTTACATTAGTGATAAGTGTAAAGTGATTCGCAAATATATTTAATTGCACTTTAACATCGTTGTCGTCGATGTGCTGATTTTTATTGTGATAAAACTTGATTGACAATGGCAGATAATTCGAAATTGACCGACGAAGAGAGGGCAGAAATTAGGGAGCAATTCGCCCAGGTAAGTTTGCAATAATTTCCTATACCGGCTTTATAACATTGACATGGTTTTACTATGCCGGATTATTATCGTATATAAAGACGATAATTTTATTCAATTAAAGCACGCTGTTTTTTGTAGCAATACGGTTTTCGTATGCCGTTTAAGGATTTGTGTACCAAAGTTTTTTGTACTTGAAAGTATTCGATTGTTGAAATGCGATGCGTGTGGTCGTAGTTAAATATATACGTAACAATACTTATTTTAAATACCTAGGTAGCTTTAGTTTCATACTTTATCCATTATCAATAAGACTGCATTAAAATAATGATAACATTATGAATGATATCAATGACGTCAATAAGTAGCCTGATATATTTTTAAGAGGTTTTATAGAAGACATGGCCATTGCCAAATTTGTAATTAAAAAAAAAAAAAACAACAAGCCAGAACCAAGTCATGAATATTTTTATAAATTAATTTTGTTTGTGTTATTTATAAAATCAATCAAAATCGCTTCACCTCAGTTCGCTGAACAAGTGACAAAGAAGACTTTACAAAATTAAGTTCATTTGAACTTAACAGTATAATTTTCTGTAACCTTTATGTATTTTTTATATTCAAAAACATTTCTCCTTATGTCTATTGATTATTTATCCAAAAATTAGAATTCAACTTATAGAATTTCTATAATTATACTTATAGAAATACATGACTCAATTACCACACAGGGGTTTTTAAAACATGTGTATTGAAAAGTATGGTAACACAATAGCATGTCAAGGCAACAGATGTGGTCTGAATACTAAATGTTAAGGCAATTCCAAATCGCCTCTTGTGTAACCGATGACACATTCTTGGAGAATTCATGCTTAAATAAAATGACTAAGTCTCAAATGTATGGGGAAATAGTGGGTAAATTTCTCTTTGGTAGGTATTTATAAGGTATACATTTTGTCTGACGCAGGCTGTAAATACATGTTGTTAAACATTTAAATTTAAGTAACTATTAAAGTTTTGCATTGTAAATTATCTAATCACTACATAGTATAAAACAAAGTCGCTTTCTCTGTCCCTATGTCCCTTTGTATGCTTAAATCTTTGAAACTACGCAACGGATTTTGATGCGGTTTTAAAGTGAAACTTATTACATCGTCTCAAACTTTTTGGTCTGTGTAGCGCATGTCGCGTGACGGTCGGCTGCCGAGTAGGTATAAAGCAGTGTTCGGAAAGTTTCACTTTTACCGTGGTTTCATAAAACCACACAACATTTTTTTTTAATAGATAGAGTGATTCAAGAGGAAGGTTTATATGTATAATAACATCCATTAAATAGTGGAGAAGTACTGTTATTTTTGAGGTTTCTAATGTGATGTCGTAAAAAATTACATTTTTTCCGCTTACATTGCAAACGCAGGCTGAACCCTACGAGTTTTATCAAAATAATGTACTAAGTATTGTACACATTGAAAAGGTCTACAGAAAAGTCCGCGATGGTATATGTCTATCTCTTATGGATAACCCACAATAACTTTTTTTTGTCATTTACTTTTTACGACAAATAATGGCTAATTTTCGAAGCGATTTTAACCAATACAGCATTAATCCTTAACTAATTAAATACCTTGAATACATTGTTCATTTAATATAGATCTATATGGCCCTTTACACCGTATGATTTAAGTGAATATTTTCGAAGATATTACAGATTTAAAAATTGCGGGACGTAGCGTTTGCGGCGGTACCGGCCGGCCGCCCGGCTATATATTTTATACCCGTGCGAAGCCGGAGCGGGCCGCTATGTTTTTATATACAACGTTCAAAGTTTTTCTGTAGTGTATTTTGAGTGTTTTTTTTGAAGACAATTTATTCAATTCTTTAAATTACTACTTAAAACCTATTTGCATAAAAATGGTCTATACCCGGCTCGGCGAATGATGATTCCTATGACACTGACAATTGTTCTCAAGAGACAAACTTGTAATGGTGTCACCATTAAATTAGAAACGTATTGGAGGCGTCTAAAAATGGCATTTATTATTTTTACGTAGCTTTATGCCATTACAATGATATTCCGTTGGAATTATAACAATTTTTAACATTTACGAGAAATTATATCAATCTGACTTTACGTTTACGTCCTACAAAACGTACATCGTTGGCATTTATCGACTAGTGCGGAAAGTATCGATAAACAAATTTCGATAATGGAAACGAATTCACATTTTTGAAGTGAAACTTCTTTATCGGGGTTGGAAAAAAATTTAGTGTAACATTTTTTCGTTACGCGTGACATTTTTCCGTTACGCGCCATCTTGTTCTTATCCCTACCACGCGTGATTCGACGTATTTCTGTCAAGTTAGTTAGTTAGTTAATATAGTAAATTATTTTTGAAAAATAAGGTCATATAGAAGTTTCATTTCTTACGTGTGTACACTAACTAGTACACGCACACATATTTTTTTTTCCATGCTTATGCTTTAGTTTATTATTTTGAATGGAATAGAAGATCGCAGCATACAACAATTGCATACTCAAGAAAATTAAAAAAATAACTATAGGACAAAGCTAAATAAAACAAAAGCTGTTTAACTATTATTTTTATTTAAATATATTTTAGTCTGAATCTGATGAAATCAGTGCTTGCGCCTCTAATTCAGAATCAGAACTACAACTGCTGTCAGCTGTGCAACGTAGGCACGTTTATTAATAGCGGTTGATCTACAATGGTGTCGTATTGTACATCTCGATCCCAATCATCGTAGCAAAGTTTTTTAATCCTTCAGCCCCCGGAATCACAGACACAATAGAAAATCTATTGTGTCGTGGTCTCATTGGGCCGCTCGGTGGTCAAGGGGTTCATCTTTTCTACGACTTTCCTCCAATTATCCGGAGTGACTTCACTGCAAGCTTTTTCCAATAATGTCAGCATTTTATTGGCTGTAAATGTTATTATTTTTATGTTTTGGAAAACTTTCATTTTACTTACCTACTTAATCTATGCAAAAAAACTTAAATTAATACAACAACAACATAATAGACGTTAAAAATTTTAGTTATAAATTCAGTTTAAATAATATTTGTAAAAACATGTTTACCGACGTGGCTGAATGCAAGCCACGCCTTTGCCTATAAAATAGTAAAGTATCGACACGACCCATCATACGAGCAATCACTAAGACGAACTGTCATAGGGATCATCATTCGCCGATTCGGGTATAAATAAATAATATTAACTAGGTATATCTTTTTCTGAAATCTAAAAAGTTTGTGTTCAAAAATAATCAAGTTTAATCCATTGAAAGGTCTTCCAACTTTCGAATTTTATTTTCCAATAAAAATAATTCCATTACAATTCTCATTATTTTTACATACACATTATACAGGGTGTCCCACTGTTGGTATCATAGAGATCTAGAGAGATGCCAATCGCTTGCGCTGAGTACGAAACCAGGTGTCTCATTACAAATTTACGCACACAACAGTAAACAAAATAAAAACAATACTTCGCGTTGTGTGCGTGTCATCACACAAAAATTTGAGAGTGACTATTCGTTCGCACACTAGATTGTAAGTGACGTACGTATACAGCCCACTACAGCCGCAAGATATGCGTTTATGATAGGGATTGCTTGTCGATAAAATGAGAAACGTTAAAATTAAAACAATTTATAGGCAATACAGTAACTAGGTAGAAATGGACACCTTGATGGTAATATTCATGGTGATGAAGTCCATAAAGCATTGCCTATTGACTTATTGTAAAGTAAAATAAGTATGAAATAAGTGACTTCTTTTTTTAATCCATGTATAATACTATAAAATTTTTGCTCGAGTACCTATCAAATAATAATAATACAATCAGATATTAAGCTAATAGTTATACATTATGATATAAAAATAAGGTATTAAGGTAGTAAAATTCCGAATCTTATCGACATGGACACACTCGATTCGCATCCTTAACTTACGACCGCAAGCAGCGGCCGTACTACACGATTGTTAGCTTTAGTATGTTCATTATACACTGCGGTATTCGAACTCCGCGTTTGAATATAGTCACGTACAGAAGAAGCATTGTAAACTATTTACATAAATTATTGTGACTGTCATTCTGTCACATAATATAAAAGATAAGAAACCAAGAAATCAGTCTACGTAATATTGTTTTTGAAATTTTAGTAAGAAAATCGTATAATTTTCAGTACTTACCGATGGTATGTGATTCCATTTGACTTAAAGATGCTGGTTTCACTTCGGTTTTTACAAACTTTAACGGAACAACACGGCATTGTCAAATAATACCCGGCCGACGGTCGAACGTCAACTGAATGCAACAAACAGCATGTGTTCTTTTTTTGGGCATATTGCTGCGACACCGGTCCCGCCCCCTAACCATATCTCCCTTTAGTTTCTGTGATCTGTGGTTGGTATACTAAGCTCAAAGGAGGTTATAGTTTTGCATATGCTGAGTACTTTCTTATTATTTCTTTTTATTTATCACAACACCACAACCCAATATACAATATTAAGTAGGTAGGTATATTATTATAGCCATGAATTTCGAGCATTACCATGACCCAGAAACACTTCCTTATGTACATTTTCAAGATTTAGTATAAAATGTAAATGACTTGGTGCTCTAGTGAGTCAGCGGAAGAGGCTTGACCTCGAAAAATATTGAACCTTTCGATAAATATATTTAAATCTTTGCCTTCAAGTGAAATTAATACGGCACATTCGACCATTATACCTTATATGGGTAAGGGTTTACGTTTTTATATGCACTATTATTTTTATTTTTTTATTTATTTTTTTCATTTCAGAACCAAAGACACATATACATATTATCACAATACTCTGCCAAACTGTAAAACAGTTTGTTGGCAGATGTAGCTCCATTTTACAAATGTACTTCCATTTTACTTATAAATACAAGAAATTTACACTACAATTTAATTTAACACTTTGATATTCTAACTAACAATGTTACATTTCAACGGCCACAGATCATCAACACATCAACTCACTCTCAAATGCATTTAAAAAATATCTTCTTAATTCCTTCCTAATAATTCCATCCTTCCTACCACTCTCCTTAATTTTCATTGGGATTCTATTAAACAGTTTTGGCACTATGTACTTTCTATGTCTCTGTCCATAGTAGTTACAATAATGTGGCACTTCTAATACATTTTTAGTTCTTATGTTATAAGACATTGTTTTATTAACCCAGATGTTACTGAAACAATTTTTGTTATCATATTAAGGTGAAATTTACATATTGTGTCCATATTGCAAAAAGTTTAACTGGAAAAATAGTATAAAAATTTTATCTATCGTGGAAATCTCGGAAAATGGTGTCCTTTTAAAAGGACGGTAGTAATATGTACTACTAATTAGGTAGACTATGATATTAAAATGACAACATACATTTCACATATATTTATGTAGCAATATGAAAGTTTTCAAAACATAATTTAGGATGCAAGGTTCCATTACATTTAGGACAATAGAAATTGGCTTTCTTGTGACATTCTATACACCGAAGCTGCTTGTCTCTGTACCTAATGATGTGATCTTTTCCATCAAATCCAGAGGTTTCATGGAAACTCTAGCACCTTTATGTTCCTCATTCTTATATGTTTCGAGCAGAGCAGTTCCAACACTTCTACGAATGTGGAGATAATCATAATGGCCCCCTTTTATTTACTTATATATTTGCCAAGTATTATGTATTCCAATATCTAGTCCATGACAAGTCAAAGAAAAATACCACTTCTTGCCTCTGATAGATGTTTTGTACAAACCGATGCTCTGGTCGGATCTGTCCACCCCTCCCAATTTCTCGTACTTTTTTTACGACAAGTATATTTTTCTTCTGTTGTTGTGAAAATCTCTTTACCGTAGACACAGGCTGAATCGTATCAAAGTTTGATGTAACAGTCATAACACTGTTATCATTTGCAAAATAAATTTGTTCTGCTCTGGTCGATTGATGCTTGAATGTACCTCGTGGTGTCTTTTTCAATTCTCAAAGGCAGCAGGCAAAGGGCATTTCGCGACGCGATTTTCACGTACTGTGCCAGTACCCTTTATTCCTCGTACTCGAAGTTCATCAATGAGATGAATGGACGTAAAAAAGTTGTTAAAAAATAAATGGAATGCAGCTTTGCCCTATATTTGTCGCAGTACATCGGCATACTGTAATACAACGCTTGCACCCAATCCCAGAAGCTTTTGGTATTTGTTTTGATTACCAACATCATTCGATTGTCCTTGGTATGGATCACACCAAACTATGCAACCTAACCGTGTCGCTCCGACCCAAAATTCATACCCCCATCTTATCGGTTTCCCTCTTATGAATTGCTTGCATGGATGGCCGCCATAGTAGGGCACCATGGCTTCGCCGATGCTGTGATGCTCTTCAAAGAGTGCATGCGCAAAAAAGTACTCTGTAGTAGTACATATTACTACGGGCCTTTTAAAAGAACGGCAATTAAAACTGCATAAATATCACAAATAAAATGTAATCTAATAGTAGGTAATATATATTTCTGATAAAACACGTTTCAAATTACGTGTATTTAAAATAAATCAAGTAATTGGTTGTAATTTATTGATAATACATTTAACTTGATTTATCAATGAAAAATGGTAGAAATTCTAAAATAATTTAAAAATATACCTCTGTTATAAAACGACACAACACTTTAATTTTCCAATTCCTACAACCGTGAGGTGCCAAATGAATATTAACATTTTTTTCAAAAATGCCCTCATTGTTAATAATAATTTTATTTATGGTGCGTCCTTTTAAAAGAACGATAGTAACAACTGGGTTAATACAGATTTTAAATTCATCATTATGAAATTGTTCCATTGCTATTAACATTTTTACCTTCTCATGAACAGGCAGCATCTTGCACTCTACAAACAAATAGTTATAAACATTATTTTTTTTACAGCGGATTTTTACATTTTCATGTGCTAATATTTTAATAAATTTTAATTGAAGCGCTTTTATTTTATCAAGGTAAGTCTTAAAAGTGCGCCCATAGCTAGCCAATCCATAAGAAAGCAGTGAGTCAGTCAATGCATAGTACACAATATACATAGTGGCCTTATCTAATATAAAACTAAGTTGATGAAATTTTACAAGAACTGCCCTCAGCCTATCCGAAAGATTAAGAATATGAGATTTCCATGAAAAGTATTTATCAATAACTAACCCCAAGTATTTGTATTCTTCCACTAATTCAATATTTTTACAATTACATTTCTTTGCAATATGTAGACATTCATAATTATGACCTAATATTTTTGGCGAATTCGTAGTCTTACAATAAGGTGAGCGAATATGTATACATTTTGTTTTATTCATATTGATTATGATTCCATTATCGTGCGCCCATTTTATTATATTTGTAAAGTCATTTTGTATTTTAGCTTCTAATATGTGCATATCTTTATGCGCATAGAGTAGACATGTATCATCCGCATACATATATATACTGCAATCACGTACTACACTGCACATACTGTTCACATGCATTATGTATCCAACGGGTCCGAACACGGAGCCGGTTGGCACGCCACACTCAACCTTTGCCGGCTTACTGGCCTCCCCGCTAACCATTGTTACAAGTGTTCTATTCCCAAGGTACGCCTGGAGCCATTTACTAACACTCCCTACGACCCCACACTCTTCCATTGCCTGAAGCAGCTGGTGGTGCTCCAAAGTGTCAAAAGCTTTTTTGAAGTCTATGAAAACGATCACCACCTGCTTCCGTTGGTCTAGGGCCTCATTAACTTCATCCGTGAATCGTGCCAGGAGCGTCTCCGTGCTTCGGCCCCGCCGAAATCCATATTGGTTATCCGTTAATACATTATTTTTTTCTAAAAAACTACTAATCTGTCCGACAATATATTTTTCTACAATTTTATTTATAACCGACAGTATTGCTATGGGTCTATAATTTGTGTAATCTGTATGTGCTCCCTGTTTGAAAATAGGTCTGATTATAGCGGATTTTAACATATCAGGATACAGCCCTTTGTCTACACATAAATTTATAAACAATGCCAAAATGGGACTCAGTGTACTTTTTAACATTTTTATCTCTTTTACCCTTATTTTATCTATACCAGGCGATTTATTAGAACTTAAATTATTAATTATTTTTTCAACATCCTTGGATGATGCTTTTTGAAACCTTAGTGACACTAAACTATCTTTAATGTAAGTATATCGATCAAGGAATTTATAATCACAGTTGTGTTTAATATTTGAGATCTCTTTTGTAAATGTGTGAGAAAATTTATCACAAATGTTTACTGTAGTATCCGATTTACCTAAATATTTTATAATAATTTCATCTATACTTTTTTTATTTTGACCTGTCCATGAGTTTATTTTAAACCAAATTTTTTTGAGATCCTTTTTACACTTTAAAATTTCCTCTTTTCTATATCTATTTTTTGCCTTATTAATATGCTTATTCACTCTATTCCTATACTTATTATATTGTAAACGTAAGTTCAAATCCTTTGGTCTACCTTTCGAGTATTTAAACAATTTATCCCTAGTATTAATCATATTTTTTTATTTTTTTGTTATCCAAGGTTTACATTTTCTCTTTTTATTGAGATTTATGAACATATGTGCTTGGTCATAGGCCATATTAAATGTAGTATACAATTTATCATATAAGATTAATGGACACTTACAGTTCAATAGATCAGTCCACTCAACATTTTCAAGAAATTCTAGCACTTTTTTATCACATATTACACTTACACTGTTTTCTTTGTTACACATATCTATTTTCTTTTCACTATCTATACACAAGCCTATAAGATAATGATCTGATATTTTACTATTTAAAACATATGAAGAAGCCTTTCTTTTGGTTCGTACCCACACATGATCGATGCACGAGCGCGTCACTGAGCCACAATATATCTCCTCGCGTGTTACGTCACTGATTGCACATTGCATGCCAACTTCGCACATGTTGTTGTTATACATATTCACTACAATGTTTGTTCCCGCCATTAGGTCAATATTTGTGTCTCCAATCATTACCAACTCGCCATTTTTAGGCAATCTGGATAAAGTATATTGTATTTCCTTCAGAAATCCCAGTTTGTTTGTCTTTGGTGGTCTATAAACACACAGTATATGCAAGGGCAGCTCACCGTCTTGAAGTATTTCACAATGAATGGCCTCTGAGTAGTTACAATTTAGCAGATTTGAGTTGAATTTTAATGTATTTTTTATATATATCAATATTCCTCCCCCTCTCTTATTTTCCCTTGTATGTATACTAGTGTCAAATCCTTGTAGGCAGTATAAATCCAATTCATTTTTTTTTATGTTTATTTCTGTAAGTACAATGATATCAATCTTATTTCTGCAATTACTTATCAATGTTTCAAATTGATTGAAGTTTTTTCTTAAAGATCTTATATTTAAATGAATAATAGTAGAGTCAAGTAGAGTTTTGACGCGTGGTTTCGTTCGCGGAAACTTATGTCTAAAAAACTTTTAAATCTTTTTAAACTTAGATTCGATTTGTTTTAGATTATTTCGGTAAATTAATTTTATTTGAATAATGTTACTAATGCCACTGGATATTTCAATGAAATCAAGAAATTCCATGTGATATCAATTAATTATGATTAGATTAAATTTAATCGATTTATTTTAGCATATTATCTAAACACTATAGATAAATTTATTATGTTTTTATTACGTGTGATACCTATGTGTATGTGAATCGTGTACATTACAATTATTATTTATTAAATAGGTATTTTGTTGATGAGTAATTATTTAATTTGTTCATGAAAGCGTGAACATTAATTAAACGTTTTTGAGAATTGATAACATAGGAGTCGGTAGTACTGACCCTTCGTTTGGCCATGAATACACTCACTGTCGTTTTCGAAACGGAAAAATAATAAATTTTACCGGTAGTGTCGGTTTATTTTTATTTATAGAATATTATTATATCTGTACTAGCTGCTCCGCGCGGTTTCACCCCCGTGGCTCCACTCCTGTAGGTCGTAGCGCAGCGTGATGATATACCTATATAGCCTATAGGCTATATATCATCAAGGCATCATATAGAATTTTTCAAATCAGATCAGTAGTTCCTGAGATTAGCGCGTTCAAACAAACAAACAAACAAACTCTTCAGCTTTATGATATTAGCATAGATAAGAGAAAATTAATAATTAAAACAGCCAGTAAAATCAACGACGCTTAACGAACCGCAATTTCGACCAAAACTTTGTTACATCAAAATATTTTTAATCCCACTTCAAGTAACAAAAGAAACAAACAACAATAAATGTTATTACAAAGAATGCCATCCAAATAAAGTTATTTCATAGAAATTCTCATATAAATAATAAAATCTCACTCCGTTACGCTTTACGCGGTATCTAATAAACTGTGAAAGTGGACGCACAATTCAATACAATGTTTTTGCTTTCCAATATGGAATGAATATTAAAACAACTTGTTGTACGGGTTTTTTGTTGTCTATGTCCTATCGGTATCGGTATCGTAATTTCTTCTCATGTCTGGATAATGTTTTATGGTGTGTATTATAAGCGTAGTTTATTGCATAAAATAATTGCTTAGCAGCTATAGGTGTATTAAGGTTAAGTGTCTTATAGAGATCGACAATCTTAATTCTAAAAATCTATTAGGTACTATATACTACTAAAACTACCCTACTAAATGACTTATACTACCCTCATACTACCCTAATACTACCCCCTAATACTACCCCCTAATACTACCCTACCTACTAAATGACTTATATTAACAAAGCTTAAATTACCAAAGAAGTAAAAGAAACAGTTTTGCAATTTCTCAACATTCGAAACGTTTCACATAAAACTAGCTTCCGCCCGCAGCGTGGTGTTTTGATAAAAGATAGCCTACCTATGTTCTTTCTCAGGGTCTAAAGATTGTCTGTGCCAAATTTCATCAAAATCGGTTGATAGGTTTAAGCGGGAAAGCGTAACAGACAGACAGACAGAGTTACTTACGCATTTATAATATTAGTAGGGATAAGACTTAAGAGAAAAGCAAAAGCTACAAAATTTTAAGAAGTCATAATAAAGCTTAAGACTGCAAAGTTTCAATTTTAACGATAGAAACTATAAAAGGCGTTCTCTACAATCATTGTTCAACACGATTATAGTAGGTAGGTACCTACTTCAAAGAGTGAAAAGTAAACAAGTTGTGCACTCGTTGACAAGTTAAGGGCCTCGGTTTTGTTTACGATAAATGCCTGCATACTTTCACGTTTCGTTAAAGCAAGTATGCCGACCGCTGTTATAAATATGAGGTAAATTTGTATTGTCTGCTGCGAAATACATAAAAAGATTTAATAAACGTACGTAAGTAATTGTTACGGAAATTACATTAAAATAGTATTTTACTAAGGTGCAGTATGCAGTTTGAAACACAGTGAGTTTTATATTTAAAAAGTTTTATGTGAAAATTTTCAGAAATGTTTTATCTGGGATAACAATACGGGCACACCTACAGGCTACAACTCGAAACCATGCGCCTGTTTTGCGTGAATGTTGATTGCAATATTTCAACTACCTGTTGTCCAAAATCAAATGTAGAGTTTTAAAACTTATAACTACTAGGATTCAGCTACTGTAAAACATACGATATCATTATATCATACGTAAATCCATGCAGTACTTTTTGAGATTAGCCCGGACATACATACAGACAAACAGACAAAAATTCTAAAAACTGTATTTTTGGCTTCGGTATCTATTGCAGATCACGCCCCAAGTATTCTTAAAAAAAAATATTCAATGTACAATTTTCATTTTCCTACGATTTTATTATATGTATATGTTATAGTCAAATCCCGAAACACAATCTCTTCGCGGAAGGACTGGTTTATCTTAGGTTTGGCAAAATCCATCGGGCAATCCTCGAAATAGATTTGAATTTCACCCTTTGACCGAAATCAGCAGCAGTCTCGGGCGCAGGCGAACGCAGCATAGGCATCGCACGCGCATAAGACGCCTCAGCTAGACAACGAATGACGAAAACTGTTTAGTAAAAGGCCGAAATATCTCATTTATTTGGGCTTTGACAAAGTCATTATGCCAGACCTGAGGTTTGACCAGTCCATCCTAAGAGTGACCGAGCTTCGGGGTTTGACTATAACATATAGATTAGAGTATTTTAGAGTCATGGGACCCAAACTAAGTGAAATACTTGTGTCTTGGGACCCTGAGTTGCGCTTCTTAGTTATGTACATCATATGTTATTGACAGATTATACGATGTTCGATATCTGGATGCATCGACCTTGGCGAGGAATGTGGTCGTGTCTTTGTCCCGCCTCATGACGTAAGGCATTATGTACTTACCTACTTGGTCTTATACAGAAGCTTGCTCTATGTACTAGTCTATAATCTATATTGGGGAAATAGATAAAGGATATAGTTGGAAACAAAGAGATGGCGAGAGATCATTGACCATACAAGTTTGTGATGTTTTGAGAAAATTTTAATTGATCATTCGAATATTTTTATTCTAGGATAGTAGTTACTGATATGTTGAACCATATACATAAATTACCCAAAGATACTCTAATACATAATTCTAATAATGCAGTTCGAATAGGACATATATAGCAATAGTGATTTAAGGTCTGTTTAAAACGAAATGATATCGTATGTTATCATAAAAAACAGTAGTAATAATAAGTAAACTTATAATAAGCAGTAACTCTACCTCCCTCTTTATTTCATTCTACGAAAAAATCATGTGTTTTAATTCAAATTCATACATAATACTCCTCTCTACAAATACCTGCTGACTTATGATATAGTTACTTCATACTTCTGAAAAACAAATTATAATTAACTTATTTAAAACAATTCGATTCGTAGTAATCGCAAAGGACACGCATATTGGTCCGTCGTTAGTAATTTTATGCATATTATTTACATTTTATGCAAACGTTCTAAGAATAACAATAGTGCGTACCCTGAGGACCAATAATACAAATTTATTAATTATTATTACTCTTACATGTTATAAATTAATCTTATATCTTTAATATAAACGTGGGTATAGCGTGTTGCGTGATATTGTATAAATAAATCTTATTTTCAATTTTGTATAAAAATGATAGACAGCAGCCAAGTGTAAGCAGAATGAATATCTATTAATGTTTTAATTGTAGTTGTAGTGTAATCCATTACATTTGTTTTTAAACAACTTAAAACACGACTCATTTAGATTTTACATACATAGTGTCACAGTACAAACAAAGACTGGGAAGTGTGAAAAGCTGTAGAGATTAGAATTTAGACCTGCGTTCGTCAAAGGCAACAACTTCTTAACTAAATATGTACATATAGATATCATAAATAAAATAAAAATGAATCGCTAAATGTCTTGGTAAGCGCAAAGCTCGAGAACAGCTGAACCGATTTCGTTAATTCTTTTTATAATATTCCTTGAAGTACGAGGATGTTTCTTATGGAGAGAAAACGTAATCATGTACCACGGGCGAAGCCGGAGCGGACCGCTAGTAAATAAATAAGTAGTAAACTTGTACCGTTATAAGTCACATTAATCATCATACATTATATGAGTACATACTTCCCTCTTTGGCCTCGATACACAGTTATTTGTAATTATCACTGGAAACCTCATTAACGTCATGTTTGTTTTTGATGTTTATTTCGTGTTTCAAGAAAATGTGCTATGAAGAAAACCTGGAAAACATTATAAGATAGAATATACCTGATAAAATATTGTCTGTAATTAAAAGTTGTTAGGAACCATATTTAGGTAGAATACAAGGTGGAATAAGGCAGTTATGAAACTACGTATATTCAAGGTACAGATAAGAAAGTGATGAGTCAATAATGCACTATATTAGGATTTATTACGTATCAATGTAGGTCATTTGCGTCAATAGCCAATGCGGTAAATTGATGCTATTAGTAGAATTACTAATACTAAGGTATTTCTGCAGTTGGTACAATATCTTATTGTTTTGTTTGTTTCGAATAATTTATCACATAACAACCAGCTGGTAGTAAATAATGACCACCTTTTGGTTGTTAATAAGACAGCCTCGTAGATAATTATTTAGGAAGTTATGGTTTTTCATACTTATGGAAAAGCATAACAAAAGTGAATGCATAATTCAAGTATTGCTTTCACATTCGTATTTATACTTTTATTATAGTTATGTAGCCAATCGATCGAAACGAAACTATAACTAAGGAGTAAGGAGCAATTAACTATCCGACTTTGACCTGAACAAGAACCACTGATATTAAGATCAAAGGTTTGTCTCGCGTCTAATAAATACTTCACGTACCTATAGGTGCTACAAGCATTACTACTAAGTAGTGATTTATCGAGAATATAATTCCTAAGTTATGGCTGCATTGTAGCTAGGTTAGTACAGTACAAAATTAGCATAAATAGGATATTTAACAGCCAGTGTTCGAGTGAGTCAGCCACGTTCTGATTTCGCTAACATATTCAATTGGTGACGAAGTGATTAGGTTCATGTGTATTCTTGGAACAATTGGCTGATAAAATTATTTGTTCCAGTGTATGGAGATGTGGAGGTTTATGGATATAGGATGTTCGTAAATAAAAATTGCAGTTGGTCCATTGAAGTCTGTGGTGATCAATGATGTAATGAAAAAGCTCTTTCTTTTAAACACAATGAAAATTTGATAAATACATAGTGAAGAGCAATTTAGCACTTATAGGATTTTAATGCGTTTCATGTTTTTACATTGTGTAGATTTTAATGTACACTCGCATTTGCTACTTCAATAATCTTCAATCAGGCAGCCTTTTACATAGTTAAGATAAATTAAACTGCCCAACACCGGTTTGTCAATAAAGAGAAATTACAATCAAGCAAAATGCAGCCCAACAAAGAGCTAAATTACGTAGGGACTAGGGTCCGTTCAAATTACTTTTTGCAAAATGCAAATGCCCACTGTCCATTTGTAGTTAATTCAGTTACATTGCTCATAGAAAAGGGGAAAGAAATCAATATTTAATGCGAAAGGGTTGTCCCCCTTTAATTTGACGCGTATGCAAACTATGTTTCAAATGAAGTATTGATCTCATCCAAATAGCCTATGAACTGTGCTATGAATATACAATTTGTTTTTATATTTGTAGTGTTACTATTTTTGGTTCTTTCCTTTCAATGTGAAATGTAATGTAGCCATAGCGCGGTTGCTTAACATAACGAAGGTACTTACGTTTTTGAGTTTATACCTACCACCACAAATAGATAAATGTGGGTAGGTATTAACTAATATGCATGTCCTTTCCATATTTACTACTTCTGCGTAGCTTAAAACTTTTTACTTTTCTTGCTTTTATTTAAAGAGATTTCCTCCTATAAATACAGCCAAAGTACCAGGGTTGCATAGAGCTAGACGAGTAGACAGTATTCCAAACACAAACAAACAAGTCACCCTGTCTGTACGCAGCACGCACACAAACAGCGTTTTGTTCGTTTTATGTTCACGTGGGTCAACAGTCGGTGACTCAGTATTGGTGGAAAGGTGAGCTCGAGAGGATACATAATACGTCTTTCATAAATGATAGTAATTGGTTTGTCAGGCCTCTTTGTTCTCGAGTGTTTCTAGAAATAGATTTAATGGCAAGGGGACAGATTTGTTAATTAGAATGTGTATGTTTATGTATTAAGTATATCTCGGGTTGCACGAAGCAGAGAGGAAAGCAGATGAAGCAATAGACAAAGGCACCCATGACCCAAGGCACTGCTAGCCAATACATCATATTAATTAAGTTGGAATAGCTACACTTCGGAAAATCTGTTCCAAAAAAAAATGACTAAAATCATCATCGATGACCATATTGACCGATAATAGCCTAAATCCTTGGGATATTTTAAATTTTTTAGGATTTTATAGGAATACATATTTCCACAAATTTTAAAGCGTTAATTGTTCAACAATAATTACAATTTATCCGCAGGATATCTTCGTTCAGATTAACAAACCGTATCTATTTAAGGACCTAAGGTTTCTTTCTGCAAGTTATACTTATAATTATGTATTTAAATACTTTGCGGATGGACTGTCGGAATGGGTAATTAATTTGGCAATAATTAATCATGTAAAAAAACATATCCAGAATACAATTTAATAATGTTTATTGAGTTTACAAAATAATACTTTGAAATTTTTGTAAATATGTAGAGACGATATTAGTACTTCAATAAAATCTATTTGAGAATACTATGTACATACAAATGTTAAGTGTTTTAATTATTTTTACAGTTAGGTTATGAATAGTGGGAACTGTGAGTCACCAGCACCCGCTGGGGCCTCATATGTAAACATGTTAAGTAAATACTTTAATATTACTAACATTCCCATCACTTAGAACAAACCTCAATAAAAATTTAATGATTCGTAAGTTTAGCGGATTGTAGCCTGAAATAATTGCAGAGCATACATTCATTTTTGAAGTGTGTGAATTTACCAAATAGTTACCATGATAGGTAACTGGCTAACCATCAGAAATTCTAGCAATTTGAAATGAATTTCATAAAATTTTTGCTAACCTAAAAATTAAATTATGTTCTCAGACGTACAATTAAGTAAAAAAATGTTATCTTGAACTGAGAATGCGGTTGGTCCACAGATCACAGAAACTAAAGGATATGGTTAGGGGGCGGGGCCGGTGTCGCAGCAATATGCCCAAAAAAAGAACAAGCTGTAGCGGTGCTGTATACGTACGTCACTTACAATCTAGTGTGCGAACGAATAGTCGCTCTCATATTTTTGTGTGATGACACGCACACAACGCGAAGTATTGTTTTGATTTTGTTTACTGCAGTTATGTGCGTAAATTTTTTATGAGACACGGTTTCGTACTCAGCGCAAGCGATTGGCATCTCTCTAGATCTCTATGGGTTGGTCCCACTTAATCAAGCATCAGCTACGTGATGTGGCTTCCGTATAAAAAGGCCTGGAAGATATGGAGAATAGGTAGCTAGATACAAACCACAATAGATTGCCTCCCGGCCAGACTCGTTTTGTAATCTGACCATAAATCTCACCCACACAGCGTCATTTACATCTGTATTAATATTATAAAGCTGAAGTGTTTGTTTGTTTGCTAATCTCAGGAACTACTAAAAATTCTTTCGGTGTTAGATAGCCCATTTATCGAGGAAGGCTATAGGCTATATATCATCTCGCTGAGACCAACAGGAGCGGAGCAATGCGGGTGAAACCGCGGAGCGTAGCTAGTACAAGATAAAGTGGTGGAATCGTATGCAATTGTGTGCGGAAGCGGCGCACGTGCGCCCGCGCAGCCCTTGCTCCGCAAATAGCCTGCGGTAATAGTAAAGCCATACTAGTTTGTTTATTGCTTTTGCGCATAGGTATATGTAACGGATTGACTTTCCAGGCAGTTTATAGGATATTGATCGATTGTTTGAACCTTTGTGATGTGGTGATTTCACTATTAATATTGTTGTAGTTACTTGGCTCGTATAGTTTTTCATTGTTGTAAAATAACTTGTTATGTATTAATAGTTTTAATAATGGTTCAACAAACGTTCCTATTTTTATTTACATTCTTTCTTTTGTAAGGTATGATGTGCCTCAGCTTTAAAACGTGTTACGTTTATTGTACTTTTTTCGTAGGTTGCGATTAAAAAGCATCGTACACAAAACTCCTCATAAATCATAATTCTATATCACAATTGTCTATATTGTTGTCCCCTTTTAATTTCGATGTAAACTGCATTCATTCATATAATATAAGTACCTCCTTTTTTAAACGTGTTTGTAGGATCATAAATGCTGATGATTTAAATAACATAAGTATTCTAATTAGTAAATCAATGGATAAGGGATTATCAGCATCTGGTTATCATTGGAAGGATCAATCCGTCTGGAAAGTTCTCGACGGATTGCACGGATTAGTTCACGTGGATGCAATTTGTTAAACGAGCTTTAATTGCATCTCTTAGAAAGTTAATACGAGGTTTTTATGAGTTTTTATTTGATTAGTAGAGTCGAGAAGTTAAATACATAAATCTTTCGCGAATATATTTGATTACTTAATAGCAGAGTTGACAAATAATATTATTTTGCAAATAAATTGGTTGGTTCCACTGTAGGTATAATTATTAAGACGTATAAAAAGTAGTTAGTTAATAAAATTATATTTTTTTATTGGTCATCGAGACATGATGCCGTGTTGAAACCTAATTGTCTGTTTCTATTGATCTTCTTTTGAAGCTATTTATTTAGAGTAGGTATTGTTAAGAAAAAATTGTGCGACTACTCTTATTTAGAACAGAGTTTATTATAAGATAAAATTGTCCGTTTGTGCCTACGTATTACGCATTTACAACTTTACAGAGGGTTAGGCGCTCTACATTTCTATTTTAACTTATTAATTAATTTAGGTCTAAACTAGGTTTTAGGTCTAAACTATACAAATTACTGTATTTAGTATCTATTCTGGGTAAAATTACTTATCATTATTTCGCGCTAAATGAGCTTCCGTTGTAAGCGTGAAATAATTGTTTTGTACAATGTAATATTATTGGCGTTCAATAAGTAAAGGGAAATACATAAAATGAACTCATTTTAGGTTTCTAGTTGTTCTGAGAAAGTAGACTGAGTAGGTAGGTAATGCAAGAAATAGGCGTAGCAGTACCTGTTTTTATTTAAGTCCCTCACAATAAAGGTCTTGAGACTTGACTATTATAGTCTGGATACAAACTAAATTTAGCATCAATATTAAGAATTTCCTGCAAACAAAAGGAGCCAATGACAAAAATCGACCCAAGATAAAATCCTGAAAACCTAGCCCTATAATAATTTTTCCTAGCGCAAAGTCTACAGCTCTACAACATTTAATATCTAAATCGTACCTAAAATGCTACAAAAAGCTTCATAGCGTTAAAAAAGGAGCAATTCATTTCGATATAATTAAATCTCGACAGTGGTTTCGCAACGCCTCCATGCCGGGTTCCGGCGCATTGTTTTGCTCTGCGACTTCACTGTGTACACGGTATACCGTTGGACAGTTATGCTATTGATTTTGTTTTTAACGAGCTGTGGATTTGATGTAGTGTTCTTTTAAAGGATTTTCAGGTCGAAAATTTTTTTTTGAGAGATTTATAGGTTGAAGGTTTAATAATGTTGGTGAGAGATTTATGGATTTAATACGGTTTGTTTCAAATAAATCTCGTTCTGATAAAACAAGGGCATACGTAGCTTTCAATCCTGTATATAGTTTAGGTTTATCTTAATACTCCAATGGAATAAAATCAGCATGCTATTTGACATCAATGTCCATATAAAAATATTTGTAAAAAAAACATAAGTTAACATAACAATTTATAAAGGTCGATGATATGAGCGCCATAACAAGGTTTACCATTTTGGTGCTCTCGGAAACAAACAGACAGTTATCAGTCATCTCTCACGCTGGGAATTCTGCGCATACGTTGACCTTATATGGTAACACCTCAACTATAGCTTATATACTATAATATAGTGGAATATACGTGGAATGTTCAATATTGCCTTTGTCGCATATTATAGTATATCTAGAGGCGAGTACTCATTTCTTTGTCTTGAACTTTATGTGTATCTTTGTATATTTTTATTCTTCCATGTCTTTGTTTACGATGACGCAAAATATTGTTTGTTTTAAAATCTATATTTTGTCTTAAGATAATTATCGTCGTGTGGATATATAGTAGAGAAACATTATTATGGTTGTTAATCTATGAACTATCTAAAGAATATTGGTTATCCCAATTCTCATTAACGAATGCCATTAATAAAATACCACCCTCATCTGGACAATCAACTTAATTATTGCAATTAATTTAATTTGCAAGACCTCTGTCAGATGCTTTTTTATTTAAATTGAAAATATATTTCAGCTCCACTCCCAACGCTGCTTTTGGGAAAGTGCGACATAACAAAATCAATAACATCACAGTCAGCACATAGCCATGACTTTTCGCACTTCCACGTGACTCACATATCATCTATACTAATATTATAAAGCTAAAGAGTTTGTTTGTTTGAACGCGCTAATCTCGGTAACTGGTCCGATTTGAAAAATTCTTTCGGTGTTAGATAGCCCATTTATCGAGGAAGGCTATAGGCTATATATCATCTCGCTAAGACCAACAGGAGCGGAGCACTGCGGGTAAAACCGCGGAGCACAGCTAGTACGTATATAAAATAAATAAATAATTTTCACTCGTTCGCTTGGGATCAGAGTGCAATCACACCGTATGGGAAACGGAGCATGGGAACCGAGCGGTACTCTAATGCTAGGCGTCCACTAGGCGGATCGGGCCGGGCCGCATCGCAACGCAAAAATACGCCGGCCTATGTTTTGTATGAAACATCGTCCATTAGCGACGGATCGGGCCGGGGCGGGCCGCAACGCATTGGCGGATATCGCTACGCAGGCGGATTTCTGCCGGCGGTGCGCTGCGGCCCGGCCCGCCCCGACCCGTCTAGTGGACGCAGGCAGGCGGATGTGAGCGGCGAGCGTCTGTTAGATAAAATCCGCCTAGGCGGTCCGCCGCGCCCCGTACAGGTGGACGCAGGAGCAAACAGCGCGTCCATTAGAGACGGCCCGTTGCGATGCGACCCGCCCCGATCCGTCTCTAATGGACGCCTAGCATAACGTGTTATAGCTTGGAGTACAGCCGCCGTTCGCACGCTATTTACATCTCTGATTGAAGAATGAAGATGCGCTATTGCCCTTTGATGTTCACTTGCTAATGAAATTGGCATGAAGCAGACGTGCTTAAGGGCCGAGTGGCCGTAATCCTTTCATGTTAAATCCACATAGACGGACACGTACACACCTTGCATGCGTGCGTTTTTTTTGCTGTTAGTAAATGTCTAGCAGTTACTAACAGCAGTTTGATTGAATTTGTTTTTACTGGGGTTGTTGATGATTTTCACGTCTTCTTGTTCCAAGGTTCACTGCATCACTATTCAGGTATACCATTTAACTTCAAGAGTCTATAGATATAAATTTAATACTAATAATAATTGCCACACATAGCAGCGGCAAGTGAAAATGTCACACAAATTATATTAAAAGCGCTTTATTTTTTTATCTAGGTCATTCCGTACATGGAAATGTCAATTAATTATCCTATTTAATTCTGGTTTATTCGAGATATTCGATGTGTTGGAAACTTTTTAATTGGCATAAAATATATTTTATTATTATTGTAGGTGCGAAGTGCTTACATAAAATATGTAACAGTGTGTTTTATTTTCTTGCGTAATTCAATATGCCAATTGGGTAAACAAAAATTTGTGTTATGTATACAATTTTAGCAAAAAGCAGTGACTGTCTCATTTTGTTTCTACTTAGGATATATTATTACTACAAGCATTACGCCTCGCGGCTTTGCTCTCTTTATGAATTTGAAGATGTTCACAGAATCGTAAAATGGGGCTCTTTGCAAATGGGACATGTACGAGTATATTATATACCTTATTACCGCTTTATAACCTTCACTGCTCCATTTATATAAAAAGTTACGATCCTACATAACGTTACACACGTTGTCTTTATAACAACAACATGTTTTACCACGCCGTAAATAGGTAATAAGTGTATAATGAGATGGAGTAGCTGGTAATACAGTTTACTTATCGAGCAAGTACACAAACATGAAGTAAATAATTCATCGTCAAAGTTGGCAGTTGGCACCACTGTATCATCATTAGGTATGGCAGGGGCTCAGAACTCCCAATGATAGTTTAGGCCTAAGGCTAAAATTATTTGAATGTAACTTGTTAGTATGTCATATTATTCTCTCGAAAGGTCAGGCTTAGGATTTTCCTGCTATTATATTTCCTCCGACAATTCGAGTAGGTAGGTAGTAGTGATTCGCAGAATATAATTTTAAGATCGAAACCAGAACAAATCATTTGCGATTCCTGTCGAGCTATGAAGTTTAAATACAAACCACGCTCAGTGCAATACTACAGGCAAGTGTATTTTATAATTACACTAAAGGATATGAATAATAGTCACGAATGTAGTTGCACTCATCCAGCACTTAGGGACGTCCGGTTGTAACTGTGTCACGCTAACCTTTGACCGGCGTGAATTTATCAATAATACTCAATTGAATGTCTTATTTTGTACTAGACCAGTATCTTAAAGGATCATACCATAGAGATCTAGAGAGATGCCAATCGCTTGCGCTGAGTACGAAACCTGGTGTCTCATTACAAATTTACGCACACAACAGTAAACAAAATAAAAACAATACTTCGCGTTGTGTGCGTGTCATCACACAAAAATTTGAGAGCGACTATTCGTTCGCACACTAGATTGTAAGTGACGTACGTATACAGCACCACTACAGCCGCAAGATATGCGTTTATGATAGGGATTGCTTGTCGATAAAATGAGAAACGATAAAATTAAAACAATTTATAGTGAATACAGTAACTAGGTACAAATGGACACCTTGGTCCTTGATGGTAGCATTCATGGTGATGAATTCCATAAAGCATTGCCTATTGACTTATTGTAAAGTAAAATAAGTATGAAATAAGTGACTTCTTTTTTTTAAATCCATGTATAATAATTACTATAAAATTATTGCTCGAGTACCTATCAAATAATAATAATACAATCAGATATTAAGCTAATAGTAATACATTATGATATAAAAATAAGGTAGTAAGGTAGTAAAAATCCGAATCTTATCGACATGGGCACACTCGATTTGCATCCTTAACTAACGACCGCGAGCAGCGGCCGTACTACACGATTGTTAGCTTTAGTATGTTCATTATACACTGCGGTATTCGAACTCCGCGTTTGAATATAGTCACGTACAGAAGAAGCATTGTAAACTATTTACATAAATTATTGTGACTGTCGTTCTGTCACATAATATAAAAGATAAGAAACCAAGAAATCACTCTACGTAATATTGTTTTTAAAATTTTAGTAAGAAAATCGTATAATTTTCAGTGCTTACCGATGGTATGTGATTCCATTTGACTTAGGTCCGGTTGTTCGTACATTACAGTAAAGTAAAAGTCAAAATTTAACTGTTGTCAATTTTGACCACGGTTAAAAAAATAACGTCGGTTATCTTCGCATTGAGTTGCCCAGAAATATTTTACGCGGCGGTTAAATTTGACGAAGGTTAAAAGTGTTGTCAGTACAATTTCGTGTACTTTCCCTTAATTTTCGATGGGTAATATTTTTTCGACTGCCAACATTGTGTTAGCTGTCAAGTTGTCATTGTTGTTTTGAAAGAAATAATAATTGTTTGTGATTTATATTCAGTATTTTTTTAATTCTCTTGCGTTTTCTTATCCATCGACTTATACTTTTGTTAATACGGAAGCAAAATACCATTTTACACCTACTAACTACAAGTGTATTCAGAATGGACGTTAAATCAAAGTAAGTGCAAGTGCATGTTATTTTTTAAGCAACCGTGGTTATTTTATAACATGGCTTTTGGTGTCTAAAATAATTGTTATAACACATGTTTTGTTCCAGGGAAAGAGGATCTAACTTTTCAAGCAATGAACTTGAACTGTTTAAACGTTTAATTGATCAAAACAAACACATATTACTGTGTAAGAAAACAGATGCCGTTTCTCAGGCTCAGAAAGAAAAAAACATGGCTTAGCCTTCACGTGGAATTTAACGCAAGTAGCTCGAGACACAGAACATTAAAACAATTAAAATATAAATTTGATAATATGAAAAAGTGTGCACGGAAAGTAAGTAAATAGTATTTTTATGTGCTGTTGTTAAAATTACCAGTTCTACATGTCTAGTTGATTTACATAGACGAGTTTTATCAGTAACCTCCGTCTAAGCAGGTCGAACGCCAAAGAATTAAATATTGCATTATTTGTAGGAAGCAAGTAAGGAACGTCAAGAAAGGCGAAGGACTGGAGGAGGTCAAGTACCAGGGACATCAAACAGTGATCACCCCGACAAAGACTGGATGAGATCTTTAATGGTTTTATCTGCTGATGGTCTGGAATCAGCATATGATGATGACTCCCTACCTGTGGTATGCACCTCTATCTGTACTAATTAATGTGTGATTATTTTTAGTTTATCAATCTGTATTAATATCAAAAGAAAGCAACAAAAAAACAATTATTTTCCTATGTATGTTGGACGGCTGGAATATTGGCGGATCAGAACCCTCCTGGTGATAGATGTAGTCTTTGGAAACTCTCATCATAACTATAATCATTAACATAATTGTAATGTTTTACTTTTTATTAGAATGTTGAACCTACTGGTGGTGAAGGAAACCTGGCATCCCTAGCTCATCTGGTAAAGTTGACTTTTCATTTTCTTTTTTTTTTGCTTGCCTTTGCTGGTATAAAAACCTTTGCTCAAATCTTTGTGAATTATGCAATGTTCATTTTGTTTGATTTTGTAGAATGTTGATGAAATAATAGAATCACATTGTGTGATGACACCGCCAGCAAAAAAGAAATTGGAGTGCATAGAAAACTCTCAGGTAATCCCTATAATTATTCAAGTTTCACACATTCACATAACTATTTATTTGTCTATGCAATGTAGAAGTATTACACAAAATAATATTTGTTTGTATGATTCCACTTTTTGTTAGTGAAGATATATTTACAAAAAAACGGAAAAGTAAAAATATTATTCAAATACAAAATATATGCTTTCCTTTTTTGTGTAATAAAGGGATATTTAAGTTTTTATTTATTTGTTTTAGGATTTGCTGCTACTGTCTCAGGATATGATTGTCACACAACCATCACGTACACCAAGCCCATCAAGCCAATTTAAAATGCCTAATACTGATGTGGTAACATTAATCCCATCTAGTGAATTGGAGAATGTTGTGAGTATCAAGGTGATTAATTTATTGCATGCTTAATGAAATTATTATCTCAGCATTTTATATTATTTCACAAATTTATTTATTCTGTTTCAGAAATCCTTTATAAAAGATACCGGTGCACCTGGGTGTTTATTAAGACAGCCAGTGTCATCACCCTTAAAATGTAAGTAGACATAATAGAGTGTTGTCAAGTGTCAGTTGTGGTGGGATGTTGAATATATAAAATTGTTCTATTTTTTAGGTCGGAAAAGAAATTTCGGAGCTACTCCTGTGTCAGTGAGGAGATCTATTAAGATGCTGAGTGAAGAGAAACTTCACTGCACAAAAGAAAAAGAAAGAGTAATTGAAGAGTCTAATAGACGTGCAGAAGTTGAGCACAGAGAGAAATTGAGACAGTCACAAGAACTGCATGACCAACTCATAAAATACAATGAGGAACGCCACCAAAAAGAAATTCAACTATTAGATTTAAAAATAAAAATTCAAGAGGCACAGTTAAAAAGATTGGTTTAAGGTTTATTTATAATGTAGCATCCTGGATCCCTGTTACAATTAATCTTTTGTATTTTAATTTACTCTAAATATAAGTAGGTAATTAGTATAAGTTTAGTTTAGTACATTGTAATTAAAAAATGTTGGACTTTTCAAGCTCAATAATTGTAGTACAAAATAAACGAGTCTGATAAATGAATATTTTTTATTTTAATAATTTTGTTAACATCATAAATAAAACATTTGTCATGTATAAGTAGCTGCTAATCTGTCAAAATATGTTGAAATTAATTGTGCTCTAGTACTATCTTGATAGTTTGGAGCAGTTTCATGGACTATGTCCATCTCCTCGTAAAGATCTACTAAATCTGGGGGTTGTTCCTCATTCATCTTACGACAGATGTTGTGTAAAACAGCTGTTGCAACTATAATTGCTTGCATATATTTCAAATTGACCCTCAACTTGGATCCAATTGCAGGAAATCTTCGTTTCCAACATCCGAATGTCCTCTCAACCACATTTCTCGTCCTTATTTGGCTTTCATTATACAGATGCTCTCCTGCTGTTGTAGGATTAGCTAGAGGCGTTAAAAGAAATGACCTCAAGGCATATCCTCTATCACCTAATAGCCACATATCACCAAATTCACCATCTTCCATTCTACCTTTGATGTTGCTTGAGTCAAATATGTGACTATCGTGACTTCCTCCGGGCCATCTTGCAACAATATTTTTGATGTAACAATTGGCATCAGCAACAACTTGAACATTCAGTGAAAATGAGTCCTTTCTATTGCGGTAATACTCTGCATTATTGCCAGGTGATTGTATGTAAACATGTGTGCAATCTATAGCACCTATAACTTTTGGAAAGCGGCTAATATTGTAAAAGTTGTTTACAGTGGCTTTCCTCTCATCTTCATTTCTTGGCATATAAATAAAATGGGATCTAAGTTTCGCTAACTCCTTGCTAACAGTGTGAATAGCTCTACATACTGTTGATTTGTGCACTCCTTTTGAATCGCCAACGCATCTCAGAAATGATCCAGATGCGTAAAACTGTAGAGTTAATAAGACTTGATCTGCAGATGTAATTGCATTGTTTCTGAAAAAAGAGAATGAACAATACCTACATCATTACTTGTTAGGTTTTTTAGAGGTTTTACTATGAAAATAAAAGATTGTTTGTAAAAACTATACCTATTAATTTATATGGATAAAAATTGACTCACCTCCTGGTCAAACGTTTGAGACGCGAATCTAATAAATTTACAAGCACTTTAGCCAAATTCCTCGACACTCTATAGCGTGCTCTAAAATCTGTTTCCTCCCATAAAAAAAAATCAGTTCGTGGCCGAAAATTTCTCTGTCTTTGTCGGACTACTTGTCCAAATATGAACTCGTCATCAGAAGAACTGTCTTCATTAATTAAATCCAAAAGAAAACGCTCCGATCCCATTTTATACGGTATTCGCAAAGAAATATTTTGTAAATAACCTAAAAACTGTCACTGTTAACTTCAAATTCTACTAACGTCAAAATTTAAACCACCCCCACCCGGTCGGTAATTTTGACCGCCGTTAAATCGGTAATTTGACCGCTCGTTAAAGTAACCGCTGCTTCAACAACGCTTTTTAAATTTATCCCCCGGTTAATTTTACTTTAACCAAAACTTAACCCTAAAGTTGACGTAACCGTGCTTCGAGCAACCGGACCTTAAAGATGCTGGTTTCACTTCGGTTTTTACAAACTTTAACGGAACAACACGGCATTGTCAAATAATACCCGGCCGACGGTCGAACGGCAACTGAATGCCACAAACAGCGTGTGTTCTTTTTTTGGGCATATTGCTGCGACACCGGCCCCGCCCCCTAACCATATCTCCCTTTAGTTTCTGTGATCTGTGGATCATACAATCCTTGAGATTGGACATTTGTATTTTAGATTCTAGTTTGATTGGGCAATGATTCGCTCTCTATTAGGAGTACTTCAAATTTTAACATAATAAGCAATATAACATTAGTGTACATATATGTATATTTAATGCATTGAATATGTAAGGCAATATTATTATATTTCATAGGCATTATCATTTATCATTCATCGACATACAATCTTATCGTATTTGATATTTGGTCACTATTGAAAACGTATCTTATCTCCTTTACCCTATATCATAATAGCCCATTTACACGTATTCGTGGTAAATAATTGTTTGTCTTGTATAATTATGCAATTACGCCTTGAGTAGGAAAATGTATACCTAAGGATGTTATTTCAGGAAAATGATAAGGTTGTATATCAATAAGATTAACTAATAAGACCATTCGGAAACTGAATTATTCAAAATGATACAGTTTTGAAAGTACAATCATTCATATCTATATTCAAATATTATTTTATTGAACGTTTACTTCATAAAAGAAACAATATTTTCCATGAAAGTCTATCAGAACTATAAATAACCTACATACTTTACAAGCGATCGTATTAAGCGTGAAATTTGAGTTATGTAAATTCCTAAGCCTATGGAAAGAAGCGAATAGGCATTTTATCGCTGCACGGTTGGCGGATATTGTGGCATTTCATTAATATTACTTATTCAATCATTCTGTACGTGTTTGATTATGAATGAGTATGAGTTTCTATATTGTTTGTACATTTGTGGCATTAGATATGTAACATTCATTTGTCGCGTCAGCGAGATATGTAGAGCAAGATGGTGATATGTTAGTTATTATATGGGCATATAATATTTTATGGATTAAGCTATTTGTTCATTTGGATAGGAGAGTATTAATATTGTTGTAAGGTTGACGAAACTGTTTTTTCCTTATTGTAACATGAACAATGCAAAATCGGTAGATAGCTAATGCAGTCATAAAAATGAATATCGTTCAATCAGCTATCTTCTATACTTTAAATATCACTACTGACCAGTTCACAAAATTATCAATATTTCAATTTCAGATCGATAGCTTTGAGTGCTGCATTTTCAATTTTCATAGCTTCCGACTGATTGAGCATGTATCACTGATTACTAAATAGTTACTAAATAAATTATACGCTCAACGTACATAAGAAATTTAAGTTTATCAAAAGCTTGTTAAATTTAAATCACATAGAAGACAATACACGCCTTGTAAAACTATGCGAACGTCGACAACATCTTATTATGAGAGTAACAATTGAATCACCTCGGCCTCGCGGTCACGACCAAGGTTAAAGGACAATTTCTAAAATTCTCTACAATTCCCAGAATCACACGTAAATACATCTCTAGTGATTTGTTTTCAATATAACTTTATTCATACACGGTGCGTAAATAAAACCGCAAGCTCATTTATATTCAGCCATTGTATGGTTTCCTAGTATTCCCCTAGACAACACGATACGGACGCAAAGGGGGTGTGACTCACGGGATTTGCGTATCATAGAGGGTAGTGTTAATATTGTATAATGTAGTGTCTAGGTGCTCTTTTAATGTTGTAGTTCTTAGTCTGGGTTCATGCTCTTTTTAATTTGATCGTTTTGTGGGTGTTGGTGGAGTAGTTTTAAGACTGATGAAGTAAGGTAAAATGAAGCATTAATGTTTGTTTCTTGTTTCTCATCATGATAAAATATTGTAGGTAACGTTAAATTTTAAAAACAGAATGTTTGATATATCGAGGTTTTTTAACAAGCGTAAAGTTATGTTTACGTTTCAAAATATAAAAATTGTGTGGGTTAAAGATGTATGAACATAATAATATACCTAGTAGAGTATTGAAAGAACAATTCCAACTGGTATTATATTTTATACTAGCGGTCCGCCCCGGCTTCGCCCGTGGTATTTACGTTTTCTCTACATAAGAACCATCCTCGTACTTCAAGGAATATAATAAAAAAAGAATTATCGAAATCGGTTCAGCCGTTCACACGTGATGCCGTGACAACGCGAAACGGGTGCGGACCCGCAGCCTTTTTATAGCTCCCGCCGCGAAGCGCGTCGAACGCGGCAACTGATACACAAAAATAATCCTTATGGCATGATTCTGTATTCACGCGCGATGACTTACAGTGTATTTCATGTATAACTTTGGTGTTTCTACACCGATTTACATGATTCTTTTTTTATTGCATAGGTAATAATGTTAACTTTTTTTAATTAGGGATGAGTGAGAGTGTTGTAAACGTAAGAGTAGACAAATATAATCAGAAATCTCCGAATTGCTAAGCTATTGAAGTTTCACGTGTTATTGTGAGTCAATTTTAAAAGATAGACATAATATGCTGTCTAGGAATTTATTATTATATAATAATAATAATTTAAGAACATTTGTGTCGTACATGATTTCTATGTAGCTTTAACCATTACGGCTGCACACGTGACGGAAGCTTAAAAAATGGAGTAACTTCTCCCGTTTTCCCCATATTTCCCTTCACTGCTCTGCTCATATTGATCGTAGCGTATTAAAAAGTATACTATAACCTGCCCAGGAGTATGAAGAATAATTGTGCCAAATTTCGTTAAAATCCGTCGTGTAGTTTTTATTTCTATAACGAATATACAGACAGACAGACAGACAGACAGACAGACAGACAGACAAAAATTTTACTGATTGCATTTTTGGCATCAGTAGCGATCCCTTATCACCCCTTCATAGTTTTTTTTTTAATATATTTCATGTACAGAATTGGCCTCTCTACAGATTTATTATAAGTATAGATAAGAATTTTGTTCTATTGATGTATATTTATTTATTACGTGGTATTTGCACAATTAGTACAAGTAGTGTATAACTAAATGTAAATTATAACAACAGGTTATTTCATACTTACAAAACTTCTTATTTCATTCCTTAAAATATAATATTTCAAGAGAGAATGTAATGTTTCAGCCACAGATTTCAGTGCTTTTATCCCTCTTTAATAACTTGAAAAACAAACTCTCATAAAATGAAATCTTCGTTCCAAGCATTTTATGGAATTCGCTCTTCAACCTTCATCCGTAATTCCGTATATCTAATAAATAAATATAATATCATAATTCACAATAATATATAGTATATATACCCACCTGATTCATATCGGTAGGTACACCTCATAAATTAATTTAACGATAATTATTCAATTACCTACATCTAATCGCTCACATATTTCACGACACATTAGCATTAAAATATATCACATGAGTCATCAAATTAATTTAAAATAACATTGTAAATTTGCTAACAATACAATACATATCACACAAGTTCTAAATCAAATCGACCAATGTTCTGGGTCAATGGTCCCCTAATCGCATCATCAGAGGTCCTTGACCCCTCTGTACAGTTAAGGCAAGTAATACTCGAGAGGAATAATAAAAAATTGCAACTCTGTACGCTTATTTGGCAAGTTTGATGACCAAATTGTACCATCTGGTGGATATCGATTGTGTGATTGCTTTGGATTAGGTAGTCCAAGTGTCGCAAATGTCTGTTCGATATAATTTAATTCAGTACCATATTAAGAATAATAGGAGAATAAGATGTTTCATACCGAGTGTCGTAAAAAGTTGGTCTTTTCTTGGTTCGGTATAATTTAATTCAGTACTATATAAATATAAATTCTCCTTGAATTTGATCGTAAAAATTAAGTAAGATAATATTCTTTTCATTTTTGAATTTAGAGGCTGATGTTTAACATTTTTAATTCCACCTACTTATCGTATTTGCGGAAAGTCACATACATAATTGTTTTGTATATAAGTAAGTGTTGGAAATACACTACTGTACTAACAGCTTAAATAAAGTGGATTACAAGACAAATAATTGTATTACTTCGTGTTAATATTTTCATTTCGTGTTACACAATTTAATAAACAATCAACACTCAATGAATACGGAGAATGATCATATTTTATTCATTTTTTACGCTTTTATTAGCTTCACCTGTATGTTTGTATGTGATCGATTTGTTTTTGTGTCGGTTACATACTTAAGAATCCTTAAGAACTCGATAATTCACCAGAAAACAACTCTAAACGGACAGATTTAATACAAACTTTTGTACACTTATCAAGAATGGGTGACAATACAATAATTTCATGAGTTTAAGCGTGTTTTTTTAACTATTTTAATTATTATTAAAATCTGTTATAGTTTTAAATAATTACATAATGATACTTCGCATCACTATTTTTCAGAATACAGTCTAAATTAATTTAACAAACTCGTTGAAATTGGAGCAAGGGCTTCGCGGTCGGTGTGGCGAGTTATCAATCTTTCGAGTGTAAAAACGCTTCAAGATAGTTGTATTAAATTTTAATTAATATGATTTATCTTCTTGTTACATGAGTACATGACCGCCTCCTTGGCTCAGTGGGAATCAAGTCAATACATCGACTTTGTGTTCGAAAATAAAATCGATTGTGAAAATAGTAGTTAAATATCGCGTGAATCGTAGTTAAATAGACGATTAAATTATTCGATTGATTTTGTTTCACGTGGGAAATCGTATTATCTTTCTTCCTTGATTATAGGATTAGTTATTAATTGAAATGAGGAGGAAGAAGCCTCCTACAAACAATAAACTGCCTAGTTTTTTAGGACTTCAAAACAAAAAAAAATCCCGCTCAAACTTTTACTGATCCAACTAAGTATAATGTTTTTAAAAGCACTTCATATGTGGCACTCAGGTACCATATTTAAGTGTAAATAATGTTGAATGTTAAAAAGAAGATAATTTTATCAATACAAGTTGCAGGTCGAAATAACATGTAAATGATTTGCAGTTATTCTACTTTCACAGTCAATAGAGACATTAACTCTACGACATCACGGTCACAGGTCACCCTGTATGCAATGGATAAAATCCAATCAATCTCGTGGGAAATGCCTATTTAAAAGCAATAGATACATAACACGGTAGATGTATCAATTGACAGATGATGTATCGAGTCCCACGAGAAACTGGCCGATAAATCCAAAGTTACGGTGGTTGAACTTGTTCTGTCTAGAGATAGATGTACAATAGAATCACTGTTTTATACATTAAGCTATCGATCGTTAATTAGACGGGACGTTGACGGTTCTTAACTTTAAAAACTAATGAGATATGAATTAAGATGAACAGATTAGTACGGTGCGCGTGCGAAGAAACTGAATATGAACGGTTTATTGATGATGTATTATATTTGTTTTGTGGCTTTCTTTAATTCACCTCAGAATGAATTGAATGTGTAATTTGAGTAGTGTTTTGTTGTTTAAAATAGTTGAATTTGTAAAATTAGTTTTGTTGAATAAAAAAAGACATTAAAATTAATTAATTATTATCATTAATTGTGATCGACCATTTCCAAATTCACCAGTTCTAATAGTAATTACTAATTACTCCAATGTAATTAATCCAATTATACATTATAATTTCATTAAAACAGGCAGCAAATATTACGCTTATTTCTATGCAATAAAAGTAACAACCATTAAATTTACCTTAACTATTTAATAAACAGTGAAGTTATGAATACAAGCGTGTAGGTGTTTCGCGCTATGCTAACTTATTGTTAAAGAAAAAATATTCATAATACGTAAAGTACATAACACTGTGTTATGTAAACACGACAGTAAGATAATGACTCATACGTGAGTCACTAAGAACCTTATACGAAATATAGGAAAAACAGAGAGGAATTGTAAATAACTAATGATCCTAGTAGTCAAATTAAATCTATGACGTATTTTGTTTGTGTTATTTTTTGTTTTCATTCATATGTATATAAGTTGGAAATATACAAATTGTTGTGCGCTATTTGTGTTAATATTTTTAAAGTAAATCATTCGTTTCGTTGCGGTATTTTGCTGCGGCATGTGTCGTTAGTGCATGTAAAAAAATACTTACACAGCAATAAGTAAATCCTCTTATTCCCTCATATTTTATAACCGACTTTTTCCGATTTTTATTAATAGTAAAAATTATGAGAGATAAATATTAAATACCATGTACTAGGCATGTATAAACACAACAATCAGATGCCAATACAATCAATAAATACCATAAAATACGTGCATATCCGAAAGTGAAATAGTGAAATGAATAAATGAATTTTTAAATAATTGATGTAACAAGTTCCGTTAATGGATGCAAGGTCATTTGTAACGATTAATTAATACGAATGTTCTACATAGCACTGTAGCGTGAAGAAATGGGCAGTATAATTCTATAGCAGTATTATTTCCTTTGTGGGAAAGTGATGGCGCTATACGACCTATATAGCGCTGTCACTTTTCCACACTGGATGTAATACTGCTTTTAGACAGTACTAAGTACAGTTGTAAATATCAAGTGGTGTACGCTTGCTTGGGTATGGGACTGTTATTGAGGGAATTTAATAGAGGTAAAGTTTGTTGCAAAGTGGGGAGAAAGCTTGGTATTTGAGCTTGTAGGACGTAGTATGTAATATATCGTCTTGGATGAATTTGGTTTGAGCGTCATAATTATTTTGGTAATTTGATTCTTAATAATATATTTAATTACAATTCAAATTGAATGAATTAATTGATTAAATTACAACTTTGATATGAAATTGATGATAAAAGCAATTTAACGGTTTCATCTCCTTTAAAAGTTATTTATTGATATCGTATTTAAAAATCTTAATCGTAAATGAAAAACACATTTGAAACGCGTAATAATTTTAAACCTTAATTACATTGAAGTATATTTACTAATAGTATCTACTATTACAGAATATAACTATAATATTAACTTACCGTGTATGTGTACTGTAATCAATAATCATGAAAGATGCCAGACGTCTTTAGGGATGTAGGCTGCTGCATCTTGTATAAAAATTTAAAAATAAAATATACAACGTCTGCGCCAGCCCGGGGGAAAAACGTTCGGTTTACGACATTCTATCAATCTCTGACCCTAAACGTAATAAATTTTACTTTATTTTCGTGACATAGCTTAGCTATAGGTATGTTATATTATATTACTCCTTAGGCACGGACCTCTAGTTATATGAAGAGCACTAAATAACACTAATAAAACAAGAATAATATTAATTTGATGAAAAATTATTATTGCAAGTTAGCTAGTCATTCATAAATAGTTTTCGTTAATTTTAATATGGTATGCAGTAATATTTAAAATTAATATATAGGCAGTTAGTGATACATTTTGAAGTAAATCTGTGAAGTAAATAGTAGTAACTTATGCTATTATTCCTTTATAGAATTGATACCATCACAGTTTAATAACAATTTGGTATAATAAGTAATCTAAAAAATATCGACTTTAAACTTATCTTAATTTAATAAGCTTTATTGGGAAAGATTAAGAGTTATCAGATTAATTTTAGTTTAGTGGAATAACAAAGTTATTTGTTTCAAACTAGACTGTTAAATAATTTATTTAAGGCATTTTGACGTAAATATTAAACGAGAAACTTTCATTGATCCAACAGAATCAAAACTACTTTATAATTGGCTAGCTAACCGCGCGCGGCTTCGCGAATCGCGCGCATAGTAAAGAAAAACAATAGATTTCTGTTTAAACCATTTTCTTTCTCAGGACTCAAAGACGTATCTCTGTGCCAAATTTCAGTTCAGTGGTTGAGGCGTGAAGAAGTTAGGATATAACAAAACTTATATAATCCACAAATTGTACATTACAATCAATAAAATCGATATTAAATTACGCATAATAATGACTTAATATTACATTATTGTTTTACAACTTGCGATAACAACGCGGACGTTTCGGTATTAGGTAAATACTAAATATGTATTGTTCATGCGGTATTGTTGTTTGAACATTCAAACATACACTTTATTGTTTGATCAAACGATTTGGATTGTACGATTTGGTTTGTAGTGCGTGTATTTTAGTTTTATGTGATGGATAATTGTAAGACAGGGTGGAAAATGTCTTGGAATTCATTGAACAATTTTATTTATTAGTATTTAGTATAGGTATTATTTAGTAGAAATAATGATATATCATAGGTTGTTTCTACTATTTAAGTAGCCTACCTATATTAATATATCGCATTGCATAAATATTAAATTTCTATACTGCTGCCTGTTGTATAATAAACCGGTGTAATGCATTTTACAACACACTGTCTAATTTTAAATATTGAGTTTCCGTAAAACTTAAATTAGATATATATTATTTAGGAACAAGCGAACGAAACTCATCACATTATTTAAGCTAGAAAAGATATTAAAACTATATGTACACTAAATACTGTCTCGACGATACAAGTTGTACCACTTTCAATTTTATCCAATTAGTTTTGTGATTTATGATACTGTATACGTCACTATTGCTGCCATGTCCCAGATATGTCTATTGTTCATTTGAGTTACAAAATGGTCATAAATATATGATTAGTTTCGTATATTTTAACAGTATCAAAATGTAAACAAAACCTTACACATGTACCAACAACTTTTATATAGATATTTTCTACCAAGTCCTACTATGTAAACGTAAAACAATGTGAAAAATGTAAAAACCTATGTAAAACTTTTAAAACAAAGTTTTTCCTTACAAGTTTTATTGTACATTTATTATAATATGAACCAAATCAGTTAGTTCGATAACATTTTTCTATAATTCCGTGTATGGTTTATACATTTATTACAGTAATAAATTTAATTAATTATTCGGCTAAAACAATTTACGTTATCGTAATGGGCATAAAATTAGTTACCGATAAAATTTTAATTATAGCGAACTATGTGATTCATGCTTGTCATTGATAATGAGTATTTGATGAATCATAATTTTATATTTAAAATACATTATTTTATAGTATTTATTTTAAATAGTAGGTACATTCTAATATATTTTTTTTGATATCTTATTAGTCTTCAATATGATAATACTAGATTTCCGCCCCCGGCTTCGCCTATTATCCTATTAATATTATAAAAACTTTCGCATTTATAATATTATTAGGATAATATGGTCTTCTTTCTGACTCGTAAAATAGTTGGTCATAATATTATTATCGAAGTAGTTGGAAGCGATAAAGTTTATCAATTCCGATAAGGCAATTAGATGTTAGTTCTCTCGATTCACAGCACCAATTAACCCAAGGGCAAAGGTTGTTACAGTTTAAATCAATTACATATATGTTACCTATAAATATTAGTTGGTACATGTTATGTTTGGATGCAGCATTTAAGTAAACAAATGGAATCAAATCACGCTCATAATAGTGGTAGAAAATGAGGACGAATGTAAAGTTGTTTTTAATATAATTTTATTTAGTTTATCAGAATTACTTTTGGAACAAATTTGTATTTAGATAGAGTATAGATTAGTTCTAACAAATTCGTTAAAATAATATAAACGAACGAAATGTATCGATTAAGGTGCGATGCATTTCCTCAACGTCAATACGATAATAGATTTAACAGTGTAGAGATTATAAATTTACTTTAATTCAAATAATGACTGATGTTTATCGGATAATTATACTTAAATAGCCATTCTTAAAATTGATTTCTTTTGTTGCAGTTGGACACAAGTGGAAATGGATTACTCGACTTAAAGGAACTGAAGGAAGCATTGGACTCAGTTGGATACAAAATACCACAATGGAAGGTTCGTAACGAAAACTTACTTAAAATATTCTTAATAGTTTCATCTTTCAAGCAACAACATAGGCTATTTTGCTATCGTATATACATATATTGAAGCCGGGGCAAGCAGTTAGTTACTTGGAACATTAGTTTATTTATGCGACAACACGCCCGACAAACATCACAACATGAAATATGTTAACTCTCCTGTTTGGTATACTTAGATAAAATAAATATTAAAATGCACTTCTAGAAAATTTCCACCTTGTGTATTTTGCGTTCAATGAAAAACACTAGAGAATATTAAAATACCCGCATATTCTACATAATGTATGTTATCTGTGGAATGTATACTAGATCTTGATAATATCTGCAGCTATTTACATTCTCATGTAAGCCTTAAATCGATTCGATGCATGTAGGCCGTACATTGTACACGGAAAGTAGCGTAATATAAGAAGGGTAAAGCCTATGATCGGATTAATATGTATGTGCCTCGCTTGCGGGATTAACTTCATTTTTGTAACAACCACGTACTTTGTTTTGAATTGGATGGTGAATTTTGAAAGTTTTGGGTGGCTTTTATTTTAGTTTAATAAGAGGTAGAGCCCGTAGTGGCACAGATTAGATACTAGGTAGTGGTTTGTTTTCATTAAGACATTTGGTAGACCTCTCATTTCCATATTTTCAATGCGATCCTATTACATATAAGATGATATCTATGGCCCTAATATTCATTCGCCTGACGATCCATGTATCTATATTTTTCACTTGTATCATAGAACGATTGATTGTTTGTATTTAAAGACTCGGGAGATCGGCTTTTTTGTGGGCAAATAAAATAAATATGTTACGGGCGACGTGATTAACTGGGCTTTATGAATAAGGACCGGCCATTATTAATAAGGCCCAAGATCGAAGGGCAAAAAGATTAATTTATCACTTTGACCAGCCATTGCTGCAATTGTGATCAAAATAGCATGTTTGCACATGCTATTTTGATCACATAGCCCAATAGTGTAGGGCATTATGAATACAGACCGGCCATTATAATAGTGCCCGGACTTATCAAATTACCGTTGCGCGAGTTTGGTTGGAATTCGTCCGTGACATAAGAAGCTCTATACCTACGCAAATTGGCGTGTCTAAAAACTGTCTAGACACAATACAATCAATAAAAACTATTCAATTCCAGGTGCGCTGTATGATAGAAGAATACTACGACAGCGGCTCGAAGCACGGCCGGGGCGTCAACGGGAACGTGAACGGAGACGCGAGGAAAAATGGCATGACACTCACGGAGTTTGAGGAGCTATGCGCTAATCTTAAGGCACAACAGGTATGGATATATCGTGTGGTTACATTGAATTTTTAGCTTAAGGGCTGTTCAAACCGCTGGACGATAGTGTTCCTGTTAGCCTATTTGACCATTGAAGTAAATTTTCATATATTCGTTTACATTTTAACTGACAGATAAGCTTAACACAATCAATCTTAATCCTAATCAAAAGAAATAATAAAAAAGACAAGCTATTGCATAGCATGCCTTCAAGCCACACCTCCGTGCCCGTCGGAGTGGGGAGCGTGAGGTTTTTTCGTTACGGAATGTCTGGATTCGGTCCCCGCGCTCAAGGCCCGCGATAGAAGCTATGCAATAGCTTAATGTAATTCATAGTCATATCACATATGTAAGATTTTTTGGAATTGGCATTGTAAATGAATTTACTGTTTTTGTTCGTTTATGAAAACTTCATTTTTGTTTTAGTACCTTTATCACACCCTTTCTCATTAAGTGCACTCACGAGCGCAGGAAAACATAACAGCGCATTTGACCTTGCCGCATCGTGCCTAAGAGTCCTTGGAGGGCTTATTTTTATGGCAAGCACGATAATACTACGAATTATCTTATACATCTTGTAACATATAGATAATTCTTTAATGTATTCTACTTTATAAAAAAGTTTCGGGGAAGGGAGGATATCAGCCCAGATTTTAAAATTGGACCATTTGAAAACAATTTCCTACCAAAAACAAAAATAAGCACGTGTCAGAAGTGGAACTTCTTTCGCAAGATACCAAAATCGTCGCCTTACTACACGACATGACGGTATTGCCACAGTATTACCACAGTATTACCATATTTCCTACAGTAGTGCGACGAATGTACTTGTGCAGAGAAACGGAGGGGAACTGGCGGGGGTCGGGCGACGCGGGCCGCGTAAAGCAATCACGCTGAGATTGCTTTACCTATCGCGAAGGGCAGACGCTTCAGAGTTTTTTTGTGTAATAATTTATACTTACGTATTCTATAATGGTGGGCATAAACTGTTGTGTTTATGGATGCAAATCTATATTTAAATCCAAGGACATAAAGTTTCATACATTTCCTCGCGACGAGAGGTAGGTTTTTCAAATTCTGTTTAGTACCAATTCAAAGATGTTGAAGATGTTTTTGACTATACCATCGAGATATATGTACTACTAGAGAGGCGATCGCTACTACACTCTCTTTACAACGAGCTAGAGTCAAAAGTCACGAGTCTCATTAGTCTGTGCCGGACTGTGCTCCCCGCTTGCCGCGTCAACACGTGTTATTGCTCTGTTCAAAATGCCTTCGTGTGTGCTAAGATATTGTTTTAACAGTTCCTATAATACAAACAAAGCCCGAGGAGTGACTTTTCACCAGTAAGTTTCCTTATTATGAGTAAGTCATGCATTTTACTAATATTGTTATCATTTTGCGAAAAATCACCACGCGTTCTGCGTTTCGCGCCATTTTTCATAGACTAACAGCACAGACGTGACACTATCGATGAGTCTGTTAAAAAAATGCAACTGGATTTTTTAACTATGAATAATGAATATACAATATATACTAGGAAAGATTACCGTGGTGTAGTACCTAAATATTTATACTTTTACCCGACTACGCAAAGTAAAACGGTAGGTTATATTAAGTAATATGTATTTATTTAAGTACCTATTTTTATTTATTAAAAAAAGGTTCATCAACAGTTGTTCCAATAGGATTTATAAATTATTATGCACAACAATTACAAATAAACACAACATTCACAGAAACTAATACAGTAAAAGTTCCTTAATCGCGCTTCCTTTATTCGCGTTTTCACTATTCGCGGATTAAAAAAATGCGACCCAATTTCTATATTCGCGACTAAAAATTTTTTTTATTCGCGGATTTAATAAGTACATACATAATAATAAAATTATTCCAATAGGTATCTTACCCAATATCCTTGTCAAATGGACTAATAAGAAAGTAAAATAGATCTTATTACAAGTTTGCCTAAAGTACATAATATTATGTTCTGAAATGATATCGCCGAGGCCTTTGACACAAGCCGCCTTTGTCGCAAGCCGCCTCTGCCGCGATTGATGTTTTTGAGAATGTAAATAAACAGAATGGAAGCAACCTTATAACTCAATAAATAAAGTATATTTTTAAATGTAGTTCCGTTTATAGTAAAAGCCGCTTTGCGTATTTATTGTTTCGTCTTTCACATTCGTTACAAAAATTGTGATCGAGTAAGGGGCGTCCATAAATTACGTGAGGTGTTTTTTTAAATTTTCTGCAACTCCCTCCCCCCCTGGTGAGATGTCGTGAGATTTTATTCAACCCCCTCCCCCATCCCCGAATCTCACGTGAGATTTTTCAAAATGTGAGTTTCTTATACGTAAACGCCATCAACATTGAATCATCGTATCCATTTAATTAGGGCTATTATAAACCAATACTCCAAAATTCGATTACATCATGAAGCAAAAACTGATAAAACTATTGATTACTACACAAAACGACAAAAGCTTACTAAATTGATATTATTTAAAGGAAATTAAAATACATAGTTTAATATAAAATCCTCTTTTTATTAATTCCCTAGTATCAGTACCACCAGATAGTACCGAGTAAACAGATTGCACAATGTGTCGCATCTGCACGCATTGCTTAATCTTTGAACTTGAAGCCACGCCTCGCTCGTTCCACACGTACCCCACCACATCGGCCGCGCGCAATGTTTTTGTTTGGAATAACCTCTCTAGTAGTACATATATCTCGATGGACTATACATATTTTAAGTAGCTATAAGATATATATAAAATATATTATTGATGATTTTCAAGAAAACCAATTTGTTTCTCTGTTAATTCAAAGTTTTTATTTTAAAGTTTTCACAATAGTTAACATACAAATAGTTTGTTACTACAACAACTTAAAATATGTAATCTCACCTGTAAATTCAAAGAAACGACATTTAAAGTCCACTTATAATAAATCCTCAATTACAGTAAAAGTTCCTTATTCGCGGGGTATATGTTCCATAAATATGCCGCGAATACAGAAACCGTGAATACGGAATGGTAATTTATATGGGATTATAGGGGATACGTTCCTAGGTGACGATTGAGATTTTTTTCGTGTCGAAACTCGTTTCTCATTTTTTTTAGTTGACATTATAAACTAGGAAGAGTGCAGTGGATCACAATTTTTGTAACGAATGTGAAAGACGAAACAATAAAACACGCAAAGCGGCTTTTACTATAAACGGAACTACATTTAAAAATATACTTTATTTATTGAGTTATAAGGTTGCTTCCATTCTGTTTATTTACATTCTCAAAAACATCAATCGCAGTAAAGGCGGCTTGCGACAAAGGCGGCTTGTGTCAAAGGCCTCGGCGATATCATTTAACAACATAATATGTACTTTAGGCTAACTTGTAATAAGATCTATTTTACTTTCTTATTAGTCCATTTGACAAGGATATTGGGTTAGATACCTATTGGAATAATTTTATTATCATGTATGTACTTATTAAATCCGCGAATAAAAAAAATTTTAATCGTTTCTCGCCATTTTTTCTTTCTGCTACGTCAATCCGAGCCACAGATAACATGAACACGCGAAGCGCGCCAAATTTGAATAATGATGAAATGTTATTTCATTACATATAATATATGTTTTTTTTTTTTTATTTATTTATTTATTTATTTATATACAACCATTCCTACCATTACAGTTACCCAATGCGATAGGGAGGTCAAATTTACAATACAATTTGTTCATTAATACAAAAAAATATAATATTAATTAAGATTATAATATACAACCGCTACAATTATGTCTGATACTCTAGTGACTAGTCAAATATTATAATGATTAATACATACAAAGCTGAATAATACATATTTTTTAACAATGTCAAATTTAAAACATTTTCAATTAAAAGTTAAAAACTAAATTTAATACAAAAACGCAATATTAGTATAATATAACAGTATCACTACATTGATTTAAATACACTTTATATACAGTTTTAGCACGTTTTAGATAATGTCCAATAATTGAAAACATAACATTCCAAAATAAAATTCATTTTCACATCCAATATTAAAATAATAATAATAAAACAATAAAAATACATCAATTGAAATAAAGCCACTTCTCGACAATTTAAATAAGTTGTAATATCTAACACTGATATGTTAGATTTTAGGACTAGGAGTAAGCAATCAAATTTAAAATAATCTTTGTCAATTCACTCAAATTATTTGAAAAAATGTCCGACTTATTGTGCACCTCATTGACAACATGGATAGCCTTTGTCAAAGGGGCTCTAGACAGTAAATTAGTTCTGGCCTGGGGAACAAGTAAAAGTGGCGGGCTTCGACGTTTCCATACATATGCGTCCGGTACACAGAAACTAATGCTTCGCAAAACTTGCGGGTTCTGGTCTTTGCCCCGTAGTATACGTATCAGTATCAGTGCAAGTTGGCACTCCCTTCGCACTTTTAAATCATAATATCCTACCATTCCGAGAACAAAAAGAGTAGGATACTGCAAAGGATAATATGGGTACACTGCGTTTCATGTATAAATATCTTAAAAATTTATTTTGAATTCGCTCCAACATATACGAATATTTTTGTTCATACGGAGCCCATACAACTGAACCATATTCAAGATGGCTTCTTACCAGTGCATTATATAGTGATTTGATAGTTCCGATATCGCTAAATTCCCGTGATTGTCGCAATATAAAACCTAGGTTCCTATAAGCCTTTTTGCAAATGTTTACAATATGATCAGAGAAAGTTAAATCAGAGTTGAAGTATATCCCTAGATCACGTATTTGAGAGACTCGCTCTATGAAACTCGACTCAATATTATATTGATGAAGTAGCGGTGTTCGAGTGCGAGTGAAACTCATTACGTAGCATTTAGTTGTATTAAAATAAAGTTTATTGCTCTGACCCCATTGAACAATTCTATTAATGTCATTCTGTAAAAGTTTACAATCCATAAAGTTTTTCACATTCATGAATAATTTTAAGTCATCCGCAAATAGTAAGCAGGTCCCGTGTTTAATCACTTCCGGTAAATCATTAATCATTAATAAGAATCCAAGAGGTCCTAAATTACTTCCCTGGCTCACGCCTGACCTAGTGTAATATGGTTCTGATAGAAAGCCTTTGTAATCTACATATTGTTGCCGATCTCTCATGTAACTCACAAAGAATTCTAATAACTTAGGGGTGCACCCAACTTCAGCAAATTTCTTTAAGAGGATGTCATTATCGACTGTGTCGAACGCCTTTCGAAAATCAAAATATGCAACATCCACCTGGCCTCCAGCATCCACCGCTGGGATCAAATGAGTCATGAAACTTAGGAGGTTTGTGGCAGTGCTGCACGCTGGCCGGAACCCATGTTGCTCGTCCGAAAGCATTGGTCTGATTTGCTGCTGTATTCGACTATGGAGGGCTGCCTCGAATACCTTCGCAGGTGTCGACAATACAGCCACGGGCCTATAATCTCTTACACTGGATCCAGTTTTATTTTTGGGAACCGGGATGACACGTGTTATTTTCCAGCGGACCGGGAAAGTAGCAGATTTTAAACAAATGTTAAATATAAAAAGAAGGGGTTCAACTAACACTCTGCTGCAATCCTTAAACAGAAAAGCAGGTATACCATCAGGCCCTGCGGAATGCTTTGGCTTCAAATGTTTTAGCGCATCGCTTACCTCTATTTGGCTAAAAGCCTCCACATGCACTCGTGCGCAAGGTACTCCACTCGTCGCCGCCGCCGCCGCCGCCGCCCTGGCATCTAATCGTGGTGGTACGCTGCTATAAACAGACTCAAAAAATTTCGCAAATTGTGCGGCACATTCCCCATCGTCTAAATGTTTGTTATCCTCTATAATGACTGTTTGATTCGGCGTGCCTCGTTTAGACCGGATATATTGCCATAAAGATTTCGGATCCCTTTTGAACTGTTTTTGAATTTTATCCCTATGCAGTTTATGGGCAGTCTCTATTGTTACCGGAAATGTATGAAATCAAGGAATTGTATATGTTACCGGAAATGTATGAAATCAAGGAATTAATATATAAATAAATAATAAGTTGATTGAGTTTAATTAAAGTTGAGTTTAATTAAATAATAATTTGAGAATAAGTAAATTTGGTTGTTAATAATTAATCAATAGGCAATGACAATGTCACTGCGGCGACATATTATACTATGTTTCTGTATAAATAATTACATTAGATTCAACAATCACAATTATTTTTAATGTACATGTGAATAAATAATTACATATTAATAGCTATGATAAAAATTGTTTTATTTCCCATTTGGTGACAACCCTAGCATATTTACACGTGGCAGCGTGAGTACCTACACTGGCGGCGGCATCGCGCGACATCAAAGGCGATTCCTTACTGTAGGAAAATAATATTGTAATACTGTGGTATTACCATATTTCCTACAGTAGTGCGACGAATGTACTTGTGCAGAGAAACGGAGGGGAACTGGCGGGGGTCGGGCGACGCGGGCCGCGTAAGGCAAACACCCTTAGTTTGCCTTACCTAGCGCGAAAGGACGACGCAGTCGTATTTTTTGTGTAATAATTTTATTATACATAGGTACTTACATATTCTATTATGGCGCGCACAAACTGTTCCGTTTACGGATGTAAATCTACATTGAAATCCCGGAAGGAAACAATATTTCAGAAAGATTGTATTAATTGTATCTGTTGAATTTAAATCAAAGCTATGTATATGTTGTCCTCATTATTTCCTAATCAGATTGTACATCCCAATGCGAATGCATTACTTAGTTAAATGTTATAATATACAATTAAGAACATCCAAAAATAAAGTGTCCACGTAAATAATATTTAGCAGTGCAATATATGTAATTATATATTTATGAACAAATAATTACATCAGATTTAATAATCGCAATTATTTTGAATGTACATATGAAATATGAATAAATGATTTCATCATAATCTGTAGAAAATAATATTGTAATACTGTGGTATTGCCGTGGCGCGACCTTGAAATTTTACTCTCAACACGCCTAAAAAAGTTTCACTTCAAAAAGAAAATGTGATTCAATATATTTTTATTACCTTAATAGATGGGTTCATTCAATAATTCCATCGTGTTATCATAAGTGATTGAAGATATTTAACCCGCTAACTCTTGTTAAATAGTCTAACGAATTTTATTGATGCTGTGTTAATAAGAAGCCTGTAAAGTCAATGTAATCGTAATATGTAAAGTTCATTAAAGGTCAAAGTAATGAATTGATGGAAAATTTTAATTATTAAAGTGTTTCAATATTTTTCATATCGTGCAAAAAATTATCTAGAGTAGGTCATTGGTTTGAATACAGAATTATGCTTAACATGTGGGTAATATAAAATATAAATAAAATATGTATAGTTATTGAAAGAGTTATTTTTAAAGTAAGGATTTCAAATTATTATATTTTCAAAACTAGGTTTGTAACACCCAAATTTGATCAAAATCGATAAGAGCCGGTTTTAAATCTAGATTTAGTTTAGGTATTTCAAATGTATTCTTTTTTATTTTTTAATATTATTTTAGTTGTTCTCTTTACGCCAAACTAAAATTGTTTAGTAACCGATGTTAGAATGCCTTAATCTAAAAGCTCTATTAATGTCGGTAATCGCTTTTATCTACATCCGTTCATTTGAATACATGATGATAAAAATAAAGCTAAAACCGTCCCCGTGGATCGCAATAACATATCATTATTATATACCAGTTTATTATAAGATATTTTCATAAAATTAACTGCATACTCAAGATGCAGATTAGAGCGTACAAAGTGTGTACAAGCAGTTAAAATGATTACTGCACGCAAGCCCAGTGTAAACTGTTGAAGATTACTGATTAATCTACTTTACTAGTGGCTTTTAATGAGTTTAATCCGATTTATACAAAGTAGTCTATAATAATTGATGTATGTAGTAAAAAAAAAAAACAAAAAACACGCTTAAACTCATGAAATAATTGTATTGTCACCGATCCTTGATAAGTGTACAAAGTTTGAATTAAATTTGTCCGTTTAAATTTGGCCAAAATCAAGTCGGTTGCATACAGCTGAAGCTTATAAAAGCGTTTTATTGCGAGAATTCAGTCAGTATTTTAGTAAAGGAGAAATGGACAAAAAAGCTTCTGTTCAGGTTTTTTAAAAAAAGGTGTTTTAATGTTGCTGGTATAGCGTGGGACGCAATTTCGTATCTTTTAAACGCCAGACAGCCGTAAGCTAAATTTTGAACAAAAGCTCACTATAGTTACCTTGCTCCAACACTCGTTGCGATTTTGATGGTCTCTACGCTTTAAAATGAAATGTTATGTCGTTTAAAAATGAAGGAACGGTTAAATTTTAGTACTTATACAATGAATAGTTCTATTTATAGGGGTGAATTTAAAATATCCACTAGGTTTATACAATAAATATATTGTTCTCAGGTCTCGAGCACATTCAAGCAGGCAGTCAGCAAAAAAGAAAATTTGGAGCATTTGGGCGGCATGAGCGAGGCGTCTAGTGATGGTATGTAAATATTTTAGTGTTAATATGGATTGAATTAAAATACATAGAGTCGGGTTCAAAGGCAATAGAAAACCAATTTTAAAATAAAAATATAAGTACTTACCTATATGTATACAGTATACATCCTTTATTCTCCTAAATTAAATATTCTCAAAAAAAAAAAGTCCTTTAAGATTATGGCCATTGGAAAATACTGCACAAATAAATTAAAAGCTTGAAACTGAATTAAAAAGAAATACCTTTTTCTTGACGTTTCTATTTCAAGTTAGACCATTATAAACTTTCTATTCTTCTCAAGTCAAGGAATTATAGAATCACTATCATTCAAATCCTAACTTGCCTATATTAAATTTTATATCAAAATTCCAGGCACAACCCACTCAGTGCGATTCGAGGAACAAATGGCCTTCTCTGGCTGGATTAATAGTAATCTCGAACACGATCCGGACCTCAAGCATCTGCTGCCGATCGACCCTGAGGGCAAGCAACTGTATGAAAAGCTTAAGGATGGATTAATTTTATGGTTAGTAGATTTAATCAGTTAGCAGTATTAAGTTGTAGTAAGTAATAGTAGCCCGTAACTGCAGCCTGTTGTTAAAAGAAATTCCCAAGGGAATGAAATGTTTCAATGCTATAAAATGTGGACCATATATTATATTATGTCACTCCATCTAAAGACACTGCCATAAAAAATTGTAGGCCATATATTATACAGGGTGTCCCAAAAAGTAGTGATGAACGAAAGCTGGGAGGTAGAGGACCTAGAGGGCTATCCGAATCACCCCCATGTATGTTATGCGATTTTTCGTATTTTCGGAGTTATGACGTTTTTTTCAATTTTTCACCGATCGCCGAGTACTATGATATTTTCACTCATGGTGACGTCAATTATTGCGAAAGATGCTTGATTTTTTTTTGTGTGCTAAGCTGAAAGATAGGCCAATTCAGTATGGTAATATTTACCATCGCTAGATCTTTGAATGGAATAAAAAAAAGAATGAAATGCCAAGAAAGATAAAATTACCCAGTATGTTCACCACTCCAAGGGCCCGTAAAAAAATAAAATCACATAAAAAATGTTTTCTGTTTGGCTTTTAAAAACTTGCTCTATCTATCAGGAAGCTACCCTGAAAATTTCATTTTATTATTCAGAAGGCTTCAATCGAAAAATTGAAATCTAAATTTGGTAAGTGCAAAAATTGAATTAACATGATGATTAATAAAAACAAATTAAAACCAATAACAAGGTGTTTTATTACCAGAAATTTTTAAAATGACCCCGCGGTTGCTCAGTGCAAGTGCGACATCACCGTAAAAAGTTGTCTTTTAAATGACTGTATGCCCTTTTATTATTTTTAATGGTTTCTTCTGCTACTATGAATTTCCAGGCTATTTCGTCCAAATTGTGGCAGTCTCTCGTCTTTGTAGTATCCCCGCGGAAAAAATCAATAGGGTTTATGTCCGGGGACCGTGGAGGCCGGGCTTTAAGGCAGGCGTCACCGGCGCATGCGCAGGCTGCAACGACCAATCCATCTTTTAGGGTATCTTTGCCCTTTAGCCTGGCCTCCACGGTCCCCGGACATAAACCCTATTGATTTTTTCCGCGGGGATACTACAAAGACGAGAGACTGCCACAATTTGGACGAAATAGCCGGGAAATTCATAGTAGCAGAAGAAACCACTAAAAATGATAAAAGGGCATACAGACATTTAAAAGACAACTTTTTACAGTGATGTCGCACTTGCACTGAGCAACCGCGGGGTCATTTTAAAAATTTCTGGTAATAAAATACCTTGTTATTGGTTTAATTTGTTTTTATTAATCATCATGTTAATTCAATTTTTGCACTTACCAAATTTAGATTTCAATTTTTAGATTGAAGCCTTCTGAATAATAAAATGAAATTTTCAGGGTAGCTTCCTGATAGATAGAGCAAGTTTTTAAAAGCCAAACAGAAAACATTTTTTATGTGATTTTATTTTTTTACGGGCCCTTGAAGTGGTGAACATACTGGGTAATTTTATCTTTCTTGGCATTTCATTCTTTTTTTTATTCCATTCAAAGATCTAACGATAGTAAATGTTACCATACTGAATTGGCCTATTTTTCAGCTTAGCACACACAAAAAAATCAAGCATCTTCCGCAATAATTGACGTCACCATGAATGAAAATATCATAGTACTCGGCGATCGGTGAAAAATTGAAAAAAACGTCATAACTCCGAAAATACGAAAAATCGTATAACATACATGGGGGTGATTCGGATAGCCCTCTAGGTCCTCTACCTCCCAGCTTTCGTTCATCACTACTTTTTGGGACACCCTGTATAAGGCCACTCCACCTAAAGACACAAATATCATGCCATAAAATAGCTTGGTTGCGACTTAAAAGACGGACGAACAAACAAACACAAGCATTTATAATATTAGTAGGGTAGTAAGAATATAAGGATAATGTAGAATGCGTCTGTAAAATCATGACACACTTGTATTTTATATAAATAAGCAACTTAGTAACAAATATTGATTATTTTATAATAACGATTGAATAAGGCATAAGCAATAGCAATAAATATTGGAATAATAATCTTAAGGAAAATACTCTGTCTTGTGTACCATTTAGTGTGTCAGGGATACATAATAACATACTAAATTATTGATACTTTGTTTATCTTTACTAATATTATAAATCTGAAATATCTGTTTAATTGTTCGTGCAAAGTAGAAAATCTCAGGAACTAATAGCTAGAATCATTGCTATCGTTAGTTTAGAGGAGCTGAGCATAACATCTTACACATTTTTTCACACTAACTGAACATACAAAGGAATCAAAATAAGATAAATTATTGGATACTATCGGTCCGCCCCGGCTTCGCCCGTGGTACATATATACGTTTTCTCTACATAAGAACCATTTTTTTTGTTCTATCTTCAATAGATTCCGCAGCGCACGCGATGACAGAATTTTTATTAAGGATTTTTTTACACCTTGGGTTACATTATTGCATTTTTGGTAAGGATCTCTAATTTTTTTGAAAATGCAATATAGCCTATGGTGCTCAGTGAAGATGCAGCTTTCTAATGGTGAAAGAATTTTTGAAATCGGTCCAGTAGTTTATGCGTGAAAACCATACATACATAATTACAAACCTTTCCTCTTTATAATATTAGTATAGATGGAATACATGTCTTTTAATGAATTATTTGCAATTGAGCTAATAATTTAATTGTATTTTCTCTAACTTATTATTTCATTTAATTTTTAGCAAAGTAATAAACCACTCGTGCCCGGACACGATCGACGAGCGCGCTATAAACAAGAAGAATCTGACGCTATACACCAAGCACGAGAACCTCACGCTGGCGTTAGTGTCCTCGCAGGCTATTGGCTGCAATATCGTTAATATCGACGCGCACGATCTGGCCAAAGGTAACTAACTATCTATATGTGGAACTAAGTGATCCATAGCATATTATATAGAGCGATAAACAGAAGAATGTGACGCTATACACCAAGCACGAGAACCTCACGCTGGCGTTAGTGTCCTCGCAGGCTATTGGCTGCAATATCGTTAATATCGACGCGCACGATCTGGCCAAAGGTAACTAACTATCTATATGTGGAACTAAGTGATCCATAGCATATTATATAGAGCGATAAACAGAAGAATGTGACGCTATACACCAAGCACGAGAACCTCACGCTGGCGTTAGTGTCCTCGCAGGCTATTGGCTGCAATATCGTTAATATCGACGCGCACGATCTGGCCAAAGGTAACTAACTATCTATATGTGGAACTAAGTGATCCATAGCATATTATATAGAGCGATAAACAGAAGAATGTGACGCTATACACCAAGCACGAGAACATCACGCTGGCGTAAGTGTCCTCGCAGGCTATTGGCTGCAATATCGTTAATATCGACGCGCACGATCTGGCCAAAGGTAACTAACTATCTATATGTGGAACTAAGTGATCCATAGCATATTATATAGAGCGATAAACAGAAGAATGTGACGCTATACACCAAGCACGAGAACCTCACGCTGGCGTTAGTGTCCTCGCAGGCTATTGGCTGCAATATCGTTAATATCGACGCGCACGATCTGGCCAAAGGTAACTAACTAGATAGTTATATGTACACATATATGTGAAGATAAATACTTTTGGCATGGATGGATAATAATAATTAGAACCATCCATGGATTATACAGAATTCCTGTCTAAAAGTATTATATACATGTCTTAGACTATTATTTGATTCATTATTATTATTCATGACAAATAGTATAAAGAATTTAAATTATATTGCTGCAATGTGTTTGTTGGATGATACCATTGAAGATGTTTACTAAAGTGTGCACATGATAAATTCGCCCATACAATATTCTGAATGTCTACTATTATAGTATATCTAATCATATTTCTAGTATCAAAGTCTTGATTTTATAATGTGGTCTAATGTTCTATATTGTGTTCTTCAGGCAAACCCCACTTGGTGCTTGGTCTCTTGTGGCAGATTATCCGAATCGGTCTGTTCAACCAGATCACGCTCGAACATTGTCCTGGCCTCACAGAACTGCTTAATGATCAGGTGAGATTATGTGTATTATACATATGTTTGGTAGGTTAAGTAACTTGTTATATAAAGAAATAGTAAACTTGAAATATTATAGTTAACTTCTTATCTATATACTAATATTATAAAGCTGAGAAGTTTGTTTGTTTGAACGCCTAATCTCGGGTACTACTGGTCCGATTTGAAAAATTCTTTTTGTGTTTGATAGCCCATTTATCGAGGAAGGCTATAGGCTATATATCATCACGCTAAGACCAACAGGATGGGGCCACGCGGGTGAAACGGCACAGCTAGTATATAATAAATGCGAAAGACAATACAATGCTTTAGAGGTAGATAGTGTGAAGGAAGTCCTACTACTAATCAACATTTTTAAAGGTTTTAGCCTAATCCAAGAAGAGACGAATGCAAACAAACAGTAAACAAGGAATTATTAAAATCCCTTCACCCGAACATGATTTATAAGTGTAATGAGCACTATATATTTTATAGTTTTTTTTTTTTATAATATTAGGTTTCTTAAATTTCATAACCACATTTCTAAAACATGAATAATTCCAGGAACGCATCGAAGACCTGCTGGCCCTATCTCCAGAAGCGATCCTCCTGCGCTGGGTGAACCACCAGCTGCAGTGTGCGGGCATCACTCGCCGCTGCACCAACTTCCAGCAGGACGTGGCTGACTCCGAGATCTACTCGTACCTGCTGAAGCAGATCGCGCCTGATGATGCTGGAGTCACTTTGGATGCTCTACGGGTAAGGTTCTTGAAGAACTAGTGCCTGGTTCCAAGTTTCTGGGTGAATTAACAGCTGCAGTGTGCCGGCATCACTCGCCGCTGCACCAACTTCCAGCAGGACGTGGCTGACTCCGAGATCTACTCGTACCTGCTGAAGCAGATCGCGCCTGATGATGCGGGAGTCACTTTGGATGCTCTACGGGTAAGGTTCTTGAAGAACTAGTGCCTGGTTCCAAGTTTCTGGGTGAATTAACAGCTGCAGTGTGCGGGCATCACTCGCCGCTGCACCAACTTCCAGCAGGACGTGGCTGACTCCGAGATCTACTCGTACCTGCTGAAGCAGATCGCGCCTGATGATGCTGGAGTCACTTTGGATGCTCTACGGGTAAGGTTCTTGAAGAACTAGTGCCTGGTTCCAAGTTTCTGGGTGAATTAACAGCTGCAGTGTGCGGGCATCACTCGCCGCTGCAAAAATTACCAGCAGGATGTATGTAGGTCGTCAGCTGCAATGCGCTGAAATCCTGATTTGAAAACTTCGTCGTAATAGTAATAAGTAATCTATAAAAGTTGATAAGTTCCGTATTTGATTAAAGTTTTGTGAATAAGAATGTCAACTAGAAGGGAAACTTGTTTTGGGAGATTCCTATGTTTAACCAACATTATGAAACGATATTAATAATCGGACATACGCAGCGGAAGACTTTTTATATAATTCTTTCAGTTTTATATGTCTAAGGGACACACCGCGCGCCATCTATTGAGATAATTAACAACCATCTCAATCAATACGAAACATTTTTCAATGAATACAATATTGTAACGATGGAACACAACCTTTTTGTTGAATATTCGACTTTTTATATAATACTAGATTTCCGCCCGCGGCTTCGCCCGCGTTTTCAAAGGAAAACCCGCATATAGAAATTTTCCTTACGTATAGAAATTTTCCGGACTTATGGAAAGTTTCCTGTCTTAAATTTTCCTTTCTTATGGTAATTTTCCTGGCGTATATAAATTTTCCTGGCTTATAAACATTTTCCTGACTTATACAAATTTTCCTTATCTATATAAATTTTCCTAACATATAGAAATTTTCCTTGTTTATAGAAATTTCCCTGACGTATAGAAATTTTCCTGGCGTATAAAAATTTTCCTGACGTATAGAAATTTTCCGGACTTATGGAAATTTTCCTGTCTTTAATTTTCCTTTCTTATGGTAATTTTCCTGGCGTATATAAATTTTCCTGGCTTATAAACATTTTCCTGACTTATACAAATTTTCCTTATCTTTATAAATTTTCCTAACATATATTTTCCTGGCGTATAGAAATTTTCCGGACATATGGAAATTTTCCAGCTTATAGAATTTTTCCCGACTTATGGAAATTTTCCTGACTTATAGAAATTTTTCCTGACTTATCGTAATTTACTGTCAATCGAAATTTCCCTAACTATTGTTAAAATCATTTTTCTAATCTTCCTAAAATTGGAAATTTTTACGACTGATTAAAGTAAACCACCCACCTATTCCCACCCACATCCCGTACGCTATGCTCTCTATCCACAGGCCGCGCGTGCGCAGAATGGCTCAGTATCTGCATAGCTAGCGAACGTATAAACTCGCCCGGTCGTTGGGCGCTTTCACCAGGGCCCTGGAATAATGGAATTATTATTAATTTCATGAACAATATCATCATCATCATTTTTATTGAAAACAATATTCATATATTTTTCTTTGCCCGCGGATTCCCTTGATGTTAAATTCGCATTAGTATGAGTCGTTTCACCGCTGTCAAAAGTTACCCATGGCCATGTCACATTAATACGAATAAACACACTTTCGCATTTATAATATTATTAGAGGTCCGCCCCGGCTTCGCCCGTGGTACATATTTCGCAATAAAAGGTAGCCTATGTCCTTTCTCGGGTATCAAAATATCTCCATACCAAATTTCATGCAAATTAGTTCAGTAGTTTAGGCGTGATTGAGTAACAGACAGACAGACAGAGTTACTTTCGCATTTATAATATTAGTATGGATTATGTATAGTGATAGAGATTAAGCATGTATTCAATCGTTCCACAAATAATTTTTTTTGCTATATTAACAGGAAACAGACCTCCTCCGTCGTGCAGAAGTGATGCTTCAACAGGCGGCCAAGCTCCGTTGCCGCGCGTTCGTAGCACCTGCGGACGTTGTGAACGGAGTGTACAAGCTGAACTTGGCGTTTGTGGCCAATCTGTTCAATCAGCACCCTGGCCTGCAGAGGAATGACACGGATTCTGATGCGTATCATCAGCTCGATGAGACCAGGGAAGAGAAAAGTGAGTACATAAATATTATGGTCTTTTGCGCTATGTTACTCATATCATTTCTTTTCAAATTTATACTAATATTATAAAGCTGAAGAGTTTGTTTGTTTGAACGCGCTAATCTCAGAAACTACTTGTTCGATTTAAAAAATCTTTCGGTGTTAGAAAGCCCATATCGAGGAAGGCTAAATATCATTACGCTAAGACCAACAGGAGCGGAGCCACGCGGGTGAAATCGCGCAGCTAGTTCAAAAAATATATGAACCTTGTCACACCATATTGTGTGATGTGACGTTAAGATATTTATTTTTATTTTAAGTTTAAGATGGCTATTTACTCAATATTATGAAATTCTTTAGTATTCTGTATAAATATAGAAATAGCCTTTTTTATGATATACACCTCTAACATGTGCACACTGTATAGGCGCAACTGTGTGGGGAGAGGAGTGTCGCTGTTTGTCGATATTTGAAATATTATTACGCATAATTTGATTTGAAACCAAAATATATTTATACATTTACACAATTTTTTCTTTTTCCAGCATACCGCAACTGGATGAACTCCATGGGTGTGGCCCCGCACGTGAACTGGCTGTACTCGGACCTCACAGATGGACTCGTTATCTTCCAGCTATATGATATTATTAAACCGGGCATTGTTAATTGGAAGAAGGTACGAATAAATTCATTATATATTGTAAAACAAAGTTGCTTGCGATAGTCTGCACTTATGTATGTTTAGAACTTATAAAACTACTAGCGGTCCGCCCCGGCTTCGCCCGTGGTACATGTTTATGTTTTCTTTCCAAAAGAACCGACCTCGTACTTCAAGGAATATTATAAAAAAGAATTATCGAAATCGGTCCACCGTTCACGCGTGATGCCGTGACCAATAGTCCATTGAATAAAAGTTCTAGAGTGCGTGAGTTAGTAACGTAAGATGTTTCTTCGGAAACATGTCAAGAGTCCCTAGGTAATAAACATACTAAAACCCCGGGACACTAGGAGGAGCCCCGGAGTGGGGGGAGGAGGGGAATGGGTCAATTTTTTTCATTTTTCGCTTAAATCTCAAAAACGGTACATGTTAGAGAAAAACTTTCAAGGAAACGTTGAAAGGCCATAAAATTATCTACAAGTTGTACATTAATCATTTTTTCCTATATCCTACCGTTTCTGAGTTACACGCAGTAAAAAATGATTTTGGCTCAAACAATTTCCCCATACTACATGCCCATGTTTATCACATCAATCGATCAAAAAATATTTCTTTCTTCCAAAAAACTCAAATCTGCAACTTGTGACCGGTACTGATAGATTGCTCTTAATTAGGTCTATAATTGGTAAAATAAACACATTCCTCCATGGAAGCCTTTAGTTAAAAAGTTCAAGTATCGTAACTACCCTAATAAAATTCAATACCTCCTAAACGCCTCCATGGTGGAATCTGGTTTTTTTATCAATGATAGACCTAATTATGAGCAATCTATCGGTACCGGTCACAAGTTGCACTTTTGAGTTTTTTGGAAGAAAAAAAATAAAAAGTTCAAGTATCGTAACTACCCTAATAAAATTCAATTCCCCGTAAACGCCTCCGTGGTGGAATCTGGTATTTTTATCAATGATAGACCTAATTATGAGCAATCTATCTGTACCGGTCACAAGTTGCACTTTTGAGTTTTTTGGAAGAAAAAAATAAAAAAGATCAAGTTCAGTAACTCAAACTACCCTAATATAATATTTTGACAATCGATTCCTCCTAAAGGCTTCCATGGAGGAATGTGTTTATTTTACCAATTATAGACCTAATTAAGAGCAATCTATCAGTACCGGTCACAAGTTGCACATTTGAGTTTTTTGGAAGAAAGAAATATTTTTTGATCGATTGATGTGATAAACATGGGCATGTAGTATGGGGAAATTGTTTGAGCCAAAATCATTTTTTACTGCGTGTAACTCAGAAACGGTAGGATATAGGAAAAAATGATTAAGGTACAACTTGTAGATAATTTTATGGCCTTTCAACTTTTCCTTGAAAGTTTTTCTCTAACATGTACCGTTTTTGAGATTTAAGCGAAAAATGAAAAAATTGACCCATTCCCCACCTCCCCCCACTCCGGGGCTCCTCCTAGTGTCCCGGGGTTTTAGTATGTTTATTACCTAGGGACTCTTGACATGTTTCCAAAGAAACATCTTACGTTACTAACTCACGCACTATAGACCCCCCTTGGAGGGACTCATTCAATGGACTACAAGGAAGGTTTTCATTATAGATATGCAACAGATGTTGTCTATCTTTTGTAGTTATTTATGTATCACACAGTGTTTTTAGTGTGAATTAGTAAGCGAATTAGCTTTTTATTGCTTATCACATCGTTTTTTAATTAAGTACGTGTTGTCGGCACATACATTTAAATTTTGCCTGTAAATAGTTTGTGTCGGTGATTAATTCAACATTAATATGGTTTAGATTTTAGAATGTTTGTATTCTAAAGATAGGGCAACTCCTTATAATAAGGAGCCGGGCCGGATTTAGGGGAAAGCAACCGGGGCGAAAGCCCCGGGGCCTCCACAAGCAGGGGGCCCCCACAATAGACTTTGGAAAAAAAAATCTTTCAAATTCCAACTAGTAAAACTAGTAAACATTTTTTCCTTTGATATTTTTTTTTTTCACTTTTACCTTTACCTACATACTAAGAGAATCTACTTGGTTTCACAATAAATTATTTATTGAAAAACTCGACTGAGAAAAATTGTTAATTTTATTTGGAAAATAATTTGGGGCGAGGGGGCCTCCACTCCTTTGTTGCCCCGAGGCCTCTGGACCTCTAAATCCGGCCCTGATATACAAACCGGCCGGCCGTACAAACGTTTAATAAGGACCTTATTAAACGTTTGTAACGGTTTATCACACATATACGCTTTGACTTATATTGACGAGATAAAGTACCCATTAGGAATCTTGTTGATGCATGTGTTTGTGTGAATGAGATGTTTTGAATGTTTTATAAGGAGTTAGTATCGGTTAACTGTGATTATATATTAATGTGTCCATGTAAATAACCCAAATATGTCCTGTGCCAGGTGCACCGGCAGTTCTCGAAGCTGCGCAAGTTCATGGAGCGGCTGGAGAACTGCAACTACGCGGTGGAGCTCGGGCGGGCGCTCGGCTTCTCGCTCGTCGGCATCGCCGGCGCTGACATCAACGAGGGGAACGCTACGCTCACGCTCGGTGAGAGATTTGTGTGATAATTGTCTTCTTAATACTGTTATAAAGGCGAAAGTTTGTAAGTATGGATGTATGGATGTATGGATGTATGGATGTTTGTTACTCTTTCACGTAAAAACTACTGAACCGATTACAATGAAATTTAGCACACATATAGAGGGTAACTTGGATTAACACATAGGATAGGTTTTATCCCGGAAATCCCACGGGAACGGGAACTACGCGGGTTTTCCTTTGAAAACGCGGGCGAAGCCGCGGGCGGAAATCTAGTAATATTATATACTAGCGGTCCGCCCCGGCTTCGCCCGTGGTACATATTTCGCAATAAAAAGTAGCCTTTGTTCTTTCTCAGGGTCTAAAGATTATCTGTGCCAAATTTCATCAAAATCGGTCCAGTAGTTTATGCGTGAAAACCATACATACATACATACATACCTTTCCTCTTTATAATATTAGTATAGATAGGAATTCGTGTATATTGATGTCAGGGGGAACGCTACGCTCACACTCGGTACGCGGGTAGTCAAGTGTTCCCTTGGGAATCATGTATACAGGCGGTTCGGTGTATTAGGCCCTTCTCCCATTACGATACGCACAGGCGATTCAAGTATCCTGCAAGTCTCGGAGACCAGTCGCCGCGGAGTACCTCACATACATTTGTATGCAGGCTCGCACACTACGCTACCGGTATCCTACACGTCCGCGACAAATATTGCACGACTCACCGTGTTGGTCGCTTTTGCGTCGCGTCTCGCGCGTATCTCTTTGGTAGAAAGATAAAAATTTCTTATCATCATGTTCACATCATCAAAACTCTACATTTTATGTTTTTTTTTTTTTCAATATATGGATGAATCCAGTACTTCCTACTCTTACGTCGTCACTGGAATCGCTCGACATAGAGTCCGTCCACAAAAACGAGGCACAATAATGATGAATTTAGTCATTTTTCAGTCGCTTTAATATGCGAGCATCGGGTAGCGAGCAAATATCTAACTAGTATTCTACTCGAGTATCGTATTCTAGAAGTATCGTAATGGGAGAAGGGCCTTATGCTATACATTTGCCAGCCGCAAGTGCGCTTCCGTTACGTTTAGCGGAGCGGTATATGCCGACCCCGCTAGAGATGTAAAAATACAATTTTTACGTCATTTTATTACTGATTTGATTTATACTGATTATATTGTTTTTCCAATAAAAACTATAAGTTCCATTGAACATGTGTACCGACGGTGAGACACCTTGTATAGGCGTTACATAAACTGATATACATTTAGTTTCAAACTGAAGACGCGATTCACTGGCGCCTCAAATACCTCAATTATACCATCATCACCTTACTTTCGATTAACTGAAAACATTAAACCAATCATAAAGCAAAGTTTTACCATTATATTGAATATTTTTAGCTCTAATCTGGCAACTAATGCGAGCATACACGCTCTCCGTGCTAACGCGACTCGCGAACACTGGCAACCCCATCATTGAGAAGGAGATTGTACAATGGGTCAATAATAAACTGCAATCGGCTGGCAAGACGTCGAGTATTAAGAGCTTCCAGGTATGTTATTAATAATAAATAAATAAATATTTCAGGACATATTTTTACACACGGCACGATCTGATCCCATACTAAGCTTTTCGCTTGTGTTATGGAAACCAAATGGCTGATAAACATACATAATTATAAATATATACTTATATAGATAATTAGCACCCAGACACAAAGAAATCATCTATGTTCATCACATAAATATTTGCCCTGGGTGGGAATCGAACCCACAACCTCTGGCTTGGAAGGCAGGCTAACTACCAACCTAGCCAACCGGTCTTATAGATTTTAATTTTTTTAGATAGGATTTCAACAAATCAAAGCAGTAGTAAATACATTTTTTGATAATTGGGTTAAAAACCTGTATAAAGTCTCTAATTTCTAAATTTACATGTTTATTTTGTAAGAATTTATTAACTCAATGGTTCACTGATCAATTTGTTTTATAGTCTGGCAAACTTTCTATTTCCTACTTATTCAAAATAATATATGAAGACTTGTCCTTGTTGTTTTGATATAAAAAGACATAAGATTTCAAGAAAACATTTAATATGCATTTGCAATCATTTCAGGACGAGGTATTAGCGGACGGCAAAGTGGTTATCGACTTGATCGACGCGATAAAGCCCGGCTCCATCAACTACGACCTGGTTCTGCCGGGAGGCAATGAAGAGGTATGGTATATTTGTTTATATTAGATATCTTAAAACATATGGGAACATTTTAAAGGATATAGGAATTTAGGTATGCGCGGACGCATTTGTCGTGATATCATTTGTCTAGCATGAAGACAGTTAATACTTACGCTGCGTAAGTATTAACTGTCTTTTTTACTTTTAATAAATTACTTTTAATAGTTTCAAAATTATTACTAAGTATGTATTTGGTGAAAACTTTCCCCCAAACAAAATAACGGCAATCGTCCGACTATAATTAATTAGTAAAGAAAACCAAACAACTCTGATTAATGGGAATCGATTGCCGAGAAATCTATTTCAGTTTCAAAATTTACATTATGAATTTTATTAAAAACATTATTATTGGTTACTGGTCAAAATTGGGGTAAAAAATCAACCGCTTGTCTCAGTGACTTGCCATACGAAAGCCCTATAACAATTATTGATTTTTATTCTGTTATTTGTGTACAAATACAACATTTAATTTACTTTTATTTGTTTTTATTTTCACAGGAGAAGCTAGCGAACGCGAAATACGCAATATCAATGGCCCGTCGTTGTGGTGCACGTGTGTATGCTTTACCAGAAGACATCACCGAACGCAAGCCCAAGATGATTATGACCGTGTTCGCCTGTCTCATGGCGCTCGACTACATACCCAGCGCACAGCCCGCGCAGTGAGTGACATACATACATACAAACATACATACAGTAATACGTGATACACGCAAACATACATAGATACAAAGATACGAAACAAAACACACTACACACACACAAAATTACATGATACAAGCAAAGACACATGAATGAAAACATAAGAAACACATTGACGCAATAATACGTGATACACATTCGGACATAGGTACACTTATACTAACAAGCAATAAAACACATACACATGCACGCACCCGCACACATGCACCCGCAAACACACACTGACACGTGATACAAACAATAATAAACATACTAAGCAAGCGTGTGCAAAAATAATTAATATACTTAGGTTTGTGTGTTTACACACACAAGGACACTTCATTCACAAATACACGCACACACTACACGTACATTAACACAACACACACACACACACATATGCCAATATACACACATAAATTACACGAGGATACACCTTGGTCCTGGGCGCACGCTCGTATAGGTTGAGGTCATTAATTTGTAATATATTTTATAACACTAATAATTCTGGCCCAAGGCATCAAAAAGCATGTTTGGTAGTGAGTCTGTGTGGTTTTATTTCATTTTAAATATCTAGATGTCAGTTTTTTACTTAAAATTCAAACTTTATTTTTTACACATACGTTGAAAAAATATTTTTAGATGTTTTAACAGATTAATTTTAGATTTTAACATGAAAAGGTGAAAAATATAAAGTACAAAATATCTTTGCATCATATCATACAGACTTACTACAATAAACAATATTAAATACATAAAAATCAAGTTTCGTCCTTAGTTTTGTGTTTAAATGGGAAATATTGCAGTAGTGAAAATGGCCATATTAGGAAAGTAACTGTAAATCTCTTATTCCAATGTTTTTGGGGTTTTTGGTTTGAGCTTCGTGTCTTAGTGTAAATCACTATTTTATATTTAAGTGATGATGAAAATGTATACAGCTCGATTGTTTTTACAAGATTTATATAACTCCTATTGTTTTTATTTTTATTTTACACTATAACTACTTATGTATTTTTTATTTTTGTAATCAAAATCTTGATTAACATTCGGACTAAAAAGCGAGATTTGCTTGCATTTGATTTTTACATAAATCAAGACATTTTTCTGGAAACTCAAACGCAAGCATTTTGAGTTGATTTTAATTGTGTTTGTACAGAGGGATTGTTTTGGATAAAATCGATTTTTATCGATACACACCCACCTACAGGTACAAGGAATATAATATAAGCAAAAAGATTCATTATTGTGGGCGCACTATTTTTTTTAATAAAATATAGTGGGTCTATACACATTCCGCAAAATTTCTGTATATTGTAATATAAGGTGATGGTCACAGTATAAATAGCACAGTTTCATTTTTCTAATCTTCTAAAAATCTATAGTTTCTGCCTAAACCTTTTTAATTTAAGATTGTAAATTTGGGTTCGACCTTATGACAAGCGAAATTATTTTGAAATTAAATTATTAGATATTATTAAATAGGCAGCGTTTATATGATAATTATTTTTGATCTCTTTTTTGTATGATATATTTTGGATTTTCCTCTGTTGCTGTTAATACTGTCGACAGGTGATGGAATTGTACTGTCCTGTGTTGAGTGTTGCCGGGTGGGATAACTAGTTAAGTTTGTAATATTCGTGACGTAATAAACATATAACTTATTTTAGGGCCTAAATCTAGGTAACATAGGCTTTTAGATTAAGGGAATCAATTACCTATTATTATTACATTATACATTAGTAATGGCTTACGATTTTCGTACTTATTATAATAAGATGATGTTTTTTATACATTTTTACAACGAAATTGGTGTCGTATTTTGATCATATAAATATCGCTTATTATATTGTTTTATCATGACATTAATTAGATTTCTTATGATTTTCATTTCGGATACAACATGACGTTATTCATTCATAGATTTGATTTTAAAGGTTGTGGGAATTGGCAATATCGCGCGTCACATTCGGTGTGTATATTAAATATTGTTTGTCTGTTTTGTAAGTTTATACATTCCCCACAAAATTGATTCTGCATTCCCTTTGCATTTCTTTTGATATAAAACTTTATCATATAAAGTGTGTATTCTATAAGTTTTACGTGAGAGTATTTTTTAGAGATTTTTTAAAATAATTACATTCCTATGGGATACAACGATTTATTTTGATTATAATTTTAATAATTGTATATTATTTTTTATTTTGTTAGACGTTTTATTGAATATTTTTATTAAGTTTATTTTAACGATTATCTGATGATTAATTTTAACGTGGTATTTTATAATAAATGTACCCGTACATTGTATTTAGCTATTCGCTAGCAATTATTAACATAAAACATGTAAGCCTTTCAATAAAAACATCGGAATTGAATTGTATCTTTTATTTTACTCACCTTTGCTAAACATAGTAAATTCCATACTTGGAATCATACCAAGTCCATAATTGGGTATAATTTTGGGATTGTAAATAATTGTTGGGTGTTTGTGTTGGATGTACTAATTTGTGGTTTTATTAATCAATGGGAACAATTGGGACAATGGAGGTAAGATATATTAATAAAACGCTTAATATTTGTTCTGAGAAAATTTCATTTGTAAAATATTAAAACACATTAATTAAGTCACTATGCACAGCTGGGTTACAAAAAAATATAGGTATTATAATGGTATTATAGATGCATTTTGATGGGTAAAAATTCTATGACATGTTTACAATTCTACACCAAATGAATGGGTTCCTTACACCTGCTCCACAACACGCATGTTACGGGCGCTTTCAATTTATGCGTTTCGTTTTGTATGAAAAAAAGAGAATCGTCCCTGCGCCGCTTCGGCACCGCAGCCGTCCGACACGAAACGCACGAATTGAAAAGCGCCCAAAGCTGGCATATAAAACAAGCTAATAAAGTAAATGCTAATTTAGTGCCAGAATAAAAAAAAATAAAACTGCTCGCATTGATCACGAAAGTCGATATTTTGCGTAATGCAGGGAAAGGATAAAGATACATACTAAACTTATTATTGTTGTCCGTATGGCAGTGGTGTACACTGCTAATTTTGAATGTACAAATTTCGCAAGCCAATGTTCGCCCAGATATTTTGACGTTCATTACTCGCCACACAATTTCGCGCACCTTCACGCTAGCAATATTTTAAAATTAGGCACTAAACCATGGCACTAAATTTACCTTTCGTTCACATTTTATACTGAATAAAATATAAGCTTTAATAGAATTAAACCTGGCGTTTTACAAGAGGCTAATTGTGCCATAGAAATTTCTTGTGCCAATTAAATGAAAGCATGCATTCACTTACTAGTAAACAGAATCGGAATGGTAATTAGTTAGTTGTCAATACTTCTAGCATTTATGATAATATTATACATACTTGCATTGGTCGCATGATGGGTTCTAACTTCTATGTAAAAAGGGTTATGAATTTTAATTGATCTTATTTACTTATTTGTCTTTGATGGTCATTTTTTAACTTATTTTTGAAATTCCAAACACAGGCCCGAACCAACATTAGCTGTGCCTCTATCAGAAGAAGCCGAAGGTTTGAACGACTCTGTGGATAGTACGGTAGAAATAATAGATCAAGCTGAGGAATTTAACGACTCTGGTCTCGGCCCACAAACACCGGAAAAACCAGAGCTACCTCCGAAACCTGATAACCTAATACCTCGTTCACTTTCCGTGAATTCAGAGAAAGGAGAATAATTGAGATTCTTATGTGTGATAGATTATTTGTAATAAGTCATTTGGATGTTATCAGGGTGACTACGTTATTTTGTAAGGGCAATTTTACAGCAACATATTGTGTTAGTCAACCAAATTGTTAAATTAAGTTTGATTTAATTTTAAGCGAAAAGTGTTAACATAGAGATGTTAGATTTTACGAATTTTCTTTTTATATTCTATGTATGCATCTATTAACTAATTTTATTCAGTCATAATATGAAATCGTGTTTGAAGATGTGGATATTTATGTATAATTTATTGCATTTTATTGATTTTAACCCTTGTTAAACCATATGTGGCCATTTTATACATTCTTGTTAATGTTTTAAAATTCAATTTAATATCAGTGTTTCTGGAGTAAATTATGCAGACTGTATTGTTACTTTTAAGTGTTTTTATATTTTAATAAAATATTTTTTACGACTAACACTGGTGTTTTAATTATCCTTACCCATAAATATTGTCAAATTAAATAAAAGGAATAGGAAATAAAACGAAAGAAATAAAATTGTGATGATTTTATTCAATCCATAGTTGGAAACAAAACATGTCATCAGTTTACAATTTACATACATTCCAAATAAAATAATAATTAATGAATTTACATTTCAGATACTACATAAATATTGCATTCAACATTTTATTTTACATTTTGTTACGTTACTGCATTAAACTTTTTCGTAAGCACGTTGAATGCAATATTTTTCCAATATATTTTTTGACAACGCGTATTCCACCCAATAAATATAAGAATAATACATCAAAATACGCATAATATGAAATATTACAATGAAACAATACAACCATCCATATCGTGCTGAGTAAAAAAAAATATTTACATAATGTACACAATAAACCGACTTTTAAAAAATAATAATTTCAAGAAAAGCCCGGGCGTTTATATTGGGTTAATTTTCAATTCATCTAGAAGATCAGTAAGAAAAAATTTGGAATGTTTCCCTTATTACAAATTATATTATTATCAATATTATAAATGTGTTGTCCTAGGTTTAAATACAGGAGAGGGAAGTCTATAGTTTAATTTAAACTAATTATTGCTCATGATACTCTTTAAAAATAATCTGTTGTTCAATCTCGGTTTAAATCATGCTAGCAAAACTTTCTAAGTAAAATATATTCGAAACTGGTTTATATTTGTATACAAAATAATGTTTAATTTCAATGTCACTTGGTTTTACAATAAATTAACTACACAAGAGTGACAACATCGCTAGGATGGCAACATTTTAACATTCATATAATTCCGTGGACCGGCCTTGTGTTGTGAGGGAACGTTACAGGACAATATATACACATTTTTAACCACAAGACCGATTATAATTGTTCTAATATAACGAAAATTATATAAAAATTTAATAAATAATTTAACATTAATTCTCGTTCGATTATAATAGTAAAGCTTTTGTAATAAAATGTGCTACCAATATAATTCGTAAACAAAACAAAGAACTGCAGACCGTTAGATCTAAGTTTTGATTGGCTACGAATCCTTTTGCCATTAACGAACATCCATTTAGTAAAAAAAGGCCCAGCCTGATTAAACGATTTATTTATTAAAATATCAATTAATATCACAAATATATTCCACTTAATATTGACATTAATTGAAACATGAATAATAATAATGAAAAAATTACCGTAACATAAAATTATATTTACACACGCGTACAAACACAATATACGCCTGAATAGATATAATAAAAAATTATAAAGATTAAAAAAATTATGTCGTTATTAATGAATAAAATATAATAATGTAATATTTAAATAAATTCAACTTAAAATGTCGCTTTACACCACAATATTAAAATACTAAAGCATTTGTATTTCAAATAATGTACCACCACAACATCGAAATAATTGAAAATCATAAAAAAACAAGAGTTTCTGTCTCGAGCAGAGCGTTGGGAGCTCCACAAACATTTGCAGACAATCCAAGGACTAAATTGCAATATCACGATTCGCCGAAATTATCAACCACACAACGATTTGCACTCATACCTGAAGTAAAAACAAACAAAACCAATATAAATAAATGAAAATAAAATAAATCAAAAATAAACAAATAAAATTGAAATAATAAATAAGCGGAATTTTATAAAATAAATAAATAAATTATTGCAATTGCGTCCGTATACGATACAATATAATGTAAATATTTCTATGCATTTATGATATTATGTATACATACGATAATTATTCATAAAGATTCTGCGAAACTATATGTTGATATGACTTAAGCATTTAACAATATGATACAGTATAATACAAGCATTTTGTACAAGTGATGAGGAACGCTACTCATTTATAGTTATCGACCTGGCATTCAAACACGTCAGCTACAAAATTTAATTTTCCATTTGAATTTTTTATAAAAATATAAAATTATACATTCACGTACAAAAGCTATTTCTTTGTGATAAATACTGAGTTATGCCATGCATTTCCACTTCCAAAGTGTTATAGGCCATCCACACGTCTGTCGAACAACGTGACAAACAACGAACACATAGGGACAGCACTATACGAAGAAAAGAGATGTACTTATTTCTTTCTCGCCTCTCTATACAGCGCCGTCCCTATATGTTCGTTGTTTGTCACGTTGTTCGACAGACGTGTGGATGGCCTTTTACTGATTTCAAAGTTTGAATACCAGATATTAGCAAACTATAATAATTATACATTAAAATATATTTCCTTACACAAAAGGTACTAATATTGTTCGTCTATTTGATTACGGAGGCGTTATACTCACAGATCTCCATAAATAAAATACACAATAAATAAAAAATATACAAATATAATAAAAAGTTCACTAAAGAGAAATACTTAATTGGTCTTTGGCTGACGCTACGAGTCACTTGCTACGTTTCAAAAATCATTGCGATACATAATAAATTATATAAAACGATTATAAACTTGTCAATATATAAGAACATCTCATAAAAAACAACTAACGGCCCTATAAAAATCCATCAAAGTCACAATCATACGATTTGTATGTAATAAATAATTTCAATGTTCTCTAATACATATAAACATCAGACTAGATAGACTACATATTATCTTCGAATCAACTGCAGATAACATAGGTACTATAGTTACAGAACATAAATAATAACAAGTCGAAAACGTAAAAAAAAATTCTTTACATTGATACCTAAAATTGTGGGTTCTAGTTCAATGTTACTTCCATAAAAAAATAAAGGCTGTATAATATTCTTTTATCTTGACTGCATTGACTTGATTATAATACGAAGTAAATGATAAATTGAAAGGTTCGATTTACTAATATAAAAATAACTAAATATACCTACAAATAGTTTAAGAGCACAAATTAATTGCCACCGCCACCCATAGGCCATTTCCAAAAATTTAAGAAAAATATTACGACCTTCAATCCTTATCACATACGTACAGCTTAGTCCCCGTACCCTGTCCCCCGTTTTACTTTCAATCTATGATGAGATAAATACAGATATCCCCCCCTATCCCTATTTTCAATCAAATATTAGCGAACCCGAATTTTAAAGTAAAGATTTGACAGACACTTTTATACACACTTTTGTGTTCTAACGACAATTTGATTTAACACACATTAAAATAAACTAGAACCCACATTGCCTTTCTCATATCCCCCCTACCTATCCCCCACTCTTAGCACTAAACTAGAACCCACATTGCCTATCTCATATCCCCGTATAACCCACGTCCCTACCACACCCACGCCCCCGCGCCGGGTGCAGCACACCCACTACCTGTCGCTGTGCGTGTCGCACTAAACTAGAACCCACATTGCCTATCTCATATCCCCGTATAACCCACGTCCCTACCACACCCACGCCCCCGCGCCGGGTGCAGCACACCCACTACCTGTCGCTGTGCGTGTCGAGCAGGTACTCCTTGAGGCGGCGCGCGAGGTGCTCCGACAGCTGCGCCACCTCGGGCCACTGCTTCAGCACCAGCACGCCGAACATCACCGCCAGGCTCGTGGTCAGCACGCGCACCCTGCACACACGTAATATTACATTTAAGCTTATTCTTCGCAAACAATTTGCTTCTTTTGCAAATATTCAGTGCTTACATAAATAGGACCACACTGCCACAAACATTTAGGACATTCCAGCTCATCACGTTTCACTTTCGTCTCCTGGATATCCCGCCAATACTTAAACGAATCTTTATATATCATTGAAGAATTATCTAATTCATAGTTTTTCCATTTTTTCTCCATTTTATCTTCAATTTCTTGCCGTTCGTGTAAATATTTCGTGAGCTTTTCGATTTTTTCAGCTGCGGTAACAGAACAATTTTCAGGATTTGCGGATTCGTTGATAGATTACAGTTTTGACTGACCGGTTGGCTTGGTTGGTAGTGGCCCTGCCTTCCAAGCCAGAGGTCGTGGGTTCGATTCCCACCCGGGGCAAATATTTGTGTGATGAACATAGATGTTTGCTCTGTGTCTGGATGTAAATTATCTATATAAGTATTTATTTAAAAATTATATATGTATGTTTATCAGCCATCTGGTTTCCATAACACAAGCGAAAGCTTAGTATGCGATCAGATTGTGCTGTGTGTGAAAATTATCCTGAAATATTTATTTATTATTTAGTTAGTTATTTCTTTGATACATTTGTAAGGAAACTGCTGAAATCCAAGACACTGAATATATTTCTAACAAAGCATGTACATAATAAATAGCTATAAAATCAGGTTACATGTTTGATACTTAGCAAGCTTGTAATTTAATTTATTGTTTTATATGTAAGAAGTTAATTTAATCTATTCACTCCATCTCACATTATGGAACTTTAAAACTATCGAGAAGTGATCTTTTATCGTGAGCATCGAGGTGCTTGAGAAAGATGTTATATAAATATCGAATATAATCTATTTATTATTAGTATACCTATTGTGTAGTAGAGTTGATCAGAGTAAACTATAATATGTATAATATGTAAGGAAGATGGTGTTGTATGTGGAGTTTTATTGGCAATATGTATATTATGTAATATTGAAGCATGTATAGTGCTCGGAAAAGTTAGCGACCATGTATGTAGTGTGTAATACGAGCGTGCGTTCGTGCGTGCGTACGTGCGAGCTACGTGCGGGTGCGTTCGGTACGTACGGTGGTGTGCCGTGCGGTAGCGTGTGCTCAGCGGCAGTGCGTGCAGCATGCGGTGCTGCACTGTATATGTTACAGTCAAAACCCTGAACCAGTCAATATCCTTATTGACGGTTATTAAGGTTATTGACTAAGGGCATCGGTTAATATCCTTATTGACTGATTTTAACTGAGGTTTAAGTGTCAAATTCGACCCAGTAGCACACCCCGGACACTCCATACAAAATTATCGTTTTGACAGTCACACTGTAGAGACTGCAAATGTGTGTGTTAACGCTTTATGGTTGGCACATTTGTGACTAGCGTAAAAAAAAAATTCGCGTTTTTCTGATGAAATACATCCGTAAACAGCACAATATCTAACCATTTTCTACGAAAAACGATAATCACAAATCCAAAATAATAAAATTAAGTCAATTTGATTAATGTTGTCAATCTTCGTTGCGTATCGTCCTTGCAGAAAAATGTGGCCCATTTTAATCACGATCGCGCGGGGTGAGGTAAGTGTTTAATTTTGGCGGGAGGCGGAGAGTGTCCGTTCTGTAGCGTTTAGCTACTATTATGTATTCTGTGCCAGTAGGTTAGGTCAGGTTTGAACTGCGATCGTCACGCACGAGCCGGGTAGCATATACACTGTGCGGTGGCATGTGCGTATGTGCCCCCTGCGACGTGTACCTGGTGCGCAGGAAGGGCATGGCGACGCCGGCGACGGTGGCGACGAGCAGCAGCGCGAGCTGCAGCAGCGTGAGCGCCACGTTGAGCAGCTTGACGAGCACGACGCGCGGCGGCAGCGCGGCGCCCGCCTCGCCCGCGCCGCCCGCCCCGCCGCCCGACCCGCCGCCCGCCATCCACTGCTCCAGCTTGCTTATCTGCGACACACACACACATACAAATATTTGACTAAAAGAAAAAAAAAAACACTCACATTGCAATTTAAACTTGAAACATAATATATAGAGTGACTGGAGAAACACGCTTCAAATAAACAAAAAATACTCGCATATTCACATTATAATTACATAACAGAAGTAAAATATGTTAAATTGGTGTGTCCCAATGTCTCCATTCCCAAAAAAAAAATGTATGCGTGTACTAGAGTACACACGTAAGAAGTGAAACTTCTTTATGACCTTAAAAATGTCACGAGTATGGCGTAACGCAAAAATGTCACGCGTACGGCGTAACGCAAAAATGTCACGCGTACGGCGTAACTCAAAAATGTTACACTAAATTTTTGTCCAACCCCGATAAAGAAGTTTCACTTCAAAAATGTGTGCGTGTACTAGTGTACACACGTAAGAAGTGAAACTTCTTTATGACCTTATTTTTCAAAAAATAATTTACTATATGCAACTTTACAGAAATACGTCAATCACGCGTGGTAGGGATAAAAACAAGATGGCGCGTAACGGAAAAATGTCACGCGTAACGAAAAAATGTTACACTAAATTTTTTTCCAACCCTGATAAAGAAGTTTCACTTCAAAAAAATACTCGTCATTCTATTTACATAGTAATTTTATAATAGAGGTATATGTTAAATTTGTATCCAAATTTCCCCATTCCCAACAAATAAAGTGTAGTGATGCACGTGCGCATATTCCCCCGCGCGCACGCAGGCACGTCCGCACACGACACGACACGACACTGACGACTCCGAATCGCGAGTCATTAGCGTATGAGCACGCAAAAAGATGTTTATCCGCGCCCGAAATAGTAAGTGGTTATTCGTCGTATGTCTTTTGTGACTAATTTATTTTGTAAAAAAGGGTGTTAATCATACTTTACTGGATACAGGTATTTGAAGATGTTTCCTCATTGTCAAACTCAAAAATAAAATTATATATGCTTTTGAGACCTTTAAAGATGTCGATTTATCGTCACGCACCGTGGTTTGTGCCATTTTGAACGGTTTTGAAACTTTAAGTCACAAGATAGTGCTGCAAAAAATATCAAAAACTACTGGATCGATTTCTTTAAGGTTAGTATACATTTTGAGGGTAGTTCGATACTCACTTTAGTCTGACACAAATCTAACGCCTCGTGTATGTCTCGTATCCGCTCTTCGCTCTGGTACTGTACTTTCTCTTCCACATCCGTTAGTGCTTGCTTTAAATTCTCTACCTGTGGAAACAATTAAACAATATAAACTTTTTTACTTTTCCGTTAAAAATAACTGCATAAAATCAAGAAAAAAATTTGAATTATCACAAAAACTGATAAAAGAAAAACAGATTATTGAAAATGTTCAATCACAGGAAAATTTTCAAATTATTATTTAAAGTACCTCGTTTTGATGTAACTCAGTGAGATCGTTGATTTGCTCCTCGAGTCGTTCCGTCTTGAAGCGCTCTTCTTGTAAGGCGGCTGATAGAAACGACACCTCTTGCGTTAAATTCTGAAAACAAATTAATTTTTACCAGTGACCATACAATACACAATTCATAATCAAAAGTAATTTTTTTCATTTTCAAAACGCATTTTTTTATGTTGGATTCGGTAAAATACATTTATTAAAGAATTACAAAAACATTTTTTTTTTGTAAAACTTTAATACAATAGCATTACAAAGGACAACTCACACTAAATAATTTACACACACACGTAGTGCCACCCAAAAAATTACAAAAAAAAATTGGTTGTCTGTAAAGTTTACTGACGATAGTTGAACGTGACAACGTCCGTTTGTGCTTCTTTGTCGCTCGTTCCGCGCTCTCGCTTGCACTTCAAGCCTTACATGGAACGCCTCAGAGCGAGGTAACGCCGCATGAGTCATGTTTTTTCGTGCGTGCAGCCGGCTCTATCGAATTATAAGACGTTGTCACGTCAAAAAAAACATTTTTTGTGCCAAATCACCTTAAGCGCATCGATCTTCTCAGCGAGCCGCTCGTAGTCCTCCCGCCGCTCGCGGAGCTCGTTCAGTATCGGCTTGAGGCTGAACGTCGCTTCTGACATGTTGTTGGTGCCCGCTTGTGTGGGGTAACTGGGTATAAACGTCAGTTTAAACATTTTTAGTGTGCCTCATGAAACTATACTGATAAGAAATAGGTATATTTTAAATCATAAAAGTGACAAACAGTTATTTAGAAAGTATAGTCAAGGCAATTTAATAGGCAACATAATAACATTTGACGTCTATCAATTTTATCTTCGAAGAGAGGTAACGAGGAGGCCTTCCTCAATATATATCATCTTATATCATCTCGCTAAGACCATTTCGCTGATCATGCCGTGTGTGAAAAATGTCCTGAATATTTATTTATTTATATGTATGTATGTGCGTGTATACTCACGGCGCGCCCTCGCTGGTGACGGAGGAGGAGGGCGAGGCGTCGGGCGAGTACTTGGGCGCGGGCGAGGTGGCGGCGCGCGGGAGCGTGGAGCCGCGCGGCGCGGTCTCCCCCGCCTCACTAGCGCGGGACCCTTCCGACGACGCGTTCGCTGCGCGTTGTACACACGCTCAACATCCACATGGCGGGCGTTACGCGTTTATAGCGTCATTGTAACGCATTCAAGCCCAGAACACACGTGTATAATAGTTACGAATGCAGCGTATTATAGTCCGGTCATATTAGCCCAAAAAATAAGAGTAAAGTCATAAATTTTTCATCCATGTATAGATTTGTTGAAAACATCGTTTAAATAAAATTTTAAACTTCCCATCATTGCGGTACTTGGAAAATAATTACTAGAGGTCAAATGCTTCTCATAATTTTATCAATTTCAACAAGATGGGAATTGTTGTATTTTTTAACTAGATTGACCGGACTATATAAGGTCATTCATATATATACGCTGCTTCATTGATAGCCTAGGCACTTGATTAAACGGTGCCATTCCATTTTTTCAAACGATACAACAGCATATCATTAGAAACAAGATAACTAAGCTGCACCTTTTAATATATGTATGGTCTAGGCTACCAATAAAACTATTAATTTAACCAATTGAACATCAATATACAATAGAACATTATAGAAAATGCATAATAGATACATGGAGTATAATAGACCATTGTACTCTTCGCCAATGACATTGAAAAAGTTTCAAATGGCATGGTAAGTTTAAAAACTTAGTTGTACGTATGTGTGTTCTGGGCCTGAAAGTATTCATTATTTTTTAAACTTATAAAAATATTAATGGAGAGAAAAATATTAATGTCAAAAAAGTTATCTTAAAGTATTAAAAATGATCTTTTATCCATGTCTTTATTTATTGCATGCGGCTAATTACGTTGTTTAATATATTTTTTTTTTTAATTATAGTTTAAAATTCGAACCTTAATCGATCTTCACCGGGGTGATAATACAATGAAAACTATTTTATAATAAATTTAGTATATTAAAAAATGTATTCAAAATGGTTTTGCTGGAAAAATCCTGGAAAGGATTTTTAAAAATCGAGGTCGATTTAGATTCATATCTTCTACTATTATAACTGGGCCATTTTATTTTTTAGTAAGTCTAAACTCAATATATTTCTTATGAAATATTTATTTATATTAAATTTGTAAACAAAAAAAAAATACATGCAACCCTGTATTAGCCTATGTTAAATGTATAGTCCAGTCACGTTGAATTTATTTTCAGAATATTTTTCTAGGCTAGATTTTTTTGTATTTATTATGCTATAAGCTTAAAAAGCTAGCTGATGGACATACGAAAAATAAATAAAAGCCATTTATAGAGAATAATATAGATTATAGAGGCTAAAATGTACGCGTTAGTGCAAGAAATTATAAATATTTGCCAGAAAATCTAATAGATATGATAACATTACGAAATATATATTTACCTCTCAGTTCCGTATGTTGGGGAGCTAGTGTGCAAGAACGAGACAAGAATATAAGCAAAGAAATTTGAAATGCTAACTAAGAAGTGATGAACAATGACTCACAGTATATAAACTATATTTATATGAATATAGTGATTATTATTAGAGACCAGTTAGATAAGTTTTACTATAGTTTGTGCTTATATAAACATATAAACCGAAAAAGCAGTTAGAATACGATACTCTATGAAGAACAGTTAAAACTATTGCGTGTAGTGCATAACGCTAAACAATAAAACTAAAACGGTGCAAGTAATCTTCATACACTTATCTGAACATATCAATCACATCACTTATTACAAGTACCACGCAACCTTGTGTACTAATTAAATAATAAATATGTAAATACGAGAACAAAACTATAATTACATTATGTACTATTCAATATTATTACATTTCCTGCGACATTTTTTGCAATTCTTTAAAAACATCGCACGTCCGTCGTCACGTGAGTTCCATTTGCAACTGAGTACTGACATAAAATGCTATCTAATATGAAATATCTATGACGTTTGTTGACAAGTGCTTATCTGCCATTACTGGTCGATTTAACCTTGTGAACAGATAATAACCTAATGTTGCAATGTACATTAATACATTTATGTTAATAAAATATTAAGTACTGTGCACGTGAGAATTTTTACTTGTATCTGTTTAGGTAAAGTTAAAGTGCTAATTTGAACGTGTGATATGAATATATAGGTAATATATCGAATGGTTTTTTTATCATAGAAATACATGTATATTATTTTTTATTCTGTTTGTTTTATTTGCATGCAGAAATGAATTATTGTTAGTTACTATTTTGTGTTCTAAATTATCTGCGATGATGTGTACATGTGCAAGGTGTATAAAATAAGTATAATCAGTGTACACAGCTACAAATTAAAAACGCTAGATGTATAATTATTTTTTAATAAAAATCTACAAAATCTATGCATGTGAGAATAGTGCATTGATGATTGATTAAATTCTTTTTTTTTTTTGTTAAAATGTTAATAGTTTGTGAAATATAATGTCATAGTTTAATATAATGATTTATTTATTAGCATAATGCTACTATATTAATGTTTTCAATAGCACTATGATATACTTACAGGGACCCGTGTTTTCTGTGAGACAAAATGGAAGTTTTAGCATACGTATACATATATGATATATAATATATTATTACACACATAGATGATATCAATGACTAACAACATGTGTCATGTATCATATTTTTTTTGTTTGAAAAAACGTTTTAAAGATACGATTACGCAGTAAAAATAATAAATATCCTATATTTTAATAAATAAAAGCTGAGCGTGAAAGGCAAGCAAATTTTCTGCTTTTTGAATGTTTGTCTAGCAAGCTTACGAGAGTGTTTAAAAGTTGTTTATTTTAAAATGGTAGTAGTAGTTGATAATAAAATGTAGGGTGGGATACTTATGTATATATAAATACCGTTATTTAAAATAAATCTGTATCTAAATAAACTTCTAAAAAAGTTCCAACTCCATACCTTTAAAATTTGACACCAATTTTAACGTACAAATAGACAATGAATAAAAAGAGTAAAATTTTAATATCCTGTTTTGAAGCGGGTCATGAATATTTTAAATAATATATATTTTTAATTTGCAATGAGAGGGTTCCTTTCACATATCACTATCTAAATTTTAAATTTAATAAGGAATATTTAGGATATAAACTGTTTAACTAGCTATTGCTATGCTGTGATGTTATGAATCATAACTTACGGTGTGTATGCGATGAATTTAGATCTTTCAGTGTAATATACTATCTGGGCCGCGCGGTTTTATCCGACTAACCGGCGGACAAAATCAAGTATTATTATTATTATACTTTGTTATTCTGATACATAAACTACATCACTACCAAGTGTCATCAAAATCGGTTCACTTGTTGCGCGTAAGAGACACAATACTACATCCATGCATTTTTACAAACTTTAGCATTTTTAATATGAGATGGATGTGTGTATGTATCTCTCCCTCTTTACGTGCACGAGTAACGAGGTAAGAGCACGTGCTCGTGTGTATTTTTCCACTTTTTGTTTCATCGCCTATGTATTTATATACACGCGCTTGTGTTTATGCTCTTCTCTCATGTATTTGTTTGTTCGTACGTGCGTACTACCATAACGGAACACTACTACAAAGCTGAGTCGACGGTTCGCACGGGAACGTCAATCGCCGAGGCTGGCGCATTCCTTAGCGCGCTGTTATTTGAAGTGTTTGTTGTGTGTGTTGTAATTAATTGATAATAGTAATTGATTACTATTATTAATTAATTATTAGCACGTCTATCGTGCAGGACCTATTGTGTAGAATTAAACATTTTTATATTAGTAAATTCGTGCTGTTTTTTCATATTTTGTGGATCGACGATGGTTATCGATAGATAGATGTATGTCACGTTTTTGAAGATCCTACCGACTGCGCCAATTATAAACTCCACAGCCGGAGGCCAAAAAAACATGGATTTACTTATATTTAAAAGAGCGTGTGTGCCGGGCAGATGCTCCGAACAGAGGATGATTATATCAGAAGTGAAACTTCTTTGGTAAGATGCAAAGATACCAAAAATCGTTGCCCTACTCCATGACGTGGCGGTATTGCCATGACCTTGAAATTATACTTAAACTAGCTTCCGCCCACGACTTTGTACGTGCATCCCCGTTTTTCCCCGTTCCCGCAAGAATTTCGGGAAATCCTTTCTTAGCGGATGCCTACGTCCTAACATCTACCTGCATGCCGAATTTCAGCCCGATACGTCCAGTGGTTTGGGCTGTGCGTTGATAGATCACTATATCAGTCACCTTTCAGTTTTATATATATAGATAAGTTTCAGTTTAAAATGAAAAGTAAGTGAAAATATTCAGTTTTATATATATAGATAAGTTTCAGTTTAAAATGAAAAGTAAGTGAAAATATTCAGTTTTATATATATAGATAAGTTTCAGTTTAAAATGAAAAGTAAGTGATAATAATATGCAGGGCACGGACCGGCGAGGTGCGCGATGTTGTCCGCGGAGCCGAAGCGGTTGGCGCGCGAGAACAGGTGCGCGAACTCGCGCGGCGCCGCCATCACGCTGCCGCCGAGGCCCGTGATGCCGTCGCGGATGTTGCCGCCCACGTTCCTTACACAATACATACACATTGTTATTGCTATTTATTTGTCTATTTTTGAAGTGAAAACTTCTTTAGCGGCGTTGGGTATAAAATCTTAAACTCGCGTCAGGACACGTGGCCTGATCGAAAAAGCGTAAGACGGATGTTTTTTTTTTTTTTGCCCTTAATATTCCATGCGTAAGACGGATACCATTCCAAAATATCAAACATGCTGAACGTTAATAATCAAGTTTTCACTTCTGTCGGCACTCCCGGAGTGCAACCCGTATTTTTTTGTATTTTTGACGTGACAACGTCTTATAATTCGATGCCCGCTGCACGCACGAAAAAACATGACTCATGCGGCGTTACTTCGCTCTGAGGCGTTCCGTAAGGCTTGAAGTGCAAGCGAGAGCGCGAAACGAGCGACAAAGAAGCACAATCGGACGTTGTCACGTTCAACTATCGTCAGTAAGCCGACTTTACAGACAACCAATTTTTTATTTAAAATTACTATTACTCTAATTCATTTAAGTGGCAAATTTCTTCCCTGTATTAGAAATAATTTTTCAAAGAGAAATAGCAAATATTTAATTAATGCTTTCCAAAATTCAGTTAGATACGTCGATTCAATAGTTTGTTAAGGAATAAAGAAAATCAGAACAAATTGTAGTTTAGTTAACGTGTATTTTTTTGAAACAAATTAGCCAATCCCTAATTTAAAATACCGTATAGCTGCGCATTATAGACGAATACACATTAATGATTAAAATGATTATTACATATTATATTACATTCAATACCTACTTTAGACCTTGTCCCATATCCCGTAACACCTCCCGCGGCTGTCTGTGCGTCTGTCCGCTTGTGCCATGTTGCTATAAAACAAATATGTATTTATACTTAAATATTAACTTTAAAAATTAACCGATAAAACTAAAACAACACAGAAAATACCATGTTTATACATGACAAAGCTATCCAACTTTTTCATATACATATAGAATTAAAACTTAAAAATTATTTTCGTATCATTTTAACTAAATTATGGTTAGCAGCAAGTTAATTACTTCGTAGATTAAAATTACTTAACACCTTAAAATGCAATGTAAATTTTTGATTTTTTTTTTTTTTTTTTTTTACACGGAATAAATGAGCTTTATTAAAATATTATATTTATCTCGTTTTCTTGCATTAAAATAGGACTTAAAAATATGCGGATATATTACCTCCCAATTCTTAATCCTCTTATTATATCCCTCCAGTTTCTTCTGCAGCTGTACTATACATAGTGCGCTCTTCTGGTTTTTCTTCTCGAACACTGCTTTAATTCGCTGCAACTGTTGTTTGTCGGCGTTTGCAGCTAGCTTGAGGTATTCGTTCACGTTGTCTGTAATTGTGACAATGTTATAATTATAAACAGGTTTTGGTAAATAATTTTTGGTACAATTTGCTGCTAGGTGGTTTTGGTAAAAAGCAAAATCATAATATTAAATAGAGCGACAATGTATATATACAGTTCACTAGTCTCTTCTATTTCACTATTGATTTATTTCGTTTCTTTCAAGTAATCGTAAGTGTTCCAATAGTGATTGATTTTAGTGTCATCTCCTGGTGTTAAGAGACAATTTACAGCGATCTTATGAAAATTTTAATATGAGTGTGTTATGCTCCGCGCTTTCATACACGAACAATTAAATTGTTTATGCGATATTTTACTAAGTTTCTACAAATTCGTTTAATACTTTTGACATGATTGACTGATAGAAATCCCTAGAGCCATCCAAACTTTAATAGTAATTTGAATAGTATTAAGTTTATGTTAATAAATTGCGTTTTTAACCCGTTAAAAAGCAACTTTTCCACATAAAATTCGCACAAAAACACAATCTCACCATCCCGTATAGTCTGTTCGAGCCGTATCAAGTCCTTGGTCCGTTCGATCTTGCTGTTGAGATGCGCAATCGCTGCGAGCGCTTTCGCTGACGTCACGTTACAACTGCCTTCGCTGTCTTCCGCTGAAAAATATAATTTTATTATATAAATTTATAAAGAATAGAAAAAATTCGATCACGAGGCGGGACTCGAACCCGCATTCTTTCGCGCCATTCCGGGGCGGATGCCTGACCAACTCAGCCACTCGTGACCCGCCAGAGCAATCGAATTTATTCTATTCTTTCAGTTTTATGTGTCTGGAGGGACACACCGCGCGCCATCTATTGAGATGATTAACAACCATTTCAACCAATATGAAGCACTTTTCAGTGAATACAATATTGTAACGATGGAACACGACCTTTTTTGTTGAATTTATATTTTTGGTTTTGGGGCCGTTCAAGTATTACGTGAGCAGATTTCTTACCATTTTTTACCCCCCCGCCCCCCTTGTCATCAAAAGTAAGCAAAGCACTTACCCCCTCCCCCTATGCTTACGTAAACATTTTTAGTAATAAATGTTTTTTTTTTATATTGTTATTTTTAAAATAGGAAAATTCATGAAAATATTAGGTTTAACTGATACACATAGAGTAAATGACAAAAAAATATAATCAGAAAATATAAAGAACATAACTAACATAAAGAATATTTTCGGAACAGTTTTTGGTATAACTTGGATTTGTCTATATGATATTATGACATTCTAATAAGATATTTAAATTTAAATAATTAAAACGTTAAACTTTGGCTAATTGCATCAACATAAACACAAATGATAACTTTCAATGCTTACAATACGTTTAGAATCCAAACAAAACAATACTGATAGATGCGCACTTGCAGCCGGCCGGCACGAGAGTGAATTACAGTGAAACTTGGTTAAGTGGGACCTGGATAAGTGAGAAACCTCCATAACTGGAACTCATGCTGAGGTCCCAACACTTTGGCACTGAATTACCTCTGTTAGTGGGACGAGGTAAACCTCTATATCTGGGATTTGTTCTTTCGATTTATCATCATAGTTACCTCTATAACTGAGACAGCGAGTAAATTTTATATGCATAAACCTCTGTAGCTGAGATAACATTGTTTGTTTAATCATTCTTATTCTACCCTATCATATATTTTATTTAATGATCGCACCTGTATAACTGAAATAACCTGTATTCTCACCTCTATTAATGGAACCCTCTGTAAATGAGACAGATATTTATTTATACCTGTATATCTGAGACACTGGGTAAGTGGAATACCTCTATAAGTGAAACGACATTGCAGGTCCCTTGATGTCTCACTTAACCAGGTTTCACTATTAGACAAGTGAATAGCGCACGGTAATTTCCCTAATGCGCGGTAATTTCCCTAATCAGTTCTCAAAGCGAGTGCCTACGCATATGTATTATTTGCGGGAATCCCCGAAAAAACTTAAATAACTAACGATGACGTAATCATCATCTAGACCCCCCCACCCCGCATGTCATCCAAAATAAGCAAAACAGAGACCCCCCCACCCCCCCTTGGTGCTTACGTAATACTTGAACGGCCCCTTTATGGCATTCAAATGCTTTATAAATATAAATTTATAAAGAATAGAAAAAATTCGATCACGAGGCGGGACTCGAACCCGCATCCTTTCGCGCCATTCCGGGGCGGATGCCTGACCAACTCAGCCACTCGTGACCCGCCAGAGCAATCGAATTTATTCTATTCTTTCAGTTTTATGTGTCTGGAGGGACACACCGCGCGCCATCTATTGAGATGATTAACAACCATTTCAACCAATATGAAGCACTTTTCAGTGAATACAATATTGTAACGATGGAACAAGACCTTTTTTGTTGAATTTATATTTTTGGTTTTATGGCATTCAAATGCTTTATAAATATAAATTTATAAAGAATAGAAAAAATTCGATCACGAGGCGGGACTCGAACCCGCATCCTTTCGCGCCATTCCGGGGCGGATGCCTGACCAACTCAGCCACTCGTGACCCGCCAGAGCAATCGAATTTATTCTATTCTTTCAGTTTTATGTGTCTGGAGGGACACACCGCGGCGGGTCACGAGTGGCTGAGTTGGTCAGGCATCCGCCCCGGAATGGCGCGAAAGGATGCGGGTTCAAGTCCCGCCTCGTGATCGAATTTTTTCTATTCTTTATAAATTTATATTTATAAAGCATTTGAATGCCATAAAACCAAAAATATAAATTCAACAAAAAAGGTCGTGTTCCATCGTTACAATATTGTATTCACTGAAAAGTGCTTCATATTGGTTGAAATGGTTGTTAATCATCTCAATAGATGGCGCGCGGTGTGTCCCTTCAGACACATAAAACTGAAAGAATAGAATAAATTCGATCACTCGGGCGGGTCACGAGTGGCTGAGTTGGTGAGGCATCCGCCCCGGAATGGCGCGAAGGATGCGGGTTCGAGTCCCGCCTCGTGATCGAATTTTTTCTATTCTTTATAAATTTATATTTATAAAGCATTTGAATGCCATAAAACCAAAAATATAAATTCAACAAAAAAGGTCGTGTTCCATCGTTACAATATTGTATTCACTGAAAAGTGATTCATATTGGTTGAAATGGTTGTTAATCATCTCAATAGATGGCGCGCGGTGTGTCCCTCCAGACACATAAAACTGAAAGAATAGAATAAATTCGATTGCTCTGGCGGGTCACGAGTGGCTGAGTTGGTCAGGCATCCGCCCCGGAATGGCGCGAAAGGATGCGGGTTCGAGTCCCGCCTCGTGATCGAATTTTTTCTATTCTTTATAAATTTATATTTATAAAGCATTTGAATCAATGATATTATATATAGAAACAAGAGGTAGATACGTCATCAACGCACCAAAACTGATTCCGTGAATTGGTCCTATTTGGGACCAATGCAATCAGTCAGATTGTGACCGGTCCCAGTGAGCGCATGTGCCGATAGGTACATTAAAGTTGTCGAAAATGCCTTCCTGTGTGTTCAGAAAGTGCACGTATTCGTGCAAAAAAATAAAGAAAGATAAAGGAATATCATATCACAGGAAAATATATTAAATTATTACAGTTTAAGAGTAAAAATAACAAGCTACAATTCTTTATGAATGACACTTGCTTGACACTTGTATTGAAATAATGAAAGGGATAAAACATTGCTTCAATCACTAGTGTGACAAAGCTAGCGTACACTGTGTTCAAAGATTATCATGTAGATATGATTATTGAAAATAGAACGGTTATTTTATTAATTTCGATTTGGGTAAATACGTCTTGATTATTTTTATATTTAAATCCACACAGTGCATGTAATTAACAAATATATCTATTTATTATATACAATGAAATCGTGATGGCAAAAATGTTTCTTTGCAAAAATGATGTTGAATATACGTATACATTAAAGAAAAGATTATCGCTACTGAAGAAAAATGCTATTTGCTTTTCTGTAAATAGCTATTGAACATAAATTTTATTTGTGTTTTAGATAAAAAAAGGCTTATACTTCATCCTTTCTTTTATTTCATCCTTTTTTTTTCATCTAGGCACCACTATTATTATATCCTACAAGTTGGAGTGATGACCTTGTACAGGTTTCGGGAACTGCCTTGAAACGAATAGCGTAAGATCGGTCCTTATGGAGTTCTATAAGAAGGACTATGCTCAGCAGTGGGTGTTTATCGGGTGAAATGATGATGACCGAAAACGAACACCACAGCTAGTAATAAATACTTAATACAGTTATATCTCCAAAAAAGTTTTTTTCATTTTAATAATAATTAAATAGTAAATGAAATTGTCACATTTGTTTACTTGTGCAGGAAACGTAATATCTATAACATTGAACCTTCTGTGTCGTTAGTCTATGCCAATTACCATGGCAACTATTTGTTTATTTATATTTAATTGGTGAATTCTTATGACTTTTGCTTACACCTGCGCGGAAGTGACAAACTATCTTTGTCTTTTTTGTTTATATCATTTTATTAGAGCCATCTCTCTTATACAGTCTGTCAATGTAATAAATTAAGTAAAATGAAACTTGTATTTGTGTGTGCCTGACACTGCATATGAAGCATTTTTTTGGATATATTTTGAGTATATAACGTATCTATACATAAAATATCATTGATTTGAATGCCATAAAACCAAAAATATAATTTTATTGTTATTTATAGGGTGATTTTTTAACTGTTCTTATAGAAAATAGTTGTTAGGATATTTTTCAACATTAAAAAAGAGTTGTGTGTGCGCGAGCACACGTGTGAAAAGTGAAACTTCTTTGGCATGATTAAAATATACCAAAATCGTTCAATCTCTCCATGACGTGACGGTATTGCCATGACGCGACTTTGAAATTATATTCTCAACGCGCCTAATGATGTTTCACTTCAAAATTATGTTTATTGTGAGTAAATCCACGAGGTTATTTTGTATATTTATTACGAGAAGAGAAATATATTCTACTTTTATGCAATATAACAGAAATTTTATAATAAAGAGAAGATTTATTTATTATTCAAATCATAAATATTCTACGTATAAATATTACTCACATCCTTGATTTAAGTAGTCTCCATCTTGACCTGAAATGACATAAACCTTAGTCAAAAAAATAAAAATCATCTCCATCACATGTTATATTTCCATTTAACTGTATGGAAAAAAATACGCTACACAGTTGCTCAGTTGCATAAAAATTAAGAAAAAACAAAGGTAACATATACATTTATTCAAACCATATAATTGAATCAATATTCCGAATCCGCATACACATTTAAATAAAAATTTAAATAAATTAAAAAGTATACCAAGTATGGACCAAATACGGTACGCATCATGTTTTTAAATGAATAATTTATATGACCGTCGAATATAACACGTTATCATTAAAATTGTATAAGTCATAAATATTAATATGCTCTTGTACGGTGGAATTTATTTATTAGAAGTAATGATATCGCATTATTTTAAATACATTGATGCTTATACATTGATGGTCGTTTTATTTCTACAGATCGGAACTGATAGTCCTATTATCATATCATAATATGGTTTGAAAGAAATGTTATGGCCAAAGAATGAAATATTAACGATACAATTTAGATTAAGGTTAAGGGCAGGTAAAAAAGTGAACTTTTTGAATTAATGAGTTAAAATTCTTTAATGCTTTACAAACACTTAACAAAAAACAGCAATAGGCGGCCTTTTCGCCAGGTAACGATCTCTACCAGGCAACCCTAGCAATAAAAGGAAATAAAAACAAGCAATCTGTTTGGTGAGCAAAAATAAGGCAATTTTTGTAACTCTGAAAACTACAAAATATACAACTTTTTATTTATTAATTGGATTTTCAACTTTATATTTCTCCACCATGATGAAATTATATCAATTTTAATGGAAAAACAGAAGCAAACCTCTAAAACTAGTAATTATTTTACTTTAAACTTGGCTCAGTCTGATGTTAATTATGTACTTGGAACACTCGGAATTTCCCGTGAGAACGTGTAAACGCAGAGAAAATGTACTACCTACATTTTTAAAAACATTGGACTGATTGCCTTGAAATGAATATGAGTAGTTGATATCTAGGAGAAAATTAAGGTTGCTTTTATTCAATAAAATTTGATTAAATGCATTTTTTTCAGAAAATTATTTAATTATTTACTGAACCATTTCCCTACTCAATATTATAAATGCGAAAGTAACTCTGTCTGTCTGTCTGTTACGCTTTCCCGCTTAAACCTCTCAACCGATTTTGATGAAATTTGGCACAGACAATCTTTAGACCCTGAGAAAGAACATAGGCTACCTTTTATTGCGAAAAAACACCACGCGGGCGAAGCCGCGGGCGGAAGCTAGTTACATACATCAAAGAGATAAAGTACAAACCTTCTTTTTGACAATAATATCTTAAATAAAATAAACCGCCTTTAAAATTCGATAGTCTTTAATCTCTCTCTCTCTCTCTATATATGTGTGTGTGACAGTCATGTTTAAAATAAATCTATAAAAATTATACCTCTATAAGCCGGAGACCCGTATTCGTCCGCAGACAGCCCATAGGACACGTTAGGACTGTATACGGCTGTGACGTAGTCGCCGCCTAGAACGTTCGCGATGGCCTTCTTTTGCGGCGAGTCTTCTAAACTGAAATGTTTCATGAGCATTTATTAGTATATTAAAGTATTTAGAAAGAAATTTTGTCGAATAATCGCTTTCTTCAAAGATGTCTTCGCAATGAAGCAATTTATATTAAAATGAACAAAAAAGCTCGCTAATTAAGTCGCACAGAAAACTTCAATCTTTAATGAAGCTTTTATTCGGCATAGTTTGATTTGACTTGTTTAATTACATTATATAATTCAAGAAAAAATCTGTAGAATGCGAATACAAATCGTTAAAAATACTTTCTACTATATTATCACCAAATGGGCAAAGATCTTGCTATACACCTTTACATTTCACCTTTACAGGCCGTTATCAACCTTATATTACAAATCCTTACAAGTTACACACTACCTAAAATCAAACTCAACCACCTAAAACAATCATAATATAATTCCAAGCAACAAACAAAACTTAAGGACCAAACTCACAAATCTGCATTTGGCATTCACATACCAAAGGTTATATTAGTTAGGATTCAATTTCCTAAAGTTTTCGAGTCTCCAATTAAAACTATACGAGGCTAAAGTGCTCCGAAATAGCAGTAAAAGTCAAGGGGTCATGTATCCGCCTGATATTTAACTCATGGAAACAAACTAATGCAATTTACTTTGTGTCGTTTCAAATATGACAACAACTATTTCAAATTTAGTAGCCGTGGGTTGTCGGTAAAGCACGAGTTATTTTCCTATACGAAATATGGTTTTAGTTTTGAATTAAAGATTTATTTATAGATATTTTATATTAACACTAGCTGTGCCGCGCGGTTTCACCCGCGTGGCTCCGCTCCTGTTGGTCTTAGCGTGATGATATATAGCTATAGCCTTCCTCGATAAATGGGCTATCTAACACCGAAAGGATTTTTCAAATCGGACCAGTCGTTCCCGAGATTAGCGCGTTCAAACAAACAAACAAACAAACTCTTCAGCTTTATAATATTATTTATATAGATATATTATTAGTATAGATTCGTATTCCATATACGAATATTAATATAAAATATCACTACACTACACTAGGTACATTTATATTTTATAATATTGCTTTTAAAGTACCTATAGTACACAATATATACATAATAAGACAAGGGTTAAATCAATAGTTTTAATATAAAAAAGTTGATATTTTTGACGTGACAACGTCTTATAATTAGATAGCGCCGGCTGCACGCACGAAAAAACATGACTCATGCGGCGTTACCTCGCTCTGAGGCGTTCCATGTAAGGCTTGAAGTGCAAGCAAGAGCGCGGAACGAGCGACAAAGAAGCACAATCGGACGTTGTCACGTTCAACTATCGTCAGTAAACCGCCTTTACAGACAACCAATTTTTTTATTTAAATGTGACTGGTTAAAAGTGAGATCTTAGAGCAATAAGTTTTTTACTGAATGGACTTCATACGATTACATAGGCCTGTAGTTTGGTATACATATTACATTGGTTGATAATTATAACGATCCGTTGCCGAAAGCTCATAGCATTGTACTTCCTAAGCTCTTTATTACCATCGCATAAAATAATACCAAACATCTCTATATACTATATAACATTAATCACTTACTCTCTAGACGAATTGCCCGTATTATTCGCGGACAGAGGACTATTGCCAAGATCCCTGGAGTGCGACTTGACGTGGTGCGACCGAGGCTCGCCGTGCCGTGACGTATCCTGCAACGAACACACACCATCGTTACACTTAATTAGCAATACGTACCACATAACCCAAGATTCTGACACTATACATTCCGATGTATACATTTGAGAAACTAAAATTAAAAAAATGGACTAAAACGAAAAGCTATATTTTCTTTTTAAACTGCAAAGTTCGGTTCATGTTGATCTAATGATTGTATAGGCCCAAAACATTGAGAACAGTTTTTCGGTTGCGTGTGATAAGATAATACATTTAGTTGAATGGCAGATAAAATTTCGTAAATAAACCATTGTACTACTAAACTATTGATTTGACATGCGTTTTTGGGTCGTCTCGCTTTTTGGCAGTGGACTTTGAACCTATTTATTTATATAAAAAAAAAAAAAAACTTAAAATATACAATGATGTATTTTATATGATGCGTATAAAGTACTGACTGGCTCGTTATCTCAATTTATCATGAACGTGCAACTTGTAAATTCTTACGAGTACCAACATAATTGTTATTACTCATACTGACATTGCTACCTTGCGCTTGACTTCTTACTATGCTAATAGCTGACGTTTGTAACCATAACTGAATGAATTATCGTCATCAATTCTTACAGGATTAATCTTAATATATATTAATCTCGTGTCACAATGTTTGTCCTCAATGGACTCCTAAACCACTTAACCGATTATAATAAAATTCGCACACCATGTGCAGTTCGATCCAACTTGAGAGATAGGATAGTTTAAACATGTACCTAGGTACCACGGCCGAAGCCGGGGCGGACCGCTAGTATATAATTATTTTCAACTTTTGATATGATCACAATTGACTTGTGGTATATCCACGGTTTTCGGTCACTGTAGTCACTCGCATTACCCAAAGCCGTTATAACTGCCTGAATTTTAATATCAATAATAGTTTCCATAATTATAAATAAAGAATAGGATACATTAGAAGGTTTGAATTTTATTTGACTTGCAATTTATCCACGACTTGCCAATTGTTCCTATAGTTTGACTTGCAACATAACCGTGAATATTATCAGCTGTGTCGTCACAGATACTCACGCTGACATGATGCACGGTGGGCGACTGCACCCTCGACCTTATCACGGCGTCGTCCGTGACCGCCGGGTCCCTGGACAGCTCCGCGGTGGACGGCGACTGGCTCCTGCTCGACCCCTTGCTGTGACCATGGCTGACGTGCAACGTATCCATGCCTATTGGTGCCTTGCCACTGACATAGTTGTCACTTTAATTCCATGGGTTCCATTCTTTGTTACCTGCGAAAAAAAGTATAATTGAGATTTGAGATGCTATGTTACGTATAAACTGAAAAATAAACACGAAACAATAATGTCAAGGTTGTTAGGTTTTTGTACTCTTATTACGTCTACAAGATATCTTTATAAAAACGTGTTTGTTGTATTTTTAAAAATGTCTCAATTTATTTGAGCATGTCTTATAATGAGAAATTACAAACGGCACGAACGATAAGAGCGAACTCTTAAATGTCGAGAGCAGAAAATCAGATTATTTCACAGAGATTCACAAAGTGTGCGAAACTTGAATAACTGCCAGGAGAGAGATATTTTTATTAGTACAATATACATATATAATAATTAATAATAATTTCAAATAAAACAAAAACCATGTATCTATTGACCGATATAGCAGTAGGCACCTAACCTTTGTTTAGTTAGAATAGATTTTATGATTTTTTGTTTGCTTATGTCTATAATATGGTAATGGCATACAATTTACCCAGGCATTATCTCGTCAGCTATTTTATAAGTACGCGCTTTTGAAACAATCTTAATTCTTAATACTATTATAAAGGCGAAAGTTTGTATGGATGTTTGTTACTCTTTCACGTAAAAACTACTGAACCGATTACAATGAAATTTAGCACACATATAGAGGGTAACTTGGATTAACACATAGGATAGGTTTTATCCCGGAAATCTCACGGGAACGGGAACTAACGGTTTTTCCTTTGAAAACGCGGGCGAAGCCGCGGGCGGAAATCTAGTTGTAAATAAATTCAAGTGCCATATATTTAATTGTTGATAAATCTAAATATTCATTCAACAACAAAATATTACGACCTCTATGCGTGTACACCACTTGAATACTAAAAGACTTTCCATTGCCGACCGCCATAATTGGTCTCTAGCCGAAAATACATTGCTTTGTTCATACTGAATGTATTTTTCGAGAAACATGAATATTTTCTCCCGTTTTATTGTTATGTACTCATTATAAGGGGATTTGTTACGTTGTTATTAAATTGTTATGAATACGTGTAAAAAATAGAGAAATAGAATAATTTAGAAAAAATGTAATAAGTCATGGCGATAAATAAGGACGTGCCGCGTGTGTCAGAAGTGAAACTTCTTTTGCAAGATTTAAAGCATTCAAGGATACCAAAATCGTCGCCTTACTTCATGATGTGACGGTATTGCCATGACGCGAACTTGAAATTTTACACTCAACACGCCTATAGAAGTTTCACTTCAATAAGAAAATCATCACTATAAGAGTAACCTTATAATTTCTACAATCATCCTTTCACTTTCCAATTCTGAATGCACAAGTAACAAATTTCACAAATAACGACTCTTCATCTAGAAAATTCTTGCTATTATAGTCTCTCAAAGAACTAAGCGTAATTAAGTTTTAATAATACCCTGAGGCCTAACTTTACAGTTGAGTTAGTGAGTTCATTAATTGAGATTAAAATCGTAATGGAAAACATTTTACAACGGTTTTATAACTTTTTATAACAGCTTTCAAGAATCGTACTTTATTATCGTATTAAATTTTGAATACTTGTTGGTATATCTTGCAATAATTAACTCAAATATTTTTTTTCTAAATGAGTTGTTTAACAAAATATAATGTACATAGAGACAAGACACAATTCTATAGTTACTCATTTCTTAAACACGACAACAATGAACATTTGTATGCATATCTTAAATAGAAATCAATTTATTCCAACTTTGAACAAACAAAATGTTAAAAAAAATACAGTCGAATTGAGCACTTTCTCTTACTTTGAAATCGGTTGAAGGAACTACAAAATGAAACTATTAAATAAATAGTGTCTGGACATACCTAATACTATGTAACATTGAATACGTCGATATTAAACAAACCCTATTTACAAACGTGCTCACTAAAAAGTGAAGAGAAATATTATGACGTAGTGCACTTGACTTATTACATAAACTGTTTCACGGTGCGTCCGTAACGCAGAACTCAACAGAACTAGATAAGGCCACCGTGTCAAGTGTAGGCGCAAAGCACTTAGTTATGATTCAGGGAGATTTTAATAAATGCTCCGTATTAAAATATAATTACAGTTGGGAACCATTTATATTATTGTAAATGCAATACAAAATCTTACATGATGTAATAGCGCACCGAGTTCTCAACTCAATGGTGGAGATACAACCCATTTTTTAGCACAATAATTATTGTAATGAAACAATATTCTCATGGTATTGTACACTGTTAGTAAAATCACGTTTAGAATCAATGCTATTAAACCAATACAAACATATGCATACAACTCGGGTACAATATCTGTGGACCTCGCTGGAATGCGGAGCCCCTTCCCTTTCCCCTTTACCTCCCCGCGCTCGCCCTTGGCGCGTCAGTACGGTTAGCAATTTCGTTGCGTTCGCGACGTGACGTCATCGACGCCAGGTCCACAGATATTGTAACCGGGTTGTAGGTACTTATTTACACAAATCTAGTCTAATGCCTTCAATTGATCCATCTAGTATTTATTATCTGTGGTCGCATGTACAAATATCTACTATGTTGCCTGCCGACAAACGCGACGGGTAGTATAAGCACTGCCAAGTTTAGAACTATAACTATAAATAATGTTACATCCAAATATATATTGTTTACGAGCTATATATTTGCAGTGATATATTGATTGCTAACAGCTTACGACATCTTGGATGCATTGATTATAACAACATAAACACAATACTAATAATAACGATAAAAAGCATCATGTTAGAAATCAAAACCCTTTTCATGTGTGAGTTTAGACTTATCTTTAAATAGACTCGAGTAGGTACTAGGTAAGAAAATAAATTGCGTTTATCTCTTTGATATAATTCCCACCCCACGCAGTCTTTTTATAGATAGGAAAGTCGGATCAAATATGATTCGAAATAGCTCAAAAGATATCCAGACCGTTAGTACTAAAGAGATCATATATAAAGCATTAATATCTTTCTCATTCAGTGTATCAATAAAATTTGCGAAGACCAATATATTCATATGAAAAGCCATTAATTCCAATGCTATTAAAATTCACATCGAGTAAGGTCCATTGAACTGTATTATTCATAAAAGTAATTAATTAGTGACATGCTCAGTAATTTATAGCTCCATAGTTGATCCAATTCGCTAATCAAGTAGGTTAACGACAATCGATTTTATGGGCACGTGTGTTTATAGATTTTATAAATATTTAATTGATAAATCGGGCGTTTTACAAGAAAAATGCACGAAGATTTAATACTATAATACTTGTTCAATGTCACAGACTCACAGCGTAGCACTTTGATATTTTGCCGCATGGAAGCTGTTATTAAATGAAGTTTCAATCTCGTCGCTTTCTTGTAAAATAATTTCGCTATATTTTCTACAAAAGAAACAAACTGAGTTTAATAAACCGATAATTGTGAGCACCATACTGTGAATCCTTCCACTACGACATTAAATTTACTTTTTGCTATCTATGATATTACTCCACCAAATGAAAATGCACCTTTCCACTTTTAGGAATACGATTATAATTAAAGATAAATGATTAACTAATTGGATAGTCGGGTTGTGTCCAAATATTATTTCAGATATTTATAACGTTAATGTTATATGAGATAAAATGTTACCTATGCAGTGTTTTTTATGTTTCAGTGAAGATAGGTGTAGCCAAGATGAGCTTGCTGCTTGAACAATTGGTAAGGGACAAAAAAGAGGTTGTTTCTGAGGTGATATATGCGTAAAATTATCGTAGGTAGATGTTTTATTTACATACGTACAGACCGAATATTAATTGCAAACACTAATTAATAAGAGAAAGTTTAATAACACAAATAGAGCTCATGATCTCGATAAAAGTTATACCTGAATCGTTCAATTAAACCAAAAATAATTGGCGTTAAACAAACTTGCATGATTGAAGTTAAACTGTTAATATCGATAAAACCGTTTTGATTTAATAAATCATAGCTTTAACGTATTTTACTGACGTATTTCAACTACCACCTGAACTGCTACAGTAGTCACTAAGTATAGTCCTTTTTTGATTCCTAACTCAGCTATAAAAAACCTAATTTCGTAAAACTACACACCTATACCTAATTGCTTTCATAGAAATAATATTTTTAAATGCATCCATCCATAAACGCTTTAAAAAATAATTGTAGGGGTTTTGCTGACTTACAAAACACATAATGTAATAATAAATGTAATGTGTAATACAGTGTGAAATTCCCAAATTTTAACTGAGCTGTCTTCATTTTAAAAGAACGATAAAAATACTCAAGATGTATCTTTTATTTTAAAGATTACTTTAAAATATTAATATGAAAAGAACTGTCGTTATCATCAATGGCACTTGGTTGAGATTTAACTCTCTGGGGCTTATCATAAAAGATGAGTCAGTGGATATAATTAATTCTTATAGAGAAATAACCACATTTGACTGTTTATGATTGAACCAGCGGTTCCATGCGGTTTCACGCGTATTCTGTGTAAGAAATTTATGACGTAAAGAAAATAAAAACGTAAGTAACGTTATACTTGAAGCTTTATTTTATCATAACATTTAATTCAATTTCACCTTTATATTAAGGGCGACCAACTTAATAGAAATTATTTACTAAAATGAAACTAAATTAATTCCTAGAAACACTGTGGGTGTTCTTTATTCTAGGAATTAATTATAACTGAAATATCATTTGAGTAGAATCTTGATAAATGTTCGATTTACAAATACATTCTAAAATGTCCATGTCGAAAGGACGTTTGAATTTATGGCCAGCTACATCACTGGCAGGCAACAAATCGAGCTTCTAAAGATGGATTGGAAATTGAAAACGGTCAACACTATACACATATTTTCTTTCTGTATGAGAATAGAATTAAAAAAAGAGCGTGTGTGCCGAGCATACGTGTCAGAATTGAAACTTCTTTGGCGAGATTCAAAGATACCAAAATCTTCGCCTTATTTCATGACGTGACGGTATTGCCATGACGCGACCCTGAAATTTTACTCTCAACGCGCCTAAAGAAGTTTCACTTCAACAAACATTTATTTTTACAAACACTTGTCGTTTACATTTGTATGTAAAACGTATTAAAAGATTAGTGACGCGAAAGAATACCGTCAACATGTAATTCGACGCGTCATAAACGAACCTACACCTCGTCATAAACAGATTATGAAACATGTTTTTATTAAGGTGTTCCTGGAAAACCCTTGTCACAGTTACATTGCTTTATCTGATGACATCTCTTACATAAACTAGTAGAGATTTGAGCTTCCTATTTACAACAAATATAGGTATGGAGTTTTTGAATAGTAATCACTATATTATTAGCCAGCCAGATTGTTTATAGTAGTATACTTAACGGCACTTGCATTCGTATGAACAGATGGGATTTCTTATACATAACAAATCATGCTTCATATCTACAAATTCCATCATCTATCAAAACAATCAAATTATTCTTATAGCTTCACAGTGTGTGACGTCATCGCTTTTGGCTGAATATTAAGCAAACCCCAAGTAAAGGGTTATTGGCTGTATGTCAACAAACGTAACCATCAACCACGGTACATAAGAACGATAAACAACCGTCGAATCGATATAAGACTGAGAGTACGAGCGGAATACAGTTTGATTAGCGGTTTTACGGGTATTGCTACTCGTCGAGTCTATTTATAAAGGAATTATTATAAAATACATGAATATGACAGTTAGCCCTTGAAGTTCTTTAAATGAATATAAAAACGTTAAAATCTTTATGCGTTTTACGCACATGATTACCTTGTCTGATGACTGATTAAGTATTTAGAAAAAAAGAGATGAAAAACTACTCATATTTTTTTTTATAAATTAAATACAGAAACAATGTTATAGACATTTAAAACGTAATCAAAACAAAGTTGCTTAATCTAATAAAAAAAACCTGAAACCTTAAGTAAAATGAGCCTTAAGCGTTTATGGTATTTGAGGGGTAATCGAGATTTCCAGAAGGTTCCAGAATTCGAGGTCAATGTTATACCATAAATGTACGCGCACTTTTCAACCTTTTCAAACAAAATGCTTTTTATTTTTAGAAGCTGTAGGTCAAATATACAAATGGATACTTAACAAAAGTCTGGATCGTGGATATCACATGATCTGAGATCAAATTGTTTAACAATACATTGCAAAATCTGAAGAAATTCAAGGTTTCTTTTACGTCTGTCTTACTTATCGATCTTTTATTTACGAGTAATGTCGTGTACAACGAATAAAGAGAATAATACTTTGTCTTCGCCGAGAACCAAAGTCGAGACTCTTTAATTTTCTGACACAACTAAGTGAATAAATACAAGTGCCTATGACATTACGTTTTGTTAGATTTTTTTTTATATCAAAAAGAAGTGATTTCTTTACAGTAAAGCTATAGTACTAGTAATTATTTATAAGAACACCGACGAAAAAAACGAAGAAGTTATAATAGAACTGTGAATAGCTCTATATTTGTACCTTTAATCATTCCCAAATTTAGAGTCTGTGATTTTAGGATAACGTGATTTTGAGAACCGTATTTCACCCCAATATGTACACCATTACTGTGTTCTGTAGAATCAATTGGAATTGAAGTACCACTCATTTGAAAGCATTTCTTTTATAATTTATATTTGAAGGTAAGTTCTTAATAATTCTTATCAGTCCCTTTGAATTCCATATCCGATTGGAGCCACACATACTTAACTATACAAAAACTGAAAATGAAGATTTTAGATAACTATTTGCAAACATCGTTTTCAGATACGCATCTACATTTCCAATCAATTGAAAACCAACCGTGTTATAATCCAATACGGTGCATAATTAAACGTTAGATACGCTACGTTCGGTGGTTTGGCAAACCGCAGTCGATTGCGTGCTTGCCTGTAAAGTGTAAACCATCCATTGGTGTACATGCTTCTGCTATTAAATATCTATTGGGAAGTTAAATTTGATGTTGCTAGGCAATGAGACTAAAATTTTAAGCTATTGAATTATAGATATATGTTGAAGAAATTTAATAAGAAAATTGCAGCAGACGACAATGTGGTTTAAAAATGATTTCATGTAGATAAGTTTTGAAAAATGTGGAACAAAGGCTTAATTTTGTATATATTTATACCGCGTTAATTTATCAATGTATAAATCTATCTGTAAACTGGGTATATACTTATCAATTAATGTCCAAAACCATCCCCCACAATATGCAACTTTCTTTTTTCGCATATTATTCGTGTCATTTAACCATGAAGAAAACCCCACGTGTACTTAAGGAGCCAGTTTAATTCACGTCTTAGCCTTTATAATTCACAATAATAATCTAATTAGCTCTTATAGATAGTCATCTAATTGTACGTACTTATATAATTATTGGAAGCGTTATAACATTTGTACAAGGTGCGTACACATGTACCTACGCGTTTTCTACGCAGATTTCTATGTTAAATATTACCCAGTTTATTTTTATAATTTGTCTTATTAGACTAGGGTAGAAGCCTTTAAAAATAATAAAAAGATAAAAAAAATCGCAGTCGGATGAAACCCATTAGAAAAGGAGGGGAATATGATGAAAATAAAAGGAAAAATAAATTACGGTCAATCCGAGTTCGGGAAGTGGGAGGGGGAAGCTTTTAAGAGAAAAAAATGGTTTCTCTCGATTTCCGACAAAACTACAAGTCCTACGGAAAAAAGTTCAATGGCAAAGTTATAGTTTTTATAAAGTTATAGCTTTTGTATTCACAATTTTTTCACATAACCTCAAAATTTAGGTGAAAAATTCAAAAAACCAAGTTTTTGGTCTTTTATTTTTATCTACTTCAATATTTATTTTTTTTCTACGAAATTTGGTGGAAACTTACTTTATTATGTCCCAAATACACTGTAATTTATTTGATTGAAAATCTTTATTTTTTCGCCTTATTTTGAATTAATACCAAAAAAACAACCTAATTTTCAATCGAAAAGTCACCCGTCAAAATATCAGCTTTTTTCAAAAACTTGGGGAGCTTTTTGTTCATTGAAATCTCTACTTTCATATGGTGTAAAAAAAATAAACATTACCATAGTAAACGTTCTCAGGAAACGCATACAAACAGTGTGATAATGAGCTTTTACTAAATCAGGCAAATTTCTCAAACGACCTGAAATGTTTTTATCGACATCATTTTGCTTTTGAATATGCTGTAAAATATTAGTTGTATCGTAACTTACAACAGATGATTTTTTTCTTTTGAAATATTACCGAAAAGCCGATACATTAGAAAATATAGAGTTCGAGGCGATTTTTTTTTGTTTCAAAAATTATCTACTCTAGTCTATCAGCCGTACAAATAAAAACTTGCTTATTCAAACCTTATGCAATGAATAGATATGATAAGAATAAATAAAGAATAAGGATGTCATAATTTCTTACAAATAAATTTGGAATAACGTCGATGTAACTATGCTCACGCTATGCAATAGGCGCGAAGCGGCAACGTAGCAATTCATTCACAAAATTATGAAAAACATTGAAATTGTCTACGGTTAAGCCTTGGTGCTGTCATTTTGACGCTCGTTTGACTTCGTCGAATTTGTTGTGAAGTTTCATCATACGATGTTCTGTTTATTTATTTTTTAAATATTTATTGGAAATTATTTAAATATATCATTAAATATGCAAGCAAATGAAAGAGAACGCTATCCAATATCTGGAGAACAGAAGATAAACCCACCTTGAGATAGAGAGTTGCCAAATAACTGGTACCTACTCAAAACATACAACTCCAGGCTTAGAAGATTTATATTTTCAACGAAAGTTTATATTATTGTGATAAGTTTAGAAATAAGTTTTATGTATGTATGGTTTGGCGCATGTCGTAAATAAATAAATCATTATAAATATCAAAAGGGTTTTTCATAATTTCGTATATTTTGACATTTCATACAAAATTTTCCATTTACGTAATGAAATTATTAATTTGCTCAACTTTTTAGTTTTTCTACTTCTCGTATTATTCTCATTGCTATTATCTCAAATTTAGATTGAAAATTGCTTCTAAAACTTGTAAAACACAGCACAATGTACTAAAATATAGGATATAACTCGGTTATGTCAGACTTATACTAGGGTGGTAGCCGGAATAAGGACGAAATAGCATTAGTATGAATACTTATTACGAAGTTATACTAGGTTTCATTTATTACGTGTTTATTTGTATGATTTTTCCTTATTCTTAGTTTATTCTTTTCATAAAATGTTATAACTCGTTTATTTGTACGGCTGTATATGTATTTGTATATTGTAAGAACATGTTTTCATGCATTTATTTACCGTGAACAAAATATGTTCTTAATTCAGCTACATCAACATGTATGTATACAAATAATAAATATTGGAATGGAAATATTTGTATTTTTTTATGTAGGTAACGAATAAAAACTTAAAACTCTCTTTTTATTTTAAATTCATATTCTTTTACTATCTTTACCAAAAAGGCATATCTTCATCTTCTATATGACGGACCAACCCGCAAAGCGGGGGCAATCAACGAAAGTTCACAAAATATATACTACTAGCGGTCCGCCCCGGCTTCGCCCGTGGTACATATTTCGCAATAAAAGGTAGCCTATGTTCTTTCTCAGGGTCTAAAGATTATCTGTGCCAAATTTCATCAAAATCGGTGCAGTAGTTTATGCGTGAAAACCATACATACATACATACATACATACATACATACATACATACATACATACATACATACATACATACATACATACATACATACAAACCTTTCCTCTTTATAATATTAGTATAGATACTATAGTAGGGTATAGTATGTTTGTGAACTTTCGTCTTATTGTGGATAAGGTTAAATGTATTTTACATCTGTTTACCGATCGACCTTTGGCAGCGTTTTGTCTATCGGTTATCGAACCCGAAATTAGATGGAGAAATATTGCAACGGATATTGAATTCACAATTTATGGCATTTCTTATACTTATACAACACATATAAGAAAATATTACTTTAAATGAGCCAAATACCAGCTTTGCTGGAAGAATAAAGCATCTAATCGATGGATTTTCTTAATCATTTTCGCAAACGTTTACTTTCTATAGAAAAAGCTTTGAATTATTTTTTTATGAAAGAGAAGGTTCTATTGGAAGTAAAAATATGTATAAACCTGTAAATACCGTTGCGATTAAAACGCTAAATTTTAACAACTATCTATTTTATTCATGTACATTTTATTAATGGCCAATAGCTATAACTATTTTCTAATTATTAACACTGATAAAAACGATTATAGCCCATATTTCCTTGAAATAAGAACCAAATCGCTTTACACAATAAATCTCAACGGTTATCAAGACAAGTTTTTGTGTGCCGTTGTACGATACATTACTATTTGCTATTGAACTTTGACTTTTAACTTTGTTACTATGCTGTATTGTGTTAGATGTATTTAATAGTTTAATGTGATAATAAAACATTTAATAATAACAATAAATCAATACATAAGAGGCCGTTTGTACAAACAGGAAGATATGTAACCTACATAATATATCTCTACTCTATTCGTAAAAATAATGTCGTGTATAATTATTGATTATGAATTAATTTAAACTTCATGAACGTATTGAATTTTAACGTCTTATAAAATGAAAGCATTTTTATTGTTAGTTGACAAAAAGTACAATATTATTGTTAAAGCTTTTAATTTAGGGACAATCAAGATACAAGACACGGTACATTTTCATACTCAGGTACTATATGTATACTTAATAAACAACTTGACGATAAAACATTATCTGATCATATCCGAAAATAAAAAATAATAAGCATCTTATTTCTTGAATAACGTAACAAAACATCAAACTAATTTATAGTACGAGATCCGGCTGCAGGATCAGTGCGTTCATCGGTTTTTTGCTGAAAACCGAATTTTTATGTATATTTATAATTAGGAGAATATATATCGACTAGGTTGCCAGTCCAAATTTGGCCGCAAGCATGTTTAATTAAAATTTTTCTAATCGATTTTTGGGAAAAAAATTCGTTCACTTGTTTTTTGAATAAAATGTAGTCTACATCACGTCAAATGATATAAAAATTCTAAAAAATCACGGTTGCCGCTTTTCACCTGGCCGCAACATCTTGGCAGCCTGGTGCAAACAGGTATGATTTCGATTCATTTTTACGTTCATAACGCACATTTATGAATCAAATATCAAATTAAAGCTAATTTTTTTCTATTTATTATCATATATGGTTGCCTAATTAAATCCGGCCGCAAATAAGGGTTGCTGGCTTATAAAAATTATAAATATAGGATTAGTGCGTTCATCGGTTTTTTGCTGAAAACCGAATTTTTATGTAACTATATGTATTTATAATTAGGAGAATATATGTATATCGACTAGGTTGCCAGTCAAAATTTGGCCGCAAGCATGTTTACACTCAACCTTAAATATTCAACATCTTTAACATCCGGCAACCCTTATTTGCGGCCGGATTTAATTAGGCAACCATATATGAACATTGTCTACGACGCTAAAGAGCTCAGGCGCGGGGCAGCGGGGCGGCGTGCGTCTAGTGGCGGCGCAAGCGACGGCGGCGGGGAGGCGCGGGAGCGGGGTACCGCGGCTCGCGGCTCGACGGCCCGCGGCCGGCACTCATCAAATCGCGAGCGTCGGCGACAGTCGTTTTCTTTGTTTATTTTAAATTATTAATACCTATGTACTTAAAGTTCGCATACATCTTTTTCTGTATTATCATAACGAAGTAATACATCATCAACCTCGAGCAAGTTGTTTTCTTTGTCCAATCCGAGACAAAATTGGCGACCGTGACAGGACGGCTGCAATCTTCAAGAACATTCGATCGCCGTGGCCGGGCGCAGCGGAATTTTCCATTGGAGGGCGTGGCCGTGTGCAGCGTTCTACGTGGACTCATAATCAGGGGAGTGCCTTTCCTTTTTTCATAATTATTTCCCTCTTCATTTTGTGTATAAGGTGTGTTTAATTTCAAGTAAGTGAAACTGCTATTGCCTAAAACCGCGATAAGTTACTTGCAGACATAATCATAATTTGCTAGTGCTTATACGGTACTTATACGTCACTTAATTTGATGTTTGGGTATTTATTTTGCTATTTATTTTTGCTATTTATATAAAATTGCACGACGCATAAGGGTTAGTCATCAAAATACGAGCCTTTTCTTGAGCATTTGTGCAATAAACATTTCACGTCATCATCCTACATAAAATAGTGTTTTCTTTCATTATAAACACTGGATATGATATTCAAAACATATTCTAATTACATAGCCCGTCTTCATTATACGTGTTAAATTAGAATAAATTTATTACGCCTTCAAGTCTCATACATTGCAATTTGCAAATATATATTCATAACATAATTACCTACTTATTTACGTTAATATTATTGGCAACCACAAAATTATATAAATATTATTGTGCACTCCATCATATTGCTTTTGCTTAAAATTTAAAGCACTTAAAGTACGCTGTTGAAAATACGTTTTTATGCTTCAAAAATCATAACTATAAGGCAGCTGTCGCCGACGCTCACACGCTCACGTTATAAAACTATAGCCGAAATTCTTCATTGCTTAATAAACTTAAACTAAACTTTATTTCTTCCTTTGCTTAACATATTGTATACGTTTAATTAAATCGAAAATTTGCCGAACATTCCAGCTATCACGACAACTGCGCGTGACATTGTATCGGGAGGCCGGCTTCACGAGCTTACACCGTAGCGATCGCCGTGTGGCCGCCTATTACACCGCGCAGTGTGGAACGAATATTTCATCACAATTAAATAATTCAGTGGTTTGACATCAAGTATTTATTTGCTTAATTTATTATATTTTGTACTAATATAAAATGTCTGAAAATGATAACGTTAGCAAGTCAGATGCGGAACAAATACAATTTAGCGATTTAATCATAATGCGAGGTTCGTTAAAGGGACGTTTAACAAAATTTAAAAATTTTATTGAAACTTTAAATAAAATACCTGTAGAAAATATTTCTAGTTTGCAAATTAAAGAATTAAATGCCCGTTTGCTCAAAATTGAAAAGGTTTTTGATGAATTTGATAGGATTCAAACAAAATTAGAAATCGCTACGGATGTTCAAGCTCATCATGATGAAAGGGACTTATTTGAGACTCAATTTTTTATTTCTACGTCATTAGCTCGTGAGATTGAAGAGTCATACACAAATTACATTACTAAATTTAATAATAAAGACAACGACGCAACTAGTGATTGTAATAATTGTAATTCAAGACGGTCTTCAACAAGTAGTTGCAATCATTTGAATAATATAAGGCTACCAACTATTCAATTACCTACCTTTGACGGAAATTACTTAAAATGGTTAGAATTTAGGGATACATTTGATTCTTTGATAAATTCTGTAGATTCAATTCCAAACATTAATAAATTTCATTATTTGAGATCGTCACTTGTAGGCAGCGCTACAGTTGTTATAAAATCCATTGAATTTACATCTGAAAATTATAAGGTGGCATGGAAATTACTTTGTGAAAGATATGATAACAAGAAGATCTTAATTAATAATCATCTTAAATCTTTGTTTAGTATTGAATCAATTACTCGAGAATCTTACAAGGCTATTCGATATTTGATTGATCAAGTTTTAAAAAATTTACGCGCACTTGAAACATTAGGCCAACCTACAACACAATGGGATGTTCTCATCATTTACATCATGTGTACAAAAATTGATACCATTACTTTAAGAAAATGGGAAGAACATAAAAATAATTCTTCTGATGAAGTACCTTCATTAACAGACTTCATTACCTTTTTGCGTAGTCGTGCCGATGTTTTAGAGACAATGATTGTTAGTAGGAACGAGAAGCGTGATGATCATAACAAATCATCATCTTCCTATTATAAGAAATCTGACGACAACAAACCGTCGTATCAGCATAATAAACACACTAAAAGTTTCGTCACTTCTTCTAACACAAAACATATATTTTCTTGTCCATCATGCAACCAAAAACATAAAATATTTCATTGTGTTGATTTTAAAAGATTATCTCCTGAAGAAAAAACAAACAAGGCTAAACAGCTTCAACTCTGTCTCAACTGTCTCCAACGAGGCCACGTTGTTGATGATTGTCGATCAGGCGCTTGTAGAATCTGTAAACAGAAGCATAATACTTTATTACATCAAACTCCTCAAAATATTAGTGATCAGTCTAATAATACGAAAAACTTTAGTCATACATCGGCCGCTTTATCAGCTAAATCTACAGGACAAGTGCTCTTAGGTACTGCTTTGGTGAAAATAATCGATCCTGAAAACAATAATACCTACATAGCCCGTGCTGTGCTGGATGGAGGGAGTCAATCTTGTCTGATGACTGTAAACCTGAAAAAGAAAATGGGGTTAGTTAGTCGTGATCCCGATACCGTAATAATATCGGGTATTAACAACATGCAAGTTCCCATTTCAGAGAGTTGCGATATAAAAATCAGTTCGTTATTAACTGCATTTCATACAAACCTAAACTGTCTAGTAGTGCCTGAGGTCACAGGCCAATTGCCTAATTTTCCCATCGATGTAGTAAGCTTAAATTTACCTAACGACATCCAATTTGCTGATCCTAAATTTTATAACCCAGCAGATGTGGATATTTTATTGGGAGCGGACATATTTTATGATCTCCTAATTCCTGAACAGATTTCACTAGGTGTTAAAAAGCCTATCCTTCAGAACACTAAACTTGGCTGGATATTAGCCGGTCGTAGTTACTACAAACCTTATAATAGAATCCCTCACAGAATTCATTGCAATTTTACAAAACAAATCAGTGAAGACCTTGCAAAGTTTTGGGCCTTAGAGGAACTTCCTTCTTCAAAATTTTCAGCCACGACTGACGAGCAATTTTGTGAGGAACATTTCCTTAAAAATACAAAGCGTTTGCCTAGTGGCAGATTTTCCGTATTAATGCCTCTTACCGAGATACCTGAAACTGCACTAGGAGATTCATATAACATGGCTGCCAAACGTTTTTATAATTTAGAAAAAAAGCTAAATAAAGATCCTGAACTCAAAGAAAGGTATTGTAAATTTATACACGAATATGAAGCTTTAGATCACTTGACAAAAATTGATAAACCTAAATTCGGTAACTATATACCTCATTTTGCAATTTTTCGGGAAGGTAGTGAAACAACAAAATTACGTGTCGTTTTTGACGCAGCTGCAAAAACGTCGTCAAAAAAGTCCCTAAATGACATTCAGTGCATTGGACCCGTAGTCCAAGATGACTTGTTCAACATTCTCATTAGGTTCCGTCAGCATAAGTTTGTATTAACGGGAGATATACAGAAAATGTATCGTCAAATTGAGATACAAGAACCCCAACGTAATTTACAATTGATTTTGTGGAGAGATAACGACTCTAAGCCGCTTGAAGTTTTACGCCTTAACACGGTGACTTATGGAACTGCATCAGCACCTTTCCTAAGTACTCGTTGTCTCTTGCAACTTTCTCATGAATGCTCAGATCCTATTATAGCTGAAATTATCAAACGAGATTTTTACATGGATGATCTTTTGACAGGGGCAGATAGTCAAGCAGAACTAGCTTACATCCTAAAGAACGTAGTAGATCAGTTAGATTCGTCATGCTTCCCATTGCATAAATTTCGTACTAATTGTACCCAAATTTTCTCGGAATCTACAAACACAAATCCTCTTGATTTAGATAAAAAGTCTAGCGTGTTAGGTGTGTCATGGTCTCCTGAAACAGATACACTGAATTTTTCTATAAACATAAATGATAACACAAATAAAATCACAAAACGCATAATTTTATCGGAAACCTGTAAAATTTTTGACCCGCTCGGCTTACTCAGTGCGTGCACTATAACACTGAAGGTATTGTTGCAAAAGTTGTGGCTACAAAACTTAACTTGGGATGAAAGTGTACCAGAAGACATAAAGAAAATTTGGTTAAAAACGAGTCACAATTTGCACGCACTACATTCAGTGTCTATACCTAGACACATACTACCTACAACTTATACTACTTGTGAACTTCATTGCTTTGTTGATGCCTCGCAGGATGCGTATGCTGCGTGTGTTTATGTCCGAGCGGTGAATAATGATTACGTAACAGTGAGCCTTCTATGTGCAAAGACTCGAGTTGCACCTATTAAGACTCTTACCATACCTCGTCTCGAGCTATCAGCAGCTTTACTGGGCGCTCGTCTTGTAGCAAAAGTCAGTGAAGCCCTCCGTTGCCCTATTAATAAAAAACTTTTTTGGTCTGATTCTACCGTCACCCTAGGATGGATAAAAACACAAACTAAAAATCTTAAAACATTTGTATGTAATCGAGTGAATGAAATACACGAACTTACAGATAGGGACTCTTGGAGGCACGTTCCGACCAATCTGAACCCTGCTGATATGGCATCTCGAGGAGTAGATCCGGGTTATCTGATTAATTGCTCCATGTGGTGGGAAGGTCCGGATTACTTAAAAAATACGGAGGAATCCCAATGGCCTGAAATTCCTAACACTAAAATAATATTACCTGAATTAAAAGCTTTACCTACCTTAACTAAACTTAAAAATGAAGAAAATTCTGAATTCGTAAGATTTGAAAAATACTCAAGTGCATTAAAATTAAAAAGAATATTTGCGTTTGTATTAAGATTTATAAACAACACAAAAAACAAAAATAATAAATATACTGGACCTCTAAAAGAAGATGAACTAAATAAATCACTTACCTTATTGATAAAATCTGCACAATTGATTTCTTTTGAAACTGAGATAAACCTAATAAAAAATAAAAAATTACTTACCTCGTCAAATTTAGCTCAGCTTTCTCCATTTCTGGACGAAAAATCCATTTTGAGAGTAGGTGGTCGGCTCGACAATAGCTCTTTTAATTTTGAGAAAAAGCACCCTATACTGCTTGATGGAAAACATCACTTTACGAAACTATTGATGCGAGCGGAGCACTTGCGTTCTTTGCACGCTGGCCCTCAATTGCTCTTGGCTGGTTTTCGGGATCAGTTTTGGCCTCTCGGGGGGAGGACCCTCGCGCGTAAAATAGTACGTCAGTGTGTAATATGCACAAGATTTCGAGGCAAAACTATGGAGCCATTGATGGGCCAGTTGCCGTCTACTAGAGTCACACAGAATTACCCTTTCCAAATTTGTGGAACTGATTTTGGAGGGCCATTCCTTATTTCGTCTAAAATCGGCCGCGGGAATCGCATTTCAAAATGTTATTTATGTATTTTCGTTTGTTTTTGTACTAAAGCAGTTCATTTAGAGATTGTTAGTGATTTAAGTAGCAACGCCTTTATTTCCTGCCTCCGCAGATTTATTTCACGTAGAGGAAAACCGAGTCAGATATTGTGCGATAATGCAACTAATTTTGTGGGTGCCAATAATGAATTAAAAAAAGCATTGCAGTCAAGCATTAATTCAATATATAATTTTACAGCAGAGGAAGGCATTAAGTTTATTTTTAATCCCCCTTATTCCCCTACTTTTGGCGGGCTATGGGAAGCAGGTATAAAAAGCGCAAAGTTTCATCTTAAAAGAGTTGTAGGTAATGCAAGTTTGACGTTCGAGGAGTTGAGTACGCTTTGTACACAAATAGAAGCTGTCCTCAACTCCCGACCCATAACTCCTCTATCTTGTAACCCCAATGACCTCTCTCCCCTTTCCCCAGGGCACTTCCTGATCGGCCGTCCACTGACATCATTGCCGTCGCCTCCTGCTGCTACAGAGAAAAAAATTAAAACCAGATACCAATTGATAGAATCCTTAAGAGAAAGTTTCTGGAAGAGGTGGCATAATGAATACCTATCAGAACTTCAGAAGAGAACGAAATGGCGCTCGCCTTCAGACCAAATAAAAGAAGGATCTATGGTCGTTTTCAAGGAGGATAACCTGCCGCCCATGAAATGGCGAATAGGAAGAGTGCACCGGTTATACCCTGGCAAAGATGGGATCTGCCGGGTTGCGGATTTTATAACAGTCAAGGGACTTCAAAGACGCGCATTAAATAAAGTGTGCCTCCTGCCACACGAAAATTCATTGGAAGAATCCTCGAGCCATGAAGACAACGCGGCTGTCTCTTCAGCTCCTTCCAACGGCCCCCCAGGATGTCTACGACGCTAAAGAGCTCAGGCGCGGGGCAGCGGGGCGGCGTGCGTCTAGTGGCGGCGCAAGCGACGGCGGCGGGGAGGCGCGGGAGCGGGGTACCGCGGCTCGCGGCTCGACGGCCCGCGGCCGGCACTCATCAAATCGCGAGCGTCGGCGACAGTCGTTTTCTTTGTTTATTTTAAATTATTAATACCTATGTACTTAAAGTTCGCATACATCTTTTTCTGTATTATCATAACGAAGTAATACATCATCAACCTCGAGCAAGTTGTTTTCTTTGTCCAATCCGAGACAAACATAAATAGAAAAAAATTAGCTTTAATTTGATATATGATTCATAAATGTGCGTTATGAACGTAAAAATGAATCGAAATCATACCTGTTTGCACCAGGCTGCCAAGATGTTGCGGCCAGGTGAAAAGCGGCAACCGTGATTTTTTTGAAATTTTATATCATTTGACGTGATGTAGACTACATTTTATTCAAAAAACAAGTGAACGAATTTTTTTCCCAAAAACCGATTAGAAAAATTTTAATTAAACATGCTTGCGGCCAAATTTTGACTTGCAACCTAGTCGATATATATTCTCCTAATTATAAATATACATAAAAATTCGGTTTTCAGCAAAAAACGATGAACGCACTAATCCTATATTTATAATTTTTAAAAGCCAGCAACCCTTATTTGCGGCGGGATTTAATTAGGCAACCATATATGATAATAAATAGAAAAAAATTAGCTTTAATTTGATATTTGATTCATAAATGTGCGTTATGAACGTAAAAATGAATCGAAATCATACCTGTTTGCACCAGGCTGCCAAGATGTTGCGGCCAGGTGAAAAGCGGCAACCGTGATTTTTTAGAATTTTTATATCATTTGACGTGATGTAGACTACATTTTATTCAAAAAACAAGTGAACGAATTTTTTTCCCAAAAATCGATTAGAAAAATTTTAATTAAACATGCTTGCGGCCAAATTTGGACTGGCAACCTAGTCGATATATATTCTCCTAATTATAAATATACATAAAAATTCGGTTTTCAGCAAAAAACCGATGAACGCACTGATCCTGCGGTGGGATCTTAGACTATTAGGGCTGATTTTTCAATCCTTGGTTAAAACTTATTCGTCGAATAATGTATAAAACTACTATTTTAAAAACGTATTCTAATTGCCCGTATTTGACAGTTTATAGGTGACATTTTAATATTATCGTGTAATACTTTATTGGACGGATAAGTTTTATCCAAGCATTGAAAAATCGGCCCTTAAAAGAAAAAATCACGGTTCAAATTATTTCGCTGAATGAAGATAATGAATAAACTTTTGATATAAATCTCAAATTGCCCTTTTTCAAGTTATAAACAGGTATGCATTTGACCTCAATCCGAGGCACTAAGCACTAGGCAGGTATGAGGTCATCCGAGACGCCCTTCCTTTTATCTCGCACGAATCTAACGATATATAGCCACTTGATTAACATATTCCTAAAGACATCTTGAAATATCGCATGCGAACTCTCATAGAACGTCGTAGAAGGAATAATGTAAAACTTTCAGTACATTATCTTATAAATTTATTGGTGCCTTGCATGTGCACGGAATCTAAAACGAAACGTGAAAGATGAAAGCTCCTCTTGAGTTTTTAATTCACGTGAGCTCGAAAGAGATTTTATTTTTTGAGAAAGTCTTTAAACAAAACTTTCTTGGGAAGTTCAAAATTACTCTATACATATGTTGCTAAAGGATCTACCACTTCAGTATTTACTATTTACCTTTACGATAACGAACACTGTACTTAGCTGAAAGCCTTTCAACTTTAACTCTAATTCTTTCCTTGAAACGAACGTCTCAACCCTGTATATGAATTCGACTTTTTCAACACTGGACGTTCTACAAAAAATCAAAACGGTTTTTTAAATAATTTCTCCATTATGGCCAATGTTCGAAAAGATGTACCAGAGAGCTCTGCTTACGTTGGTTCTGGCCACTTAATAATAGGCAGACAGCTTTTCACAGTCGTTTAAGCTTTTAGGAATAAATGCACGAGCAAATGAGGGTCGTATTAGAGGGACTAACAGGCACTTCTGCTAGGATTTAGGTGGCATAATTTTATGTTTCATAAGAGAGACATGTCACGACTGACGTGAGGCTTGGAGGTTGTTTACAAACATACAAATTAATACTTTTTCGTCTTAAGAAAGGTGATGTCCAAAAAATGACCCAGAATCGACAGGAATGAAATATATACCAATGGATTGATAATTAAATATAACATAATGTAGCTAAAGCGGTTACCCAGAAATCGTTATAGTATAGGAGCTAGGAGCAAAATAAAATAAGTAAGAAATTCGTTTAAAACACAAGTTTACGTCATGTTGTAGATTAATATGACGTTGTAATACCTAATGTTGTATCAGTTGTGTTATACATGATAATTATCATCAACACATTTTAAAAACAACAGCAACATAATAACATCATGTTCAATCACAACTTAACAAAGACTCCGTTATTCGTAGTTTTTTCTTTTGGCTCAATATACTACAATTGCTTTAGTACTGTATGTTTTATTGGTACCTAATTCTAAATAAAAATAATAATAGGTATAGCATAGGAGATAATCTGAATCAAACGATTTATGAAACGAATACAGTGCAAAACCGGACCGATCTTTTACCGACGACTTTTGGCATGAAAAACGGACACGAATTGCTTATTGGAATGTAAGCCAGCAATTCACATACCTCGGCAGTATTGTGTCTAATTCCGGTGGAACCGAAGAGGACATCACTTCGAGAATCGCCAAAGCAAGGGCAACCTTCGCGCAGCTACGACCCATATGGCAATCGGAGAAGCTAACGCGTGGAGTGAAATTTAAAATATTTCGCTCCAACGTAAAGAGTGTCCTTTTATATGGGAGTGAAACGTGGAGGGTGACCAAAGACATCACGCATAGACTTCAGGTCTTCGTCAACCGATGCCTCCGCCAAATACTGCGAATCCACTGGCCAGACAAGATATCCAACGACAATCTATTGGAACGCTGCCATGAAACTCCTATATCCCGTCAAATCTTACGTCGAAAATGGACTTGGATCGGCCACACCCTCAGAAGGAATACTTCACATATACCTAGGCAAGCCCTGGAATGGACTCCGCAAGGAAAAAGGAAGCGTGGCCGTCCTAGGCAATCCTGGCAACGATCGGTGGCGGCGGAGGCTAGGGCGATTGGGTTGACGTGGCAGGAGGTGAAGAGCGTAGCCCAAGACAGAACGCGATGGCGGCGCACTGTGGACGCCCTCTGCCCCACATAGGGGCCACAGGACATTAAGTCAAGTCATAGGAGATAAGGTCCAATAAAACTGAATAAAAAATCGTTTGAAAATAATCATGTTGTGGATGAGATTATCGTTGTTATTATAATTTTAATTTTTAATTAATTAATTGTTTTTGCTTGTACATTCATGTGTTATACAAGTTGTTGTAGATTCGAATGTAGTCGTTATTATAGGTAAATATAATACTATTAAAACTTATCAAAATAAGACTTAATTATAAAAATAAATGAATAACAACTATATTCTTATCTACAACATAAGGTGCTTTTATTATTTTGAAACGATTTTTACTTTGTTTTTTTGTCGCTTAGCTCCTGCACTATACAGTTTCTTTTTTTTTCAATAGATATCCATAGAATTACCAATAATACATATAGTACTATAGCAATTGTTGTATCTATGAGCCAAAAGAAAAAAAACTATAACAATCAGAGTTTTTGTTACGTTGTGTTGCAACGTTTTTGTTACGTTGCTGTTGCTTGTAAAAGATGATGATTATCATTTGTAAAACAAGTGATACAACATTATAACAACATCATATTAAGCCATAACATAACATAAACTTATTTATATTATTTTTTTAACTAATTTCTTAGTTATTTTGTTTTGCTCCTAGCTCCTATACTATAACGATTTCAGAGTTGCCCCCTTGGTAACATTATATTACAATCCAATGCCAATCCATTGGTACACATTTCATTCCTGTCGATTCTGGGTTTTCGGTTCATACATTTTTGGACATGTCCTTTGCATCGCAAACGGGGTTTTGTACAACTGTTTCTAACTTGCACAATATACGAGTATATTATTGCTTTTGGTTTACAATTTTCTGTACATAAACGCGTTTCACGCAACTTTTTTGTTTGAATGAATAACTCAAACACTAATCACATGCGCATTTCAAATTCAACCCTATTACCTTGCGAAACACCTAGCCCGCTATATTATCCATAATCTAGCGAAACTTCGCAAACTACGATCCATTCTAATAAAAGCATTAACCATATTCTCACACGACGGTAACGTACCATAACGAGCACTAACTTGTATAACAACATAGTGTTGGACTTTGGCACACGTAGGTAACTGACTTCTCACAGCTTATGTAGGTAGGTAGCTACTTATGCTGCATTTATAGATGGTGATTCATCTGATTTCAATGGACAAAAACGAGTCTGAAGCACGTGCGAAATGCAGAAGGTAGACAAAGAAATTTTCGCTCACTTCGAGCTGATTTGAAAATGTTATTGTAGGTACCTAAATTCTAGATCTTTGCATATAATTTTTATATAGAGTTGGAATTTGTATTCTGAAAACACGACAGTCGTTTAGCTACGAAAAACTGCATCAATGTTTTAGTCATTTTGACGAAATTAGCGCATAATTTTTCTAACAAATAAAGAAATGCCAACCCTTTATTTTGTCTTTGATCAGTGCTCAAGATTATTGATATGACCTGATCTCTTTACTTTCCATATGCAAGAAGTACAAGTTAACATGGTGTGAACAGCCCTGTCACCTTGTACCAAACAAATATTGGAGTGGCGCTAATCTACCATCAAGAATTCAAGACTAAAAAGTAGCTTTGAAGTACTACTAATTACAACCACTGTTTGGCTCAAAGCCAGCAACTACACAATGGAAATTACCATTAAATACGTCTAAATACGAATCATATACTTGCAAGCAAAAACATATGTTCAAAAAATTCATTTACCCTTTTATAATGCCACTATACAGCTTAAAACTTCCATAAAATATGATCTAAATATAATAAGAAATAAAACACGTGATTTTATTTTTAGAATTCTATTAATGATACTACCTATAAGCGCTATTAGCTATTAGGCTTAATCGCAAGGTACGTAAAGCTGGCGATGAAAAATTAGCGAAATTAAAAAAAAACAACACCAGAATTTGTTGCTTATTTGTTGCTAATTAGTTGCTATAATGACGATTTTGTTGCTCAACCCGTTCGCTGAAAATCAGCAACAGTTCTAGCTTAACATTAAGGTAGCGTGAAGAAATCGTAAAAAGGGATGGATCGTTGCAAAAATGCAGGTGAATTTGTTGCTAATTTGTTGCTGCATAAAAACAGTAAAAATTTTGAATTTTTTTCATTGGCGCCAAAAATAACACTGGCCACGTCAACTTAAGTGTCGATTTTCGGTAGTGAAACATAAAAAAAAATTTGTTGCTCCTCACATCGTTCACTGGCACAGTGTACAGAGGCAGCAACAAAATAGAAACCGGAAGTAGAGTTAATTTTGAAACCGGTTTGCTAGAAATTCGTCCACGCCAGCTTAACTGTCAATTTTCGGTAGTTAAACATAAAAAAAAAATTTGTTGCTCCTCACATCGTTCACTGGCACAGTGTACAGAGCCAGCAACAAAATAGAAACCGGAAGTAGAGTTAATTTTGAAACCGGTTTGCCAGAAAATCGTCCACGCCAGCTTAACTGTCGATTTTCGGTAGTGAAACATAAAAAAAAATTTGTTGCTCCTCACATCGTTCACTGGCACAGTGTACAGAGCCAGCAACAAAATAGAAACCGGAAGTAGAGTTAATTTTGAAACCGGTTTGCTAGAAATTCGTCCACGCCAGCTTAACTGTCAATTTTCGGTAGTTAAACATAAAAAAAAAATTTGTTGCTCCTCACATCGTTCACTGGCACAGTGTACAGAGCCAGCAACAAAATAGAAACCGGAAGTAGAGTTAATTTTGAAACCGGTTTGCCAGAAAATCGTCCACGCCAGCTTAACTGTCGATTTTCGGTAGTGAAACATAAAAAAAAATTTGTTGCTCCTCACATCGTTCACTGGCACAGTGTACAGAGCCAGCAACAAAATAGAAACCGGAAGTAGAGTTAATTTTGAAACCGGTTTGCCAGAAAATCGTCCACGCCAGCTTAACTGTCGATTTTCGGTAGTGAAACATAAAAAAAAATTGTTGCTCCTCACATCGTTCACTGGCACAGTGTACAGAGCCAGCAACAAAATAGAAACCGGAAGTAGAGTTAATTTTGAAACCGGTTTGCTAGAAAATCATCCACGCCAGCTTAACTGTCGATTTTCGGTAGTTAAACATAAAAAAAAAATTGTTGCTCCCCACATCGTTCACTGGCACAGTGTACAGAGCCAGCAACAAAATAGAAACCGGAAGTAGAGTTAATTTTGAAACCGGTTTGCTAGAAATTCGTCCACGCCAGCTTAACTGTCAATTTTCGGTAGTTTAACATAAAAAAAAATTTGTTGCTCCTCACATCGTTCACTGGCACAGTGTACAGAGCCAGCAACAAAATAGAAACCGGAAGTAGAGTTAATTTTGAAACCGGTTTGCTAGAAAATCGTCCACGCCAGCTTAACTGTCGATTTTCGGTAGTGAAACATAAAAAAAAATTTGTTGCTCCTCACATCGTTCACTGGCACAGTGTACAGAGCCAGCAACAAAATAGAAACCGGAAGTAGAGTTAATTTTGAAACCGGTTTGCTAGAAATTCGTCCACGCCAGCTTAACTGTCAATTTTTGGTAGTTAAACATAAAAAAAAATTTGTTGCTCCTCACATCGTTCACTGGCACAGTGTACAGAGCCAGCAATAAAATAGAAACCGGAAGTAGAGTTAATTTTGAAACCAGTTTGCTAGAAAATCGTCCACGCCAGCTTAACTGTCGATTTTCGGTAGTGAAACATAAAAAAAAAAATTTTTGCTCCTCACATCGTTCACTGGCACAGTGTACAGAGCCAGCAACAAAATAGAAACCGGAAGTAGAGTTAATTTTGAAACCGGTTTGCTAGAAATTCGTCCACGCCAGCTTAACTGTCAATTTTCGGTAGTTAAACATAAAAAAAAATTTGTTGCTCCTCACATCGTTCACTGGCACAGTGTACAGAGCCAGCAACAAAATAAAAACCGGAAGTAGAGTTAATAAATTGACGAATTTCTAGCAAACCGGTTTCAAAATTAACTCTACTTCCGGTTTCTATTTTGTTGCTGGCTCTGTACACTGTGCCAGTGAACGATGTGAGGAGCAACAAATTTTTTTTTTATGTTTAACTACCAAAAATTGACAGTTAAGCTGGCGTGGACGAATTTCTAGCAAACCGGTTTTAAAATTAACTCTACTTCCGGTTTCTATTTTGTTGCTGGCTCTGTACACTGTGCCAGTGAACGATGTGAGGAGCAACAAATTTTTTTTTATGTTTATCTACCGAAAATTGACAGTTAAGCTGGCGTGGACGAATTTCTAGCAAACCGGTTTCAAAATTAACTCTACTTCCGGTTTCTATTTTGTTGCTGGCTCTGTACACTGTGCCAGTGAACGATGTGAGGAGCAACAAATTTTTTTTTATGTTTAACACCGAAAATTGACAGTTAAGCTGGCGTGGACGAATTTCTAGCAAACCGGTTTCAAAATTAACTCTACTTCCGGTTTCTATTTTGTGGCTGGCTCTGTACACTGTGCCAGTGAACGATGTGAGGAGCAACAAATTTTTTTTTATGTTTCACTACCGAAAATCGACAATTAAGTTGACGTGGCCAGTGTTATTTTTGGCGCCAATGAAAAAAATTCAAAATTTTCACTGTTTTTATGCAGCAACAAATTAGCAACAAATTCACCTGCATTTTTGCAACGATCCATCCCTTTTTCCGATTTCTTCACGCTACCTTAACGTTAAGCTAGAACTGTTGCTGATTTTCAGCGAACGGGTTGAGCAACAAAATCGTCATTATAGCAACTAATTAGCAACAAATAAGCAACAAATTCTGGTGTTGTTTTTTTTTAATTTCGCTAATTTTTCATCGCCAGCTTTACGTACCTTTAATCGCACGTGGCAGACATACTTTGTAGCGAGATTCTTGACCATTATCGATTGCAATAATACAAATACTGATAAAAGTATCAACAACGTAATTGTTGAATTTCTAATAATTGCCTAACTAGGTACTTACTTACTTACGTACATTGAACAAAAAATTAACAAATGAGCAAGTGCAAAGATGCTACACTATTGTCTCCTGTCTGTATAAAAATTAAAAATACATTTTTTGCGTATCAAGACAATATTCGTTACTAAAGTTATATAGATTAACAACAACAGGCTTCCATAAAAATGTATGGTTATCCACCAGTACTTATATCAAAAAAACAAAAATAGAATGCATAAAATAGTATCTATACATAGTGACGTCATATAATAAAGAAGTGGGTCGAATTGAACTCATAAGATTTAATGACGAACATACATCGTGACAGGTGGAGTTAATTAATAAAAACCTATCGACAGAATGCGGACGATGGCATGTTCAATTTTATGACTGTTGAAATTTGGGTGATATGAAAATATATTTCAAGTATCAAAACCTTTCCAACCAACCAAATGAAATCAGAAAAATGAGACCAATTTCTTGGATAAGTTCTTGAAAGACTAAGGGAAATCTGCGGTTGTCAATTCGGAAAATTAAAAAAGAGTATATACATAGTTTTAAAATATACATTTAAAACAACTTTACGCCTTTGTTGCAACCTTGAAAAACAAAACAAAACGTCCATATCCTATTACAAGGGGAAGGGATTGATTAAAACCTTGCTAACCCTGAGCAATCAACTATCTTCATTTCAAATTACATTAAAATCAGTGTAAGGGTTTATCTTTGAAAGCGTAACAGGCACACGAACAAACAGACTTCCGCATATAATATTCCTATGGATAATCAAAGATAGAAACAATATTATTATTATAGAGATAACGTATCACAGTATAGCAGAACCGATGATCGTTTTGCTAGATAACAAATGAACAATTTATACCCATTTTGTTTACAATACTTATTATTGTTATTTTAATTGTTTGTGCAATTTTCATATTTACTTATATATACGGATGAAGGTGTAAGCTGATTATAATATTAATTTAACCTGGTATAGGTACCTTTTACGGTGCATTTAATTAAAACGAGCAAATGCTTTTTCTAACCCCACTATGTCAAATTCTTTTTGTGTAAACAGGTCTAGTACATTATTTCGTTGTTCTTTGTGCGTTCGAAAAGATTCTATGCAATGATCTAATACTGAACAACACTGAACACGAGTTTTCGTTTACACTAAAAGATCACGAAAGAATGCTCTTGCTCTAACTCTAGCTTTATTTTCGTTTGGTCTAAATGCACCGTTAAACACTGACATGAAACATTGCATTTATTGCATTTAATTCAAGAATAGACATATCAAATAAAAACTGTACAACATGAAAATTAAATTAAAGCAATTTCACATGAACAAAGGCCGTAACTATTTATTATGTAATTTGCATTCAAAATTTCGGTCGTTGTAGTTTGGCTCAGTTTAATTAATGCTACTAATATTAAACATACATTGGTATTTGAATAATGAATGGTCTAGCAAAACCGGCTATGCATATTTGGATGAGATTTGCTAAATTTTATGTAATAACGATTACTTAATATTGCTTGTTGTTAAAAATATTTATCGAATTTTTCTTCCACTTGAAAAAAACTAAGATTGTTGTTAGAATAATTCTTATGATTGTAGATTCTGCACATTAAACGCTATTGTAGGAATTTTATAGCCATTTTTCTCGTAATTCATGGGAATTATATGTCCATTTTTAAATAGTTAGATCTTGTATATAAATACACGTTATTTTCCAAATCAAGTCAACTACACCACGGTCAAATACACCAAAAATGTTTCATACAAAAACAGATTAGGTTTACGTTGACCAATCTATACACATTACACAATTACCAACACATGTGTTGCTATCGTTATCAGCCGAGTAAAACACATTATTTTTTAATCAGCGAGTCTATCGTAGTGTTGCCCAAATTCAGTCTTGGTCTTGCAGTCTTGGTCTTGTTCTTGCGTTTTTGCAAGACCAAGACCAAGAACAAGACCGCGTATTTTTAGCAAGACCAAGACCAAGACTGACCGTGCAAGACTTGAGCAAGAACAAGACATAGCCTGCAAGACTCTTGCGTCTTGCAGCTAGGACTTAGCGCTATTTCACTGAGTAGTTAGGTGTAACAGTTCGGTGTATAGGTAGGTACGCTTAGGAATTCTATGAGACGCAAAAAACTGTATCAAAGAATATGAAAAACTGGACCTATGCGCATTACGACTAATACCATAAACATAGACTATTAAAATCAAACTGAGTGCATGCATAGTTATGTTTTAACCATCGGCACTTTGATAATGCGGCATCAAAGGTTTTGTACTTACTTCTCAAAGAAATTTGCCGCTTTTCGGAAGAACATGGTTATGATACACGCGCCGGCGGCTTCTTTTGAAATCTAAAACAATCGTTGCCGCCACGCCGAAATCATAACATTTGACACTATTTGATTGCCGCCATAGGGCGTAGGCTTGGCGTAGGTATACTCATGCAAAATAATTTCGAATTTTTTTAAGAGTACCTACAGGTGTTCCAAAGAGTAAATAAGTTTCAGAGTGCTTAGAATGAAAATGAATACATTATACTGATCACGCAAGTAGTATGTATTATGATTAGGATAAAATGGTAAGGATAGGTAGTAGATGTCATATTAATTCATTCTAGTAAGTATATATTATAATATTGATTACTTATATGGTTTTAAACTAATAACTTAGGTACTATTATTGTACATTTAGTCATTATATTTCTTAAGTTTTTACAAGAAAAAATAGCAAAAAAGTGTTCAAATATCACCCGTTTAATAAATATTGTAGCCACTTTTAAATATATGTACTTGAAACGTGTAAAAAAATTCTACAAAACTAATAAAATAATATAAAAAGCGTAGGTACTTACCTACTAATAAAATAAAAAGCCTGCGATAAGAGTTTTGTATTACTTACCAGCCCGAATATCTCTGAGAGAGATGATGAGAGTAAGTATTTACTAGCTGTGCCCGCGACTTCGTCCACGAGGAATAGTTCAATCTCTTTCTAGACAGATAAGTATTGTTCTTTAAAATACAGTCAAGTTATTGTAATTAATTTGTTTTTTTACATGTTTTAGCAAATGTAAGCTTATAAATCATAAATGTTTATTAAGAAACAGTTACTTCCATGGAAAACGACATATAGGTCAGTTGATTTTTCGAATTTCTTATCAAATCTTCAGTTATTTATTAATCTGCTTGATCTTTACTATGGCTATGTTAATTCAAGCTCACAATGTTCCAATTCTAATACGTTTTTCTAAGATTTAAAGTAAACTTTAATAAATAGTAATAGACTATAATAGGTAATTGCAAGACTTGCAAGACTCTTGCTGCAAGACCAAGACCAAGACCAAGACTGGGAGCGCAAGACCAAGACCAAGACCAAGACCAGGTGTATTGGCGCAAGACCAAGACCAAGACTGGTTAAGTCTCGTCTTGTTCTTGCATTTGGGCAACACTAGTCTATCGTAATACATAGTTAAATTACAAACAAATATTAAAATGCTTGGAAATTTAAGTTATTTGAAACTTATATTGGAACAGCTATATTTAATAATTTATAAATTTATAGCTATATTCTTTAGTTAATCTTCTATTTCTCAAAGGGTTCTAAAACATTATTTTCATAATATGATAAAAGACTCCAAGAAAAGGAACAAATATAGCAATTTGTAACATATCAGTTTAACAATAAATTTACAGTTAAATTTAAACTTATTGTCAACAAAGAGAAGTGGGCTAAAATGTTCGAGTACGATATACAATCTATATCACTGATTCTTTTAAACGGCAAATAGGTCAGTGGCCTTCATTGCCCTGACAGACGGAGACAAATTAAGTCCCTGATGGGACAGAACCCTTTTCTCGTGGAACTATTGTATTCCAGATCCCATTTAACATTATGAATGCGAAGGTCTGGCGATACGTCGATGTTTTGTGACTTCTTTTGTATGATATTTCCAAAATACTTAATGAATACCACCTACGGACGTACACCTACAGCATATAATACGGACCGTTCTCAAAAAATTTCCAAGATATATTTAGTCATAATTTAAATTTACCTACTCTTATAATTAAAAACACAAGGAACAATGCTATACTATTCGTATTGCAACAACGCCAAGCAAATAGATTATATGAGATTTGTTATTGGATTTAAACACGTTGTAAATCCCTAAAAGCAATTCGAAGAGAAGGGATATGTTGATAGTTTTGTTGCGAATAACAACATTTTCCCTAATAACAACAAATAACTTAAAACTATAAGCAATTTTATTGTATCTAATATAAAGCTATCAGAATCATAGCAAAATGTTACAATGCAATCTTACTCAATATGAAATCGATGTCTTGTTTATTCTCATCTACTTCCCTTGGCATATTACTCCACTCCTTTTCATAAGTTCACTTGTTTTCATTTATTTCACAGAGTCCTTTTACCTCTAACAAATCTGCCAATTTGGTTATATCACGCCAAGTCACGACGCTAACCTACCAGTAGGCGTAGTCTCGACACATTAGTCGGTAATTATCGACAACTAATTTATAGTCCCGTCTTCAGCAATGAAAATGATGTCGCTTAATACCTCTCCCTAATTTGATGGAAGTATACAATGGATACATATTTGTTTATAATTTTTATTCTTCACAAAACTTTCCGTAATGCGTCAAAATATTTATATAATACTAGCCTTGTAGTAATGCATTTTTATCTAAATTAATAACATCATTATTTCAATTCCGTAGATATATGAAAAATAAATAAAATATAGATTTCATGGATTTGGAAAATCATTTCTTTGCAACACATTCGAATATTGTCAAAACAAATTATTCTTTGACATTGTCAATCGTTATGATACCGACGTTTGATCTCGACAAGATCTCGAAGGCCTTTCTCCCATTACGCTACCGGTAGCGTAATGGGAGAAGGATACCGGATCCTACACGTCCGCGACTAGTTTAATTGGTCGCTTTTGCGTCGCGTTTCGCGCGTATCTCTTCGGTAGAAAGATAAAAAATTCTTATCATCATGTTGTAGTTCTCGTGCGGCTATAAAAACTCTACAATTGATGTTTCTTTCAATATATGGATGAATCCAGTACCTACTTCCTACTTTTACGTCGTCACTGGAATCGCTCGACATAGCGTCCGTCTACAAAAACGAGGCACAATAATGATGAATTTAGTCATTTTTCGTCATATTATATGCGAGCATCGGGTAGCGAGCAAATATCTAACTAGTATTCTACTCGAGTATCGTATTCTAGAAGTATCGTAATGGGAGAAGGGCCTTACGGTTTGTGTGGGTTTGTAGATACGGTTGATAATGTCGGAAAAATAAATAGATTATTATAATTTTATAATAAAAAAGATATTTCACACTTCCGATGCTACATGATTTAACGCAATATTGTTTTCTCTTATTTAATGTTATTGCAATTAAAATAAAATAAACAAATAATGTTTTATTTTTAAGATGGTTTCAAAATTTTATTGAAAATGTTAAGAAGCCTCTTATATTATATTAAATAAATATTAAAATATGTAGTGTACTGCTGTCTGCATTTATTCAGCCTAAATAATTGCATTCATATTCGATTAATTTCTTTCTGAACTTCTAGGATAATAAAATTATACAGATGAATACAAATAAAAAACGATCGAATTAAGAAAAAAATTTATTAGAAAAATTTAATTTAACAGTTTATAATAGCGTAGTTGAAAATTTGGCTCAAAACCATCATCTCTCATCAACATAATTCTAGTAACTTGTTCATCTGTAACTTATAAAATTTATAGATAAATATTTATATTTAACACATAAATAACTACCCGTGAACCGCTAAATCAATTGCATATATTCATCCTTTGCTTATTAACTGTAATAAAATATACAATGATGCACATAATATAATATATGTAATAATACAAGCTAAAAATACAAGTGATACGAATTATCCGTTCCGTCCTTAGTTTTAGTTCCGTCCGTTTCTATAATGTCTTAAAGATTTTTCGAAAGGCTTCGAATTGAGCAGAATTATCTTGTAGAGCTTTTAGAGTCTTTTGATTAGAATTTTATTGCACTTCACAAATAACAAAATATTACTAAACTAAATCTAATAGCTTTAACTATATAAAAACATAACGCATATTGATATTTTCTTAGGATATTTGTTATCCCATAGATTTATAGGATTTTTAAGAACATAATTAAAAATTATCCTCTTGAAAACACAAAATTTATATTTATTTTGATAGAAATATTATTTTGATTGATTGATGTCACAGGTCAAAAAAGTTAATAAGAAGATTGCCATACATGGAATTTTGGATTCCATGAATATGTAATAAATAAAACATTAATTAAACGATTGATATAAAAAAATATCGAATTTGATTAAAATTAAATTAACTGCCATGTTTTTTGTGCATAACATGTGCTTTTTTCATATGCAATTGTATTTGTAATAATGCGAAAAAATTATGTAACTAATTTTAATTTACTATATATTCCATAATATCAAGGTAAATTTCTTGGAAAAACAACACTAAATTTTTTAGGTCCATACTATAGTTACTGAAAATCGTTAGTTACCGACCGATTTCGGTCGAGATCGATGTCGACTGATGTGTCGAGACTACGCCTACTGCTCCCACAATACAATACAAAAAGCGCTCGATTGCCACTCTTGACATATAGTCCGTGTGAACCCAATGCACCTTATAAAACTGCGGATCGATTGTGCCAAGTGTCGTGAATGGCCTTTGTATCATATCGATTACCGTTACCGATATAATGTATAATGTTCTCAGGTTGCAGCTAACGTATAGCTACTTCTATCATCTTTCGACCTTTTAATGCTTGTCCTTACGCTCATGTGAAACGCATTTTTTTATAATCTATTCAGGACGAATCTTATGCTTTGTCGCTGCATTTCTCAATTCTAAAGAGACATGACAATTTATGGATGCAGTAAGAAAAGATTAACTGGACAATTTTACTACTATGATTGCAAAAACTATAGTTGTTAGTAGTTAAATGATACAACGTTTTATAAAAATAAATGCTTATTAGACGATTACGTTTCAATTAATAATGTGGATTTAATGAATGAACATATTAGCAAACATGCATAATACGAACAGCATAACTTATTGGAATTACATAGCAAAAAAAAAATAGCAGAATAACCTCAAAATTAATTACCATAAATTAAACTCCCAATATATTAAAATTTACTTTAAGTGTCAACGCAAAAACCTTGGAAGTGCCAAAGCCATTTAAAATACGCACAGTAAGTCGAAATGTGAATAGATTTGGCAAACAAATGGGATCACTCCGGGACTAAAGTGGCTTATCCTTTACATTAGTTTTTGGCAAGCCTAGAATTTAAAAACAGGCCGTTATTTTTGCTGATAAAATGTGGGCATAAAACGCTCCTAAAATGCGCAGCAGATTGAGATAAAAAGTTTATGGCTGTGAAACAAACCAGTATTTCCGTACTGATTCATTTTCTAATCTTCCTAAGGCTCAATATTAAACATTTTTGAGCATTCCAAAAACTTCATGAAAACCTATCAGCAACAGCTTGCATTCACATTGTATCATGTACGCCACAGCTTTAATTAGTGACGTCATACTGCAGCTTTGTAACTTTCGAGTCTCGGGTTTCACGGAAACGTCTATTAAGAGGGGTCAAGCCCAATCTAATTAGTCTGGGGCATGGTGAAACTAAATTAATCCTGATCGGAAAGCTCAATCCTGAATACGAAACAGTAGTTGAATTTATGTCTGTGAATGCTACAGTAAATGTAACAGAGGAAGAAATTAAAGGTATACTCGTTTAAATACATTATAACTATAATTTAAATTTTATATTAGTAAAGAAATCTATAAACAGGTACTATAAATTGAATAAATTTAAACAAAAAAAAAGTGCGGAAGATGCGAACACTAGAATCATTTTGATTCTGACCCAAGTGAAATTATTCTGCGCACGCGACCGTGACTTTGATACTATCGCTTGACATTTTTTTTAAGTTTAATTTTATTGCCAGTTCAAACTGACTCTCACATACTGGCCACTACCTACACAGACAGACAAAACTTTTAGGTACTTCACAAAAGTATTTCTCGTAGAGTTATCATCATGCACCACTTACAACTAACTCATCTATCTACGAGTGATATGTTGCATTGTAATACAAATTCAAAGCACGTACCACTTTCATGCACTTGACAAAAAAGCGTCGTGCGTCACTCGTGCGTAACACGTTTTGACGTCTGCCGAACGCATTCTTCTACTTATTATTATATCTAGTTCCCAAGACCTATTTCTGTTTAGATCACCTAGCAATGATCGGAATGTAGTTTAGATTATAGCTACAATTGAAATACACGATATTTTTTTTAAATTATTCCTTAAATTTTCCCTGCCCAGAATTATGGAAAACCCTCGAAAAGACATCTTATAATTCTTACTAAGATGCTTTGATAAGACTTCCAATTTTCTTAAAATCTTTAAACGGCCGCCAGAACCATATTTTTATCTAAATTCTAAACCTATCCATAAAACTAGGCCTAGGTTAAATTAACTAGTGTTAATTGCATGGTTAGAATTAACTGACTAACGACTAGATACAGGGATATTATTCAATGTCAGATCACGTGAAGCACATCATGTCTAGTGACCATAAAATTTGCTTTGTCAACATTTAATTGCAAGGTACATAGATACTACTACTGTTACTGAATGATTATAGTAGTGTTTATGTTTGCAACTAGTTACTAGCTGTTGCCCGCAGCTTTACCCGCAGCATCGGTCATGAAGATAAATTGTCATGGTCCATTATCTGTACAGTATAACTTTCATCCCCTTGGGGGTCGTATTTTATCAAAATCCTTACTTAGCTGATGACTACATCATAATGGCTATCAACATGCCAAATTTCGGCCCAATAGGATAGAGGATAAGTTTTGGATAAGTCACTTTTACGTTTTATAAATTAAAAGAAAAAGTTTAATTAAATAGGTACTGGGAAAATAATGCAGTCTTACTGTCCTGGCTACGAAGTAATTCTACAGAATTCACAAGTTCTTGAAAGCTGACCAGAATAGCAATAGGCAATAGACCTTATCAGATCGAAGGACGTGAAAATGTCAAAGGACAAAGGGTTCAAATAACTTCTACGCGCACCTACAATCACGCTAGTTAGGTGTAATTATTCTAATGTCTATAATTAACTCCTTTTTGGCACAATGTGTGACACAACTAGTAGTAGAATAAGTAGTTACAGTACTCCCAAACTGATAATGCGCATAGAAAAATTCGTCTCTGTTCGGCAACTGTCATATTTCCCGAGCCTCCGAAGACGATATGTATATAGAGTGGTTAAATGTATTTTCTTCATACATAGTTTATTATAATTATGAGTTTTATTGTGATTTTATGGTAAAAGAGATAATTTGTTTCGATAATTCAATGTAAGTTAATAGCGAGGATAAGCCACACGATTGCGAATATATATTTGTTGTATTGATTTACTTGGAAAATTCTATGCTTAGAACTATTAAAGTGAACTATTAAACTGAAGCTGGCGTGATGATGGATGTATGTAGGGTTGCCAACACTTCATCATCAAAATATAGTATTTTCCAAAGTAAGGTGTAAAAAATATAGTACATTTAAAAAAAAATATAGTATTTTATGGGAAAAACAAAAAAAATTGACAAATATATATTTATTTTTATAAAAACTATATTTTTTTGCACTTCTTGCACTGTGTAACAGCTTTTTATTTAAAATAAAAGTGTCAAGCTTTGTCACATTCAATTTTTAAATTAATATAATAAATCAAAAGCTCATTTTTTATTAATGATACACTACAGCTTCTGTTTCTTTCTTCTCGCCACTGGTATATGCGCAATAGGTTATATGACTTAGCCATCTTAACAATTAAAAGGCGCGTTCTTATTTTTTTTTAATGAAGGATTTGTTTGTAACATTTGTCGGTGTTGAAAATATAGTATTTTTGCGTACTATATATGTTTTCAACAGTATATAGTACGTAGACCCGAAATATAGTACAATACTATAAATTATAGTACGGTTGGCAACCCTAGATGTATGGAAGGTTAAAATAAGACAAAGTTTATATTTAAAAAAAATATTTTCAAACACTAGTTTACATTTAAATTGTAGAAACTAATCATTAAAATCTCAGTCCAAAGGATTTACAGAATCACAGGGATTATCTCTATTTCTGATATCGTAGAATGATCAGAACTTTCATTATGCTTTTATTAACTTTCACTTTCCCCACTGCTATCTGCTACCTGTGAAAATAATCATTTTATCGGAAAATTCAACTTTGAAACAAAACCACAGAATACATAATAGCTAAACGCTACAGAACGGACACTCTCCGCCTCCCGCCAAAATTAAACACTTACCTCACCCCGCACGATCAGGCTATAAATGGTCCACATTAATCTACAAGGACGATACGCAACGAAGATTGACAACATTAATCAAATTGACTTAAAGTAATTTTATTATTTTGGATTTGTGATTATCCTTTTTCGTATTAAATGGTTAGATATTGTGCTGTTTACGGATGTATTTCATCAGAAAAACGCGAATTTTTTTTATGCTAGTCACAAATGTGCCAACCATAAAGCGTTAACACACACATTTGCAGTCTCTACAGTGTGTCTGTCACTGTCAAAACGATAATTTTGTATGGAGTGTCCGGGGTGTGACAAAACTAAGAAGAGTATGTAACAGCAGCTCTATATAATTCCATACAGAGATAATACGTGCGGTCACCACCAATATATAAACACGACTGACGGATTTTTGAATTTTTTGACTGACAGGCTACCGTCACCTACCGCCCGAATTGTTTTCGATTGTGTATGACTCTGAATTGACTCCTATTTCTTTCGAACAAGGTGCAAGATGCAAGTGCATTGTTTAGGGCACTTACGATTCAATGATTCGGGGTGATTCGGGTGTTTCTGGAAATACGATAATTAGCGAAGATCTGCATGCGCATTATTAATTTTGGAGTACTGTACATATATCCATTGGACAAATCGTACTCGTTAGATACATTAAAGAACTTTCATTTTCGCGTAATTTAAAAACTACTAATCGCGCTCCATCTTAGGCCACATCTTCGCTTACCAATTACCACCAGGCGAGATCGTGGTCAAGCGTTTCCCTATAGTCCTTAAAAAACTACTAATAGATCTTCTACACCTTATATCTTCGAAGGAAATCGCGTAAAACAATATGTTAAAATGGCCATTAAACTTTGAACGCGACTCGCGGGTCAATCAGTACTGAAATAGGCTACAGAATTCTTGATGACTCAACGAACAGTCTGAGAAAGGTTTGGTTATTTATTATTTACAACGGAGATAAAGCTTTGAGCGAACAAATCCATTTTGTAGAACACTTTGCTATAGGTATTTTTTGCATACATTTATTATGCATCGAGTTTTTATTGAGTTTCATCGAGTTTTGTCGTATTATTAGAAATATTATGTTGTGTACACTCACACTTCTGTTAGTTTGGTAAAACACAGATTAAATGAGCATGATTTTGGAAAGAAAGAAACAATTTACAGAAACTGTTGGAAGTAATCTACTTATTTGTATTTAAACATAAGCCCATATACAAAGGATAGACACGGAAGTATAATCCCATTTGAGCCAAACCACACCCAATAACCGGTACTAGAGAAACGACTTTGACTCAAAGAATTACGACGCCCTGCCTTTTATCTAGATCAGTATTTCGTGATTATCGACTCTCTGATTAGTCTACGGACTACACGATAAAGCGAATTCATTTAAAGTGTATCCGTGTGTTTGGAAAATTCTGTAATTTCCAGGATTTATTCCTTAATTTAAAGAGCAAATAGTGATAATATAGTTAATGTAATGGTATTTGAAACAGAACAATTTATAAGGTCTGAACGTCTGAGCAAACATTTGCAATAGGTAATAATATCAACATAATGAACTACTTTATTAATTTGTTATCTTTACCTCACGTGTGATTTTGCACGTTTTAAAGAAACCAGCGATAAGACTTTGTTTTGAGAATAATATAGAAGTGCACAGTGTGCAGTTAAAAATGTCTTTGATTATGTCTAACTGCTATCAGGATATAAAGCTTCCTTTATACGTGCGTTCATGCTTGGGAGCTCTCCTTAATCAAATCCTATTATATTAAATATTATACGCGAAAGTTTATAAGAATATATTGAATATGGATGTAGGTTTGTTACTCTTTAAAAAACCACTGAACAGATTTTGCACTTGGCAATGATGTAGCTTATGAACCAGAATAAAACAATAGCTATAGAAATGCTTTTGCGGGTTCGTCCGTAGCTTAGGTAAGACCTCGCACACATAACCTATAGGAATGCTTGGTTTTGCTGGTATAGTGAAACCGCGAGACACAGCTAGTTGTTCAATATCTTTGTCATAACCAATAAATAAAATGGAACGTATACCTTATCACGGGCACTCAGTTATTGTTTACACAGTAAACAGCTTAAAAGCCGAATACGCAATGTTTACTCGGAAACTCGATTCATCTATCTATCAAAGGAAGTAATGGCTGTCCATTACAATCGTATTTTATCTATATTATTATATTACGAACGCAATATGTATGTAGTTTATTGACGACTGACGCCGACAGTATTTTCTCTAATGTCCTCGCATAATTAATATTAAAAAAATGTATCGTACGGTCAGATTAACCTCGAATAAACTGTTATTCCATCTTTCTATTCAATTTTGTTTCCAAGTAACATTAAACATATGGGTCAGAAATTTCACAGCCGAATATTTCTAGTATGATATTACACTAGCATGCCTTAGATCAGTCTTTCCCAACGTGGGCGATAACGCCCCCTTGTGGGCGCTGCAGGCCTAAAGGGGGGCGGTAAGAGACCCAGAAAAAAAAGGGGGCGTTGTGTAGGGCTTTGGGGTCGATTTATAATTTCATCTACCTAGCTAGGAAGACTCTTAGAAACCGACTGAGCTCTCGACTTCGAGAGTCGACATCTTGTGAACATCAACTAATATTAATTAAGATATAGCTCAAAATCGGTTCGATATAATAGACCGCGGGCAATCATGTTTTAACAAGTTTTTGTTAAATAATCCCATTTGTACATTCCTGTATCAATCGGCTGGTTCTATAATACTTGTTCTTGCTTGTCGAGTACGATTGGGCGTCGAATGAGATAAACGAGTTTATGCACGTTTGATGTCTTATTCCTGTTGGTGCGTGCTGCTTATGCAATCCTATATAAACGACGTAAATTTATTTTATTTTCATTTGCGGTTTCGCGCATAATAGATAAGCAGTACTTGATTTCAACACTTACGTATTTCTCAAAACAAAACAATGTCGGAAGTAAAAAAGAAGAGACGGCAATACTCTGCGGAATATATTAAATTCGGATTTATTGAAAATCCCACAAACCCGTCGTCGCCTTTGTGTCTTCTATGTCTAAAAACATTTTCGAACGAAGCAATGAAGCCTTCAAGACTGCAAGATCATTTGAATAAAATGCATCCAGATAAGAAAGACAAGAATGTAGCATTTTTTCAAGACCTAGAGAAGAATCACTCAGCCAAGTGTATCAAAACTATTTTCGGCGGCTGCTAAGCAAGATGACGACGGACTTCGAGCTTCGTACAATATCTCTTTGTTAATTGCTCAAAAAGGCAAACCACACAACATCGGAGAAGAGTTAATTTTGCCAGCAATAAAGGAAGTAATAACTACTGTGCTTCATAAACCGGCCGCAGATATTATCCGAAAAATTCCTTTGAGTAATAATTCTGTGCAAAGACGAATTGATGAAATGGCTGAAAACATTGAAGAATCATTGTGCAATCATCTGAGGACTAGTCAATTCTCAATTCAGCTCGATGAGTCCACTTTACCAACTAATGAAGCGTTGTTGCTATCTTACGGGAGGTTTATTAAAGATGAGAAAATACGTGAAGAACTATTGTTTGCCAGAAATTTGGAGACAGATACAAAAGGCGAAACCATATTCAATACATTGGAAAAGTTTTGTGAAGAGAAAGAGATTCCTTTGAAAAATATTATATCAGTTGCTACGGATGGCGCTCCGGCTATGACAGGGCGCCATAAAGGCTTCATAGCGTACTTAAAGAATAAAATTCCAGATGTCCTTGCTATACATTGCGTTATTCATAGACAACATTTGGTTGCTAGAAACTTAAGTGAACGACTATTTCAATCACTGCAATATGTCATCAAAGCAGTCAATAAAATCCGTAGCAGCTCTTTGAATGATAGATTATTTCATCAGCTTTGTGCTACTAATGACGAAGATTTCAACCGTTTGTTGCTTCATACTGAAGTTCGTTGGCTGTCAAGAGGCAATTGTCTGATTCGATTTTACAACCTGTTTGACTCTGTGATAGAGTTCTTGGAAACTAAAGATACAGAACTGCGCAACAATCTCATAACATCAAAGAATGATATAGCTTACATGACAGACCTGTATAAACTGTTCAACGACATGAACCTCTAACTGCAAGGCGATGAACTAAATTTAATTAAAACAAAAAATGTCGTTGCTGCTTTCGCAGCCAAACTGCTTCTGCACAAAAAGAATATGGGCAGACGTGAGTTTCACAATTTTCCGAATTTATCAGTATTTTGCAGTAACGACGACTTGTTTGCCTACTGCCAACATTTGGAAAACCTCCACATTGACTTCACCGAACGATACCAGGACATTTTAAACTTGGAAATACCAGACTGGGTGTTGGATCCGTTTTCAAATGTCAACACAGCAATGTCATCTCAGCTGGAAGAAGAACTTATAGAATTGACAACAAACGAAGAAACAAAAATCAAGTTTAAAAATGGATATCAAGAATTTTGGCTACAAAAACCGATCCCACAATTGTACCCTGGATTGTGGTCAATTGTTCAACGATTCTTGATAGCATTCCCATCGTCATATTTGTGTGAACGTGGATTTAGTGCTGTGGCAACGCTGCTTACTAAAAAGAGAAATCGTTTGCGTGTTACCGAACGTGGCGACTTGCGGCTGTTTTTGAGTAAATTGGAACCTGATATCAACAAACTTATTGAACAGCATCAGATTCAACCTTCACATTAGTTTTTATATAAGAATTGATTATGTTTGTTTTATTTTCAATAAAAGATACTCTACTATAAAGTTGCGTTTCGATAATCAGTTATAAGTACTTAGCGTTTTTTAAGTATGTTTAAAAAGGGGGGCGTTAAAAAATAATTTATTCTTAAAGTGGGCAGTAGACAAAAAAAGGTTGGGAACCCCTGCCTTAGATGGAAACATTCGTGACCATATTGTGTAGAAGACGTCAGCAACAGCTGGTTATATAATTAATTATAGTTTCAACACTAACACAGATATGCCCTTAAAATTCTCTCCGAAACTTCCTGAATCGCTTAATACCTTCTATTTTCCATTTCATTCTTTTATACATTAGAATGGAATTGGAGTTTAATATACTTCATTTACAGAAACCTTTATTTCATTCCACTAGTCCAGTACCTATTTATTGTTTTACTTGTAACACAGTGGAGTGAGGCAAATAAAGGACAATTAATTTCCTGTGCTCGACTCAACTGCAAAGTGCAAGTACACAGCACAGAAACTTTACAAGAACGCTTTAAACTTACACAATTTATATGTACGTTGTATTTTAACGATATTATATTACAATGAAATAAATTGGTTATGTTAACATCAAATTTCCGTAAATTGTTGTATTGTTAACCGTAGCTAAACTGTGAAAGTCAGTTTGCATCTACGATATAAAATCTACGACGAACTAAAACTCCGAATACAGATTATGTGTTTATTACTAACAAATAAGAACTTGAACAACAATATTCCAAAACACACTAAACCCTTTTTGGAGTCACGTTTCACTATCTCGTTTATATGGTTGATTATGGAAGTTAGCACGTTAACCAAAACCACAAAGGCCAAACAAATTTAATGAGAACCTCTCATACATTAACATTATTAACGTAATTAAATAAAACGGCCATTATAACACTCGGCTCAAGGCTGCCATCAATGCGCTATCATATTATATTTTAAAATTTTTCCCTAACATTCGTTGAATAAATCGGTAATGTACAAGAAAAATGCATTTTCAATATATATGTATAATGAAATAAGACACTTTTAACCCCAGTTTACAATTCGATACTTAAGCGAAGTGAAAACAGTATTTTGTATTTGAACCAAAAGCAATTTTCGTATAAAAACCTAAAAGCAATTTGTAAATGCACTGCTTGTTATATACGTGCATGCGAGTAAACTGCAAGTCTAGACATCGATTATATTAATTAACTTTATAAGTGGATTATTATATACCCTAAGAACACGATTATTAGTTGAAGGTCTTTTAATTTTTAATACTTTAACATACCTAATAAAATACTTATATAAAACTTTTTCCACTTTAAATCTAAATGTTACGCAAGTCGATTTGAAACGCATTTCAGCGAAATGGTATTGAGCCACTTTAATGGTGTTTTAATGGCTTGAGAGGAAGCCACTATCCCATACTTTCTAAAAATAGATACACTCGCCCCCTTTTACGATTTACGATTGAATTTTACGCGTTCTTAAATGCCGAATACATCAGAATCGCGAGCGTTCGAATCTTAATCGATCGGAACAAAAAAATAAATATAATATTCGACATTATTGTTTTGTTAAATCTGATTATATAATTATTCCGATAGTAAAAATTTGGCAATGGTTGTTTGATATACCGTAATAAGTTTTATCCACGGCCTGAAAAATCGTCCCTGTAAAACGTTTTCGATTCAGTCTTGAAACGATTCGACAATTTTCATTAAAAATATCGAACCTTACCATCCATATCAACAAACTAGTAAATATAACAATCCACAAATACTATAATCACTAGGGCATAGGTCAGTAGTCACCCCCACATTGCCACAAAGGGAATCGAAAAGATATAAGAACTCACATGTCTGTTTGATCAACGAACCCGCATACGCCCGCTTACGCTTTATTAGACATAGAATAAATACAAGCTCGTTTGATAGGGGAGATATTAATATAGCCCATCCTATAAAAATAATAATTGTTAGTATCAATTGTTAAATAATATTTACTTAGGCTGGTTTGGTTCTCTGGCATTCAGCCTTAAGTTTGGATATTTAATTTCAAAAATGAATGGTATTTAAATAAGTTAATTCTAATATGAAAATAATATTTAAAAAAGTACATTTCGTTTTTGAAATTCAAATTCATTAGGCGGGGTGTGAGTAAAATTTCAAGGTCGCGTCATGGACTAAGGCGACGATTTTGGTCTCTTTGAATCTTGTCAAAGAAGTTTCACTTCTGACACGTGTGCTCGGCACACACTCTTTTTATTATTCTATAAAATGAATATGTATGGATCTACTCATAAACAAATACCATTATATTTTAATTCAACTAACTAAACAATAATTATACAATGCATTATTTATATTACAACAATATATAAAACAAATTGTACCAAATAGGTGACTAGTTGTTTACGGTTAACAACTGTAAATGTATTGAGAAAACCAAAACAATGGTTCAAGTTTCCTTATTAAAGCAAAACTAGAAGGAAGTAAATTGTATGTTGTTTGCAGAATTACAAAGCCTAGCTTGATAATAAGCTATTACGAGAATCACAGCTATTGCTTAGCTTACGAGGAATGTAATTCTATCCTTAGTCATGATCTGTGAACTAAATGTTGTATAGAACAATAGTTAATATAGTATATATAATAGTTAATGGAGTTATTTAACATGAAATCATAAAAATTAGCACATACTTTATTTTATACTAGCTGTTCCTCGTGGTTTCACTCGCATTGCTCCGCTCCGTTGGACTTAGCGAGATGATATATAGCCTATAGCCTTCCTCGATAAATGGGCTATCTAACACCGAAAGAATTTTTCAAATCGGACCAGTACTTCCGGAGATTAGCGCGTTCAAACAAACAAACTCTTCAGCTTTATAATATTAGTATAGATAACAAGAGCAAATTTTGGGTAATTAAGTGTGGAGTATCCTACATTATTGTTTTTTCAACAAATATTGAATTATTTTAAGCGAACTATGCTACTATGGAAATTAAAACATGGGAAATTTGGTGCGCTTTTAATAACACTAATCCTAGAAATGCAATGATTGTACTTTGTTTCTACTTAATTCTACAAACACAATTAACAAGTTTCGTATTTTGTACAGAAATAAGTCTCGTTAAACTATAATTTAAAATATCATAACTAATTGACTTGTCCAGTTAGGCTGCTGAAATATGTTAAGATTTGAATTTCTTCATTTGTCCTAGTCTATAAACAAATTGATGTATTACCTCTCTGTCTAAAACTTAACAAATTGTATAAAATAACCTGCGTCGAGAACCACTCCTTCATTTAAAAAAATCATCATCGAATCTGTTATGAGATCTTAGTATAGGGGAGGACAGGCAGCTGGAAGCGGCTTTGTTTTATATTATGTAGTGAAGTGCAAAATTTAGCTTAAAGCAGCTATTGTTAGTTTTAAAATTTAACTAATTTTATAAAGGTTTGTTTTTACAATTTAAAATGCTTGTTTTTACAATAAAATTCTGTTGATGATCACATAAAAAAAATAAAAGCAATATCTAGGAGCCGGGGCCAGCAACTAGTTATTAACTTTTATTCACTTGATCATTATATGTTATTCAATTAAACATATTAAAATTATTGCATGATTTTCTTTATTTTAATTCAATAATGTGTTTTAATTCATAAAAAATGTGTTTATTTCCTAAGCAAAGCAAAATTATAATTGTACGATAAATAATTGTAATTACATGATGATCAAATAATTACTTACAATAAGAGTAATAGAAATCTGTTTTTACTTTACTGTATGAAAAAAAATTAACAGCTACTGGAATATTGATGTTATTTTTGTGTAAATTTAAAACATAATTATTCGCATTTAAATAAATTCATGTTAATATTGCATGTCAATGTTTTGGAAAGCATTCCACATATAAACAGTGAATGGAGAATGCAGAGATAATGGTTTTAATCACTCCATAATACAGCTTGTTTGCTTATGAAACCGTTTGGTTTTTAATGACTCACACAAACATAAATCGCTACTACATGGAGTAAATGAATCACCAGTATGGTTAATAACAAAGCAAGGCTTATCATTCAAGAGTGCATAATATTTATAATAAATATGCATGTATAAGTCATGTCTTATAAATCTAATTCCAAACGATCCATAGGTAATTTCGTTTCCATATCGGCATCCTGTCATTACCTTGAAGACTACATAAATGATATGATCTTCGATGACTAAATATACGCTGTGATTGTTATACATAATTAATGCAGCGATTGAATTATTATTCTAAAACATTCCGACACTGATATATTTTTAATCTCGACAACACTATTAGAAACTGTTTAACTGTAAGTTGCGACCTTAACGCACTCGGGGGTGTAGTTATTCATCACATTAACCGGAAAGAGTACAAAAAGGGGTAATTTATAAGATAAAAAAATCACTTTGTAAGATGGAACATGAAAGAAAAAGATTTACTTACATATAATTGACGATGCGTTCTAGTATTCAAACTTAACAACACAAATAAACTTAACACAATAATCTCTTTTCATGTTTCCCGAGATAATAAAAATAAAATTACCACATAATTACGATTGTTTAAAATGTAAAGTGACAGAAAATAGCGAAGTGAAAAAGACGTCTGGATTGGATGGATGATGCACTATTCATTGGGTAAATTTGTGCCGATAGATGGCGTAACGAACCAACACCAGAGACAACGGAGTCTTGAGGATGACCTAATCTACATATTATTTCAATCACAGACATGTATCAAGATAGACTACGCGAGTGTATGTACTTCCCGTGTCCAAACTAAGTTTATGAAACTTACTTGACGCTGGCGCCTGGCCTACACTCAGTCCGCGCTTGCAGTTCGCCAAGGAAAGACGTGAAGCTGAATAAAGTAAAATGCCGAATTGCGCCGTTATAAACTGTAGAAACTCCACAGCTGTGAGTGGCCAAGTTATCGGAGATGTTTCCTTCCACCGGTAAGTAATTTTCTAATCAGAATATGCACTATTTATTTTAAAATCAAATAAAGAATATCTGTGGAAAACGATCGTGACAAACATGGATACCAAACCATACGGAATGATTCGGAATACATTGCGGCTTTTACTTGGCACGGTAAAGATCGCGTCGTATGATAATAAGCAATGAATAGCGTCTTCTCATTTTTCTGTTCTCATTTTTCTGTCCAATTTTGTGGTTAGTGATGTTCATTTGATGCAACAGTTCTCGATTCTAATCGATTTTATAATCGAACAGAAAAATGATAATTTGAAGGAGCAATTTTTCAGAAAAAAAGGCATAGATTTTTTTTTTTGTCATTTAATACGACTTGACCTAGAACTTTTAAGTATTTTAATACAAAGGTACTAAAAATAAATATTATGACATGGACGCCATTAGTTAAAGTGTCATCTTGGGAGTTTTTTAAGAAAACTCCTTATTGCTTAGACTATGTTTGTTTTTTCAGTTTTCCAAGTAACCCGAACATAAAAGAAAAATGGATCGATGCAACGGGACATAAAGATTGATTGATTGACAGTTTCATTACTTTCTTTCGATGGCCTCTCTAGTACGTAGTACATGGTAACTCAATGGGCATATGTAAGAAAAAGCTAAAACGCATTAGTTTACTTGTTAGAATATTAAAAGGTTTATAACTTTATTTTATCATTCCTCTGTCTATGGTAATTATCATTTTTCTGTCTTGAATCGATTTTGTAATCGATTACGATTAATTTATTTGACTACCTCTTAGACATAGATCTAGTTTGATCTGATTTCTTTCGATTTACTTCGATGGGATAGGACGATACTAGAATCGCCGCGCGAGTGGCGTCCTAATCGATTTAGCGTAAAATTAAATTAACATCACTAAAAAGCGCTCGTGACGTCATAACGCGTCAAGGTCAGTACAAAAAATATGACACGCTTGGTTTTCATACAGATCGCGGTGCTTGCGTTGTCTACTTAATATATGTCTGTGATTTCAATGAATTCTAATTTTTATTTTATAACTTGGCAATATTTTTTTTTTGTGTTAATATTAATTTATTAATTTTGTATGTACAAGTTATAAATAAATCACCGAACGAATTTTTTCCCTTCTTATAAATATCAATAACTTACCGAATCGCGTTGAACTCGTTGTGTAGTTGAATTTCGTATATCTTCTTTACTAGCTAAAAATGGTTTCTTCTGTTTTCAAATAAGACTTAATTAAAAAGTTTTAAGAGTTGCATGATCTCAATAAATTTTCGACCCAAGATAAATAAAGTAGAAATTGCACTCCAGATAATAATTAAAATAAAAACTTCACCAAAGCATGATATAGATTCTTAGCAATTTTTTTAAATCTTATACAATCATTCTCATGATGAGCCTTAGACGTAATTGTTCAAAAACTATTAGTAAAAAAAAATATTACTTTTACATTCCTCCAGTTTATATATTCAACTAAGTAAATAGTTGATATAAATCGTATTAGGTACTTAAAAAAAAATCTTAAATATTAAAGAAATGAATTATAAAAATAATCATGAGTGCTTGGAATATTGTAATATTGAAATTCACAAAATATATTGTGCGTACAATACCTACGCACAATATGTTTTTCACTACTTTTAGAAATATTTCTTATCCTTTATCAAGTTGAGAACAAAAAGCTGTGTGAATTAATATGGCTGTGTGTATAATTTTTTGTTTTATATAATTTAGTTATACTTATTAAAAGTTAATCAAAAATTTTAACACGAAAATGATCTATAAAAAACTTTCAAAATATATTAATTTATAAAGTGGCAACAGAAATTTCGGTCCTGCAAAAAGCTTCTGTCATTAATATGAACGCTAGCGCCATCTAGAATAGCACGGCGGTATTAGCAAACGTCATAGTGCCTCTCACTCGCACTTGCGTGGTCTGCGCAGTCGAACGGTTCAATGACTTTGGCGACCAGTTTCTATTTTCTCTCTGGTCCTGTCGTCAGGTCGACACGCAAGGAAGGGGTCTTTGTTTGCGTTTCACGTTCGCGTCGCACGGTATCATCACTGACGGCTCCATCACATTCTGTCCGAGACGGAATGTGCCCGCATAAGTGGAAGCGTGGTTCTCGCTCCTATCGGTTTATGTGAAATGTGTTGTAGTGCTCCAGGGTGGCGCCGTCTAACAGTGCAAGTGCAGTGAGGTGCAGTGGTGTGTACGAGCGAGCGTGGGTCGGAACGGCCACGGCGAGCGAAGTGCGCGGAGGTGGCGGCGGCCGTTCGGCCATGACCGGCGATATGCCTCTAGGGAGCGCGCACGCGTTTGGGCGCGCGTTGCTCCGGGACGGGGCTCTGCCACCGCTGGAGCCGGGCCCGCCCGCTCCGCCCGCGGCCAATGCGCAGCCGCCCGACAAGCGACCGCCGGCCGCCGCCGCCAGCCCCGAGCAGGTCATGAAGCTCTACATGAACAAACTCACCCCCTACGAGCACAGAGAGATATTCGATTACCCCCAAGTGTACTTCATAGGCGCGAACGCGAAGAAGCGACCGGGCCTCGTAGGCTTCCCCAACAATTGCCAGTACGACAACGAGCAAGGTTCCTACATCCACATACCGCACGACCACATAGCGTATCGATATGAGGTGCTGAAGGTGATAGGCAAAGGGAGCTTCGGACAAGTCGTCAAGGCGTACGACCACAAGAAACGCGAGAACGTCGCACTCAAAATGGTCAGAAACGAGAAGCGTTTCCACAGACAGGCTCAGGAGGAGATTCGCATCCTGGAGCACCTCCGCGAGCAAGACAAAGATAATACGATGAACGTCATACACATGTTCGATTCGTTTACGTTCAGAAATCACACGTGCATCACGTTCGAGCTCCTCTCGATAAACCTGTACGAGTTGATAAAGAAGAACAAGTTCCAAGGGTTCTCTTTGCAGCTCGTTCGCAAGTTCTCTCACAGTCTGTTGCAATGTTTGCACGCGCTGAACAAGAACAGAATTATACACTGCGACATGAAGCCGGAAAATGTGCTGCTGAAGCAACACGGACGCTCTGGAATTAAGGTCAGTATGCATTCAAATAATATTAGCACTATAAAAAAGTACCAAGTTGAAACGGGAAATTATGCGTATTTAGTAATGTTTGGAAGGGTGTGTTGTGCTCTGGGAAATCGATAAGCGTGTATTATAAACAGCTGCGTTGTTGCGATCAGCTGACCACACCCGACATCTCATCTTAACATTGCGAATCTGTACAATACGTATCGTATGCGTTTTTATCGAGAGTTTGTTATCGTTTCGCGTTAATGTTTGTGAGCCGTGACGCATTTTGGTTATACAAAATACAGATAAATGCTATCGTACAAAACCCAAGCGAACGGTTTACGCCGCGATCTATTTTAAAACTTCCCGATACATTTTGTCGACCGACATGTGATATAGGGGTTTATTTACGTCAGCGTCGAACAAGGTTTGTTGGAAATCGGAGCCAATGTCATATTATTGCATTAGCGAATAGATTTTAATGCAAAAACACGTAAACCTTCAAACGTTCACTCGAATGCAACAAAAACTCTGACCTACAGTTTGTTTGTTCGCCCGCTTCTTGTAGTTAACTAATTAAATGTTTTTACTATCGAATAAAAACACAGCTACATAAATTAAATTAAAAACAATAATACATTATTAAATTATTATTGTTTTCGTATGACGTAGGTATAGGTACGTAAACGTTTTGTAAACGTGATATAATTTACATGCAACGACAAAGAAAAGTGTTTGCATAGAATCCATTGTATTTAATAAAATGACGGGATGTTTGTTCAATTGAGTTCCACTTAGATACCAACTGATATAGGTACACCTTGATAAGATAATTTGTATCGGACAGTGAATTTTTCCAAGTAATGCGATAGGTTCACGAAATAACCAGAAAGTCAAACTCTTTATATTACCTATGTTAGAGCTTCTACATTTAAATAGTTAAAACTCATGATATTGCTATACCAACTGTAAAAGCTGTACAATAAAAGTTTGGTTACGATAAGACGATTGATTAAATATAGGAAAAATAAATAAACCACGAAATTACCTACTTTACAGTTTATTGTGATATTGCAAGTTTTACAAACCTATTTACATCTAGATTTAAATGATTTAAATTTTAAACGAATTTATTAAAATTTAATTATAATACGAATTAAACAAAAGAAACATGAAATTCTGCATATTTTATTAAGGGTAGTATTTAAACGAGTGACTGTAAATTAAAGTTTTAGTTATCAAAAATAATTAATTGGGGTAACAGAATTACTAAGTGAGCGACTGACTGCGAGCGATGAAAAATTAATAGATCAGCAACTAACAAACATTAAATTGCGTTACATAAAATACAAAATGAGCAGCTTCATAATATTTGAGCGACCTAATATTAATTGTTTGAGTGACAAAATTACGTCTTGTATTATATTCATTATTTGGCATATGATTTATTTATACTGAGTGGCATTTTATCTTAATCGAAGTATTTCGAATAGAAAAATCACTTTGAAAAATACTATAATGGACAGAGTAGGTAGTAGGTACTATCAGTTCAATTTGTTTTTGAAAGTTTTATCAAATAACTATTTGAACAATTTATTCTAGTGTTTTTAGTCGCTCTAGATGAGCGTAATTTAGTCGCTCACTTAGTAATCTATTCGCTCAACTAGTAATTTAGTCGCTCATATAGTAATGTAATCACACAGTTAGAATTCTAATATATCAAATGGATTAATCACAATCCTCCTTTAGTACGCTCAATCTGTATTTTATTATCAACTAATATTCGTTGCTTGTTTAGTTTATTTGTCGATTACTCAAATTCATACCGCTCAAGTTATTTAATCAGCATCTCATAATCAGTCGCTCACTTTATTTTCAGTCGCTCGTTTTATTATTCCTCTTTTATTAACTTCAAAGAATTATTGAATTATGTCGCATTTCCTAATTAATATTGCTATTTATTAATTCATACACAACATACCAATAAGGTCGTTGCTATAAGGTTAAATAATTCTATCTTTTATTATGGTTAGTGTTTCAAATTATTTAAATAGACTAAGCTTAGGCACTAACGTATTCCTGAGGTTTTCGGGTACACCAAAACGGCACTCAGTTTTATTCATAGTTCATGTATTCTAAAATGTGGTTGTGTAATGGCTTTGAAACGAATTAATAGTAGTTACTGGTTAGTTGCTTTCGTTCTTTTATTATCTTTCTGTAGAATTTTATCTTTAAGATAACCTTTTTCGTCAGATTATATATTTGTATAAAGTGAAACAATGAAAGTTAAGTATCTTATTCCTCTATGCATCATCCAACATGTTAATGAAAAATCAATGAAATAACAGAAAAAGCAAGAATATATTACAAATATGTATTTTTTTAAAGCATGCTAATAATTAATGTACATTTGAACTATATACGAGTTTTTCCTTTCACATCGCATATTTCAGCGTGCCGTTCCAACTTGGCTTTTTACTAAAATTTTTGTAAAACAGTTTTTACATTTTCGTTCGTGAAACGTTCAAAACTGTACTTTAAACTGACCCGGTGACACAAAAACCCGATCAACACATGCTCTCAAACTGGCGAATTTGCACCTGTCTCTTTCGCGATCATACTGCGCGATAGAGACGAAAAATCTTTTGTTGCAGCCGGTTCAGGACTAACATGCTTTTGACATTCGAAACCACCACGCTTCACATTAACAATACATTGCTGTTTATGTTCACAAACGGGTAATGTGTGACATGGTTTTGTCGAACGCACAAAGCAATGTACACCGCGACAAGTTAAATCCGCATCCGATCCGGTCTGTTTGTGCTGGCCTTTAAGACACCTGCTTCTTTACCTGTGTATATAAACATATTGTAGCAGGTTTGCCTTGGTGCCTGGTCTGACGAGCCACTTTCTATGTGAAATAAATATTCATTTTTATAAGCCTAACGGATCCGGTATGAGCGCTAAGCGAATGGAAACTAAAGATTTATAAAAAGTTGTTCGTTTATGGTTTCAATGGTAAAGCTATGTACATATTTTAATGTTTACTGCAGCCAAGACTTCCTAGGACCTAGAGCACTAACGTCTTGAATATCTATAATTTTTTGTACTAAAATGTTTAATCATTCTTCATCTATAAATTGCGTTTAAACACCCACATTAAAATAGAAAGTAGGTACCAACTATCGAGATATAACCGAGAGTTAAGAACGCATGATAATTACAAAAATACATAAACATCGGATCGGCCATTAGGATGTATGGCAAACGGCTAAAAGCCGTCATTATTATCGCGGAAGCTGCAATCATTAAACACTTAATAGTCCGTTTTCTTATGGGCATGCTTGTATGGAAAGGTATACATTTTTGAGTAAAGCAATGCCATTTGGTACGAATGTTGTACTCGTCCACCTAAGCCCAAATCGCCTGGTAGCCAGTGTCTACTCCCCGGCAGAAGGGAGGGAGGGGGGGTTATAGAACAGAGCGCCCGGCGCTCGGAAATAAAATTCTGGCGGATTCATTTGGCCCTTTGAGTCGAGTTTGGTGTCGTTATCAGGTAACTAGATGATGCCCGATTCATTCCCCATACCAGTTTTTTAGGGTTCCGTAGCAAAATATGTCACAATCTTTAAAATAATAAACTTTTGGCAGTGGCAAAATCCAAACAAACCAGTATATTTTTATATTTTTGTATCAAACTTGGTTTATAAAAAAATACTGTCTGAAAGGCCATTTCATGCAGATTATAAAAACATTAACATGTAACATATATCTTACCATTTTCAATGTGAAATAAATTATAGAAAGTACAGGAACGTTCGTCAGCGCAGCGTAGGGGACGGCTAATAGACCCGAAAAATAAGCAATAACATAAAACAAAAACCAGTCAAGTGCGAGTCTGACTCGCCCATCGAGTGTTTCGTACTTATTTGTCCTATACCATGTTATCTTGTCTGGTAGGACCTGGTTAACTGATACACACACACTTTCGTCTTCTTTATAATATTAGTGTGATTTTTAATCATCTTTAAATTATAAACGAAGTCAGGTAACATTGTTAAAAATAAAGATATATAATAATAGAACGTTTTTGTATTAATAATAATGACAACCACCTCCACAATTACATAATTCAGTACATTTGAGCTGGCGTATAAAACACTTCAATCTGGAATTGCAAGATTTCACGCACCGACATCTTATCAATTCAAAGCTTCTCTTTTCTTTGTATTTCAGATGGGCAAGGAATATTTTGATTTTTTTAGGTCCCTAAATATATACAGCCTGTAAAACTGCCCTTAAGGTGTGTTGTTTAAGGGCAGCTTCTGTGGGAGGCAAAATTTTGATTTGCCTGTCCGTTTTTGTTAAAAATTTGTTTGCGACCCTCATTTACTGTCACAGCGGGGTACAATGTAAAAAACAAACATGTACTTATAATAATTATAAAAAAAAAAATATAAGTTCTGGATAAGAGTATCCTTAAAATATCGTGACCGTCCTTACCTATCATGCATTGTAATCACAAACTTTTCAATTTCACTGTCTGCATATTTGCCACTGTAAAGTGCTTCAAATCCTCGTATGACATTCGGATATGCCTTCTATACCTGAAATGCAGGTGTACCTATAGTTCTTTTAGACCTTCTAGCTTTGGAACACACGATATAGTAGTAGTAGTAGCCAAAATGTTAAGAACAGTCGACAGATATGGCTAGTACAGAATATCATGTATTCCAAGGTAATAAGTACATGTTTGTTTTTCACATTGTACCCCGCTGTGACAGTAAATGAGGGTCGCAAACAAATTTTTAACAAAAACGGACAGGCAAATCGAAAATTTGCCTCCCACAGAAGCTGCCCTTAAACAACACACCTTAAGGGCAGTTTTACAGGCTGTATATATTTAGGGACCTAAAATAATCAAAATATTCCTTGCCCATCTGAAATACAAAGAAAAGAGAAGCTTTGAATTGATAAGATGTCGGTGCGTGAAATCTTGCAATTCCAGATTGAAGTGTTTTATACGCCAGCTCAAATGTACTGAATTATGTAATTGTGGAGGTGGTTGTCATTATTATTAATACAAAAACGTTCTATTATTATATATCTTTATTTTTAACAATGTTACCTGACTTCGTTTATAATTTAAAGATGATTAAAAATCACACTAATATTATAAAGAAGACGAAAGTGTGTGTGTATCAGTTAACCAGGTCCTACCAGACAAGATAACATGGTATAGGACAAATAAGTACGAAACACTCGATGGGCTAGTCAGACTCGCACTTGACTGGTTTTTGTTTTATGTTATTGCTTATTTTTCGGGTCTATTAGCCGTCCCCTACGCTGCGCTGACGAACGTTCCTGTACTTTCTATAATTTATTTCACATTGAAAATGGTAAGATATATGTTACATGTTAATGTTTTTATAATCTGCATGAAATGGCCTTTCAGACAGTATTTTTTTATAAACCAAGTTTGATACAAAAATATAAAAATATACTGGTTTGTTTGGATTTTGCCACTGCCAAAAGTTTATTATTTTAAAGATTGTGACATATTTTGCTACGGAACCCTAAAAAACTGGTATGGGGAATGAATCGGGCATCATCTAGTTACCTGATAACGACACCAAACTCGACTCAAAGGGCCAAATGAATCCGCCAGAATTTTTTTTCCGAGCGCCGGGCGCTCTGTTCTATAACCCCCCCTCCCTCCCTTCTGCCGGGGAGTAGACACTGGCTACCAGGCGATTTGGGCTTAGGTGGACGAGTACAACATTCGTACCAAATGGCATTGCTTTACTCAAAAATGTATACCTTTTCCCATAAGAAAACGGACTATAACTCATTGCACGGTAATATCTATTTGCTAACGTAGTTTGCTAACTACGTAGGCTTTTAAATGTTCTATGTACTTATAGTTAGAATATAAAGGCTTTTTTCAAACTAGAGGAAATATAAGTGTTTAACCAGCTAAAACTTTGAAAGTAATTTTCCACAATTTGCTATGTTAGGCGCGGGATATATACAAGCGGCGCGGCGCGCATCGGGCGCACTGCGGGCGCGCATCGGGCGCGCATCGGGCGCGCTGCCGGCGTGCATCGGGTGCGCTATTGGCATTTTGTATGAAATAATTTTGGAAAGGCGGCGCAACCGTGGCGTGCCGTCTCGACGCCTGTCCAAAATTCTTTCATACAAAATGTATAAGAAGGACGTGGTGCAAAACAGATTCAAGAGGTGCGCTTATGGCACGCCCGCGCCCGCGCCGCTTGTGTTTGACCCGCGCCTTACCTTAATTAATACATACCTATTACAGTTTACTGCTTACTAGATGTAACGTCCATTCGTTAATTATAATAATAATAAATAAATAAATAATTATTTTATTATGCTTGCAAGATCTTGGCCTATTATGTCATTGTTGTTAATTAATTTGGGCAAAGATGAAAGACGAGTTGACAGAAATCAAGCTATATCAATGGTAGATAAAATTTTACGTATTAATTTTGTCTTTAATATAATTAATTTACGGTATGAACACGGCCTACATTCAGTATGTACGTAGTATTTACTATTTTGCAATACAAATGATACTTATCTTGCAATCTCTTAGGAAAGGTTTAATTTATAATAATACAGTTTCGTTTAAAATGATAACAGGCTGTTGCACTTTAGTCTATTTCCTTATCATTGCTTTGCATATACATAATTATTGTACCTGATATTGACTAATAGGCGTTTGTATTAAATTTATTCATACAAGGGATTGTAAACTGAATTGTTAGTCGTTAACTATGGTTATCTAAGCTGTGATTGCTTAAATTTATTCTATAATAAGTTACCTATACAAAACATACGTTACTTTATACCTTTGTTTTATATATTTGATCATATAGACAAACAAATTCACTAACTAACATAATTTTTGAAATGTAGAAGCTAGTAGTAGCAAATATGAATAATTTGCACCTAAAGATAAATTGATAGAATGATATATAATCACTTTCCTACGAAAATATTTTTTGCTGAAAATAAATTCCTATTACAATGACATGCACAATGCATAATATCATTGCTACCTAATTATTAATTACGTTCCGATTAAATTTGTCATTAATCTCATCACCAAACCTGGCAGATAGATATGCATACATAATTCCTAGAGTTGAATTATAAGCTCATGTAATTACTAATTGGAGATAATAATGCGTCACGTAAAATTTCATAATATGTAATTGTTCAGGCGGGTGCACACAGAGCGAGCAGCCTCGCTAAGCAATTACTGCGCGAAGCAGCTTGGTGTATGGGCATGGGTCAGCGGAAGAAAAATACGTGTGCTTTCTCGTGTTTGGCTTGACGTGAATATTATACATTAAAAAAAGGAAACTTCAAACTTCAAAATCCGCTAAAACTTTAAGTATTTTCTCAATACGCTCTCATTTTTCTCGACCGTGCCCACTGCTTTGCGCAACAATTGTTTCGCGAGGATGTTCGCGTTCGTGTTGTTTGTACCCGGGCCGCCTGATGAAAATTTAATCTAGACTCAATAAATTCACTTCGGCGTTCATTTGGCGGCGAAACAAAAACACGAGTTAATGACGCGTCGTTATCTATATTGCGCTTTGTGTAAAATTTTGTTTTGATGGCCATTGTATAGGTGTGCTGCTATGGAAATCTAATTATCGATTTTTACTTAGCTGCGGCCGGGTATCGGGATTATTGTTTTATATTAGCTTTGTGGGGAAATGGAATTTATGTCCTAAATATGATGTGTGGTAAGCGAGGGGAAATAATAATAGAATATATGACCGTGATAGTTAGTGATTAAATGCTTGTTTACCAAATTCGTTGTCCTTACTCCGTAGGTATACAGCATTTGCTATATAGGACTATTAGTTTCTAAGATTAGGAACCTGTTAAGTTGAAGAAAGATGTAATACGGGTTTATCAGTGGTATTCCAAAGGAAGTCAGCTGTCTCATTATACTTATGTCAGCTGTCTCATTATATTACTTATGTTGAAATTTTAATTATAGCCATTAGCCAGTGTTCATTTTCCCTGAGGTTATTTACAGGAAAGCAAATGGGTTTATGCGTCAACGGTCAACTGATGGTTAACATTCTGCTCATTGGTAAACACAGTAGAAGTTTATATTTCATACAGATATAAATTAATTTTCCAATTAATAAATAAACAGGAACGAATATAGTTTAATATTCACTTAAAATAAAGTAACTATACCTAGATTATCCCATGGGATTATAATCATGGGTTGTTATATTGATGTAGAAAACATCTGCCCTCAACATGGTCAGATACAGCAGTTTTATTTATTTTTTTAGTAACTAAACATTTTTCACAAGTGTTTTCATAGTTGCAGACGGTCCCCTCCGGTCAGTTTATTTTTTTTTATTTTTCAATCCTACTTATATTATTAAAGCGAAAGCTTTCACCTTACTGGAAGGATTTGGATGAAACTTTGCTGGAATATTTACATATAGATGTATGTACATCAGATTTACACATGAGCTATAGAAATACTTTGATTTTCCACGCGTGTTCGTCTGCGGATGAGACCGCGCGGTACATCTAGATTGTAGTATGTATAATGTATATAGTTAGATAGTGCAGTTATAAGTAGGTAGTGCATACAAGCTAGCATATTGGCATATTAATTCAGGATATGCGATACATCGAGTGGCATTGACACTGTTTTGACGTATCATACACGTAATTGTATTGGCGTTTGATTAATTTGGTTGGATTATCGATTCGGCAGGTATTTGCAGTTTGGTTTGGGGGAAGAGGCGGAATTGGTAGTGATATTTGGGAACGATATTAATGAATATTGGGTTGGGAGGGATTTGAGTTTTGTAATAATTTCAAAGATATTATCTTATTCTTTTTTATTTGTTTATATGGTTAATTAATAGCCATGATCAAATGAAATAGAAACTTCCGTGTCATTTGAATACCAGGATATTTAAATGGACATAATGAGAAGAAAAGCATAAATTAACGTGAAGTGATAAAGAAATCTCTCTAGGAAAATAATGAAGGAAGAGGAAGCGTATTATAGCTCAATTAATACCAACATGGATCGGAATTACAAAGCTCATGAGCATCATTATACACCTTGTCTACAAATAAGGTTATAGTCGAGTTTGGTATTTTCAATAAAAAAATACTTTTCTCATATCTAGGCTATGAATATTTATCGAGAATAACTCGAAATGCAAATGTTCCAGCTTGCATGATTAAAGCAGTTAAATTGCGTGCGCCTGAATTTTAATTCGACATTAAAATTCTTTTATGGTAATATAATACGTATTGTTCGGTATTGTGACCTATATTTGTGTGTTTAGTGACACCGTTTGCGGTTTACTATAGGGTGAATTTTAAGAAATAGATCGAATAAAACTATAAGTTGAAGAAGACGTGACTTTTGACTGGATTAAATAAGAAATTTCTAGAAAATTGACGGCACAAATATTTCAATTCCCAACTGAAAAATAGGTTAGTGCGATAGCGGTTAAAGCATGAAATCAGAAATGTACGTGCCTTGAGCGGATGTTAAAAATTGTATCATTTGTTCTCAAGGCTGCATTTTTCCTAAGCTATTTCATTATACCTTTTATCTCATTTAAATAGAATAAATTTAGCATGGATATATTTTTATTTTTAAATGGAAAGTTTAAATAGTATACTTTAAAGTAAACTGTAAATCCAACGATGTATAAAACACGAATAACTGTAAAAACTCTGTTTATTAAAATGACTTGTTAAATTGGCAGTAGGTACAACAAAAACAGCGACTTAAATCACCAATTACAATATAATATGTACATTTTAAAAACTCTTAGGCGATCTTCACACTGCCCCGCATCATGCTGCATATTGCGTGTCGAAGCACCTACGCGCGTTCCTGCGGGAGTGCAGATCTGCATCATCGTGCGGGTTTTTTGCGCACTCACGCGCGTAGGTGCGTTTGTAGATTCACGCACGGCGGCTCTCATTTATTCGCCGTTCTCTGTGGTGGTCGTGCAATACTGAGCATCACGACGCGCGGCACTGCGGGATTCGGTGTGCCATACCTTGCGTCTCGCCCCGCACCTACGCGCGGGGGTGCATGTTTCTCCGCGTGTATGCGCGTTATCCGCATGAACGCGCGTGGTTGCATTTTCAGTGTGTTGGACTTTGCGTGTTTTCTATATAAACGGAGATACTTACAAGTAACGTTAAACACGCAGTCACGCAACATGCAGCGTGGTGCGGGGCAGTTTGAAGATCACCTTATCGTTAAGTTTGACGATTTCAACGTAAAATGCATCTACAAAAGTTCTTAGTATCTCAGCTTATCTCTGAAAAAATTGGGGTACAATCATAAAAATTCCAAGAATCGGGTATTGTATGTTTTTATAGAGAAATGAATGATAAGTTTAAAAATATGCGATAATCGCGTTATCGCTGCAGTGATCTTGCGACCCAGGTTTTTATCACCATTTTTTATGACATGAATGAAGGATGTTTATCTATCTGCATTGTTTTATATTGGAACGATTTATGATTAATGTAACGTGAATTTAATCGAGCTATTACCTAAATTCCAGCTACTATTATTGTACAAATGATTTGACATTAATTAATTTTTGTACAGTTATGCATAATACAATGCAGTCATTTTGTTTAACCCTTTAGGTACTGTAGCATAGACATATTTATTTTTGACAAATTGTACACAATTCACGCACGAACTCCATACATATACATAGTCTTCTACAAGCTATAGGACTAATAAACAGACATTGTCAAGCACTCGTCGGATTGTCGAGTCAAGTGGTATTATTTGGGTCATCCAATCGCGACGAGTCCCATCGATTTTTGTGTATCTTACGCAAATTGTACGCCGTGGGACATAGGTAAGAATTACGGATGGACTCGTACTGTTATTTTGTTTTTATTTGTTAGATGTATTTGCTTGTGTTGTACTGATTTGGGTGTTTGGATGAGGTTGATACATATCAAACGTTAAATTTAGTACCATGGTGTTGTGTGTCTATACTCTATAGTATTATTATTGTAATGTTAACGGCTTTAACTAGAAAATACTGTGTTTAAAAAAGTGCTTTTAGTTTCAATCAAATATTTATTTAGGAATATTTATCGTAAATATACGAGAACGAGATGATATAGCATCAAATAGGTTTAATTGATTCAAAATATTTCATCAACATAGTTGTTTCTAATGAAGATACAGTCGGTTCATAATGCATAACCGTCAGGCATTTCGTTAGGTGTATCTAGGCAGGCTAAAAACGGATCGGGAGCGGAGCGGCTGAAGCATTCGATGTAATTAGGTCAAAGTGATAGATCGATGCTAGAATACCATAGCCAATTAGTTTAACGATGTCGTTAATGAATGCTTTTTATAGTGCCATCTTTCTTGGTTATTATTTCGCGCTCTTTTTTAATTGAGTACGCCGTAATGGCGAGAGATACGGTTGAGAATGATTATTTGTATATCTGTAGGTACTGTGGAAGCTTTGTAGAAGTAATAAAATGTGCAAGCTTGTTATGTTTGGTGATTTGTCTGTTTGGAACGATAATAAACAAGTTTGCGACTATAAAACTAGCTGCGCCTCGCGGTTGCACCCACGTAAGAACAGATCCCGTGAGGCAATAAGAGTGGATGTTTATAAACAATTTGAACGAATTTTAATTTTAATTACCTTCGTGCTATTAACTGTATGTGAACAATTTCCATTGAAATGTTTCATTGATAATATTACAGTTTCTTTTAAAATAATAGGATTTTGAATATCTGCTAAGTGGATTTGAACTTCGGTAGGTATTATCATTAACTACAATTAAATCTCTTTTCATCAATATATTAATGTAGATAGGTAACTGCGTGACATTTATTGAGTTTATCTTTATAGTCGTAATCGGATCTTAATGAGGATAAAATATTAACCTGCAAATATTGTTGTTTTATCGGCAGTAATCAGCAAAACATGGCGCTTATTACGTGACGTCACGTGAAAATATTGAACATTTAATTGTGTTTTTATCGTTCGGGGTTACGAAAGTTCATGAAAGGTGGTCGACCGTCAAAGTTCGTTGCTGTAGGTAATATATTAGAATAACGGTCATTCCTTCATTGCTTTTTATGTATCGATTCATTCCGTTACCCATAAAAATAAATGTTTGAGCCGTGTGTGTGTGTACCTACTACCTACTTATGTGTGGATTGACTGAGTTATTGATACCTATTTTGGGAGGCGTGCTTGGAGATATTTTAATTGAGGAAAAACAAACTTGATATAGTTCATTAAAAATAACACGTGCGTTTTAAGATGAGACGATGGTTCATGTAGGCAAGTGGACAATTATAGACCATAGAAGTATAAAGAGAAATAAATTATCAATTATTTTTGTGAAAAGACAAACAATGTGATAAATATCTCAAATAATAGAACAACAACGTAGGTACATTGTTTTTATAAGTGTAAACTGTCATATTATGTAGCTGTATTTAGATAAATAAATAAATTTCGCTGATAAGCTCTCGACGAAAACTATCGTGTCTAGACAGAGCCAGACACTATACATTTCTATTCCCGAATTTATTAGAATATATGGGGAATGAAATAAAGTGATTTGTTCTGTCCCGGCCGTAGTTCTGAAACTACGAATTTATTTTTATGTCTTTTATTGAATGATAAGGTAGTGAATAAAAAAAGGAAATATACATTATGTATCTTGCGTTCTTGGTGTGAGAACATGACTTGCAATAAATTAGAAATTATTTATTTATTAGTGAATTAATCAATGGCATACGTGTCCTGTTGAGAAAACGATATTTTCATTTGTCAGAAATTCTTACTATTTCTTGACATTTAATTATCAAGTTTAAATACAAAGGTAACAAAGGATAGTTGGAATACAAAAGAATATAACTAGTGACCACTCGACTGGACTTTGGTTGACCTACTTGAAACAAGACGGAATGACCGTCTTCAGAATATGACATTCCTTTTAATTTATCATCTACTGTACAGTGTTTAGCTTTCTTTGACGCGTATGAAGAATAATTATACTACCTACCTATATGAATTTCGTCCCGCAATTTTTGAAGTGAAACTTCTTTAGGCGCGTTGAAAGTAAAATTTTAAGATCGCGTCATGTCAATACCGTCACTTTATGAGGAAAGTGACGATTTTGGTATCTTTGAATCTTGGCAAATAAATTTCACTTTTGACACGTGTGCTTGGCACACAAGCTCTTTTTTATTTAATAATAAATCTGTTTCCGGCAGAATGGCTGGCAGATAAACTGACAAAAAATCGATCAGGAAAACAGGTGTAACATACATCTGCTGCATGCATGGCTTACCAAATGTAATGTATGAGTCGAATCGATTTTGGGTCAAATTTTATGGCTATATAAGTGACCGTTCAATTTAAATAAAAATCGATGCTTTTTGCATATGTTGCATTTGGAATTATTATGTATGTATTATTATTTTAGTTGGTTACAGACGATATATACCTAGTCGTATTACTTTGCGTATAGCATCATATATAAAACTATATATTATCATAGTATAAAACAAAGTCGCTTTCTCTGTCCCTATGTCCCTTTGTATGCTTAAATCTTTAAAACTACGCAACGGATTTTGATGCGGTTTTTTTAATAGATAGAGTGATTCAAGAGGAAGGTTTAAGTATATAATTTATTAGGTTTTAGACAAAGCGGGCGAAGCCGCGGGCGGTAAGCTAGTGATATATATAATGCATGTTCATAAAACATGATTTGTGGTATTTTATGTTCATACGAATATATTATTATTATGGATAACTTATATTGGAGTGCCTGGGGGTCTTCACCTCGGATTAGAGTTATACTTAGTGAATGAATTATTATGATCGATGTGGGATATTGTTTTTTAAAATATAAATTGCAATGTTTACCCAATTTTTTTTTTGGGCACTCCATTGTTTCATTGTTTAAACAAATTATTGTGAAAAATTCATGTTTGACCATAGAGGGTGTCCCAAGAAGTAGTGATATACTGAAGCTGGGAAATAGAGGACATAAAGGGCTATCCGAATCACCCCCATGTATATCATGCGATTTTTCGTATTTTCGGAGTTATGACGTTTTTCTCAAATTTTCACCTATCGCCGAGTACGTAGAGATTTTGATTTATGGTGACGTGAATTATGGCGGTAAATGCTTGATTTTTTTTGTGTGCTAAGCTGAAAGATAATTAGTAATTAGTATAGTAACATTTACTATCGTAAGATCTTCGAATGGAATAAAAAAAAGAATTTAATGCCAAGAAAGATAAAATTACCCAGTATATTCATAACTTCAAGGGCCCGTAAAAAATAAAATCACATAAAAAATATCCGTTTGGCTTTTTAAAAACTTACTCTATCTATGAGGTAGCTACCCTGAAAATTTCATTTTATTATTCATAAGGCTTCAATCGAAAAATTTAAATCTAAAAGTGGTAAGTGCAAAAATTTAATGCAAACAAAATAAAACCAATTACAAGGTGTTTAATTACAATAAATTTTCAAAATGACCCCCCCTGTTGCTCACTGCAAGTGCAACATCACCGGAAAAAGTTGTCTTTTAAACGTCTGAATACCCTTTTATTATTTTAATGGTTTCTTCTGATACTCTCAATTTCCGGGTTAATTCGTCCAAATTGCGGCATTCTCTCGAGTAGACGAGGTCTTTGTAGTATCTCCATACAAAAAAATGCCGGCCTAGTCAGATTTCATACATCAACACTTTAACTTTGAATGAATCCATCACGAATTTTATAGCCGTCCAGAAAACCGATTATTATCGAGATATCCAGAAAAGGATTTCTGGTATAACCGACTTAAGAGACACTTGCAGCAAAATATCATTCGGATTATTATAATTTGCTGAAAAATTAAATTCACCTCAGTAATGTTGAAAAGAAAATTAATCTAAGTAGATGCAGCAATGGAGCAAATATACAAGTACCTACATAGAAGAGAATGATGATTGCCAATTTACCATGCAAAAGTTGAAAAACGTCATCACTACAGAGCATATCCCGGTAGAATAAACTATTAAAAAACGACTAATAGAACGCTTTCACGATGATATTATCATTTCAACTAAATATTTGATGTAAGCAACAATGTTGGTAATTGTAATATATTTAAATAAACAGATTTGGTACTAATCATTTTTTTTCTTTTCATTAGTCGTAATTAATTACCTTATTTTTTAAATGTACTCAATAGAGTACGTTTAATTTATAATTAAACCGGCCGAGAAATTCCATTGTACATAGCAGTTGTGGCTTCGCTCTCCCCTCCACGTTTTTCTATCTGTTCGAGATCCCTACTGCTATTTTTATACACAGGTGTCTTTGAAAAATATTCCTATATGTCTACTCGAATAAAAAAAAAAGAAATACTGTTTAAAGTGAAAATATATGGTCAAACATTAATTTTTCATAACATTTTTTTTAAACAACGAAACAATGGAGTGCACAAAAAATAAATTGGGTAAACATTGCAATTTATAGTTTAAAAAACAATATCCCACATCGATCATATTAATTCATTCACTATAACTCTAATCCGAGGTTATACGGTTTTGAATGCTCCAGGCACTATATTATTATTACTTCGTATTATTTAGTTTGCAATACTACGAACATCACGATCAATGTAATAACGTAATATTTTTAACCATGCATAATAAAATACTAATTAATCATTCAATGCTATTTAAACAACATGTTTTATTTGTTAAGCAAATATCTAAGTATTTACTATTTATCTATACGGCACCAGAGTGTAATGGATGTCTGTGCATTGATCACGCATTGGTGTTACGATAAATCAACATAATTTATCTCATTCACAATTATTTGCTTGTCTGTCTGTTTGGACAGCTGATTTGATATTGGATTTGGGGGTTAAAATATGGTTATGGAGATTATAAACTGTATCTAATAGAGAGGTTAGGTCTATAAAGCTTTATGATTACGTTTAAAATATGTTGATTAATTTTATTATTAAAGCTTATATATGCCCGGTTAATTACCACAGGATGGTCGGTGTTCGAAGATAAATTGATAAGTAGTCTTATCATTGAAGGAAATGATAAATATTGATGACCTGAATCTTCAAGAAGACGCCAACGGTATATTTTTTCTTATTTTTAATGCATACTTTTAATTGTCACTGTTACGAACATAAACCGTTAATTCGGTTTCAATTTCAAAGGATTTTCGAAATCCGTTGGCTTCTAAATGTTTTGACGCATGATTCACTCGTTTTAGTACGTGACGGTAATAATGTTACATTGAGGTCTTTGCCCTGTACGTACCGACATGGTAATGTAGCAATAAGTATTACTATAAACGCTCCAACGACATTAAACTTTATTTGGACGTAAATTCTAAATTCACTAGAAAATTTTGGGTGCCGTTTTGAATAGGAATCGCTGGCGAGCTTTGAAGTATGCGTTAGATTTAGAATAAAGATGAAAATACATATTAGACCGCTGATTTAGGAGATTTAGTAAATGCTCCGTGCGGTTTCACCTACGAACGAACCTGCTGTCAAAATCAAGTATTTCTACAGGTCATGTTTTATTCTCCTTTAAAGTTGCATCTAAATTCGTCCAGTGGTTTTTTCTGTAAAAGAGTAACAAATATGCCTCCATCCTCACATACTTTCGCATTTATAATATTGGTCTATGTGATATTTAATCTGCATTTAAATTTTAAAATAGCTTGTTTCCTTTTGCTTTGCTTTGTATGTAGTTCTGCTATTCTGCTATGCATCACTGGTTATTTAGTGTAGGGATTTTTTTTCCTTAGAAAGGCTTCACCTATTAACATCGGCTTGAGGTCTTCGGGTAATCTGATCCCGGTCTAGAAGTCTCCTGGAACGCGGTTAATGTATGGCACGGTTATGCGTTATGGTTATTTTAACTTGGTTATACTGCACGTTTGTTTGTTTCTTATACCCGGTGTCTGGGTGTTAATTATCTATATAAGTGTTTATTTAAAATGATATATATGTATGTTTATCAGCCATCTGGTTTCCATAACAGAAGCGAAAGCTTAGTATGGGATCAGATCGTGCCGTGTGTGAAAATTGTCCTGAAATATTTGTTTTATTTATAAGTTGCTCATATCTTTACAATAAAATAGCTAATCGAAATGTGACAATTTTATTGGTATAAATTGACATAGTTAATTATCATTTTTTTTAGTAAGACTAATTTAAGATAAAATATCCCACATTATGTAACTGAAATATAGCATGCAATTTGATAATGGCTTGAAACAACATCTATTTTACAGTTTTACTAGAGGTAGGTTACCGACGTCTTACCCCATATCACTAGCATATTCGTTGTACCTAACGCTTTGTATGTCATTTATCTATTTATCTATCACTGAAATATCAAATTTTCACGAAACGACATTTAGATAATTCGGCAAATGTAGGAACAGTGCAACAACCCGGTATCTCGTTGCGTGCCATCGATCCCAACTGTGACCCAGTTCGTACGCACTTGAAGCCCTTTACCTGTCTTCGCGTATTTTATTTAGTTCACTGGAAATGGAAATGTAATATGAACGTAATGTACATCTATACTAATATTATAAAGCTGAAGAGTTTGTTTGTTTGAACGCGCTAATCTCAGGTACTACTGGTCCGATTTGAAAAATTCTTTCGGTGTTAGATAGCCCATTCATCGAGGAAGGCTATAGGCTATATATAATCACACTAAGACCAACAGGAGCGGAGCCACGCGGATTATACCGCGGAGCGCAGCTAGTATAGGTATATAGTATATACAGATAGGTATATGTATTCATTATGGTATTTATTCTAGTGGAAGTAAAGTAAAGAGCGTGATGCGTTGTTTTTCTACTTTCAATATCATTTCAAGAGGGATTATCGGATTTTTCAGTTGGAAATGGATGTTAATGTATTTATTTTTTAATCTCATTTAAATAATGGTTCGCTGTTCAGTTGCCTTTTGGTGTTTTGCGTGTGTTATTTAACATTCTTGATGCATATCTATTGTCGGATATTCAGTCGTGTTTTATTCCGTCTTTATGAACTTTACAATGATCAGCGTTACAATTATATAACGTAATCGATTTCACACTTGAAACTAGCGTAAATAACCTCGCAGTTCTCAGTTACCCTTTGTGTGGAAATATCACGTAACACGTTCGCGGAATTGTAATAAAAAGCCGTCTAGATCTTAATCTTATTCAGAATAAACACTTGATGTGAACAGACATGGCTTTTATCTGCAGGAGGGATTTAAAAGTTAATTGGATCACGAGTTGTGACGTCAGAGAGAAGCTATGAATAATAGTGGACGGGAATGCTTATATTTTAATATATATTTTAGTTACTGGAGATGGAATGTTGATTTTTAAAACAAATTGAAGTTTGTTTGAAAGCGAAATGAAAATAGAAGATATGTTTTATCACTTTTTTAATACATAGTTGACATATGACATGGATGTGACCTTTTCAATGTTGTTAGTAATTAATAGAACTATACAATAAATACTGCTCTGTTTGTCTACATTAGACGATGGAAATATTATATTTAATTTATTACAAGTAGGTAAAGAAAATACGTATTTGTCAGGGACATTTTAAATGTTTGTAACTTGTGATAATATTAATTAAATGTTTTACCAACCTCACCGTCTTATAACTTTCAAAATATAAAATATATCTATACTGGTATGTTTTGTAATAATCATAATAATGCTTTGTATATTATGAAATAGACAAGCCGACAATCATAATTTAAGATAACATACCCGCAAATCATATAACACGACGTTAAATAAATTAGTCCAGTAAATAATTGAGTAGACTTGTTATCAGAGCAAATAAAATGCTATCTTTACGGCGCGATAAGGTAATGTGGGTCGCGAAATTTGCAGATTGTTTGCGAAAGAGCACCGTTTGTTTGTTCGTGTCAATAGCGAGGAGTGGACGTGTTGTACGATTTTTTATATTGTAGAAATATCGTTGGGAATATGAAATTTTTAAGAGTTATGTATAGGAGAAAATATTTGTAGATGTAGATTGGTGTTGGTTAAATGTATTTTCTATGTAGGATGTATTATTTTGTTTAGTTCTACGATGTAGGTAGGTACTATTGGAAATTTGTATATATCGTGAATTAGAATGAAAACTAACTATGAATACAGTGGAAACTATAAATTTTCACACGATGCAGCAGGCCCGCAGTTTGGATGCGGTCCAATTGCGAAATGTCTTGAAATGTAAACTATTAAAATTTAAGACGATATCGATCAAAATATCCGTAGGTATAATAATTTTGAAAAGCTATAATGCAAGGCCAAATGCATAACAAATTTAGTATATCTTATGTGCTGATATAATTTGGGGTAAAATAATAAAGTGCAAAGTGCTTGTTAAAGCTCTTTATGTAATTATATTAAATCCTAGTGATAAGTGAGTACATGGAACTTTCCGAATATCCGTGTGTTGTTATTACCTAAGTCTAATACAATTAGTTATGTTCTGTTCGGCAAGGGAAACTGGGAACTTATTTTAATAAATCATTTTTTTATGTTTCTACACTGTTGAAAAATCTCTTAAACAAGTCATAATAAAAGAAGAAAATAGTTTATGTAGGAGGTGTCATAGAAAGTATGCGGACAGCATTAAACAAAATCATAAAAATTTAACGGTTTACAGCGTACTATAAAATCGGTATTCCCTTTAAAATCTAATCCATCTAATGTGGGTTCAGTAGAGATAAGATTTACTTGTACTTTTTCCCAACATTTCGACCTCCCACTAGCGATGTAAGTGGGTTAATGCCAAGCCCACGCCGGTTGCCAGCCTGATTGACAAACTTCAATTGTTTTGTATGTATGCATGAAATGCGCTTTTTTGTATGGAAATTTGGTAGATTGTGAGGTAGGATTTGTAGTATAAATAAAGATAAGAAACTTCTATAATCATGTGGTATGAGATGTCTTAATATTGAGTTTTGTTTTGATACTAGGTTGACTTCAATTGACTGTAAGGATATGGAGTAAAAGGTGGTAGTTTATAACTTGGTGAGCAAATATGTACCTACCATTGCTCGCATATATATGATTTTTATTTTCTTATCGTTCTGAAATGTTTAAAAAGCTTAGATGAAAAAGTATATTCCATATAAATAAAACAATGCATACATCATTAAGTATAACAAAATATAATTAAACCTACATGTTTCGACGTGTAGCCTAAAACTATGCGTAATAATTAAAGTAGGCACAATCAGTATCATATATCTAGGTTTTTAGATCAGATGAGTTCAAGGAAGGAACGGTGTCATTTTTTTCTCTCAAGACACTTAGGCGCTGACTCCACGAGCGAGAGAATCGCGGCGATATTATCGTCGTGCCACGTATTTCTATACACTCTCTATGGAACCGTCTCCACACGGCGATATTATCGCCGCGATGCGACGAGTGGCAATGAGCGTGCGAAACGTCATTACATCGTCGCTAGCCCGCCGCGACTAGCAACGGGCCCGCCGCGCGCTCGCGACGATCGCGCAGCGGGCGCGCTGTCAAACGCAGCGTCATTTCAGCGTTGCCTCTGGTCTTCTCGTAGTTCTCTTCAAGGAAACGTGGCGATACCGTAACAAGTCGCCGCGGAAACGCTGCGATTCCGTTACGACTCGCGACGATACGCGGCGGAATTATCGCTCGTTCGTGGAGATTGTCCGACGATATAAGGGCGGACTCGTCGCGATTCTCTCGCTCGTGGAGTCAGCGCCTTAATCTTAGCCTGTATCCAATACAATGAGTGGGTGTGACATAAAATTTTAAAATGGTATATATCATATTAGATTATAGTCGTAAAGAAAAGATAAATGGACCGTATTGTTTTATGATGTGTTATTAGTTTTGAGACCTTATGTTTGGAGAAGTTATTGGGGTCAATATTATAAATATTGCTTATCGTAGATTTATATATTGATTCTTCCTGATGATGAACGAGTCTTCTTTTGAGATTGTAATTTAGATAGTAATTAATTGAATATTATATACCTACCTTCTTATTATTTTTTTAAATAATACGTAAATCTCGTACAAACGCAAAGAGAATAACACAAAGCAAACAGTACACAAGCATGCGATTAAAATCTGTAGTTGATATTGGATAAAGCTTTTGTTCCGATCACGGTTATTTGCATACTGAACCGAGTTTATTGGAAACAAATATTTGTTCCAGTCTCAAGTTTTAATTCTGTTTCATCTAACAGTGGATGAGATGATCTGAAGGGTTTTTATTTGTGTTATAAGTATGCTATTATTATGCATTTAGGTAAATTTATACTGTTATATTATAATATAAAGCTGAGGAGTTTGTATGTTTGTTTGAACGTGTTTATCTCAGGAACTACTTGTCCGATTAGAAAAATTCTCTCATGAATCATATTGTTAATGTTTTATTATATTGTAAATATTGCCTTAAATTTATTCTGGATAAAGTCTTTAGGAGAAAATATTTTTAAATAACTATATTGATGCTAAAAACAGACTTCGAGAACCGTATTACTGTTTATTGTATAAATCATAAACTTTTTACTAAATATAGCGTGCTTACTTTATTGTTTATGACTTATGTATTTTAGTTTTCTGTAGTCGTTACGGATTGTTACGGATTGTTGATTCAGATATTCCAGAAAGCTTTTTAAATTGCTCTTTAGTTTCTCTTAAATTCTTATTCTTGCAAAAAGGTTTTATAGTGTTTTGCAGCTCTCTTTTGATTTACTATGTTCCATGTTCACTTTGTATGTACAATGTACAAGTAGTAATAACGGAGGGAATAGAAGATTTTTTTTTATTTTTTTTAGAATTATATATGTTACCGGCAATCTATATAATCATATACTCTAATACCTTGGCAATGTATAGAGTACCTAAAACATATAGGTAATAATATTTCATACATCGCTTGAATGCCCTAGATATTATATACATTGTCTAGGTTTTGTATAGAATACCTGGATTACATAGATAACCGGTAACATATACACGTATAGTAGTTAGTGATTCTAAGAATAAAATACCGTAAATATGAAAGCGCAATTCAGTATCAATACGAAACGTTAGGTTTCATTTGGCCTAGCCAAAGTAAACGGAGGCTAAGTAATTGAAAACCACAACTTTAATGGTTATTACGTTATTTTAACCATTCAGTCACGAATGATTCAAGGTTTAAAATTAGCTAAATTATATGTATACTTGGTTGTTTTGTAACAAAAACTTAGATGCAAAATGTATTTTCATGGTTAACAGGACGAGTTGGTAATAAATTAATAATAGTTAGTGTTGTGTCTTTGATTACCTAAATATTCTTTTTATTACATACGTAACAATATATTAAATGAAATAACCAACATTTCACGATTGGAACTGGTTTCTTGTGCTTTTAAAGGAAGCTTTGAAATAAATTAAGTTTATAAACGTACGTTATAAATGCATAAAAAATTACGTCACGGTTAATACAATGAGATTTTACGAATATAAAAAATAAATCTTGTTACAAAAAGAATAAATGCGTGCAGAGTGTTACCATCAGTTAGAATTATCTGGTAATAAGTACCTATACTTAGGTATGTTCAAATATTCGTAGTTTGTAGTTCCTGTAGTGACTTCATTCATAAGTTGCTACAGTGATAAAAATAGATCCCGAATCTTCTTGTATACTATACTAGTAGATAATTTATTGTTTTGTACAACTATTGATATAAACTGGAAATTATTTTTGGTTGAAAAATTAATTGAATGTCTCTTTCGCTTCGATATTCAGCCCCTTTTAAAAACCTACATGCATTAATGGCTAATAAATATAAAACTATCGCTACTCTTTATATACAGGTTTCAAAGAACAGAAAAATCCATGATCATGTGTATAACTTTATAGCCCAAATCATTATAACCTTCAATTGTATATTTATTCGTGAGAGCCAAAAATACCGTTTGAAAATTGATTGTATCCAGGTCGTTATGCATCTATTATTGGCAATCAGCAGCAGCCACATTATATTGTGTCTGACTTCGATCCAACGAATGTGATCACAATATCACCGTCTCAATTCAATGTTGTCTGTCAAATGAAATCAGCATACATTCATATGAATGTCTTGTGCGTTGAATACACGAAAATATACTCTACAACAATAGGTTTAGAGTTGCTTTTCATCAGTGGAGTGTCCTGTCTATTGGTGCAGAATGAATTGCTTGAGATATGACCGCAATAGGATGAAGTGTGGCCTCGGCAAAAATGTCATTTTGATGCTGCGTTGCGAAAGACATGGGTGTCATGCGGGTTCGTTCAGGATGGGCGTCATTTGTGTTACAACTGGATCCTTCCCGTTGTCTTTGATTTATATGACATCTTTAGTACTATAAAGATTTATGTACTGCAATTGTATTCGCGTGTTTTAGTTTAATTTAGTTCATTGTCGTATTAATTTATTGTATTCCTACTTGTATATTTTTTTGTCCGTAATGTGTGTGACGTAAAATATATGAAATGCAACTTAGCCAAATGATGTAATCGTTATATTATAATGAAGAATTAAACAACTTAAATGTTCACTACCAAAGGAATAGGTACTAGGGATTAAAATAATAATCAAGCTTGCTACAAGAGTAGGTAACTCACCATTGCTTATGAATATTAAATTAATAATTTCAATACATAATTTCCTCCGTTAATAATATATTCAGTGCTACAAAGTTTTATTATGATAGAAAAATATAAATTTGGTTATTTATAGCATCTCATTAGTGAAAATGTATTCAATACACAGACTTCATATATATATTATGTTAACTAGATTTCCGCCCGCGGCTTCGCCCGCGTTTGCAAAGGAAACCCCGCATAGTTCCCGTTCCCGTGGGATTTCCGGGATAAAAACCTATATGTTAATATCCTATGTTGTCCTGTTTAATATCCTATGTGTTAATCCAAGTTACCCTCTATATGTGTGCTAAATTTCATTGTAATCGGTTCAGTAGTTTTTACGTGAAAGAGTAACAAACATCCATACATCCATGCATCCTTACAAACTTTAATTTATTAGATAATATTTTTTATAATATAACATGTGTACTAACAACTTTAATCAAAGTTATAAGAGTCGACTATAACAAATATAAATTAATCATTCTATTGCTCAATTACAATAAAAGTATACTAAAACAAAGGCGTCTAGACTACACATTACGCATAACGACCACTTACGACACTGACCAAACAAACGTATGAAAAGATCTTATTTCTTAACAACGGGTTAATAATAGTGATAAGAGCGATCGTAATACGCAACTGTAGCTAAGGCCGCAATCAAACATGAGCGATTAGCGAGTTATTGCAATAGGTGCATCATATATATAGTTAAAAAAAAACTAGCAATGAACAACTTCTTTCTGTACAATATGTATACGTAGAGAAAAAAAAATGGAATAAACTGGCATAGTTATTATACTTATTTATTATTTCACATGACTAATTAAAGAACACTTTCAGCGCCATCGCTTCGTTTATCTTAGCTAACACGTCATCCCATAATAACCTATTAGGTACCATTAGATACGCCTCATCAACTTAAGAATAATTAGCTATTATCAAATCCATTTATGACTAGTTACTTCTTTGCATTATTTTATATGAACCTTTCTTATGAAGTTCTATTGCAATTGACCAATGCTAAAAGTTATCCCGCCCGCTACTTCCTCCGCTCCTCTCATAACTATATACAAACATTGTGATCATAGCAGAGTTAGCCCAGTTATCAAGTGTTGCAGAACGTTCGATGGACCGCGGTCGGAACTCGGATCGATCTCTTTACTTCTTAACCATTTCCCAACATCCTTTGAGGACTTTATTTAACCTTTAGTGTCATAGCCTTCAATTACTCATAGTTACAGCAAACAATGCAAATCTTACACAACGTTCACACGACGCAAGTGTTCAATTTTCATATTTTTATCTCAACACAAATTGCGTTTAATTACGAATCTGTATACTACCAGCTAATACATAGAAATTTCTAAAAATAGAGCAAAAACAATGGCTAATCAATTCTGGAGGAAAACCGATTCCGGCGTTTGTCTGTGCCATGTATAACAATCACCGGAAAACATTAAAAATAAATATCCAACGTGACTTTTACTTTGAATCGGTTTATCGGTTCGACAAGTATTGGTTCACGACCACGCGTCTAGCGATTTACATAGTGCTCAACATGACGGAGGAAATTATGTATTGAAATTATTAATTTAATATTCATAAGCAATGGTGAGTTACCTACTCTTGTAGCAAGCTTATATGTTGTATGTAAAAAATATTATTAACATAATATATATGAAGTCTGTGTATTGTATAACTAAATTTACATAACTAAATTTTTATTTTTCTATCATAATAAAACTTTGTAGCACTGAATATATTATCACTTTGGATCTAAAACTTTTGAACAGGTAATAATGATTGGTATATTATTACTTTAGTGATAGTAATACAACGTAAGATAGTATAGATACATATAAATAATATCGAAGCAGTGATTCTTATGTAATAGTAACGTAATTAACCTTGGTGCTGAGATGAATATCGTAAATTTGCACCAAAACGTTTCCTCGTGACATTGAAATGTTTCAAATTTATAACGAATCTTGAAAAGTACGGATGTATTGAAATAAATATCTTAGAGAGATATGAATGTATGGAAAGAAGGTGTTTAATATCGTTAGTTATTATTCGAACACTTTAGAATATATGAAATAGTTAGTGAATAGTTTATATGTACTGTGTATTTATTATTTCGACTAGCCATAGTTCGCGGCGTTCGCTTGGCACGAATTTGTTTTCTTGAGTATCGCGAAATGTTATCATGAGCTAAATATTACCCAAATCCATAATAGGTAGTAGGTTAAATTATTGAGATTTATAGTTTGAAATTAAGTACAATTCAATCTGCTAAAATAACCTCACATTCACGGTATAATCCCTATTATTAGTGAACATAATAATTAAAAGTCATAAGTAATATTTTATAGCACATAAAAATATTTATAGTACGAGATATGAGAACAAATTGTATACGGAAATTATAGCAAATTTAAGACAAAAAATTATGTAAATAAGAATTTTAGAATTATAATCTTCTCGTCATTTAAATGTTATTATTTTTGTTTCAGGTAAGAACGTGAACTTCTTAATCGTCTTGTCGTGTCTTCATACACTCGTAGTATGTAAGTAATGTAAACTATAATAATTATAATGTGAGTAATTGAATATTAAACAGATAAGTGGTTAGAAATCCTCACTGCGTATATAATTGCGGATATGGGGCTTCTGTACACGTCATTCTAAAAATAATATTTTTCCTATTAAATCATTTCTATGAAAAGCTTAACTATTGCATGTTTTTAAAGTATAAATGCTCTGTTTTATGAAACGAAAGTTTCGAAAATCGGTCTACAGTACAGTTCACGGAGACATCGGTGAACATACATAAAAACATACATGAAGATTGAAGGTATTATTAATACATTGGAACAGTTACTCCTCGTTTTTTGAAATAACTTAAAAAGGTTAATGTTGTGTAGGTCACTCATACAGTGTTGTGTCCTTAACCTTTTAATGAGACTTACAATAGAGTAATGATGATTTTTCACACGTGTTAGCAAAGTTCAAAATAAATGATATCAGCCAGTCAGCTGTTGTGTATTGGCGTAACGTTTTGCGTAACTGATTGCGTGACATTTTGATGGACAAAAATAGTGCTATCGGCCTATTTCTAGTGGAGCTAGTGTCAGCGGCTGAGGTGCTCTGTTCGTAGTTATGGGTATAGTATAGGTATTAATTAGGTTATGCAGGTAGGAATATAGGTGGATAGGTTTGTGTATATAGATTTTGGTACGGTTTTACGGTTGTGTATAATTTGACGGTTGTGTATGTTATGCGATGGGTGTGAATGTGTTGAAGTAAGAAGAAGCAGACACTGGAATTAGAACTGTAGTAGTAGAAGTTATAGTGAATGTTTTGTATGTGGATATATTTCTGTGTTCTATATTCTTTGCACATCCAATTCTTTAATCCATTTTACTGTGATTAAATAATGTTGTTATTTCAAATATAATAAAATGACATCTTTTTCATTAAAAACCAAGGGTTTCACGTTTCTAAATTTACAGGACGATAATGTAATAACCATAAGTTGAAATCATGACCAAGATATTATGATTATTTTTTAAATTTACAATGAAGTCATTAAAATAATTGCAGTAAAAAAATGTAAATCCACAAAAGTATTTAATGTAAGTAATATAACCTAGAACTACTTTCAAGTGGGGTCAAGGCGAATGGTTATTGGCTTGAAATAAACCCGCTTTATGGCTATTTATCGCGATTTATTTTGAGGCAATTTAATTTTATTGTCAAAACAATGGCTTAATTACGATAGTCTTTATTTAAGAAGCAGATAATTACTAATTTTAATAAATGAATGAGTAGTTATACGTAGGAATGTATCAGAAATCAGTTTATTAAAAGCGGATGAGGATAAAGGCATTAAGTAAACAAAATTAATAGAATTTATTTATGAAATATATGCTTAAATTTAAATGAAAACAACACATTCAATATGTATAGGTAGTGTGGAGCTATGCAAAAATAAAATCCATTATTTTTCATTAAATACTAGCGGTCCGCCCCGGCTTCGCCCGTGGTACATATTTATGTTTTCTCTACATATGAACCATCCTCGTACTTCAAGGAATATAATAAAAAAAGAATTATCGAAATCGGTTCAGCCGTTCACACGTGATGCCGTGACAACGCGAAACGGGTTTCATTTTTATATATGTAGATTAACCTGTATAAGCTGCATCTCCGATCGAGTGTATCAAGTAGGTACCTATATATAGGGTTGGCATTTACCTCTAAGATGCCGTCGACCTTTCCACAACCCTTATATAAAGGGGTGTTCACGTCTGATCAGCGGTTTACAGCCCTAATAATGATTTAATTAGCCGCCTTTGAGGGAGTCATAATTATTGGACTTTGCACTTTATGGTTGAATTATATGCATGTTAAATGTATGGTTGTGGTTCGTTTTATGTGTATTTGAAGTCTGTGGAATAGGGGTAACGATTGTGATCGGATTTTGATTTGATTTCAGTTACTTAAGTGACGTATTTTACGTGATATTTAAAGATGATAGGTGAATAGTATAAATGGAAAAGAGTTTATAGCTTTAGTTAAAATTGTTTATAGTATTACACAACTTCGTCATTGTTAGAGTGCTGCTTTTAGTATGCTATTAATTTCACCATTAAATTAATTTGCTAGGCTATTTATACACTCCATAAACATTATGCATTAAGTTAAAATAACGTAAGAACGTGTTTCTATTTGTAAACACTTTCATTCTTTATTTATACCTTGTGATTGAAAACTGTTAAGAAAGAAGTATTACGTTCTTATATTGCTAAGTAAATTGACTAGGTATATTTTTTTTACGGACACGTGCAATGCTTAGTACTACCTATTTTATAATTTATATTTCGTTTCAATCGGCTTGCAAAACAAAGCAGCGTAGTTATAAATCAAACACAAGGAAATCCAAGCTTCAATTTATGAACCAATAGCTTTGTTTAATACACTTGAATATATAATAAATAACGGTTAAATCCCAGAGCTTGGAAAGTACAATTTTATTGTAAACTTTCCCTCAACCACAAGTTGCATTTTCTACAATGGAGAGTTATATGAGAGCAGAGACCATATATCACTGACTGAGATCATGTGTAGTTAGAAAATTGATGTTAAACTGATGGTTTTTAATACTTTAGTGGATTTATGACGCATGACGGTTTAATTACCGTGAACAACACTAGGTCTGATGTTCTTAAGGGTAAGGTATTACCAAATTTAAATAACCCTTGCACTCTAGACGATAGTAGTTGTTTTTTGTAAGATTTTCTCTTATTGGAAGAATAGAGGACGATATTAAATGTTTTTTATAAGATCTTCTTTTAGAAATTAAAGACTTTTTAACGGATTTAAACGCGATTTATTCATTCTATTATTTTCCCGACGTTTCGAACACTTTACAGCGAGCGTGGTCACGGGGAGACTGAGATGTTATACGTCTTGACGGTCATTCAAAAATTGCTGTTTGTAAACTACCTCCACCTATTCCTCCGTAGTTGGTATGTGGAGTATTTTTCCGGATGTTGGCAGTATTGGCTGATCGTGTCTTCTTGGTATGTTTGACATGGGGTTTTAAATTCTTAATAACAGGATCCCAGGTGTTAGAAAGTTTCAAACCATCTTCTCTATTGAAATTTGGGTGCTTTTTAATTTCAATAGCCTCGCGCACAAGTCTTGGAAAATATTTATTTTCTCTGGCAAGGATTTGTGGTTGGTCGAATCTTATGAAGTGGTTGTTGTCCAGTGTGTGTTCACATACCGCAGACTTTTTGTGACGCCGATGCTTGATATCCGCAATGTGCTCCTTCAGTCGGTTGCTTGCTTCTTTTTGTTCAATGCTTCTTTTTGTTTGGCCGATGTATGAGAGACCACAGTCACAGTCTAACTTGTACACGCCTGCTTCTTGTAGAGGAATATTACTTTTGATTGGTCTCAAGAATTGGTTTATCTTATTGTGCGGCTTATATATAGTTTTAATTGAAGCTCGTCTTAGGATTCTTCCAATTCTGTCAGTAACTCCCTTCACATATGGTAGGTAGGCCGGTTGTCTTTCAACTGTGTGTGGCTTCGTTCGACTCCTGTGATGCTGTGGAGGCGCCTGCAGCTTGTTGTTACGTAGTACTCGCTTGACATGCTGCAGTTCCCCGCTGAGGTGGGCAGCATCACAGAGGTGGTGGGCTCTCTGAAACAAAGATTTACCGACAGAAGCTAGTTGGCAAGGGTGGTGGTGAGATTCACCATTGAGGTACCTATCAGTATGAGTGGCTTTCCTATACACTGTATGGTTGAGCATGCCATCCCGTCCCCTCATTATTAAAATGTCAAGAAAGGCTAGACGGTTGTTAGTTTCTAACTCCATAGTAAATTGGATGTTTTTATGTATGGAGTTAAGATGATCTAAAAATGCAGGTATATGTTCAGTAGGAAGTATTGTGAAGGTGTCATCTACATAACGTTTATAAAGTCTCGGTTTGACTGGTGCTGTGGCCAAGGCTCTCTCCTCGAAGTCTTCCATAAAAATATCAGCGACAACGGGTGATACTGGAGAGCCCATGGCCACCCCTTCAACCTGCATGTAAAATTCACCATTCCACAATAAATAGCCAGATGTTAGGCAATGTTCTAAGATCTCTGCATATTCTAATGGCATATTGTGTTCACCTAACCTTTTCTTAACAATATTGATGCAATCAGTCACCGGGAGATTAGTAAAAAGAGACTGCACATCAAAGCTAACCATGGTTTCATTGTTTGCGATATTTAGATCTTTTAATATCTCAACAAAATGGTATGAGTCCTTAACATAAGCACTGGTGTTACCTCTGAGGGGAGCGAGCACCCTAGACATGTGTTGTGATAGTTTTTGAGTGGGTGTATCAATTTGACTCACAATAGGTCTTAATGGAGTATTAGTTTTGTGTATTTTAGGTAAGCCATACATCTTACGTCGGGAAAATAATAGAATGAATAAATCGCGTTTAAATCCGTTAAAAAGTGTTTAATTTCTAAATGTATAATACTCGCGTAAAATCAAACATTAGAAAATACTAAGATCTTCTTTTCTTTGAATATCTTATTTTCTTTCGATAAAACAAAACGTGTAGTGCTTTTATAAGTAGATTTCACTTGAGCGAATTGTACTTACTATTTATTATTTGAGGGTTTCATACAAATAAGCTAAAAGGCAACTGCAAAAATATCGGTCATAAAATACCTCATCTGTTTATTAGTATTTCTTTTGAAATAGTGATCGCGGAAGATCATGTCAATTAGCAACGCTTTAACACGTGTATCACTAACTTAATTTTCAAAGAATTCTCTAAGATTTTAATCTTTTCATTGTGAACATTTCGGTATGAAAATTACACTTGGCATCACTTCAAAGAATTATATTGCTAATGTTCCGTGTTTGTTCATAAATTGTGATATTAACAAAAAGTCCGTCGTATTTTGTTAAGCTGACAAAGGATCTGTTTCCTTGTGCTTTATTTATTAAATTACATATTTGTATGGTCGTTGTGTTTATTTATCATATTCATACTTGAATTTATGGAAGCAGATGGCTTTATCCTTTAATTTATAGTGTCGTTTTAAACACGAAGATTACAATATATTTTTTGAAAGCGCGGTCATTATACCGTAAATACCTGATTTGTACGATGATCAGCATAAAATGTATTTTCACAAATAAACTGCTTTTATTATTCGCAGTACTTCATAAGAAATAATTCGTTAAAGACCCGTAGTAAATCTGGCGTTAAATTTAAAATTGTCTTATGTAATGTGAGGTTATGTAAAGGCGTGATAATCAAAATGCGTGATTGATAGCTGAGATCGATATTGGACGGTTTCGTAATAAATGTAAGAGAGACGACGATTGGTATGATTTCTATACTGACGATTATGAGATGAATGAATACTGCGTTGTTCATTATTAACTCGTAATTTTATATTGTAGGTTTTTAGAATAACTAGCTGCTCCGCGCGGTTTCACCCCCGTGGCTCCACCCCTGTTGGTCGTAGCGTGATGATATATAGCCTATAACCTTCCTCGATAAATGGGCTATCTAACACCGAAAGAATTTTTCAAATCGGACCAGTAGTTCCCGAGATTAGCGCGTTCAAACAAACAAACAAACAAACAAACAAACAAGCAAACTCTTCAGCTTTATAATATTAGTATAGATTGTGATTGAAAAATATGCACAAGGAGACGTTAAAGAACATTGTATACAAACGAAGAATAATTGTTGCTGGTCAATTAAATATTGTCCTTTTATTATTGAGAATAGAAAATTAACAGTATGTATTGAGCGGCTCGGCCAAATGAGCCGCTCATTCGCCTGAGCATGCTCAAGTGGATACAAGGCTTATGAATTCATAGCCAAATCGGAGAGTTGATTTAGATTGAATTAAATTCGAGTATAATTTAAATCTGAGCGCTATAGGCTAGATTTTCCATGATCGATAAAGTTGTACTAAAATAGAAAATGTACGGTATTCAACCATGGCTACGTAATGGCATGATCAATTAAAATGACACTGAGATAACGTTATCGGCACAAGGAAGACGAACCTTGACAACCGGGAATGTTGCTGATAGCGCGGCGCGGCCGCGGCGTAGTGAATTGTGACGTAATGCGTTATGTTTAATGTTTCTACATGTAACACATGTAAAACACGTGTTTTACACGAGTATATAAGGTAGAGGTGGTCCTGGTTGCGTACGTGGTGACTAGATATAGAGAAGCCTATATTACCTATTGGATAGATAAAAAGGCAAGTTTTAGGAGCTATTTCCCTTCTTGATATCATTATATCATGTTACCTGATCAGTTAAATATGTGGTGAGCCGTGAGCGTGAGGTGAAGTCAGATGGCTATTATTCGTGTATAGTTTTAATGTATAGTTAATTAAATGTATAACTACAGTTGCTCAAAGAGTCATTTACTTTAATAGAAAACATTTCATTATCATGAAATCTAAAGTAATCTTTGTTATTTTTAAAATGTTTTGAATATGATAAGATACATTTAGAACAAAACCTCACTCGCATAGATGCTGAAAGATGATGATACTTGAATGAATTGAGAGTCGCTTTCAGAATATTAGCCCACTCTAACTCAAGTGGAAGCATATTTAATACACTGTAAGAGGGCTGATAAATGGCAGACTATTTTATGACCTTAATTCTAATCTTATTTAGAATGGATAGTACTGAATAGACTTTCATATAGTATATTAGAAGCAGTATTCTTAAATGTTCCTTTAATCATTCGCTTGAGTTATGTCTTTGTATCCGACTGCGAAAGAAGGAAGTTCTGTTTTTTGTTATAGAATAATACCTACGCAAAAATTTGAGTACCTCCGTTATTTTTTGGAACGACTGTTAATGATGTAAAAAGTTGATTTGTTCTATGAATCTATGATGTAAGTGATAGGTGTAAAAAGCTTCACTTTCATTCGTTTTTGTATTACTCATTGTAGGTACGTGGTATTAAGCCACTCATAACGGTATTAATCTAGAGGTCGTCTAAGTTCCGCTTGATATCCGTAAGGTAATGAAGTTGAAATTATATGCTTGCGGGTTCCGTATCGTTAATAATATTTTATTTTGGAAATGCAAATAAACTTAAACTTAAATTGAAATAATGCGTTGCTCCTTTAAGATGTTCAGAACGTTTTGACTGAATAGCAGTTTTCTAAAATAGAGAACTAATGCTAGTAAGGTTGCACTTGCTTATTTCGTATATTACAACTTGTCATAATTTATGTTATCTACATTAACCTTCCGCAGGCAACACTTTTTTTACATACATAAATGGCAACAGGGGTGACGCATCACCCCTTTATTTTTAAACTCAAATAAAACAGCAATTTGTAAGAAAACGAAAGTTATTTATTATGAGATCAATCACTTATACAATTATTAATGACATGAAAAAAGTATTAATTATGGCAACCTTAATTTGGTATTTTCTTTTTGGGTTGAATGCAGTTCAAGCAAACATCCTTACGGTGTTCAGTGCAAGCGGGCTGAAGACATTTTGTGCAAAAAGTTTTTACTTTTTTGTCCCTTTTTCTTGGACATAGTGCACATCTTGCTTGTTTTTGCAATTTTACAGGGGGCTCACCTTCAGGAGTTTCCTGGTTTATATTTAGAATATCACGTAAAGTGACTCCTAATTCTCGCTGAATAGTTACTATATTTCGCCGCGGTGTTCTACTCGAAGATGGTGGAATAGACGACCAAACATGTCCATTCTTACCCCTCAACACTTTAGTGCGTAATTGTGCCAGCGGCACATCCTCGTCATCACTACCTTCATAATTTGAAATAATGTCCTCCTCCTCCGAGTGCACCGAAACGTGATCATCATTTTCACTCGCATCCCCATCTTCGGAACGGCGCTCATCATCCGAGCTAGCATCAACAATATTTTGCAAGTAGTCTTGAATCTGCGTATCCGAAATCGAAGCCATTTTTACCTAAAAAATCCAACAATTATTACAGTATTACAAAAAGAAATAATTACGTAAACAGCAATAGGGGTTATGAGTCACCCCAGCAATGTCAATATAACAAAAACAACAACTTACCACGACACGTTGACGCGTGCGACTGATTGCATCCACGCCAATTAGAGAATAGATTGAGCTTTAGAAAGAGACAGAACCAATACCAACTAAATATTGACACTTTTATCGAGTAGTGGGGTGACGGGTCACCCCTGTTGCCGTCCTAAGGTTAAAGAAAATTGCTCGTTTAAACATTAATTAGATGCTATCTTTAACCATTTTAGCTTTTAGATTTCTTCTAAGTTATTATATTCTGTTTTTATCTGAGATAGATATATTGCGTGTTAGAAGAAGACCCTGTTTCAAAGAGAAGACTACGGAACCCTATATTATTTTTCCTTGACAATATTGATGTATTAATGTTCGAAAGAGAAAGTGGCTTATTAATCGCGGTAACTCACGTCGAATTTCACATTGGCTTCCTAATTATATGTGAATCAAGAAAGCTTACATTACCTACATTGGAAAAGTAAAATTTATTTGTCACTTTTAAATCACCAGCGAAAGTAAAAATATAGGCTGAGATGGAGTTGAATATTGGTATTAAGAAGAAAAACGTTCATGGTTTTAAGTTATGTTCAGCTCTTATTGTTATGTCTTATTGTTATGTTATGTCAGCTCTTATGTTCAGCAGTTATTTTTTTCATTTTGAATATTAGCCTTGTAAATGTAATATGTATAAATGTAAAATGAAAGTATATAGGTATAAAAACTCATAGGTACTTACTAAATCCTTGTATGTATGTAATTTTCTAGCTTTAGGTACAAAATATGTACTAGCTAAATAATTTAAACTTTCTGATGGATAATTTGATTAATTATCGATGTTTTTGATTTTCTTATAATTTTATTTCCTTTCAAAGGATTCAACTGATATCCAAACCAAATCTCACCTGTTTACTTGCTAAAAAGTGACAGCATCGCGTCACTTTCGCACATCTATAGTGTTATTAAGGAATTTTACGGCCGCCGCTCGGCCTACACATGTTTCGCTCAAAAAATATATTATGCGTGCCGACCTAGAGACTCGTTCGCTGTGGCCTTGACAGCATGTAAGGTCGTTACATGTGTGTGTGTGTGTAAAACTTTGCTCACAACTTCTAAATGTGTTGGGATGTGGGTAGGTACTTTGGAAAATTGAAAGTGTTACGCGCATGTGAATGTTTTTAGTGTGATGGATGATAGTGTTTTCGTTGTTGTAATGGTTTATGAATGTGATCTTTTTATATATGAGTAAATGTGTATTACAATTTACAATTCACCTGATCGACTATTAACTTTTAACCAATTGACGAGGAAACTAAACAAGCTAATTAAATGAAGTAACTAGTGTGTGTAGTTGTTTATAAATACATACTTATATACTTATAATTAATGAACTGTAATTTATTTCTATAATAGGTAGCTAATATAATATATTTCATAATTAACAATCGTTATATAGTGAAGAACTTTTGAGTCATAAATTGCAACAAAATCAATGACGACACTTTAGAAATTGTAAAATGAATGCGCACCAAGAAAGTTTCTACAAAAGCTCCTCAATGTCAAATACGAATGTTTCATTGCATATAATATGTGTACAGTAAATTAAGCATGCTGATGTTTCTTTGTTTATTATAATTCATTAAATAAAGGTCGGCCGACAATACCTAAGTGCATGCAGCTGCAAGTCTAGATTGTACAATACTGCTCAATCGTTGAACCTTGTTCTAGGAGCATTGAGAGTTGAGACAATTGTATTCAGATCGGGTGCACTGATTCGAGTATACTAATTGTTAAGTACTGCGTGTATGGGTATGTGTGTGTGTGTGAAAATTTTGAATGTATTGTTGTGTTGTAACTTGTTTATAATATGAATAAATACTGTGTTTGGTAGAATTTCAAAATAATTGCACTGTATGAATGTAGGCTTTATGTAAATGTTAATTGTAACTTAAATATGTCAATAGATCGAGGAACTTTCCTAAGTTTATAGATTGATGATAATTATTCGCTTCTTTCTTTTTGAAGGGTACGTGATTTCTAACTTTTTAAAGTGTAAATCGTACGTAATTAACGTAATGATCAATATTAATTTAAGCTTTTTGCAAGTTTCTAGTAAATACTTTTACTTATAGTGTCCTCAGGAATTATAGGTAATACATTAGAAAAACATACCTGCATATCTACCAAGAAGATGCAATGTCTCAATTATTTGAAACCTTTTGCTTATTGTCACAATATAAGGTCTATATTACAATACAAATACCTTCGTATATCATTTCACCAAACGATTATTATTTGTGCTAATAACAGTAACACTATCTTGCAATCGCGGCCATAATTTATTGTCTATATGCATAATGCAATTAACGTAATTAGTAGATAATGATGTAAATATAGGTTTATGTGTGCTCGTGACTCTGTTCGCCTTGGACACAGGAAGTCGTAATTGTGGTTATTTTAACCAGTCTAGTGGTCACTCACTTGAGTGCGCTCTCGAGTTGAAGCTTGAGTTGGAGTATCTTTTGTAGTTTTCAGTTATGTAGTTGTTTCTTATTAAACGTTTCTGCACATGGCAACTGCGGTACTTGATGTCAATGTGTGCAATCGTTAAGGCTTATACATGCGCTAATAACCTTGACCATACTTAACGGATCTCAAACCTCTCCCGCTGCACCTTCTTTTTTCCTCGCATTTTGTATTTAAAAAGATACCAATCAGTGAAACAAAAAATCCTCGTCAGGGACTGTTGTGTAACTGATAATTTATTAAACATAAAATTTTCAGAGCTCTAAGTCAGCAGGTTACGAAGTTTATAGAGTATTTGCGGAAAAATCGATGACCACGGCGCATTTTTTTTCTAGAAATCTATTAACTTTGGAAAAAAGTCCTCGCGAGCAATTAAAGATCAAAGACCATCCTATTTTATATATTTTTTTCGGTATTGTGCTTTATGTTGTACCAGACTTTATAGAGGTTGAACATAGTCGAAATTGCCGGGTAACGCCTTAAGAATTCACAGTAACATGTTTGGTTTTATGAAAAAAAGATCTTTAATTAACTCCAATATAAATTTCATAAACATTTACTGAATAGCTTGAAGCTATGTTATGTTTATGAAATTTATCATATCATCATTTATAACATTACAGATCGACAAATATCTTCACATTTCATATCTATCGTATTAATTTATTCCGTCTCTCACATTACTTGTCCATTTTTATTGACACTCAAATTTACACTCTCATTAAACGGACATATTTACATATATAATTTCTAAAGAAAGTACGATAAGAGTGTCGTTAATTTCCATGTTAATGAGATTAAAAATAATGATTCAGCAGTAACAAGGACATTCTTACGCAATGCAAATACAGTTAGTTTAAATAATTTAAAAGTGGTGTATTGTGTTGTTTCGCTAATGTTGGTACCGTTATAATCAGTTAATGCTAACGGAGTATACGTGTATATGAAAACAATTAGTGATTTTCACGCTGGTAACAATAATGAAGCCTCTTTGTCTCTAGTCGCTGGTTAAGACTTTGTTTAGACGTTTGTAGAACAGAGTTATAAGGAAAGAGTGCGTTTTACCAATAGTTTGCCGGTGTATGAGACGGTTATATGGTGAAATAAATAGTTAGGATGAATTATTGAATATGGAAGTAGCTTTAGTTTGAATAATAGCTGCAAGTCAATAATTTTGTGATTTGGTAGAAATCGTAGATGAGAATTTGTGTAAATTTCCCATGACATAAATTATTGTAAATGATATATTTATGATTATAATTATTTAATTTTTCTCATTAATATCAAGCTATAGCAGTACTAACAAATAGCCTTCAGTTAAATAGGCTTTCGAAATAAATTATCTCACGTTCATACAAACTTAACAATTTAATGAAAAGATAATAAAAGATCCATCCGGATAAAATAACTAGCGAGCGTGCAACGGAACGTATGTACGCGTTTTTATGCTCTCACCATACGTCGATACATTTTAAACCTTCTGCATTAGTGAATAAAAGCCATTATCGAGTGTACGTGTATAGCATTTCTCGGGCGATATGATTTCAAATGCAGGGAAAGCAGACCATGCTTCGCTCGGAATTGTATCTTTCCAAGTATTTTATGGCTTTGTACAAGACATTTTTATCCCTACGATGAGCTTGATATGGGTGAGGCTCGGAATAATCAAATATCGAAATGCTAGGCGTGCAAGTGAAAAATCTTATAGTGAGACGTGGGGATTGTCAATTTGTTCACTGTTGAAGTTATACTTTTTTCTTCCATGGTAAAATTTTCACTAAAATATCAAATTTTTTTTAATCCGAGGTAAATAAATCATTAGATTTATGGTTTTCGGTTGCTCTTACGTCTTGTTGTGCAATATTAAGCCACTTGAGTTGTAAAATATGCTTAGATTTATTAAAAAACTAGCTGTGCCCGCGACTTCGTCCGCGTGGAATAGTGACTGCATAGTAGTTACTACTTAACTTTTATTGAATAAACACGTACTACCATAAATAATTAAAAGAACAGTTAGTAAAATTTATTACTAAACTGAGCTAAAAAATAAAAAAATAAGTGCCTAATTAATTTTCTACGTAAAATTTATTTTAAATTATGGCATATTATTTTTTAGGCACCAGGAGGGAGAGGAGCAAATTTATTTACCTTCCTTCCTTGTATGGATGTTTTTGACAATATATTGTGCAGCAACTGAGTGCCGAGGCAAACGTCAAAACGTAAAGGAATAGAATCCGCTATCGATACTAATTGACATAAGCGTATGATGTTTTGCTAAGGATTTGTTCACCCTACCAACGACGACGACGACCACGAACAAAATTTTCATCCAGTCGCAATTTAATAAAATTGTGCAAAACACAATTAAAAATCAATTATTAAAATTTCCTGTCGTTCTGGTGATTGGAATTTTTATTTTTGAGATCAACGATGAATGAAAAAATAGATTTTTCGTAGAAACAGTGGCTCCTAGAAAAAAATGTATGTGAAGTTTTTTAAAGATAATTTTATAATCTACAATTTTGGTAAAAGTTAAGGATACCATACCATACCATCATTATCATAATAATATATCTTATATATATATTTTTTTATAATGGTACTTAATTTTAAAGATCGTCGGGAAGTTTGTAAAATTATATATATTCCTTTTCCTTCGTTGCGTTGGGTTTTTTTTTTAATTTTTAAACTTCGGTTTCTTATTTTCATTTAATATTTTCAAGTGAGCGAGACCTACCTCTACCTCCATAATACATTCCTACATCTGACATCTTTTAAGTTGGGCCGTAACCGTGCATAAATTGTAATGGACCACAGTGGCAAAAGAAGGGGTATATTTAAGAAAAAAAATTGCCAAGGGCCAGGCCTATATGGCTTTGAGAAGAGTTCAAAATTTCCAGGGTGTGGCTATCCTCTCGCTCCCATGTCCCCCTCTTCTTTCACAGACTTTCAACCCTTCCCTTTCCATCCCTAGTAAATGGCAGAACCGATTTTGATGTAAATAATATTATCTAATTGTACCTATATGTACACGTCATATCCTATCGTTTGATGCTCCATTTGGTTTATTTATCTAACCACTGTCACCCCTAAAGTGCCCTATATGTAAAAAACGGATGAACCGATTTCGATAAAACATTACTAATTGTAATTCACCCGTTATGCACATTCATTTGATATATCACTCAGGTAGGTACTATCACAATATTTGACAACATTCGTTTCTTTCATTCCCACTTATACCTATACAGGGTGTAATCGTTAAGTGTGCACAGGCGATTTTTCCGTAAGTATTACAGATAACAAAAAACTTTAAACTGATATCGAAAGTACTTAACCTAATGAGTAAAATGGCGGTAATAAATTTTTAAAAATAAATCGAGAAATATCAAAAAAATTATCTTTAAACCCTCCCATTCATTAAGTATGAAATATGAATATCCCATATACCTACATTTAATATGAAAGATTTTAGCTTTTTTTTTCTTTTTTTGGTTTTCTGCTTTAATTACTTCGCAAATTTGAAGTGACATTTTCCACATTTTTCCGGACATTTTCACGCATTTTCCGGATATTTTCCGGGAATTTTCCAGGCATTTTCCGGACATTTCCCTGACATAGCCTGTAAATGTCTGGAAAATCCCCGGGAAATGCTCGGAAAATCCCCGGAAAATGTCTGGAAAATCCCCGGAAAATGTCAGGGAAATGTCCGGAAAATGTCTGGAAAACATCGGGAAAATCCCCGGGATATGCTCGGAAAATCCCCGGAAAAAGCCTGGGAAATTCCCGGAAAATAACCGAAAAATGCCTGGGAAATGCTCGGAAAATGCGTGGAAATTTCCGGAAAAACCGTGGAAAATCCCTGGAAAATGCCTGGAAGATATCCGGAAAATGCGTGAAAATGTCCGGAAAATATCCGGTAAATGCGTGGAAAATCCCCGGAAAATGCCAGGGAAATGTCCGGAAAATGTCTGGGAAACATCCGGAAAATCCCCGGGAAATGCTCGGAAAATGCCTGGGAAATTCCCGGAAAATGTCTGGAAAATCCCGGAAAATAACCGGAAAATGCCCAGGGAAATGTCTGGAAAATATCCGGAAAATGCGTGGAAATTTCCGGAAAAAGCGTGGAAAATGCCTGAAAATACCAGGGAAATGTCTGGAAAATATCCGGAAAATGCGTGGAAATTTCCGGAAAAAGCGTGGAAAATGCCTGAAAATGCCCGGAAAATGCTCGAAAAATGCGTGGAAATTTCCGGAAAAACCGTGGAAAATATCCGGAAAATGCGTGAAAATGTCCGGTAAATGCGTGAAAATGTCCGGAAAATATCCGGAAAATGCCTGGAAAATCGCCGGAAAATGCCTGAGAAATGCGTGAAAATGTCCGGAAAATATCCGGAAAATGCCTGGAAAATCGCCGGAAAATGCCTGAGAAATGTCCGGAAAATGTCTGGGAAATGCGTGGAAAATCCCCGGAAAATGCCAGGGAAATGTCCGGAAAATGTCTGGAAAACATTCGGAAAATCCCCGGGAAATGCTCGGAAAATCCACGGAAAAAGCCTGGGAAATTCCCGGAAAATAACCGGAAAATGCCTGGGAAATGCTCGGAAAATGCGTGGAAATTTCCGGAAAAACCGTGGAAAATCCCTGGAAAATGCCTGGAAAATATCCGGAAAATGCGTGAAAATGTCCGGAAAATATCCGGAAAATGCCTGGAAAATCCCCGGAAAATGCCTGAAAAATGTCCGGAAAATGTCTGGGATATCCCGGAAAATAACCGGAAAATGCCAGGGAAATGTCTGGAAAATATCCGGAAAATGCGTGGATATGTCCGGAAAAAGCGTGGAAAATGCCTGGAAAATGCCCGGAAAATGCTCGGAAAATCCCCGGAAAATATCCGGAAAATGCGTGAAAATGTCCGGAAAAAGCGTGGAAAATGCCACTTCAAATTTGCGAAGTAATTAAAGCAGAAAACCAAAAAAGAAAAAGAAAGCTAAAATCTTTCATATTAAATGTATATGGGATATTCATATTTCATACTTAATGTATGGGAGGGTTTAAAGATAATTTTTTTGATATTTCTCGATTTATTTTTAAAAATTTATTACCGCCATTTTACTCATTAGGTTAAGTACTTTCGATATCAGTTTAAAGTTTTTTGTTATCTGTAATACTTACGGAAAAATCGCCTGTGCACACTTAACGATTACACCCTGTATATAGGTATAGTAAATGGATGAACCGATTTTGATTAAATATGTCTAATTATACTTTACACGTCATGCCCTTTCATTTCATATGTCACTTGAGTCAAAATTCACTTTTTTTATTATCTACCACTTTTATACCTATATCAAATAAATGGATGAACCGATTTTGATAAAATTTGACTTATTTTTACTGATAGGTCGTTCACTTTCATTTAATATATCACTAAAGTATATTCGACAACTTTAGTTATTTTCATTCCCACTTTTACACAATAAATGGATGAACCGATTTTGATACAGTTTATTTAAGAACCAGCGTCGAAAAAAATATGCTGCCTAACAAAAAAACATCATCTAATTCGGATTACCTGCTAGCGAGCTACGGTGGCACAAACACACACACACACAGCGGTCAAACACTTATCACCCATATTTTTGCATCGGGGGTTAAAAATATAATATTATAAATACGACATAATTTAAAGGACATTTTATGTATAAAATTTACCTAGAAATAAGTATAATTTTAATTTGACCCCTCCCCCCTACTACCTCAGCTTACCCCCCCACCCTTGGGGACTTTCGATATGATCACTTGGACATAACTGTAGCGTATAACAGATAACTTACGTTTTATCGTACACTGTATGTGTACCATAGAATGCCTTAGCAAATGTTCGCCGTGAGTACTTAAATGGTCATTACTTTTTTATTTATGAACCGATTGACATGAAATAAACACTAAATGTTAAATGAAGATTACCACAATATATTAGTGAAAACCGCATCGAAATCGGATAAGCCGTTTCTGAGATTAGCGTGTTCAAACATACAGACAAACAGACAAACAGACAAACAGACAAAAAATTTTTTAACTACAGTTTTGGGTTTGGGATCGATTTAATAATAACCCCTGCTAATTTTTTTTTACATATTTTCATTGTACAGACACCACTTTTCTAGAATTTTATTATATGTATTGATGATATAGCATCCTAATTGATTTGATTGCATTACTGACATGTAATCAATCATTCATAACAGTGGTCCACCGATGATCAGGTTCCTTGCATGCACTTAGCAGTGGCGGAATACGCATTACCTTGTCCATACTAGATTAGCTCTAGCCTGCCCTCCAGATAATCCCACGATGACCTACATATACTGCACTTTGACGGCTTTGTGCAGAATACTCGGTATTGTAATCGCACGTTTCAATTGTTTTGTGTACACGATACGGACATAAATATTGGTGTTAAAGGGCTGACAGACGTACGAACATTAAAATCGCGGTTTTAAAGTTCGCTTACTTACTCGGCTCGACGTCGGTGACACACGCAAGAGCTTGGTCAGTAGCTTCTCGCGTGTCATCGATATCGAATGTCGCTATGTCATCAACGGAGGGAATTTTATGTTATTCAGGAATTAAATATAGACATTTTTAATTTAATAACCAGCACTAATTTTTAAGTAAATAGCATTCTAACAAAACAAATGTTCAAAAATTGAAGGACATTTTCGTTTTTACTATTATATTTTGAGGGTACTTTACAAAAAAAGAGCGTGTGCTCCGAGCCCACGCGTCAGGAGTGAAACTTCCTTGGCGTGATTCAAAGATACCTTCGCCAATATTCAATTATATTATATTCATTCATATTAATTATATTAAATTATTTTCATAAAACTAAAAGAAGAAAACGAAATCAGCAAAAGTGGGTGAAAAACTGGCTTACAAAAAGAGAGCGTTTATCCCACGTAAATTTGATGAAGGAGTTACGATGTAGAAGGAAGACTTGCGTAATAATTTAAGGATGCCTGAGCCATTATATGATGAACTTTTGCACTTAGTAACACCTATTATAGCTAGACAGGCTAGGCTCGCGTCTCGCGGCGGTGACAGACGTGCGAGCGAAGGCGGGCTACGAGTAAAATTTCAAACATGTTGGATCGTCAACGAACTTACTCGACGGTTTTTAAGTACGCGTACTTGGGGTGATACACGAGCGAAAAAGGTCGTCGAGCCACAAGTTCGCGTACTTACTCGTACGTCTATCACCCCTTTTAGTTGAGGACGATCTACTTATAAATTGTATCGTACGAAATGCCTGTATAGTTCCCATTCCATGCAATGTACATTACCCAGTATTATATATAAAATTAAACCCCATTCTGACATTTTCTCTTACCGGAATCACGCCGCGTCGGCACCAGCAAAGGTTTCCAGGTCATATGAAAATTAAACACGAAACCCAAGCATAGTTCAAGCGCATCGTCACATCGGTGGAGGTTGCGAAATTAGAAAAACAGGGAATGAATATTCAATTGCAGGTGCTTGCGCTTTTTGCAACGCTCTGCCATACGGCATAGAGCCCATTTTGCTCTGGCATGTGTTCGAGGAGGGTAGTGGAATATGTAAATGCGTCAAGTCTGTGACTCTTGGCCCGTGACGGCTGCAGAGTAAAGCTGGCCATACACGCTAGGGTGTACCTGACAGGTTTGCCTGTGCAGTTACGCCTGTCAGGTAAAGTTGAGTTGAGAAGAGGACATACACGCAGCGGTAAACCTGCACAAACTCTCATTTGAAACCATGCCCTCGGCCGCGGCGCTTGATATCGACGCAGTAGCTTTAATTGATTTATTATTTATTTTATTGAAGAAAAAGAAATATAAACGAAGATACCGTGAACGATGGTGCAAATCATGGTTATTGCAAAGTTATTGTTATTATACTCTCATGTGAACTTGTTGAAAGAATTGATATTTGAGCCGAATGATTTTCGCAACTATCTACGATGAAAAGACGTATCTCAAACGTGTAAGTATGTGTAAAGGAGTCATAGCTGCTAATAAGCAGCTATGACCCCTTTACACATATGCACGTGTTTCCCTGCTAGCACTCACTGGACAACTGACGACTACGTCGAACCGCCCCATACACGCTCAGGTTTGCCTGCACAGTTAAACTGCACAGGTATACCCACGCGTAAAAAATATCAATTTTCATAATATTTTTTCTGTCGCCTGAACAGGTGTGAAAACTTGCACAGTTCTGTAACATACACGCTCCGGTTAACCTGAACAGGTGACCTGTACAGGCAAACCTGTCAGGTACACCCTAGCGTGTATGGCCAGCTTAAGCGCTGTCAATTCGTGCGGGAAATACACAAAAATGTATGGAATAATGTACCTATCTATAAATATGAAAATATATTTAGTTTTTAGAAGATGCTCTTAATATGGAAATGTTTTAATAGGAAACATCGTGGTTTAATCTTAGGTGTACATTTCTCAACACAAGTTCACGACTATTTGATCACACGGAACTACCAGGAATTTAATGCTATCGTTTGTTTTTGTAAGATTATCCCTAAGAGCGCAAAGATTCACGTCTTCGTCGCAAGTGTGTTTTATCAGGCCGCAGCCGTGTCTATAGTATAAATAATAATATTGTAGTGATAGCGTATCTAATCGCGAGAAACGTGCCCTCAATACATTGAGTGACGACTGATAAATATCGTGCTCCCTTTATTTATCTATTTATGTTATGTACGAGACTTTTAGCAAGATCTCAAGATTGAGTTTCACGTGGTTTCACTATAAGTTACGTAATATATAGAAACTATTTGGCTGAAGAGACTAGCACGTTTTATAATGCAGCAAAGTGGAGAAAATAAATCGCGTGATGTTTAAATCCATACTTAATATTATAAACGCGAAAGTAACTCTTGTCTGTCTGTCTGTTACTCAACACCTGAACTACTGAACCAATTTTCATGAAATTTGGTATGGAGATATTTTGCTACCCGAGAAAGGACATAGGCTACTTTTTATCCCGGGAAAATGACGCAATCCCGGAAATCCCACGGGAACGGGAACTATGCGGGTTTTTCTTTGACTGCGCGGGCAAAGCCGCGGGCGGAAACCTAGTGATAAGAAATAAACGCGTTCTTAATAACAATAAATGGACAATATAAAGTTAATATGATATCATAAATGTGTTATGAATTAGATTATAACAATACATTTGCCCTCAATTATGTTTGAGTAAGTAAAATGAGTTCGCGAAGTGTTATTATAATTTATTGTAAAATAACGAATTTGATATCAATTAAGTAATAACTATAATGTTTCATAAAGCACTAAAATAATGTCATTTATAACCCGGATCTTTAATAATAGACCAGCCAGGTGTTGATCTAGATTTTGCAAGGAATTCGGTTAAATTGCGTTACACTATTAGTGGACGATGAAGTTATTAATAATTTAAGTATCCAGCATAGTTTGTGTGGCGGTGTCGTTTAATTACGGAACTTTGATAATAGCTGACGTGTTTGTGATACGAGTTGCTAGGATAGTTTGCACATTTCTATACTAAATTATAGACTTTTCTATGTGAGGTATGAAGCAGATGGTTTTTACATGACCTTACTGATCAGATTCTTGTCAGTTTACTTGAATTTGCTGTCGAATCCTGGATATTTCGGTTCTATAATCAACTCGACGGTTTTACTGGTGGAAACTATTTTATCGTAGTTTATAAAATATCTCTATAAAACGTATGTTTGTCATGTTGATATTGAAAGCAGCATTATTTATCTAGGAATTATAAATCTATATAGGCCGTAGAAAAATAACACAGAAGGCAAATTTTTGTTGATACCATATTATTCTGACTAAACTTGCACGAAATATTTACAAGAATGGATGGTTGTTTCTGTTTACAAATTCTTAATGTATCCGGAAAACTTATACATAATTACGTATAAAGGTGTGTTAACCATTAGCATATACGTAAAGGTATCTAAACCTATTCAAAGAGGTATAAGGAAACATCAAGTGCTTACAAGGAGCACGCTTACAACGGCATCTCTTAATTCCACCGCGGAGGAGCTCAGCAGTCAGCACACACTATTATGTTACACTTTGAAAACTTAAACCTTCAAAGGGAAGACAACTTTGCACGGAACTTTATGACCTATTATGTAGTGATAGAGACGTTTATTCTTTACAATTCTTCGCGTGCAATGAGCCGAAAACGTGATTACAAAGAACGTCTTAAGCGTTTGCGGTAATGCACTAACGAGTTTTGTGATTACTATCTTAGCGGCTGGAAGTTAAGCGTTGTGGGGTGTTTGTATAAGAAATAGGTTGCGTATATTTACTATAATTCATATTGAGATATTTATTACATAGGAAGGCTTATATTATGTGAAAAGTCTTTAAATTGCTTATACTTTTAAAAAACTTACGTTACTTATGCATTCGAAAGAGAATATAATATGGCAATGGTTTTACGTTTATTAGGCTTATCTCCATTCACTTGGTATAGCGTTGCGACATTCAAGTGATAGGTTTATTTTAATTAAATTAGCTATGCATAGATAGACGGTATTTTTCTAATTACTGCTGCAGTAAAGCAGATAAATCACGCGTCACACTATCGGACATGCAGACATTTTGAATATATTTGAACATTGAATGATTCATATACGGTTGCGGTAAATTTCCGGTTTCAATTATTTATTTGTATTAAATATTTGTCGTGTTGTATTGTAAATATTTGATTTTGTTCGTTTACATATGTTTTCCGTTGGCCTACTTAGGTATAAGGTTTTTGGACATTAAGTGTGTACTTGTAATGGCTTTTAATTTAATTTCTAAGAATAAGATATTTATTCTTTGCATACAAAGAAACTTTGCGTGCTTACATACTTTGCATACATAAAAGTGATATAAGCAGAAGCACATAGGGAAATCACCTATGTGAAGTTGGCAACTAACTGAATAAAAATGAGTGTTTCTCAATTCTATTCGATTGTACTAGGTTTGTACCGGATTGTACCGCTTTTTATTTCGTTTGTACCCCAAAGAGGTGGGGAGAAACATAGGGTCGTAGTTATATAGTTCGCTGCTAACTGAATGAAAATGAGTGTTTCTCAATTCTATTCGATTGTACTAGGTTTGTACCGGATTGTACCGCTTTTTATTTCGTTTGTACCCCAAAGAGGTGGGGAGAAACATAGGGTCGTAGTTATATAGTTCGCTGCTAACTGAATAAAAATGAGTGTTTCTCAATTCTATTCGATTGTACTAGGTTTGTACCAGAACGTACCGCTTTTTATTTCGTTTGTACCCCAAAGAGGTGGGGGGAAACATAGGGTCGTAGATATATAGTTTGCTGCCGACCTAGAAATACAGCATTTTTTTAATGCTAACTCAAAGCATTTCGTTTGTACCGGATTGTACCGTTATCAGAACCGAAAAAAATATATAAAAAACTAATATTCACGTTTATATAAATATACATGAAGATACTAAAGAAAATTCGACTAACTGAATAAAAATGAGTGTTTCTCAATTCTATTCGATTGTACTAGGTTTGTACCAGAACGTACGGCTTTTTATTTCGTTTGTACCCCAAAGAGGTGGGGAGAAACATAGGGTCGTAGTTATATAGTTCGCTGCTAACTGAATAAAAATGAGTGTTTCTCAATTCTATTCGATTGTACTAGGTTTGTACCAGAACGTACCGCTTTTTATTTCGTTTGAACCCCAAAGAGGTGGGGAGAAACATAGGGTCGTAGTTATATAGTTCGCTGCTAACTGAATAAAAATGAGTGTTTCTCAATTCTATTCGATTGTACTAGGTTTGTACCAGAACGTACCACTTTTTATTTCGTTTGTACAATCCGGTACAAACGAAATGCTTTGAGTTAGCATTAAAAAAATGCTGTATTTCTAGGTCGGCAGCAAACTATATAACTACGACCGTATGTTTCCCCCCACCTCTTTGGGGTACAAACGAAATAAAAAGCGGTACGTTCTGGTACAAACCTAGTACAATCGAATAGAATTGAGAAACACTCATTTTTATTCAGTTAGCAGCGAACTATATATCTACGACCCTATGTTTCTGCCCACCTCTTTGGGGTACAAACGAAATAAAAAGCGGTACGTTCTGGTACAAACCTAGTACAATTGAATAGAAATGAGAAACACTCATTTTTATTCAGTTAGCAGCGAACTATATAACTACGACCCTATGTTTCTCCCCACTTCTTTGGGGTACAAACGAAATAGAAAGCGGTACGTTCTGGTACAAACCTAGTACAATCGAATAGAATTGAGAAACACTCATTTTCATTCAGTTAGCAGCGAACTATATAACTATGTTTCCCCCCACCTCTTTGGGGTACAAACGAAATAAAAAGCGGTACGTTCTGGTACAAACCTAGTACAACCGAATAGAATTGAGAAACACTCATTTTTATTCAGTTAGCAGCGAACTATATAACTATAACGACCCTATGTTTCTCCCCACCTCTTTGGGGTACAAACGAAATAAAAAGCGGTACATTCTGGTACAAACCTAGTACAATCGAATAGAATTGAGAAACACTCATTTTTATTCAGTTAGCAGCGAACTATATAACTACGACCCTATGTTTCTCCCCACCTCTTTGGGGTACAAACGAAATAAAAAGCGGTACGTTCTGGTACAAACCTAGTACAATCGAATAGAATTGAGAAACACTCATTTTTATTCAGTTAGCAGCGAACTATATAACTACGACCCTATGTTTCTCCCCACCTCTTTGGGGTACAAACGAAATAAAAAGCGGTACAATCCGGTACAAACCTAGTACAATCGAATAGAATTGAGAAACACTCATTTTTATTCAGTTAGTCGAATTTTCTTTAGTATCTTCATGTATATTTATATAAACGTGAATATTAGTTTTTTTATATATTTTTTTCGGTTCTGATAACGGTACAATCCGGTACAAACGAAATGCTTTGAGTTAGCATTAAAAAAATGCTGTATTTCTAGGTCGGCAGCAAACTATATATCTACGAACTTATGTTTCCCCCCACCTCTTTGGGGTACAAACGAAATAAAAAGCGGTACGTTCTGGTACAAACCTAGTACAATCAAATAGAATTGAGAAACACTCATTTTTATTCAGTTAGCAGCGAACTATATAACTACGACCTTATGTTTCTCCCCACCTCTTTGGGGTACAAACGAAATAAAAAGCGGTACGTTCTGGTACAAACCTAGTACAATCGAATAGAATTGAGAAACACTCATTTTTATTCAGTTAGCAGCGAACTATATAACTACGACCCTATGTTTCTCCCCACCTCTTTGGGGTACAAACGAAATTAAAAGCGGTACAATCCGGTACAAACCTAGTACAATCGAATAGAATTGAGAAACACTCATTTTTATTCAGTTAGTTGCCAACTTCACATAGGTAGGGAAATCCTTCGTTCTTGATTTTATCATTGAATCACAGTTTCACGGAATAAATACGGTTAATCTATTTTAAAAGAACATAATATACTATAGATATTATTGTACTAGATGCCCTGCAAGAAAATAATCCCCCTTCTGAGTTATCTCTCGTAATATATTATCATCCATTTGAGTCACATTTTCCAAGAAGGTAAATAGTAATAATAATTAAAAATCGTATGCATCAGGAAATGCCGTTCAAGTTTACTGAAACCATATATGAGTCAGATGAATGTTGATGCATCGTTGGAGATGCATGTTATCTGTATAAATCTTTGAGATAATACGATTATGAGTATGTTTGTTATTTGCTAGCTTTTACTTGCGAGTCTTTCTATATATTTATTTCTTTTAGATGATTAGTACTTTTACTATATATTTTTTTGTAGTATTCTTGATTAAAAGTAAAACAGTTATCTGTACAGAATATAATATGATATGTTGATAAAATAGAGGTTATAATTTGGTGCTTCTATTCCTTATATTAAAATACTATTTCGTATTACGAGTAGATATTACCTGTATGACGATGTGTGATTTTAAAGTAAAGAATACAAAAAAGGTAATTTGATTTACAAGTAGTTTTATATAAATAATCATGAATACGCTGAATTTTACATTTGAACCAATCTTGCTGCACTTGATTTTTTGCGAATGACTCCGTTATATGTTTGTTCAGTAAAGGAATGAATAATACACTGTTACTTGAGCTTAACTGCCGTCTTGGCTCCAATTAAGTTTATTTATGACGTGTGACTAACAAGAGCGTATCCTTTCTATTAATGTTAATAGCTCTCTTATGCTTGTTAAATGGTTTTTAATGGGAAAAACTATGTGACAAACGTTCGGGCTTTGTAGATGATGATTCAATTCTTTGCGTTTTGGTCATGGGTTTAAGTGTGAAAATTGAATTAATGTTGAGTGACATTAATAATATGTACTTTATAGCTATTTTGGCTATTAATCTAATGATAAGTGTATAAAATGTATTTGAGGAATATTAACAGTTTATTTAATGTAGTAACTGCAAAAACTAAGTACCTAAATGCAATTCTGTATTTACGACAACATTTCGGTTCAACAATAAAAATTATAGATCATTAGCAGCAGAGTTAATCTCTTTTGGACCGATTTAAATGCGAATTAGTGACTCAACGATTTATTACTGTATCATCTTACTCATTTGTCATCCGATACAGATTTATGCAAAACAAAAAATGACCCAAAAACATTTGACTCGTAACTTGGTCAATACAACATACACGATTGTGCTCGCTAATCGGGGACAAAGCAACGGTGTATAATATCATTACAATAGTCCTCTGATTCATTAACCTGTACACCCACTTCCAAATTACTGTCCCCATTTCGCGTACGTTGGCTCAATCAATCCGTCATTACGATGTACGATGGCAACACCGTGCGAATAAAAAATTGACACCCACGCGCCTGTCGCCAAATTCGGCGCGAAAAAAAAAACAATGGCGACCATAACGGCGCGCCAAGAAGAAATATGTGTCATCTGTCAATTGGAACGAGTTTGTCAACTGAGTATGTACATACTGTTTACAGATATTTTAACGGTTATTTATGTTTTCTTGGGATACAACGTCTTAATTATTGTGCAAGATTATTATTACAATGCGATTTGGCACGGGTACAGATCTGTTTTGTATTGATCTGTCTGTGAGTTTAGTTTGTTTCGTTTTTATTTCGTCTGTATCCTATTACATGCAAAATGATACGTTGACCTAAATAAATATAATTTTCATTGTGTTAAATCAACAAAGATTATGCGTGATACATATCAGTAGAGGCGCAGGCGTTTTATTGCAATGCAACATTAGAATCCGCGAATTAATGTGCATGTCATGAATATCTCACAAGGTACTGTATAATAGGAATATCCATTTACCGGAGTAACATCGTTTTGAAATTACCATTTGTGCTATTTGAAGTGGAATATATTTTGATGATTTCAATATTAATCTTGTGCCATCTGCTTTCGAAACTCGTGAACAAATGAAATTTGTATTTCAAGGAAACACATTGCATATTGCAAAACACATGGTTTCAACTTATATGTAAGAACGTATGTATTTAATATAATTACAAAACTTTTCAAAACCCCTACTTATCTATTTTTAAGGGTTTGTCTGTAAGGAGCAGCAGAATTGACCGTATTTTGACGAAACTGTTAAGGATTCGTACATGTCATATTACGTAACATTATTTGTACAATTTTTTTGTAACAAAAGTAAGTATTTCAAAGCCAAGTAATGAACGTATTCACATACTATCTCGATACATCACAATCGCGCGGGAGAAAGCGTCAATGATTTCGTTCTTAATATGGCGTGATATATCCGCTTTGTAAAGGTCTGGTTTTTGCACCTTTTTTCTTATGTCAGCCATCTTTACTATTGTGTACGACCTTCGTTTTGGGGTTTTTGAAGGGGTGTTTAATGTTTATGGGGTGATGCAGGTAAAAATTTGTTATGGATATTGAATATTACCTATAGAAGTGTAAATAAAAATCCTCCTAATCGGGATTATTCTATGAGTTTCAATAGTGGAAGTTTTGGAATAGAAATACGATATTTAAAGCCTTATTGAGCAGAGCCATCACGCATTCATGATGCCTTCTAAGTGTCGAGTATAAAATTCTGTTTGTTTTGTTTAGATGGTTGTTTGGTTTTCCAATAAGCTTTTAATGATGACAATATTTGATCTATAAACTGAAACACAATGTAATATCAAAAAATTACAAGTTTAAACATCCTACAATTCAATCGTTCGCGTTATTTTAACTTTAATTTAATTATCCGTTTTGATCATTATTTTTAAAAGATGCACGACGCATCGTTTTTGACTAGTAGGTACCTACTACATTAATTTTGCATTGCGTTTGTAACGTAACGTATTTTATAAAACAATAAGGAATAATTATACGTGTTGAATTGTTAGACTATCACGCTCAAAGTTACCACGTCCTCCAGTCTGCCCTCCTTTGTTAAATAAAATTGAACCGGTTCGCTTGGCTCACCATCCAGTGCATAGAATAACCATGCGTCATGCAAACGGTCCAACCGTATTATTATAATTAATCGTTGCGTACAAAACTGATCAGCCAAACACATATGGGTATCGGCAAAAAATTACTCAACGCACGGACACAGAGGAGCCGAAAGGTCCGTTACTTTGTTTTAAAATGTTTCCGAGAACACGAATGCAGGTATAACGGTAATGTTGCCAGACGGTGTCAGAATGCACAATGAATATATCCCGAGATGTATGCGGAGATTTATACCGCTTGTGTATCTTGTAGCGTGCTTAATAATGAATCTTGTGACAATGGTAATGGTTCGTATGACAGTCTAGATTTGCATTCGGATTTAACTAATGCTGTTGCTAGGTTATACCACTTAGCTAGGGATTCGTTCAGGTCGAATGCGTTTCATCTGCTGTGATCAAGGGTTGTTTACCCGATGTTTTTGTATTAAATGTTTTGCTTTTGTTGCAAATTAATTTGAAACTCAAAATGCTATGCAGTTGATGGTAGTTTTATTTTTATCTAGAACGAGCTTATGGCATGATTTCATTTTCTACTAAAGTGTATTTCATTATTTATTATGAAAGTTCTTCAAAAATATTCGCAATGTAATTCATATCAGTATTTTGTATACCACGGTGATAAGGTAAAAACGTTTTGCAATTCGAACGCATCGTAAATCAAAGTCAGCGACGATTTATGCATCGACAGCTATTTTTTCTATTCCCGATTGGCGGGTATCCAAAAAATGTGACCTTTAAATTGCATACATTGCGCGGTCGGTATGAGTGTAGCAACGTGATTCTGAATGCAGCGGAGTAATGAACTCATCTCGCCGGATCGTGAAATTAAACCGTTTAGCGGATAGTGAACCGGGTGGTGAGGAGAACTTGCTCAATGGTCGAGGTCGAGGCGATACCGCGTCTGCCAGCTATCGGTGACATTTTGTGTTCGTGCTTTGTAAAATATAGAATGTATTGCAATTTAAATCGTCCCCTTTCATTTTGCTTGGTTATAATATCTAGAGTATATTTGTTATCGTACTCTGTGGGTGTAATTGTCAATAAACATTTGATAATAGCTTTGCAATATAGCAACAAAGATGCATCGATGTAGACTTCTACTTACCTAGTATATCGAACTTATGTTCTCCAAAGGTTCTTAATAGAAATATACATACATAAAATTTTTTTATCAATGTAACACACATATTACAATTTACAGCGATACAACTAGTTAAATTAAAAGCAAGTTAATAATGTTATTCCATAAAAAATGGCCGCATATCGACTGCCAATGTAATAAATAGCGAAGGATGACTCGATACATGTCTCGCTCGTTCAATATTAAACGTGATTAAGTGCACGTTATTCTAAGCAGGATTTCAGTTCTAGTTATAAATAGCGCTCAATTAATGTTGATTTTCTAGTTTGGTCTGGAGCGAGTGTTGCGCAAGAGTGCGAATGTCGGGTCATTGCACCAGACCTATAAAGCCTAGTGCCAATTAGAAAAATATCAGTACATGGCGCCCATCCCGATTTATAAATAACAAGCTGTTGTATTATTTCAATTAGACGTATGAGTCTTATATATTATATTAGCTGGGAATTATTTTGTTATGAATGTAGAAAATAGAAATCTTCCCAATTATGATATTACCAGTTTTTACGAAGATGAAACAAATATACGTACGTATTAACGTTTGTAAGTGGTTATATTTTGTTAATTCAAGTTTTAATATTATTATCACAATAATACTTCTAAAGATTTCCAACGTATTTAATATAATTTTTCTCATGAAAGTGTGAGTTTTAGCTTTAATTCTCGTCAATTACTAGGTCTGCGTAAAATTTTCTCGTAATTTGCGCGAACAAAATACTTTGTACCCTGTCCGTAATTACTGCCTTACAAACATTACCTGCGCGTTATAATAACGTTGAAATGGCTCTCTTTGATAAAATAATCCAATATTCTATAAATATCATGATTAGAGTATAGAGAATGGACCTGTATTGCTGAAAATTAGTGGCATCTTTTCAATTACAGTATAAATTAATGTTTTCGCATTTGTTCTTTGATCTTACTGACCTTGACCCGGTCTCTAAACGACTTCAATTAAGTCTATTCAATTAAAATACAATTTGTGTAACACTCACCTAAATAAATTGTCATTGACTTAAAACTCGGAAAAAAATGTTAACGTTAAAATTAAATTAAAGACGATTGTTGCTCGCAGTTTTGCCCGCATTACTCTACCTTACTCTTTTCACTTAGGTGGATGAAAAATAGAGGTCGATTCTCAGATCTACCCAACAGGCACACTAATTTCATGAGAATCGGTCCAGTCGTTTTGGAGGAGTATGGTAACTAGCATTGTGACATGGGAATTTTATATATATATATAGAGAAGATGAGAATCGGTCAAGCTGTTCTAGTGGAGTATTGTAACTAACATTGTGTCACGAGAATTTTTCAATTTATACATATATAAATGTATATAAGATGTTACATATATACAGAAGAAAGAGGATACAATGCTACCGTATCTAAATGTATCTATTAAGAGAAGTTTCGTGCCTTGACCTCAGCACGGCCAATTCAGTAGTGTTAACGACCGCGTCACATGCGTTTGGGAATATGTACTATAAAATGTGTTATATTATATCGTTGGTTGTAAAAACTTCCTATATTCATTAAATACGATGACGGTGAGCATTTGCGGATTTCAAATTAAATTAAACATATCTATATCAATGGGTTTTAAAATAAATGATATACTTATGCTACCTATGTGTTCAGTTCATCATCAGTTTTTTATCTATACTATAGAAGTGTTTGTTTGTTTGAACGCGCTAATCTCAGGATCTACTGGTCCGATTTGAAAAATTCTTTCGGTGTTAGATAGCCCATTTATCGAGGAAGGCTGTAGGTAGGTATCATCACGCTAAGACCAACAGGAGCGGAACAATGCGGGTAAAACCGCGGGGCACAGCTAGTAGAGGTATATGAAGAACGTATTTTGTTTAAATTATTGTATAGAGGTGTCCTTGTATGGATGTGATATCGTTAATTCGAATTTGAATTTTAAACGACACATCTATCTATAATAGGCTTGTTTAGATAGACTTAACATAAAGCCCTCGTTTGTTGAGTGATAATAATGTTAAACCGTAATTATCTACATAATTTGAATATCGATATTTACGTTAAGGTTGAAATATAAGTTTTGTTATTAAAACATATTGTTAAAGAATATAAAGTTTTCATAGCATTTTCGTTGAGAGTAAACTGTAAATTTCTTATCTAGTATATGACAAAAAAAATTATATTATTGGTTATGCAAGATGCCCTCCCGCTGCGTCTCTAAAAATAAAACACAATACGTTATTTATATTACTGAGTATGATAATATGTAATTACAAATAATTGTAAGCATAATAAATTGAACGCCTAAACATAATATTTCCAAATGGATTAGTTAATTCTTGCAAGGCGGGAACTGTTTCGGTCCAGTTTATTAAGATTGGAAAATATCGGTTTCCTATAAATTATGATTGAGTAGATATAGGTCACTCGGAAGGCTATAGGTACTATTAGCTGCTTTCTCAGTTGTATTTTGTGTAGAAATTACCGTCTTAGCTTCTACTTCAGAGCGTACTTCGGGCTAAATTTAGACTTAACCGGTTCAAAATAAGCTGCTATAAATAGATAGGAATTTACTGAAATAAATATTAAAGTTAAAGTAGTAGGATAATACATCAATTATATTTGCAGCCATCTGGTTAAAACATACTGTATCACAAAAATAACCTAAAAATATTGTAGTGAAAACTTCCGTTTAAAGTTATGTGCAGAATCATATTACTATTAAATTTCTTTAAACAATGGATATATCGGTGAAATTGGGGCTTACCTATTAACATAAATAACTGCAAATATCAAAAGCGTCTGGCATAACTTCCCAGCTATTATCCACGAATCCATACATAGGATATGCGGTAGCACGCGGTATGCCGTTTTTTCATACATAAAATTTGTACTGTAGCTCGGTATGGCGTTTTTTATATATAAAATTGTACTGAAGAATTTTGTTTATATATGTTTTAAGTTTTTCATATAGTTTTATAATTATGAGTAGTCACTCGTGAAAGGCCCGGGTTTCCGTTCATGACTACCGTATTGTATATTGCTAATTGCTGTTACGGATACCGTTAGTTTGCGATTTAAGTGTGGGGAGTGTGCAGTGTGCATTGCACTCGATGCATTATCTTCGGGAAATGAGTTTTTATGCTGTTTTCTATGATTTTGAATTATGTATATTGAGAGACATGGATGCTGTTAGATACAGGAAAAAAGTGTCATTTCATAATAAACTCATAAGCTTAAACTTCAGAAGAATTAGGCTTTAATTTTACCTTAAGCAATTTGATTAGGAATGCAATAAAGTAGATATTTATTATTAGTTGATTACCTCTTCAGATCAATTCAGACGGAAGTAATGCAATTTCATACTGCGGTTTAGATTTGATTATAATAATATGCTAGAGAATCAAGTAGATTCTTCCTTTCATTTTACTTTGTATTTTAGTCGATAATCTATAAAATAATCTATTTCATTAAAATTCTGTATTCCCATAGATATTATGCGACTATATTATGAAGGTTTCCGAGAGCGTGATTAAATTTTACGTGTCAAGCGCACTAGAGTCCCTAGTTAGCCCTCGCAGGAAGGTAGAAGGATGCTTTTAAATTTTATATCCTGTAGTGCCATCTGAAAATGTTCTAAAATACTTTGCGGCTTTTATAGATGGTGGTATGAATGTTGATTTTTCATTTTAGTGAGCTGTACCTACCTTTGAAATTCTGTTAGATAGTTCTGGACTGGTAATGAGATTTAGAAATGCTATAAGTATCTTATTTTCAGTATTGACCATCAACTATTGTTTTGAATTGTAACTGCATGATGCAATTTGAAATATAACTTTTTTTACTGTGTATCAGCTGTACTGTTTTGTTATTTTGGATGTGTTATTCTTATTCTTTCACTAAAGAAGTAACTCATGGTGCCGTCAAGGATTGATTCTATCTATGCCAAGAAGTTGTACCTGAAACACGTGGATTCCTTATTAATTACTTATTATTATTATTCCTTGTTCTTTATAAAGCGTTGTGAAATAAACTCGTTTTGATGTTAAGCAGCTCATTTGGGAGCATTGGACAACGGAAACTAAATACAAATATTCGAATCATGTCTATCTTATTAGAGTTTTTATCGACGCGCCGGCAACAAAGGGGCTCTTTGTAAAACGCACACGATCAAAGTGAAGGTCGTGTTAGAGGAAATGAGTTTTTGTTGTAAGTTTCAGGTCTTGGAGTTAAATAGATGCTTTGTTAGAAGAGATGTGTAGTGTAGTTTTAGATTTTAGACAGAGAAATAACGAATTGATTATGGGAGTCATGATTCGCCTTTTGTTAAGTTGTATAACTTTTTCGTAAAGCGCTTAATGCTTTTTGTTAAAATATTCCGATCTCATTCCATAAAAATATACCTACCTAAAAAGGTAGATACTAAACAGAAGTTGTGTTTATGATTTGGTGAAAATTTAAAAGCTTCTACCCCACATTAAGCTAATCGCGGACGACAAGACGGCGCGGGTAAAAGTGAATTTTGTATAATAAGAATGTTTAAAAATAGAACCTCTTTCGAGAATTATTTCGCTAAAAGTGAAACTGTATATTTTAATGTTTTATAAACTGCTTCATCGTGTGTTTATAGATTTTTATTGGTTAGATAGGAGTGTGGTGATAGTCTATAGAAAGTGTATGTCATTGGACTTTACAAAGTTTCTGAACAAATAATGATTTTGTTATTTGTTCAGAAACTTTGCAAAGTTCTTAATTCGTTCATTTCGTTCTATGTTCTTCCTCATTGGTTAGATATTATTATCTTTATTATATAGGATTTATATTTTATGTATAGAAAGTGTATATCATTGGACTTAAAGTTTCTGAACAAATAATGATTTTATTATTTGTTATTATAATACCGCTAGTCTCCCACTTGCATATAAAAGTGTTGTGTCAATTGTATACCGTTATATGGATAGTGAATACATACAATGATGTATAGTGGGAGGCATTGAAAGATATGTAAATAGGAACACGGTGAAAAAATTTGCTGATTTACATACTCGATAAAATATTATATATTAGAATATTTTCTACGACAATTAAACAGATATGTACCGTTAAAATATCTATAATCTATGATAATGATGATGAAAATAAATCGCAAAATGTGTTGGCGCTTACATAAGCCGAGAACGGCTGAACCGATTTCGTTAATTCTTTTTTTATAATATTCCATGAAGTAGGTACGGGGATTGTTCTTATTGAGAGAAAAAGTAAACTAGTACCACGGCCGGGCGAAGCTAGAGCGGACCGCTAGTAATTTAATAATAATAATTAATTCTTGTAGGTAATATAAATTTTAATCAATAAGTTGTACCTATACTAACTGCAAGTTTGTCTCATTTAAAACGGGCTATGAGAGAAATATTTTATAACTTTACAACATTCTAATTTCTAGTAGACAATAATTTTACACTTCACTTATAAAATTGAGTAATGAAATACCTTACTACTGTATATACCTACAGGTTGGAAAATGTTAACTTTAATTACTTTGTGCTACAAACGACAAAGATGCTAAACATTGTGAAAATTAATATGTAATTTTAGAAATTATTATCTATTTTACCACGGATATTAAATTTTTATATTTATATTAGATTTTTAATCACTTCACCTGCACTACAATGTTCTTTGCTTTCAAAATGTATTTTCATCGTACAGATTTATAATATACCTATGAATTAAAATTATAATTATTCGTGTTATCTAATGAAATATTTATATTTTTTATTACATATTATGTAGTAACAAGCCAAATCATCTGCAATAATATGAAGACTTAAAATATGTACTCATAAATAAAGCCATCCACAACATGACAACACAAATACAAATAAATAATAGTTAAAAAAAACTAAAAAACACGCTTTTTATAGAAAACCGAACTAAAAAATAGAAAATTTTATCAAATTAGTGTATTGTCATCGGTCCTCAATAAATCTACAAAGTTTGAACGAAATCTGGCCGTTTAAAGTGGGTCAAAATCGCGCCCAAAGAAGTCGGTTACAAACAAACAAACATACAGGTGAAGCTAATATAAAGCGTGTAAAAAAAATAAGTTCCAAACATATTATATACGTAGATGTACGTACTACGTACCAGCAATGACGTCACAACCATAACCCATTTCCCCGGTTGTCGCCCGTTCCAGTCCGCGGCTCCAGACCTCCATTATTATATATATTTTATATATGTATTTAGCAACTTTACCGCCGCAGCCTCTGAAATATTTCATTTAGTACGAGAATGCAATATAAATTAGTGTCGCTATGTGCCTTTATTGTGGCAATAGAGAAGTATTACATGTTCTTGTGTATGTTATAAAGCAGTTGCACTAGGTGCTGTTGCAGTAAGAAATTTTAAATATATCTGCCCAATTGCTGATAAAAGCTACTAATTTACCATGTTTCATTAATCATAATTCTTTTGCACATTCTGTATTATTAGCCACCTCCTTGTGCGTAGAAACTCTCATTTTTAACAATGTAAAGTTTAGTTTTATGTCACTTTCTGGGTAGGTATAATACAATTAAAATTATGTAGGTACATGAATGTGTTTCCACTATATAGTGTAGTAAAATTAAACTACAACATAAATATGATTGCGTCTACAATTAACGAGAGCTTGTTAAAGGCATGTGATAAAAATTAAACTATGTAGGTTAACTACTCCAATAGAAATTGTAATCAACATTATAATGTTTGTTCACGTGTGACGCCTTGGTGTTAAATTTTTGCACTTAATTCATATATTCCTTATTGTTATTTATGAATAATTGTTATAGTGAGTCAATGCTTTTCAATGCAAAATCAATCTTTAAAGACTAACTTTAAAGTCTTTGATGATATCATCATCATTCATCATCATCATTCAAAGCAGCGAGGAAACGCGAGTAAGAGATGTTACCAACATTTTTGATCTAGAACGTGCTTCTTTTTACATTAACGATTTTCTTTATCTATTGAACCTGCTTTGTATATACAGATTTATTGAAAATTCCAATTAATATATCCTCTACATCCATGCAAAGAAAAAATATTGGTTCGGACACACACTTACAATTTAACCGTATCAGTAATAACCGTGTTTGTTCTAACTGGTATATTCATAGCTAAATATGCATTCACTAATTAGCCTATCGACGGAAATGGTTTCGCAACTGCACACAGTCTGTGAACAAACACAGCACAGATAATATAATACTATATTAGTACAGTGTGTCATTGCGTCAACTGGTTTGAGTCAATTGTACTAGTTTTGAGTTAACTATCTATATAGTTTTGTTTAAAACAATAGTAAATGAGATGAATGTTATGATGGATGTTTTTTATAATGTCGAGAAAAAAGTATTTTATTTGATGTATGTTCATGTGAATATTAATTAATAAAGTTCGGATAATGTTGCTCGATATACGGTGATATAAGTCATTATCATATTTTCATTTATTTTCTTCAAGTATAATAAAATACGTTATCTTGCCTGATTTCTATAAATTCACTTGAGTTACCTGTTGGGGGAAGGTACCACACAATATTAAATAAAGAATTACCTTATTCATCGTCGTTACACAATCTTCTGTTAAACAACAATTCATACAAATTCTCCTCTCAACGTAAACTCTTTATTTACATTATAATATAAACAAAGACTTTCTCAAACACCATAAATGTTCAACATCAAGTCATTCAATTATGCAAATGCAAATTATTATTTGCTCAAGCTTTCGATATGACAAAGATTAATATGACCGGTTTGAGCACAATAAATTGTGACTTGATAAACAATCAATATACGAAAACATTATTATTATCTGTTCATAAATAATTCTGGATGTAAACATTGTTATCGAAGCGTGCTAATTGATGGTTGTAGTGTCAGTTTGTGGTGAGATGCGGTTTGTATTAAATTGTAGTGTTTCTACTTTCTAATTAGTCCATTATTTAACAATTTATTAATTTGCTATAAAATTACAAGAAATATAAATATAGGAAAAAAACTAAGCAGTGTCTACTTAATTTTCAATTGATTTTACGATTATTAGGAGATTGAAAGTTACAATCTAAGGTTACAATGTTGTCATAGATGATTGTTCTAAATTATATTTGAGGTTAAGTAAAAACGAATAATAAATTGAGATATTTTCATGTTAATCAAGTCAACATAACTATAATATTTTATTCAATGTTGAATATACATCACGTCACTTAAGTATATAAAATTAAGGATGATGATAATTGACATGGTTACACTGTCATAAATATTACAATAAGAAAAAGTATTTTTGTAAAGCCTCTCCCGCGCTCCAACGCACGTATAGCGATGGAGCACACTCGACACGCCCGCACCACTTAACGGATTATAATAAAATTCGCACACCATGTGCAGTTCGATCCAACTTGAAAGATAGGATAGTTTAAACATGTAGGTACCACGGGCGAAGCCGGGGCGGACCGCTATAACTAGCTATATATATATATATATAATAACATATATATATATAATTTGAAAAGTTACATTTGGGGTTGCGTTTTTTAGAGGACGCAATTTAATTTTTTTGATGTGTAGGGGGGTCAGTGTGAAGCTATCGCCAAGTTTGTGGGGTCGCCACCCTTGTCCCGCGGCCGCCATCTTGAAAATAGCGGCTGATATGGTTTTTACGATATATCTCTTAAACTATTTATCTGATTAAAAAACATTGATAACATTATTTGTTGCAAATTAAATTATCTACAACTTTGTTCCAGTCACTTTTTGTCGTAGAACTATAAATAAAAAATTTATAAGCGAAAATGTTCAGAAATTAGAGATATTTATATTTTTCAATAAAACTTTTTTTTTATAAATTTACGATGAAATTATATCAGACCATTTTTGTAGATTGTTTTTCGAGGAACAACTTTTATACACAACATTTTTTCATTAAGTAAATAGCTAAGGTTTTACAGCGCTCCGAAATGAGTACTATTTTCAGTAGGTACTCTTAACTATACAGTATACATATGTATTACATATTAATGTAATAATAATTTGTCATCTGTAGTGGTTTTTTTTTATTATAATACTTTTAATAATTAATTTTGCAATATTATTAATAATTAATTATTGATTCTTTTCCCCACCACCCAGGAGGTAGAGTCTGGAAGCGCGTTTTTTTTTACGTCGAAAAGCGGGGCTGAAATGTTCTGCAGTGTGCTTTCATTGTTCTGGAGTCTGCGAAAAGAGCCAATAGCCAATATTATATGTATAGTTAAGAGTACTGAAAAATAGTATATACTCACTTAAGAGCGCTGTAAAAACTTAGCTATCGACGTAATGAAAAAATGTTGTATTTAAAAAAGTGTTCCTCGAAAAACAATCTACAAAAATGGTCTGATATCATTTCTTCGTAAAATGATAAAAAAAAAGTTTTATTGAAAAATATACATAGCTCTAATTTTTGAACATTTTCGCTTATAACTTTTTTATTTATAGTTCTACGACAAAAGTTAGTGGACCCAAGTTGTAGAGAAGTTAATTTGCAACAAATAATGTTAACAATTTTTTTTGATCAGATAAATAGTTTAAGAGATATATCGTAAATACCATTTCAACCGCTATTTTCAAGATGGCGGCCGTGGGACAAGGGTTGCGACCCCACAAACTTGGTTTTAGCTTCACACTGACCCCTCCTACACATCAAAAAAATTAAATTGCGTCCACTAAAAAACGCAAGGTAATGCCTAAAAAATGTAACATTTCAATGGACTAAATGATTATTTATTTGTATTAGAGAAAAAACGTCTTATAAAATGACTGAAGCTCTCGTGATTTAACGAAGATCGAGGTGAATTGAATTATTGTAAACAAATTGAAGCTTTTCCTTGTGTCCACTGTACGTAAATATGTTAACTATATTAATAGTTTTAAATATTCTACTCATTCAAGAAATCGTAGCAAAGCATTGGTGTTTTATCTAAAGAACAGCTTCAGTTCATATACCTCAATAAAACAATTATATTAGGAACCAAAAACATAGCAATTCTTGCAATAGATTTACATCATAAAACAAGTTTTGATCATAACTTTCTCTGTGGTTAAGACAAGCTACTGGCTAATGACGCACAATGTGGATGCAACATGTCTAAAAACATAGTTTAATGAAACCCCTCGGGGTAGAAGGATGCATTAAAAATGAATAACCATCTGGAGTCCTTATGGACACTTGCTATCTTTGCACGGTTACGTTATAGTGAAAACATTGGAAGAATTTTGAAGTATTATGAACAAGTTTTCATGGTGATAACTTTTGCCATCGAGATATATGTACTACTAGAGAGGTTATTCCAAACAAAAACATTGCGCGCGGCCGATGTGGTGGGGTACGTGTGGAACGAGCGAGGCGTGGCTTCAAGTTCAAAGATTAAGCAATGCGTGCAGATGCGACACATTGTGCAATCTGTTTACTCGGTACTATCTGGTGGTACTGATACTAGGGAATTAATAAAAAGAGGATTTTATATTAAACTATGTATTTTAATTTCCTTTAAATAATATCAATTTAGTAAGCTTTTGTCGTTTTGTGTAGTAATCAATAGTTTTATCAGTTTTTGCTTCATGATGTAATCGAATTTTGGAGTATTGGTTTATAATAGCCCTAATTAAATGGATACGATGATTCAATGTTGATGGCTGATTCAGTGAATGTTGGGTTAAATTTGAAAATACTTCTTTCCCGATGAAATATTTCAGGGTGTTTGCCGTTATATAATTGTAATCATATTTAGAGGCCAGACCTTTCCTTTCATAGGCGGCTTGTGACAAAGGCGGCTTGTGTCAAAGGCCTCGGCGATATCATTTAACAACATAATGTGTACTTTAGGCAAACTTGTAATAAGATCTATTTTACTTTCTTATTAGTCCATTTGACAAGGATATTGGTTAAGATACCTATTGGAATAATTTTATTATTATGTATGTACTTATTAAATCCGCGAATAAAAAAAAATTTTAGTCGCGAATATAGAAATTGGGTCGCATTTTTTTAATCCGCGAATAGTGAAAACGCGAATAAAGGAAGCGCGATTAAGGAACTTTTACTGTATTAGTTTCTGTGAATGTTGTGTTTATTTGTAATTGTTGTGCATAATAATTTATAAATCCTATTGGAACAACTGTTGATGAACCTTTTTTTAATAAATAAAAATAGGTACTTAAATAAATACATATTACTTAATATAACCTACCGTTTTACTTTGCGTAGTCGGGTAAAAGTATAAATATTTAGGTACTACACCACGGTAATCTTTCCTAGTATATATTGTATATTCATTATTCATAGTTAAAAAATCCAGTTGCATTTTTTTAACAGACTCATCGATAGTGTCACGTCTGTGCTGTTAGTCTATGAAAAATGGCGCGAAACGCAGAACGCGTGGTGATTTTTCGCAAAATGATAACAATATTAGTAAAATGCATGACTTACTCATAATAAGGAAACTTACTGGTGAAAAGTCACTCCTCGGGCTTTGTTTGTATTATAGGAACTGTTAAAACAATATCTTAGCACACACGAAGGCATTTTGAACAGAGCAATAACACGTGTTGACGCGGCAAGCGGGGAGCACAGTCCGGCACAGACTAATGAGACTCGTGACTTTTGACTCTAGCTCGTTGTAAAGAGAGTGTAGTAGCGATCGCCTCTCTAGTAGTACATATATCTCGATGACTTTTGCAGATAATTTTAGTCTAGACAAAAAAAAATCTATGATGTTGTGATACATTCAGAAAAGATAGAAAGAAGGAAAAGAACTAGATACAAAACAAACAAACAAACAAAAATACTTTATTGTGCACCACAGAGAAAAGTACAAGTAAGGACACAATACATTGTTAATAAAAGAGCACAACAGGCGGTCTTATCGCTCAGACAGCGATCTCTTCCAGACAACCTGGTGGACAAGGAGACGCAGTGCAAAAGTAATAAAATAAACAGGGCAGAGTGCACTAAAAACAGAAAAAATACTACTAAAATATATATAATATATTTATATATATTTATTATTTATTTATTTATTTATTTATTTATTTCAGGTGACAGACAATAAATTGTACAGACCCATAGAATAAATACCTTACAGACTAACATACATATATAATAATTTAAAACTAAACTAAATTAATACAAAACTAAGAATATATTAAGCACTACACTATTATACACAATTCACGGCACTGGCGGTGTCATATTGCGCTGAACGGGCTTCGGCTGGGTGTTGCGAAGCCGCCCGCGAAACCGCCGGAACACAACACCACGGGGCCAGAACTCCTCGCTCATGAAGGTCGACAGCTGCTCGTTCGGTACACGCACAACAAATGAATTAAAATTCAAATTGTTGCGCGGCTCCAGGCGCTGGACCCTCACGATAAACTTGGTCTTCACCCGCACATACTCCACTACATCAGAAGCTTGGGTGGAGTGGTGCAGGCGGGACACGTACAGCTGCGTCGTCGGTATGGCGGGCCGCAGCAGGTGGTTGTTACCGGTCGGGGCGGTACCGCACTTGTTGGAGGAGGGCTTCTTTTTCTTCTTCCTTTTCTCTACCTTTGTAAAGCCCTCCTCATCGAGTGGATGACTATTCGCGCTCGACAAGGGTGCCGCACGGCGCGGGGAGTCCCTGTGCTTAACGGGATCTCCATCTCGGGTGATATCTTGCCGCTTTACGGGAGGCTTGGCGGCAGCGGCCGCGTAACCAGCAGGAGATACAGGAGAGATAGAGTATAGATATTAATATAAGCATACAAATATACATAAACATAGATACACATATACATACATAATATAACTATATAAATAGATACATACATATATATTACAATATGAAAATACACATACATATATAAATACACATACATAAAATAAAAAACGCACACCGACGCAATTGACTAATAAAATAAATAATTAATTACCAATTAATTCGATAAATAAAATTGCTTCAGTAAGTTTTTGAACGTAGATAGAGATTGAGCTGCTCTTATGTCTAAGGGTAACGCATTCCAAAGTCTAATGGCACGCACAGTGAACGAAGAATTGTAAACGTGATTGACATGCGGTGGCATTGCTAGACGATGTTTATTAGAGAAACGCGTCGGGTTGACGTTAGACACAAGGAACTCAAATCTCTCTTTTAAGTATCGCGGAGTTCTCGGATCGAACAGAACACAGTACAGGAGGTGAAGGATATGAGTATTTCGGCGAAGACGGATGGGAAGCCATTTGAGCTTAGTGCGAAACTCGGAGACGTGATCGTATTTGCGCAAGCCAAACACAAATCTTATACAGAAATTCTGAAGGCGCTCAAGGCAGTCTAGGTGGTATTCGTAGAGGTCAGGATAGCACGCATCAGCATAATCTATGATAGGTAAAAGGAGTGTTTGGACGAGCGCAATCTTAGTCGGTATCGGCAGAAAATTACGTAAGCGACGGAGCGAACCCGCAGCAGCAAAAACCTTTCTACGAACCTCCTTTATTTGGTGATTCCAAGATAGACACGAATCAATCCAAATCCCCAGACACTTAATTTCAGAACTATACGGTATGGCAATAAACAACCTATAAACAACGTGTTAATTTATATCTTAATACTCATGCGAGAATGCTTTTCTAGTTTTTTTTTTTTTCATTGACAATAGGGAAGCGCTTGACCACAATATCGCCTGATTTTAAGCTAAGATCTGGTAGAAGATGGTATGGGCTTCCCTACAAAGTACTCTATACAAAATACTTGTAGTTACTAGTACTACGCCTTATTACTCTTATTTCAAGGAAAAGACACAAGTTCTAAAGTTCATTAAAACGTGGCGTATAGCCAATAACATCCTTGATTGTGGTCAGAGCCACCGTCGCCTTAGAAACGGAAATAAAACATAATTCTGGTCCTGTGCGTTGACCTGGTGGGACCTTCAGAGTTTGATGAACATGTCTCGTCATCTGTTTAATATTCTTTATATGTATATGTTTCCGGAAGAATTGAAAATTTAGCATAATTATCTTAGGAAGAAGTAGATTCAACGTGGTTCAATGCTTAGTGATATTGCTCAAGGTTAGATATTACCATGATTCTTACAAAGTTTTTCGTTCATAGTAACGTAAGATACGTTTAGCAGTATTGGAAGTTGATAAGCAAACTCTAATTCCGAGGATATGGATATCTTTATTCTTGAAAAATTCCATAAAATAACATAATAATTTTATGTTGAAACTTCTGAATTCAGTAGATATATTGAGCGGATAAAAACCGAGGGCCACACCTGGTAAAATCCATTGATCTATACAGAGCAGTTCAAACCGTAAAACCAGATGTATAAAGCATAATCTCGATTGAAACGTTTCCAACAATATCCGGAAATGCCTACAGTACGTTTCAAATATTTTTATATTATTTAAATCTAGACGGTTTTGAATTTCGTCCAGTTTACATTTGAACACGTGAAAGTGTACGGGCGTTGAGCCGTGAAATTGCGTTCAGTTTTTGTGCGAGATGTCTGATGCTGTGAATGTTTATCAATAAAGCATATTAATAACGCTCGGATCCACCAGATTGCTGATATACAGCCAATCTGTTTAGAACACGCCGGAATTTTTGTAAATTCAACGAACTTTTACCGCACTAGCTAGAATTGATAAGAATTTTTATTTATTAACGTACTTAAGAACATTTTATAGAACTTAATAGAAAGGGATTTTTCTAAATCTAATAATAACATAGGGTATATGAAGGTGAATTGTACCTATTAATAATCATCACGAGGGACTGATGGTACAAAGTATAATCATCAGTAATTGTATTGAATTAGCATTCTATTCATCACATTAAAGTTTTTGTACTATCGTACAATCAAAATATTCTAATATTGACATTTGACACACATTTGTCTCAAAACGTTGTACAAACGGTAGCGCGAGTTTGCACAATTAGCGAATGGTAATGACCATCGAGCGAGCACCGGTCGGTCATCGCACTCGGATGGTATTGTACGATGTACCTTGTACACTGTTCTGTACAGTGCACCACTGACACGGTAAACATTGATCCCACGCGTGTGCGCACGTGTGTCACTAGTCCACACTGCGAGCCTAGCGCGGTTGCGACGGCGGGCGCGAAATATCAAACGTATGAAACGCGCCTTTGCGTCCACATTAAAATGACTATGGCGGAAGCCTAGTGCGACGGTAATGAGCGAGCCAGCGCGCGTAGTTTTCAAACTCTCCTATCCGCGCGTTCTGGCCACACTACGGGCCTAGTCAGCAAGCGACCCAATGCGCGGACGGCGGGGGTAACAAACCAGTTCGGTCTTGTCGCTCGACTTCTTATATTATATCCTTTATTGTTTTTCGTAAAATAGCGGTAAATACTTAATTGTTGAAGTGAAACTTCTTTATTTATAAGTGCGATTCAATCTAAAACACTTATATACACCACAGTAATTTTGTAGGGTATAATCTCAATTCTTCATATAAGATTCACCCGTTATTCCTCTGTTTTTATTTATTTCGTGCACAACTTATATAATGATCTCATCTCAAAATCAGACTGTCCAGTAAAAATAGCAAATCGTCCAAAGTTTACAACACCCGATAAACGTCGAACCGCTACTTGAGCTCGCGCTTCGGTGTGGCCACCGCGAGCGCCCGCTCGTCGCGCCCGCCACAGGCTCTAGCCACCGCGCATTCAGTGTGGACGCACACTGTGTGTGTATGGTGACGAATGTGATGCAGGATTTGAAGGTTTTTGAATAGCGCCATCTAGCGGGAAACTAAGTTTGGATTAGATCACTCATACATAAATATATGTTACGACTACATACAATTGCTACTGTAAAAGCAGAGGTTCGTGATCCCCGTCCAGGGGGACGCCCTTGCACATGTCCGGATTGAACCTCCAATACGCGATGGTAGCCATTCTATGGGCTTACTTAGAAATTCAACACGAAAAACCAAACGCGTACCAATAAATGTCTTATAACAAAAAAACGAATAGAGATGTAGCTGTTAGATGTTAATTTGCAAGATTTATGTTGAACGTATTGACCTCTAGCTTAAAAATGTGCGATTAAGATATCAGTTGCATTTATCTGTGATATATCCGACACTTTAAACATTTAAAACATTTCTAAATGAAAATATACTACTATATCCGTTGTCCATATGAAAGAAGTATAATAATTATATAGAATACAATTTTCCATTTCCATTGGATTGGGTAAATATGCTCGTAACTTATGCAAATAGATAGAAATTTAATGATAGTGTCTAATTGGCAGAAGTGATGAAGTAACTGTTAATATTTTATTACAATAATAATAAGCAGTCAGAAACTTTGCTCTATAATTAAATAGACATCGAGGTTAATTAATAATTTTGATGGGAATGAACAATTTTAAGAGCATCCGGAATTAGAAAGTGCGAGTGAATAAACCGCTCGGCTTATTGAAAATGCTAAATTAAATTTACTTTCGAAGGATGAGTAATGTGAAAGTAGGTGTTTTGCGCAAAATAATTGGACTTTCGATGCTGGTTTATTTAATGGAAACAGCTGTGTTATTGGCGAGAGATAAGCTGGTATGAAATCCCAAAAAGTCACGTTTGTGGAGTTTATCAGCTATCATCTTTTTGTACCGTTGTTAGAGGACGCTTATTAAACGTGTTACAGGTCCTGTTAGAAAACTGGACCAATAAAAATAATCATTAACAACTTAGAAATAACATAATTTTATTAAAATACTAGAAACAGTTTCCTTGTCTTTAGAAAGTCTGTATATACTTTGATGTTTTGAAAAAAACATCTGGAAAACATCTGGTATATCTGGATTTATAAGTAGGTACATGAAATAAAATAACTGTTCAAAACAACAGTTCTGTTGTTCTTAGCTTTCAAATGAATTCTACTGTCTGGTCTGGCTCGATAAAGATAAGAGAAGCGATCTATGATACTTCATACAGCTCGGTTTCGACCATTTATTTTAGTAATTTCACGGGTCATATTTCCACATCTTACCATCGAGATATACTTTCCTTTGTTACACAGGGTGAACGGCCACAGAATGTGCAAGGGTCTAGACTGAAGTGACTGCAAATTGTTATGATGCACTTGATTGATTCAGTGCCGCATTAAATATTATCGTCCTTTCTTTGTTAGGATGTGCGTGGGTTCGACCAATGAGCTAAACGGTGCCGTGACACGTCTGCGCGCTTAATCTTTGGCTAATTGTCGACTTTCGTTTGGAATTGATGTATTTATTGAGACGGTTAATACAGTTTACAGATGTGTCACTAATTTGATGCACATGTTGCGATGGTTCATAAGTATAATTATTAATCTTGAAAGAGAGAAAGTATCTCAGTTCTTTTCTTTTTAGAAAATGCTTAGAGTTTTATATAAGTCATAGAAATTATTGTTAATGGCATTTCGTTTGTAAAGGATGTGGCAATAAAAAATATAGACGTTGAGATAAAATGGCCGTTACGATATTTAATTATATTTCATTTTAAATCTGTGTAACTATCGCTCATTTTTATTACGAAACTTGATTTACTCTGAATTATATGGAAAAGCAATTATAATGTTTCCTTATAAGGACTTATATTAGAATAGAGTTGATTTTTCTATAACATTGCTATTGGGTTGTAATTTTTTTGTGTACTCAATTGTGTTCATGATTTAACAATCCTTTTTTTTTCATTACAGGTAATTGAACTTAGTCCTTGGCAGTGTACTAGGAATTAGGCTAAGGTATGTGTACATTGTAAGTAGTTTTTATTGTTGAGGCGTTATCCCAAAAAAATAAGCAATCTTAGGGTATGGATACAATAATATTTTCATTGCATATAATACTATTTTGTTAATTTCAGCAGTCTGCTGATTCTGCAGATTGTCCCCTGAATAAAATACCAAGAGATAAAATGATGAATTAGTTTTTATATAAGCTTTTTCATATTGATTATTTTAGATTTACGAAGTGTGCCATGTGAACACGCCCTATGAACATTTATTAAAATAATTGTTAGCCAAACTACTATGTGATTAGCGATAATATCTCATATTTTTTGTTGATTAACATACCACTTGTAACAAGTAATAAATAATTACTATGAATTTTACGAACTCGATTGTTTTAACCCTTTAGTTTTTTTTAATTTTAATCACAATGTTATTTCAGACAGTGTCTGCACTTGCTTTAATATGTAAGGTCAAATACCTGTAGTTAAAATAATACGAATCGAGTTTTATTTCTTAAGATAAAATCAAAATAGGCGTGATTTTTAGTGAAAATGCATTTTTATTTAAAATATAATAACTTGTAAAGTTAAGGGTGATTATAATCCATTTATTTAACGGGTTACTAATTTTTGTATTAAGTATATTAAATCTTACTTAAGTACCTACTACCTACATAAATTTTTAATGTTCCGCTGAATTTAAATGAATTTGAATGCGTCAGAAATAAAAGTTACGCAAACCGTAACGGAATGCCACTTGTTTTTTTATTGAAATGTAATACAACAAAATACATCAGAAAAACGGAAACCACTGAACGTTTCAACTTGCTCTAGTTGTTAAATACAATATTAAAAAAACACGATATACTCTTGCGCAACGTAGAAAGTACGGTGTGTTCGCGTTTGTCAGATTTCGTATTTTTTTAAGTACTAGTTTTAATTGTTTTAATGGATTTTTGCAGCTTTGTTTTGTAGATTCAATCTAGGTTTTGTGTAATTAAGAAATAGGATAGGGATAAGGGGATTTCAAATATGTATTGGGATGATTCTAAAACTAACTTTTTATATTTGTTATCTGATCCCCTTGTAGATACTACTGAACAGCCTTGTGTTTCAGTATATTCAAAGAATCTTTTAAAATAATAATGTGTGGGTCGTATAAGACATAAATACGTATTTCATTGTATTTTGTATCTTATAAAGCTCAATAAATGAATTTGCGAGTAAATAAAGAAATTTAACCTTTATTTAGGCGCTGACTCCACGAGCGAGAGAATCGCGACGAGTCCGCCCTTATATCGTCGGACAATCTCCACGAACGAGCGATAATTCCGCCGCGTATCGTCGCGAGTCGTAACGGAATCGCAGCGTTTCCGCGGCGACTTGTTACGGTATCGCCACGTTTCCTTGAAGAGAACTACGAGAAGACCAGAGGCAACGCTGAAATGACGCTGCGTTTGACAGCGCGCCCGCTGCGCGATCGTCGCGAGCGCGCGGCGGGCCCGTTGCTAGTCGCGGCGGGCTAGCGACGATGTAATGACGTTTCGCACGCTCATTGCCACTCGTCGCATCGCGGCGATAATATCGCCGTGTGGAGACGGTTCCATAGAGAGTGTATAGAAATACGTGGCACGACGATAATATCGCCGCGATTCTCTCGCTCGTGGAGTCAGCGCCTTACTGTATTTGCAATTGTTTTGAAGTTTTGATTTTAATTGTATTACATAACTTTCGTATATCTCATAAAACTGCCAACTCTCTAAAGAATTTCATTACTTCCCTGCGTTGGAAGCTCGCGATACTTAAGAGATTACTGCAGCATAAAATATAAATTATGTGCTTTTTTATTTGTCGGTGTTATAAATCTTTATTTCGATTTTGTTTGAAGACTGAAGGTACCTTTGGAAAAGTTTAAATTACCCATTCATTCGCAGCGTTCGGTTTGATATATTTTAATTCGCAGTTTAAAAGCCAAAACGCTATTACATCAACTCGCCAGCCTTGCCAAATTGCCAGCTATATATTATTGGATTCGGTATCAAAGCGGACACGTCTGTTCGCAAGAGAGTCTCGATGTGAACTGAGCATAATTTTAGATGTAGTGATGTGCATTTGTTTTCGATTAGAGTGTTTATTCATGTAAAAATTGTTGTAAGTAGTCACATTTATTTTTTGTTGTTTTCCTGTGTCTCCGAAGAAATCATCGATCGTATTTGCCGTATTGTTTGTTCTTATCGAGACTTATATCGTTTGATAAAATAAAGGAGCACAAAAAAAAATCCTAGGATTGATTCAGTCAGACGTAGAATTAGGTTAGAAATATAATGGCTAGCTTTATATTATACCACTGAAGTTTTTGAGAGATATTGTTACTTTTAACGTACCTATACTACTATTTATTCAAGTCAATTGTAATTTTAATTATTTATGTGAAGTCCTACAATTGATAAGAGAATAGTGTTTTTAGTAACATCCGTAGATTTTTATTCATCGTTAAAACTATCGACATTCAACATCACTTCGTCTATTTTTGCATGTTGTAAAGCTCGGTTGCGCCCGCGCAGTTACAGCGTATAAATAACCGGATAAAATTTACATGTTTCCTACTCGTGTTAACCTAGTCCTACACGGGTTCCCTTTGAACGTAAATACAAAACTAACGTCGATCTATTATTATATTATATGATCGTCATATTTAATATTGTAGATGACGACCATTAGAATTTAGAACCACCACACCACACAATTTTTGGAGTCGCTTATAAGATACCCAGGTCTATTGTATCTTTTATGTTGATAGTGTTAGCATTAAAGTTTGCTATAGGTACATAAATACGTACAAAACGAATGTATTTTCCATATATGTATAAAGTAGTAGGTAAAATTGGTTTTAAAATTCGTCAATCGATTTGTTTGAATATACCACAATAAAACGAAAATACATATTATTACATAAAGACACATCTTGACTATTTATTTGTTTTCAAATACAATCAATTTTCGTAATATTAAACTAGTAGGTAAGTAGGCGTAGCATTTTAATAGAATCCGAAATAGTACACGCGTAGTACGTAACGTGAGCATTTATAGACGTCCCTTTGAAGATATAAAATGCAAACGACTTCGTTTTTGTACGCTTCCCTCGTGATCGGTCAAGGTTTTGAATACATCTACAGCATTGTTATAAATATGTTCATATTGTTATGGATTTAGCTGGTGGTTAAACTTGTTGATAGAAGATTTTATTTGAAGTTAGACCGACTGTTTCAGGAATACCCACAACAAATTTGAAATTTTGTAGATGTTGGGCGAGTTCAATTAATTGTAGCTGGGTACTAAAAAGATCATGTACTTTCACAAATATCTTAAAGTTTTCAGTTAATCAGTCTTCCTGTAGACCTAGTCTAATTCTCACTGTACTGTAGAATAGCTTTGAGTGTCTTTTTGCGAATTCTCTGCAGAAATCTTTACCGATATAAAATCGACTTATTTAAAATGTTGTATTTTTAATTATCAGTATATTTTATTTCCAGAGTTATGTTCAACTCGAATATTAATTAATAAATTGTAATTTCAATCGAACACTGTTCGGTAGGTATTTAGCGCAGTGCTGTCAAAATAATATATCCGAGTAAAATAATTTAAGGCCAAAGTACTTCGTCCCATTCCATTGGTTTATAAATGAACATGCCAATCGAATTTAATGAGAATGACACGTGAAATTCATTATTACATTCTTCATTATTATATTTTAAAGTCGCTTTATTATTTTATATATTTATTCCTCATATGCATGCACCAAGGATCTGACAGTGACAATATTGATCGATCGGATTTATAAACGTTATGAACTGGAATGAAGTCTTAGGGCAGGCGCAGATATGCCATTCAAATTATATTGAAAATCAAATAACAACAATTTATTCCCGAGGAGCATCGAAGCGTCACATGCGAAAGATAGCGCGCTGCGCTTTTGAATATTATTTTAATAAGGACAATATCGATAATAGTTTGACAATGAAAAATGATCTGAGCTGCGCTCCGCCATATCTGTGCCGGCCCTTACTTTCGTATCTATATTAAAATAGTCAAACAACAAATATAACGATGTTTTCTCCGACGTTTTATGGGGAATCCTCATGGATTAGTGAGCGGGATATAACTTAGTTTTCGTCCATATACAGACAGATCACAAAAACAGTTGAAACTCCATGGTGCATTAAAATTTAATGACGGAAGGTTAAGGTCATTCGCCTTTGCTCGATTGTTATCTTGCCCTCGGGAGCTTGTTTGGAATTTAAAACGTAATGCTTTTAATTACTCGTTTGTGACACTTGAAATTAGTTAGGTTCTTGTTTCGATTAATTACGTAATGACAAAGTAAATGACAGCTGCTTTATAACATCTTGTTGATTTTGTAGTTTTTCTGTATATCGATTGGGAAATTTTTAATTTCTATCTCAGGACTTTCACTGTTGAGAAAATGGTGCAATACAAATAAAGTTATGTACCTATTATAATGAATTATTTTAATGTTAAACTATGTATCAACTATTCCTATGTTTATTCATTTAAATATAGATTGCTTACGTGTTCTATCTGAAAATAAGTATTCTAATATTAATATTACTATTAAAAACGATTCTTCTCCTCTATAATAATAGCAATAAATGATACGAGCGGTAGACGGTATTAAAGTGCATGAAATATAGTCGTTTTTATTGCCTGCTTTGCATTCTGCATCTGCTCAACAATTACAATATCTATAATTCTAAACGGTAGTGAATCGCTTTATTATTCTTATTGCTATTTACTAGGAATCACTTGAAGTAAAGCCACAGGTTTTCTTGGAAATGGTCACCCCGCAAGAGTCACATATGCGTTGAATATATAGGACTATTTACCGAATATAATAATGAATCAAACACGATCTTTTTTTAAAGATGTTCTAACTGCTAGGACACTTTATATGAATTTCTTTCATATTAAAGAACCTTTTATAAACAGTAATAAGTTCAAATTGACTAAAAGACTTTTGCAGGAGGCGGTCGTGACCACTTAATCTCTGCTTATTAGAAGAAGAAGAAGCTTGTAGTATTAAAAAATCTTATTAACTATAAAACATTTTGCAGTGTTTTAAACTTTGCTTTAATTAAAGTGCATTATGTATTCGCAAACTTATCACAAAAGGTAAATGCAGTAAGAATGAAAGTTGAAACTTGAAACAATAATATTTAAAATAATAATTTTATTATCTTGAGTACAATAACTGTCGAAATTGTGTGCTGTATGATAATGATATGAATGGGTGAATGTAATATTAATTTTATTCCATGAATATGGGTCAAGCTCTTAAGTAATTATAACGACGTTTAATAAAATTGAAATTTCGCCATATCCTCTGATTTTGAATAAAAATTTACATCACTATATGATTTGTAATTGATTCGTGATATTAATGTAATGCATGGAATATTTTGTTTAACATTTATATATCTCAAATATCTATTACGTAGGTATATAATAACTTCGCAGTGTACATAGTCCAGGAGGTGTGGTTAAAAATACCCATCGATCGGTTTTTTCACTGTCTCGGTCGGTAACGAAATTTAGGGTTATGATTATACCTAAATAAGGGTGCGAAATCTAGGGCCTTTGGAAGGGTCATTTGATTAGGGCTGCGAAGGGACAAGGGAGTGTATTACGTGGTATTGATTTTGTTTAAGTATGTTAGTTTGTTACCGGTATTTTTTAAAGTAATTGTATAGGTACGTATTTATTTACCTGTACATATATTGCTATTTTTGGCCTTTTTTTTGTGTACGATATCATGAATTCCAAAACAATATATGTATTACAAAATATTTTGGCAAAATATTTCTGATTCAAAACTTAATTGTTTTAAAAATGAGATAGAATTCATTAAGGCTTACACAATGTAACATTATGATCTGAAAGGTCACCGATTGTTGTGTAATGTATGCAAATATTCTGTTGTATTTTAATTACGAGTCTAAAACTAAACGTTCATTCTTTTAAATTGATATTAAGAAATCAAAAATTGTTTTCAATAATTATAGTTGAAATATCAGAGCATCTTTAAAAGTCAAAGTCCGAAGCCATTTTCTATTCAAAAAGAAGTTCTTACAGTATAATCTCTTACAAAAGACAGCTTAATTTTTTTATTTACACGGCAACGACCTTTCTTATGTCAGAAGGGACGTGCGTCACGCTCTCCCGGGGGAGTTCGTGTATGTTTATCTCTGTCTAGCCAATTTTACGAATTGTACACAGCTGAAGACGATTCGTCTCGCCTCCTCCAATTGAGATTGCATCGGCGGTTGTTTTTTGTCTCGCTCTGTCTTTGAACCTGTTGTGTTGTATTTAATTTGCCCTTTTTTGCAGCGGGAGAAATGTGGCAACGTAGGAGTCGGTGCATGTGGACACTTGCTTGTAGAGTTGTAGCTTGTAGGTTCGGATTATTAAGATCTAAATCTAATGTGTGTTCGGTGGCGGCCATAATTGTTTATGTTCAGATATTTTTTATGTTATATACATTATTATTGGATAGTGGGATGTAAGATTATGTGGCTCGTCTCACTGAAGAGAAAAATTTACTGATTTCCAATAAAGGCCTTAATTTGAATCAATTTAGACCCGTAGCATTGATTCCTACTACGTATATTAGATATTAATAACTTGTAATTATTCAGTTGATGAATTTGATCTTCATTATATTAAAGTCTTCATTTAAAAAGATTCGTTTGAAGTTGAGTAAGCAGAGTGTTTTTATTAGAAAGCTGTGTCCTTAATCGTGACGGAAAGATTAAAACTGTCACGTTCAAAGACATTAACTTAATTAAAATCAAAGAAAATACAGAACGCGAACATTGAAACGAGAAAGTTTATGTTTTAAGATCATAATGTGATGATAATGTTTGTGGGAGCAGGAAGATGTATTTTTAGCTATTAAAGGAAATATATAAATTTCTAATTATGATCGTGAGATGCTCTTAATTTATTCATAGATTTAAATGTGTATATTTTTTATTCGATGTCATTAACATATATTTTATTGCGTACATAATATGGCTACCATTTTGCAGATATCTATGACTAAAATAGATTTTCTTTATTATTTTTCGTTATTCTTATAAACACGTTTCATGATAGGTACACTATTGCCACGCTTCATTGTATCATATTATGGTTGCATGGATGAAAAGTGAGGAAAAAACAGTCAAAAACAATGTTTGAAGCGGCTACCGTGTAAAAATCTGCGCTCGACCGATGTCGAACTTTTTGTAGCTTTGAAATTTTAAGCGTACACAAACAAAATATTATTTATGTAGATTACCTAATGTATGTACAGTGAATTGCTTATTTGTTGAATTTCTCTTTTACTGTATGATTTAAAACCAATTTATTTCCGTTAAATGAATGTTCGTTTATTAGAGCCCTGAGTCATTAGTTATATTGAGATGCGGAAACGACTTCGGTTATCGAGTCTTTTAAATAAAGAGAGGTTTGTTGCGTTAAAACTAAGTGACCGTTTATTTATAGTCTAAGAGCTGAAATAAATCATTGCACTCGATACATTCGATTAAAGGTTATAACTTATAATTATTTGAAACAACGACGTTTTCTTTCATTTTTAGCCTCCGTAAGCTTGTTAATTGATACATGAACATTTAATATCATTTGTTGATTGTTCATAAATCCCTTAAAAACATTGAATCGACAATTAATAATGGTGTAAGTAATAAGTAACTGATTTCTAAAAAAATCATTGAAAAGCATTGCCTACTAAATGATGTCTTGTTTATTGATCAATGTATTGCTAATGGACTTATGATGGAATACCTATTGGCCAAGTACAATTGATAAAATAGGTACTTAAAAATAGATTGAGTTATTAATCGTCCAATAAATTTAACCATTTATTACTGAAAAATCTTTTTCTTCATAATCGCTATCTCTTAAACTACAATAGATAAGCGAAGACGATCAATCAAGTGAGGAGATGGGGTCAACGGCCTCGGATGTCGATGACACGTCATTAATACGACTTAATTGCTCTAAAACACATATATATAATTATACGTCTGTCTGTATATGGGTAATTTATAGACCCACAGTGAATTGTATGTTAAAAGTTTTAATGTGTTTGTTGATTTCGGTTTTGAGATAAAATATAAACTAGATATAATATAATTGATTTGCCTGAATTAAACTTGAAAGAAAGCTCCAAGCATAGCTCAAATATTTAAAAAAAGGTTGGATTTTTTATAAACTGAAAAGTGATACATACTAAACTGATTACGAAAATTCTTTCACTAGTGGATAATTACATTGTTCCTTATTCCTATATTAGGTACCTTTATATTAGTCAATCTAGAAGGAACTATGGCGAAAGGTTATATTTTTTTCTAGGTTGCGACCACATAAACTATAGACAGCGCGGTTACTGCGTCAGCTTAAATAAGTCCCGGGATCAATCCCCGTCGTATTTCATTATGATGCAGTTTATAATAATTATTAAGCTAATAACATGCTTATATAATATATATATCTATATATATTAACATGCTTCGTAAAGTTATGAATGTGTAAATCAGAAGATAGTTAAATTAAAACCACGCTGAAAATGTGCAAGCCGTTTGAGCTCCGGACAAGAAACTGACGATTATTAAATTATTGTTGTTTTAGATGCTACTGCATTAAAAAAGACCTCCAATACTAGTTTTTCTCGCACGTCTTCCGTATACAAACAGTTATTACTTACATCTACACTACACACATGTATGTGTACATACACATACATATAAATGTGTAAGTATAGACGAATAGATGTCGGTTAATTAACACTCATTAGAGCCTCTAGATACTGGTCGTCAACATTATATCGCGTATCGGCCATTAACCTAAAGATCCATTGACCCACTGCTACTGGATTTATTTAATTGAACACATTCTATCGTTGGTGACAAGAGTTTTTACAAAGACGCTTAATACGTTTGCTGTAGGCCATAATCGGAATTTTATCAAATTGTACTGTATTTTAATTTCTTACGCTAGACGCTTGGAAATGTAAGCGTTTTAAGGCATTCGCAGGCATGACATTAGCTTTCCGTTGGCGGCTTACGCTTTGTATAAAACCTAATAAATTATATACTGCCTCGAGAATCACTTTATCTATGTAAAAAAACCGTAATATCTAATCTTTAAAGATCTAAATATACAAACACACAGACAGTGACTTTGTTTTATACTAGGTATGTATTATTAATGCAAAAGTTGGATATTGCAAGTCCTAGTCCATGTCATATATTTGTTCCAATCCATCAGAATAACCTTAAAAGGTAATAAATAAGGTAATTAGTTTAATTAGTTATCTCATTAAAGTCTCATTAGAGCGTAACTTCTGTGTAGGCGCGGAACAGCCTAATAACTTGTATCGAACTTTCTCTATAAAAAGTTATAACAGGTAACGAATTAAATATCTATACAGTCTTTATTATGATACTCGATTTACCTTAACCTTAACATTTCATATAATCACAATGAAGATTATATCAGATACAAGATTTAAAAAGAAACCTATAAAAAAAGCTTGTCCAGTCGTGCAATAGTGAGTCGTGAGCGTTTATCTTGATGGTAAACTTAATACTTAGCTTAGACATAAATCTATTGTTCCAGAAACAGTGCAATTATCAACCGGTCGTTGACCTTTAAGATTCTCCCATTTCACGCATGTTCGATAAAAGATATCTGAAAGCTGTCATAGTTCATATCGATTGATCGAGTGATCTTTTATGTGACAAGTGCATGCAAATGTTAAGAGTTATTGAACTTTAGGATTTAAATGATATTAAAATAGAAAGAAAGATACGTTTATTGTATACATTTAATCTATATTACAAAATACATATGGATAAAATATTGATTTGAAATACTGCTAAAACTAAACAATAATAATTATATGAATTGTAGGAAAAGTTACATCTACGTACGCATTGAATTATGTTGGCGAATTTAGTTGAATTGGCGAACATAATACTAGTCTATTACAGCACAATTTTAACATCGCAGATGACACAACGTCTCGTAATTAAAAAAAAAAGGAAAGGCGCTTGCATTGTGGAACTTTTTCCGTAATTCGTCGTCGAGACAACAAAGAATTGAATTCACAGCGTCTGATTCGACAGACTGCTTCAAACGTAATCGTGATTGACATCGATGGGCCGATTGAAGTTCACGGTAATTCAGTGCAATGTGTCGCTACGTTATGCTACTGGTTTTTGTACGCTTTTTGTTACCAGGATGAATAGAGCTGTTCTTTATCTGTATCTATACTTAATATTATAAAGCTGAAGAGTTTGTTTGTTTGTTTGTTTGAACGCGCTAATCTCGGGAACTACTGGTCTGATTTGAAAAATTATTTCGGTGTTAGATAGCCCAGTTATTGAGGAAGACTATAGTCTATATATATCATCACGCTAAGACCAACAGGAGCGGAGCTACGCGGGTGAAACCGCGGAGCGCAGCATAATCAGCAGCAGCAGCATAATCTCGGGAACTACTGGTCTGATTTGAAAAATTCTTTCGGTGTTAGATAGCCCATTTATTGAGGAAGGCTATAGGCTATATATCATTTCGTTAAGACCAACAGGAGCGGAGCACTGCGGGTAAAACCGCGGAGCACAGCTAGTAAGATTATAATCGTGAAATTTTAAAACCAATAGGTGATGTTAAAACGGCTTTAGAGCGTCGCGTTGCGTATGTAAGTATGTTTGCGACTCCAATTTATGGTGTGTTTAAGAAGGAAAGAATAGAATTACCGCCAATTAGACATATTTAGCAATATGTAGATTATTATGTTATTATTTTCGTAATACATTCATACATCATACAGTAAATCTGTTTTATCAGTTACACAACATGCGGTAACCTCTTGCCGTAATTTGCCTATTTACGCATTTTAACTAGTTTTATAGTAACCGCGAACAAAATATTTAACTTTTATATATCTTTACGCTGTCTCGTAGCATGTGAATAAACGGTGGTTATTAAATATGAATGCAAATGAGATCTGGGCCTACTTAACGAAGGTCTAATTACGGAGCGCATGCGAGAGTGTCGAACAAAGACGGGACAGTCGGGATCAAGAAGCTTATATCTAATACACTGGAGATTGCACTATGACCATTAACTTGTAACAAGAAAATATGACGTTGAATGACGCCTGTATGTTTTTTTATCCCTTTCACACCTAACTTGGCAAGTTGGTGTGAAAGGGATAAAAAAACATATAGGCGTCATTCAACGTCATATTTTCTTGTTACAAGTTAATGGTCATAGTGCAATCTCCAGTGTATTAGATATAAGCTTCTTGGTCGGGATGTCCTTATTAATGGTGGAACAATAAACGCAGTTATCACTTATTTGGATTAATTTTATGATACAAACAAATTTCGACCTTATAGTTAGTATAAGGTATACGTAAAAATAATCTCCTAAATTTTTTGCAAGTTTGTTACGTCACTAATTGAACTTAAGATTGACTTTTCGATGGCCTCGGCCTTATTGCCTTATTGTTATGTAGTTAATGATAGATTTCTAAGGTATTATGTATAGAATATAGATGGAAGGTTTTTTTATAAAGAATTTCATAGATATAAGTAGTAAAAGCTTGGACAGTACGACACTTGCATAATGCATTGAACGTACAGTGAAATAAAAACTATTAATCATATTAATGGTGGCGCGGTTGAGCTGAACGATTTAAATCGATTTTGTGGGTTGTGGGTATGTGGGGGGAGGGGGGCGTCACAGTGACACTCTTCGGGAATTAAAACTGCAAGCTTAAATGTATGTGAGCCCTTTTTAGTTCGGAGAAATTGTAATTTTTTAACGAGTTTTCGTTGATGATTTATAAGAGACATATGCATTATGCATGTGTTGATATTGGGTTTCTATTAATGGTAGAGTATGCTTGTATTTCTCTTTCTAAGATGTTACCGTGGCTTTAGGGAATGATTTTTCCACTTACTTCCACAGAATAGAACTACTCTTTTAATAAGTAAAAGCTTATTTCATCAAGATTTTATCTTATAAATTGATTTTTTGGTAAAATTACCCTAGTTTACCCTAATGATTTTCAATTAACTTTGTATAGTGCTAATAATATATGCTTCGCAAGGCTCACATTTCGCGTAATTATATTAAAACTAATTTTACACTAAAATAAATCTAATTTATTATTAACAGTCGTAATCTCGCAGACAAGAATGCGGACAAATGTCAATAATTGACAAAATTATAAGGTTCTTAAAATGATTTCATAAGGTCGTAACTTAAGTGGCGTGCACTCAGACCTCCTTGAGGCTCCCCAGAAGCTTTGCACCTTGAACTTAAAGCTTTAATATAATTATTAATTATTATATTAAATTAAATATAATGATAATGCATCGGGAAGTTATTTCAACTTCCGCATTCATGTGGGTCAATTATTATGAATGAGTGTTGAAATTTTAGGTGATAATGATAGTAAATAAATGTAATAGTTGTAATGTTATCACTGATATTTTATGTTTGCTTCCTGTTTGTTTATAGTTATCAAATTATATTCAAATGCAGAATGAAAACGTTTAAACAATAGGGACGAGACTATAACATCTTTTATAAAGTACTATAAGCTACTATAATGCTTAAATATGTATATCATTGGAATTGAATTAATAGAATTTTGTTCATTAGAACATAACATAAATAGATAATTATTAATTACAATTGCTTGTTTTTTTATTTATAAATAATAACAAGTAAGTAAATGAATCATTATACAACAAAGTATCTTTAATATTAATAATGATAACGACAATTTATTCCTTATTTATGCCTGTATAAAAATAATAAAATAACTATCATACTCTATAGTCTATATCATTACTATATAAATTATAACGCGTAAAAAGTTGTAATAAATTATATATCTAATTACGTTGCCCTTGTGTTTAGTGTGATCAGTCGTGTGTGTGTCTGTGTGTACACATAAAACGCATTAACTACGCACTTGCAACTTCCTGTATGCAAGTCATGAGTCAGTTCGATGGGTCTCTTACTTGTTATTGCAAGTTGAAGGTTTTTGTGATTCATTGCTTATCATAGCCACTGGTCACCTCATAAATATGATAAAATAAGATATTTTAATAATGTGATATGGTGGTGTAGGTAATTTACACTAGTTGGAGTTGATTCTTTGTTATAATGCGTGTTTGTTAATGCTGTTGTAGTTTTCAATCGACAGTACGATAGAAGTGTAGGGTGTTTTGTTCTGGTAAAATTATTGCTTTTTATTCAATACGTAGTTCGAGTAGATATGAATGTAATACGACACAAAAAAAAAAACAATAATTATTATATATTTTTAAGATTTTCCGTACCATTCGTTCATCTTCAGTTCCTGTGATTATAGATGCCTTTTAATTAAATTAATAAAACAATCTATTCCTACAGAGTTCCTTATAAAAAAATATACTTATATTATTATGTTTAAGTATACATAGATAGATCCTTATAAATCACACCCCTTTTTGATCAGTCGAGCAAGAGATCGCTGTGTGAAACGTCCTAGAATAAATTAATGAGTTTCTCAATAAAATCAATAATAGCAGTTATAAGAATAGACGCGAATGTGAATTGATTAAGTAACATAGGTGTAGCAGCACGTGAGCGGACAAACGTGACGGGAGAACAAAGATGTTTGTTATAACATTGGTGACGGTAGTACATATTATTTAAGTATATATTATTAAATGAGTGTAACTATAGCGTGTTGAGGTGTATATGTCTGTAGATTGAGATTTTGAAAAACTGAAGGTTTTTTGTAGAGTAGGTATGTTTTAAAATTATTAGAAACATTCGTCTATATGTATTCCTTGCAGTCGTAAAACAGAATTATTTTACTTAGGTTCTTAATAGATAATTTATTAATATCCTCGTACGATACGAGCGACGACGAGTGCACTACATAATAATAACATAAAAAAAACATTAATGCTATTAAAATACATAGCGTAATTGCTTGGCAAGCGGGCGCCTTGGCAGTGCCACTTTACTTAACTGAGATTTATATGCTCCTCATCTTCCATACATATTAATAGCGTCACCTCTTTTATGGAGATATTATGTCTAGGTTATCTAACTAAATATCTAACTGTCTGCGCGTCAGTCTGATGACCATACGCGACAAACTTCAAATGTTAAGAATTGAGATATGGGTGAGATCCATATTAAAATGTATAATTACAGCTATAAAAGTCTAAATGCCAAGCAGATGTGATGCCTTAGGAATGTATCGTATGTTAATGATTATTAACAGGTTACATAGTTTGGTTATTACTTCTTACTCTAGTTGTAATATGTATTTATCGTAGAAAAACGTGATAAGTAGTATAGTAGTCGTACCTACGGAATAACTAGAGAAATTTCTTAAAGAAAATCCAAACTTTATTATATTCTATACGAAAATTATGCAATATTAACCCTGGATATTAATGCATAAAATGAAAATGTTTTTACGTTAATTAACTTAAGTTTCATACAAACCTAGCAATTAAAACTGCTCTAAAATTCAATCAACATTTCCTGAAAAAATACAACAGCTAACAACAAGCATGTTCCATTTGGACAACCACGAAATTAGCCGTGTGTTTAAATCCCTGTAGCTAGGCACTAGGCAGGTAATAACAGAGCAAAACGAACGTCTAACGAGGTCCTCGTGTGCTCGCGTTTAATTGGGGCGGGAGGCAAATGTGCACTCCGGGCGGCACCGTGGGAACTTAGCTAGCTAGATGGTGTTTACATGTGTGATGTCAACGCATGTGGTGTGAATGGTGTGTGATGGGAGAGGAGTGGAGAGGTTGGAAGTTTGAAGGAATGGCGGGTCGGATGTGATTGGCGCATGTGGCCAGGATATGAATGGTTGTAGGTTGCTCTGAAATAATTTGAAGTGGTGGGTAAGATGGTGTTAAAAATAAAGTCAATCGTGACTGTACCTAAGTCAGACGTAGAATTATCAAAAATTTTAATAGCTATCGTCCCTATTAATTCTATTACCTAAGTAGGTAATTTTATTATACCATTTGATCTGCGCTGACAATAATTCTAATTATAATTAAATTCTGCTAAAAGGCAAGGCCTATGTAGCTGGTCAATTTCAACTAATGTTGAATAGCCGAGAAGCTTTTGAACCTATTTCCATGATATATGAGCCGTGCAGACTTAACGGCTTACTATAGAGTCATTAACTCATTCATAATTCACGCGCTAACATTATATGTAATAGTGGCCCATAAAAAATAATGAGAATGTCGTTAAACTAAATCAAAACTCATCGAGCCTAAACGAAGGAATTAAAAGAGGCTTTAGCGAATCGTTCTGTGTAGTGACGAAGAAAATAAGGTTGAGATCACATATATAGCGACTAGCGTGTATAATCGACTGAAAAATACGGAATACATAACTAAATTATTAAAAATTGTTCCTAATAATGCGGTATGGATGTAGGTAATTGCGTATTAAAACATTCTATTACATTAAAGTTCTGTTTTGATTATCCTACATTATTATTATTAACTCAATATTTATTAAAAATAATTAGGAATATAATAATTGGTATATAAAATGACCGGTTCAGGTGTTCCCGTTTTAACCTCCTGACACCCAGGATTTTTTTTTTTCTTTCTTTTTTAATAAAAATTAGCTGTATCTGTTCTAATGCAATTATAGATATCCAAAAAATTGAAAAAAAAAAATCTTTCGTGGAAATCTTGGATTTTCTTTATGTCATATATATATATATATATTACAAGGGGTCCCAGTTCCAAGTGTAATAAGTTTATGAATATGAAGAAAAACTACATGTTTTTTTATTTATTATATATGTATTTTTAAAATAATGAGAATGTCGTTAAACTAAATCAAAACTCATCGAGCCTAAACGAAGGAATTAAAAGAGGCTTTAGCGAATCGTTATGTGTAGTGACGAAGGAAATAAGGTTGAGATCACATATATAGCGACTAGCGTGTATAATCGACTGAAAAATACGGAATACATAACTAAATTATTAAAAATTGTTCCTACTAATGCGGTATGGATGTAGGTAATTGCGTATTAAAACATTCTATTACATTAAGGTTCTGTTTTGATTCTCCTACATTATTATTATTAACTCAATATTTATTAAAAATAATTAGGAATATAATAATTGGTATATAAAATGACCGGTTCAGGTGTTCCCGTTTTAAATCCATTTTAAGCGAAATATCTTTATTTTAGTTATCTGTATATACGTCTGACGATCTACTCCTTTGACACAAAACATTTCAAATAGTCAAATACTGGTATAGTGTAAACTATCTATGAATAAATACATAGTTCCGAGAATTCCCTGGATTAATGTATTCCTTGTATCCTGTAACGCGACCTGCTTACCGTGAAATGTTTGGAAGCCCTGAAGTAATCCCTCAGAGATGTACCTAACGTTGTTTCGGTAAAGAAACCGACAACTATATTACACTACTCTCACGCTTTTTGCCCGTTAAAATGTCCATAAATAATGTATGAAACTATATCCTTACGGATGTGGTATGTTGCGCATGGTATGCCTTTTGAGATTTGTCATTTTGTACAGATATTTCTTGATTAAGAACGTGTGAATAAAGTTGTTCACATTTGTAAAAATTGTTACGCTAGTTCCTTATAGAGCAGGCTCCAAGGAGATGTTCGTTTGCAAAAATAGCGGACCTAAATCTGACTTCTGATATATATTGTATAGATCCCAGACATCCTATAGACAGATGTTGCCAACCAGTTTTGTGGTCCCCCTCCCCCCACCCCGGTAATTAAATATGGCATACAAAGAAAAAAATTAAAATTTCCAAAACATGCCGTGTGGGGTATCAAATGAAAGAGCTTATTGAGTAGTTCACGAATATATAGCATACTATAACATTTCTTACACTTTCTCTAAGATTTTTTAGAAAATTTACGAAAGTGCTCCATTTTTGAGTTAACTTTAAACCACTATGGATTGAAAACTCATGAATATATTTTTTAAATTATTATTTTAAATAATTATCAATAGTCCATTGTTTACGATTCAATAGTTCGTACAGTGAAATAGTTGCATGGGGGAGTGGGGGGAGCATTCAAAGATGGCGAGTATATTTTCTTTTTTTTCTTTATTTTTCTTTTTATTTATTAAGTTTTGGAAATTTTTATTTTTTTCTTTGTATGCCATATTTAATTACCGGGGTGGGGGGAGGGGGACCACAAAACTGGTTGGCAACATCTGTCTATAGGATGTCTGGGATCTATACAATATATATCAGAAGTCAGATTTAGGTCCGCTATTTTTGCAAACGAAACTCCACTGAGAGTCCGGTCCATTATATAATCTTTCAATTTATAACTTGTCTTAACCGTTTTAACTATATTCTTCCAGCGTAATCTGTAAATTGTAAAACGAACTTACCTCCAGTGGCACGTATAATACGTGGTTTTGTAGAAAATTAAGAGACTATTATTTAGTTCGATATTTCTCATCCCAAACTTTTGTGAAAACAAAAAGAGGCGTACCTTTCTTTCCGCTAATCGCTCGTTCCCATGCCACTACCTCGCTGGCAGGTCTCCAAGCGCCCGCACACTGCGCCTTTGTCACTCCGTCTGCCCCTTTGTCTGCCATAGCCCGTAACCATTGTATTGTCCCACAAGGGCGCATTAATGAACGCACTTGCTGATGAGTGTATCGTTTCTTCGTATTGCCACTGAATGCTAACGTAGTATTGTGGTGTGATAGTGAGCTAGGTAGATAGGCGAGGTAGGTTTGGTCCTACCGGTCCTGGTATGTGGTTGTGGTATGCTTTTGACATGTTGGTATGTTGGGGTGATGGTGTAACTGAAATAAGTAAAATTACAGCGCTTAAAGATTTAAATTGGTGTAATAAAACCTCTGATAATATGAAGCAGTGAAAATTAACGATACCTACAGAATATTATCATAAGAAAATTTTGTGTCGTTGGATATTTGCGACAAGTTTAATAAGATATTTGCAAATTAAGAGTTTGAGTATTTGACGTTGGTTTTTAAAAACTCTGTTTATCAGAACATATAAAACTTAACGTTTAAAAAGTTTAAGCAAAAGTCTATTGAAACAGTTTGAAGAAATTTCACACAAGAAAATAAAAATACTGTCCTGTATAAACCGGCTACACAAAAATACACAGGGGACCCTAAAATGGTTGACAAATCGACCCACTTTGCTCACAGTGATGCAATCAAACTACGCACGCCTCCGGGACACAAGATACGGGCACAGACCGCAACCGCAAGCGGTGTAACATCGGACACGGCTGTTACGGGTGTATAGATAGATATACATGCATGCATGTGGGTGCTAGATGTGTGTGATGAAAGGTGTATCGAAATGTGGATATGTTCGGTCAAAATGGAAGATAAATAAATTTAACTTTCATGTTATCTTTTAGTTTTATTGTATAGTTTTGCTGCGTTTTTCCTCTTTCCATTTCAATTTTGTTTGTGTACAATAAATATGAAGTAAATAACAGGAAAATGATAAACAATGTCTCCAAATATTGATATTGTATAATTGAGTAATTGTTAGGTTTTTGACTGATTACTCATTGGAAATAACTCAATAATACCTTTAAATCAAATTATTGATATTTTTAATACCTTAATAATATAATTTTTAATTTACTGATACCGAAATAACAAATAAATTTCCTATTATCTAGGTGTAAGTTAGTGAGGCTGTATGAATGTTGGCTTCTTTCAAGTAAAAATAGCTGATTATTGTAAATAGCTGCAGTAAACATATGTTTAATATCGAGATTAGCATATAAGTTTACATTTTACTATACTAGTAGGTAGAGACACGCGAGTGAATTCACGAGCTCCAGCTAGTTAACAATAAAATAAAACAGACGTACAGATAATCAATGTATCTTGTTGTTTACTATTCATTTTCCGACCTACATACATTGTTACCATAATTGTTACCTTTTTCGCCGAAATAACAAATCCCAAGCAACATATTATTAGTCCCAAGTCAAGCTCGCCCGGGACAGGTAATCTAGACGTTATTTACGCGTCTAGACTTTAGGGATTTCTTGCTAAGTATCGTATTTGCTATTGATTTTGCTCGATTGTTATTTACCGGTGAGTGTGTTTTAATTGTGTTAGTAATACGTTGATATAGGGAGAGAATGAAGATGGCTTTGGTTATAGTATCGTGTGGAAGAGTAAAACTTCAATTAAGTGGATATCATCAATGTTAATAGTAAAATATTTAAAAGACGAATAGCAATATAAGGATTATCTTTTAATTGATAAAGAATTGGCTTATTTGTTTTTAGTGAAAAACGTAGCATGCATCATTAAATGCAGGAATTACTGCTACATAATTTAAAACTTAAAAATTAAGAAGTCGTACGAGATAAAGATGATCAATAGAATATATTGTATTTTCTTTTCGAAATATTTAAATTTAATAACAGATTCGGTTTTTTATTATAAAATATAACGTTACATCTATATGATTAATCTTACGTTTGATAAATAACTACAAATTACAATAATGCAAATAAGCTGTAAGTTATAAAATATATCCCAACACGACACAACTTTAATAGTTCGCAACTCAAATAAAGCACAACAATAGAAACTGCTCGCGGACGATTTTCCTAGGAATTGACTCGTTACACAGTTGTCTAGCTCACCTTGCTGTTATATAAGCTCGTTTCTTTATTGCCATAACTATTCTTCTATTCTATTCTGGTTGTACTGTCAAGGGCGGCGCGGTCACGCGACCGTCTTCTGAGATTCCACAATCGATTTATGGAATATTTGGAAGTATCATGTTTGTTAATGTACTTACTCTATATTTTAGTCTATACTAATATTATAAAGCTGAAGAGTTTGTTTAGATAGATAGATTGTTTGTGTTAGCCCATTTATCGAGATACCATCACGCTAAGACCAACAGGAGCGGAGCAATGCGGGTGAAACCGCGGGGCACAGCTAGTGCGATATAAATTTTGTATTTGAAGTATGAAGGAAGAGTTCAAAGAACTGTTGAATATTTAAAAAAACTACTAACCGATAATTCAAAGCTAGTCTGTTTTTGTTATCACAACCTACATGCAGTTATGGTTTTAAATTTTAATTGTTGCTCTAACATTAACTATTTAATTACAGTACTTTCGTCCTTATAAAGACATCTTAAGCGTGTGGGTCTTCACGATGGAAAAGTTTTACATAAATTTTTCTTTATTATTAAACTTGTTCATAAATGGATATAGCTATAAAAACAATAGCCCTTCTTATTGTCCTTTTAATTTATTTTTGTTTTCTTTTGTCCACAGGTAATTAAATAATGAACCAAAAGAGCGAACACAGAGTGAGCGGGGTCGTTAAAATAAGGAAGTATTTATTTACTCATTAATACGCGTATACTTTAATTTAATTACTTTTAAATGTAACTATCGTTAATACCTATTTTGGCGATGTGTCATTAAATAAAACAGTATACTATATCCGTTCCTTCAGATATTATCTGTAAACTGAAAATTTTTAAGTACTTATAATAAATAGCACGATTACTATATGAGGAATTGTTTATAAAATGAAAGATTTCAATAATACCTTTAAAAGTGCGTATAAATCATCATTTATAACAGTTTACTAGAATTAAGGACGTATATATTGGTATGAGAAAGCCATAAAGATTAGCTAACTTTAAATAAATATTATTATAAAAATAATTGCTAAGTCATTAATAAAAATCAAATTATCTCCATATAGGGGCGTTCGACTCGATATGTGGACCTTTCCCATGCCATTTTATGCCTAATTAAATTTATAATCCGATATAATATTTCATAGCGGTTTTTTATATATTTGTGTGAATGATTTTGTCTCCCAAAAGGAAAGTGTACATTTTTATTATCGCTATAAATGTTATTTTAATGTTTGTGTTATTTTATCCGTTCTTTTTGGAGCTTTCGTTTGTATCAAGTTCTTGTTTGAAGTTTTATTGTTTCGATTTATTTCCGGCATGTTTAATGTTATGCGCGGTTTTATTATCTATATTTACCTACACAAAATATTCAAAGAAAGGTGCAATTAGTAGTTTATTTTTAGCTCGTCTAAGCATAAAATGAATCAAATCAAATTAAATCATTTAGTGATTTTTTAATGCATGAAGTAAATGAGAATATCTAATTATTTTTCAAAGAATTTTACAAATCATAGAGTACTTATCTTGCCGTCTATGTAATAATAAGACGTGAAGTAAGACATATTTTCCTATTATTCATCTACAATGGAAATATAAATACTTATATATAAAAAGTGTAGAAAAATAAAAACTATCTAGAATTTTAGAAAATATTGGCGTGAGTCAGCTAGTACGATAATTTACGATGGCTCTAAACATTGTGCATTCAATGCACTTTTTGAATTACCTTGCGTGACCCGACATGCATCGTTTGTGCGAACTTTGCCGGTTTTTGTTACCAAATATGGATAAGCTTTGGCGATGATGGATGGATATATCGTTGAGTATAATTACTCTAATTATGTTCTTATAATACTAGGTATACCTCTATATGGTTCTATACTAATCAATTAATAAGCTGATGAGTTCGTTTGGACGCGCAAATATAAGGAACTAGTGGACCGATTTCAAAAATTCTTTCACTGTTGGATAAATACGTGATCCCTGATTGATATAGGCTGTAAATGAACCACGGACGAAGCCTGGGCGGACCGTTAGTTATAGATATAATAGTGTCTACGTTCGTTTATTCGGCTGTTTGCGCGATTTTTGTATGAGCCTTGAAATAGACATAATCTATCCTATTGAAGTTACACGTGGCAGACGGTTAGTAAAAAAAAAACAATGTTAAATACAATTGTGTAGTGAACCCGGAAGGTCAATGCCTAGCAAGTTAGCAATCAATAATTGTAGTCGTGCGTAATTTACTAGTGTCTAGATGTTATCAATACATATGCAATCATATCTTTGATTTCAAGCGAATTCATTTTAATCTATTCTTATTTAAAATTACTATCTTGATCTTGATAGACGGTATCCTTGTTATGCAATAGAGCTATGGAATCACACAAAAAGTTTATCTTATTACTGTATAGATTTATTCTTAATAATATATTCTCTACTAGATTTCCGCCCGCGGCTTCGCCCGCGTTTTCTAAGGAAAACCCGCATAGTTCCCGTTCCCGTGGGAATTCCGGGATAAAACCTACCCTATGTGTTAATCCAAGTTACCTTCTATATGTGTGCTAAATTTCATTGTAATCGGTTCAGAAGTATTTGCGTGAAAGAGTAACAAACACACACACACATACACATCCTCGCAAACTTTCGCATTTATAATATTAGTAGGATTAAAACTGCTTTTTACATTATCTCTCTGATTAAATTTTTTAATTTATCTATCAAATTAAATATTTAATTAAATAAATAATAATATTACCTTCACAATCGCCTAACAACGGTTTAGAGCAATCTTCCGTATCCTCTCCCATCTCACGGAACCGTTGTATTAAGTTCTTTCTGAATTATTTCTGAGAAACACGAAATATAAGGTTATTTATTATGCATACCATGTTTAAATATAAATTTATTTCCTGTCTTATAGAAATTTTCCTTTCTTATGGAAATTTTCCAGTTTATAGAAATTTTCCCGACTTGTGGAAATTTTCCTGACTTATAGAAATTTTTCCATACTTATCGCAATTTTCCCGACTTATGGATTTTTCCTGACTTATAGAAATTTTTGCGGCAAAGAAATTTTCCTCACGTATAGAAATTTTCCTGACTTATGGAATTTTCCTTACGTATAGAAATTTCCCTGGCTTATAGAATTTTTCCTGACGTATAAAAAATTTCCCGACTTATGGAAATTTTCCCGACTTATGGATTTTTTCTGACTTATAGGAATTTTTGCGGCAAAGAGAAATTTTCCTGGTTTATAGAAATTTTCCTGACGTATAGAAATTTTCCTGACGTATAGAAATTTTCCGGACTTATGGAAATTTTCCTTTCTTATGGAAATTTTCCTGGCGTATAGAAATTTTCCTGGCTTATAAACATTTTCCTGACTTATACAAATTTTCCTTATCTATATAAATTTTCCTGCCGTATAGAAATTTTCCTGCCGTATAGAAATTTTCCTGACTTATAGAAATTTTCCTAACGTATAGAAATTTTCCTTGTTTATAGAAATTTTTCTGGTGTATAGAAATTTTCCTTTCTTATGGAAATTTTCCAGCTTATAGAAATTTTCCCGACTTATGGAAATTTTCCTGACTTATAGAAATTTTTCCTGACTTATCGTAATTTTTCTGTCAATCGAAATTTCCCTAACTATTGTTAAAATCATTTTTCTAATCTTCCTAAAATTGGAAATTTTTACGACTGATTAAAGTTAACCACCCACCTATTCCCACCCACATCCCGTACGCTATGCTCTCTATCCACAGGCCGCGCGTGCGCAGAATGGCTCAGTATCTGCATAGCTAGTGAACGTATAAACTCGCCCGGTTGTTGGGCGCTTTCACCAGGGCCCTGGAATAATGGAATTATTATTAATTTCATGAACAATATCATCATCATCATTTTTATTGAAAACAATATTCATATATATTTTTCTTTGCCCGCGGATTCCCCTGATGTTAAATTCGCATTAGTATGAGTCGTTTCACCGCTGTCAAAAGTTACCCATGGCCATGTCATATTAATACGAATAAACACACTTTCGCATTTATAATATTATTAGAGGTCCGCCCCGGCTTCGCCCGTGGTACATATTTCGCAATAAAAGGTAGCCTATGTCCTTTCTCGGGTATCAAAATATCTCCATACCAAATTTCATGCAAATTGGTTCAGTAGTTTAGGCGTGATTGAGTAACAGACAGACAGACAGAGTTACTTTCGCATTTATAATATTAGTATGGATTGTACCAAAGGTTGTCTGGAAGAAATCGCTCTAAGCGATAAGACCGCCAATTGTACTTAGTGTAAGTTATTTTTAAGTGTTTGTATTTCTTGTTTTGTTATATTTAAGTGCAATAAAGTATTTATAAATAAATAAATAAATATTTTAGATTCAACTGTTCCTAACTTAAACTGTTGCATATTTTAAACATTCTAGCGCTTTAATAAGATAACAAATTTCAAAGACGACGAGAGATAACAAGCATATCATAATCTATAATGCACGTACAAAATTTACTTAACTATTTTAGCTTGTAAGTACTTACTACGTACTTATATCTAAACAACGCGCAAACTGCAAAAGTTAGCCCGGTACAAATGGTTGAATTGTTTTTTTTTAAATCAACGCATTCACGTCGGTATGGCGGACTGTAAGTCACATCGTAAAAGTATGGCATGACACTACCGCCTACATCTTTTTTATGGGCTATCGGTAAATTCTAAAATTTTGGTGTTACAAATCGTTTGACTTTCGCTTTTTATCCGACGAGTTCGACTAACGCCCACGCGACTAGTCCGCCGGTACCAGCGTTCTGACCATCATTTTTCTTTTAGTCATTGCGTAATAAGACCTCTGTAGAACCGCCATTCTGTTACAAATGACCCGAAATTTTGTGTCAGTATCTCCCGGCCTATGTATGTGTCATATTTTGCAATTGTTTATAAATACAGGGTGATGTAATTGGTGTAGTACGAATATCTAAAAATCTATGAAGAATTTTGTGATACAGTAAATGGAAGAATTATAGACTATTTTACAGTATTTAATAAAATCATTTAATTGTTTGTTCATTTTCATTAGAAATGTTAATTTTTCTCACCAAGGTGGAAATTTGGATGATAAGGATCTTGTTATAAAAATATAAATTTTGACTAAAATCGGCATTTTTTTTTTTCAAAAATCAAATTACTAATTAATAATCAGAGTTATCACATTATTAAAAAAAATAAGCCAAACTATACACAATTTTTACTTGATGCAATCCTCAAAGATCATGGACATAGTGTATTGCGCCTTCCACCATACCATCCAGAACTCAACCCAATAGAGTTACTATGGGGCATAATTAAAGGGAAAGTAGCATCACAAAATGTGAACTTTAACTTGAAAACTGTGGAAGAATTATTTAGAAAGGAAGCAAATGCTATTAGTCTGGATATGTTTAGTGACGTTTGGAGAAAGACGCGAGAACATGAGGAAAAATATATTCAATTAGAACCAAAAGTAGATAATTACACTGACTCATTTGTAATAACATTAAGAAATTCCGACGGCGAGTTCTTCGAGCGATGAAAGTTTCAGTGAAGTAGAAGATTACGATTATGATTAAATAGATTCTTCTTCTTCTCTATAGATACTGCTTTCTGAATTGGTGGTAAATGTTAAAACTGTTAAACTGTTATGACGATTCAAAAGTGCTTCTAGAAGAAGACTAATTGTATAAATGTTTGAGTTTGAGTTTAAAACCAATAATGTGAAAATTATACAATAAACATGTAACACATATTTGTTAGCGCGTATTGGTAGGTATTACGTACTTAAGACAAATATAATATTTCTTAGATATCTTTACTCGACCAAAGTCAGGACAAGACTGCTCCGCAACAGCAGAAGACGTCCGTTATTTAAATCATTATCAAAACAACCATCCGTGTGTTGGGAGTGAGCGCACGTGTTATTTGTATTGTTTTTATGACCTGAAATTTAATTATTATTTGATAATTGAATGATTATTAATACTTTTATCCAATTGATTATTATTAGAATAAATAATTAACTTCATCAATTGATTTACTTTTAAATTATAATTTTACAGGTAAATTATGAGAGCTTTCATAATTATATCACTACATAGTATAAAACAAAGTCGCTTTCTCTGTCCCTATGTCCCTATGTCCCTATGTCCCTTTGTACGCTTAAATCTTTGAAACTACGCAACGGATTTTGATGCGGTTTTTTTTTAATAGAGTGATTCAAGAGGAAGGTTTATATGTATAATAACATCCATTAAATAGTGGAGAAGTACTGTTATTTTTGAGGTTTCTAATGTGATGTCGTAAAAAATTATATTTTTTCCGCTTACATTGCAAACGCAGGCTGAACCCTACGAGTTTTATCAAAATAATGTACTAAGTATTGTACACATTGAAAAGGTCTACAGAAAAGTCCGCGATGGTATATATCTATCTCTTATGGATAACCCACAATAACTTTTTTTTGTCATTTACTTTTTACGACAAATAATGGCTAATTTTCGAAGCGATTTTAACCAATACAGCATTAATCCTTAACCAATTAAATACCTTGAATACATTGTTCATTTAATATAGATCTATATGACCCTTTACACCGTATGATTTAAGTGAATATTTTCGAAGATATTACAGATTTAAAAATTGCGGGACGTAGCGTTTGCGGCGGTACCGGCCGGCCGCCCGGCTATATGTTTTATACCCGTGCGAAGCCGGAGCGGGCCGCTATGTTTTTATATACAACGTTCACAGTTTTTCTGTAGTGTATGTGTATCATCATTGCACCCGTGCGAAGCCGGGGCGGGTCGCTAGTTTGCATATATTTATCTACAACGCACCCATTTTACAATTCAAGTCTAAAATGAAACTAGAGTCGCATTTATTTTTGAACATACTGTAAGTGAAATTGCATAAGTGTGAGTACTGTGAACATGCCAGCTTTCCTTAATTGACCGATATACTGTCTTTAGGTGCTAGTCGCCTGTTGACTGAATAACCTGATGGGCTTTACACAATGGGCAACGTTGGGCGAGTAGAGGCAATCACGATAGTGTAGAGGCCCTAAACGTCTAAGATATTGTAATTCGTAATCCCCGTAATGGCGGCAAACATCGACGATCATTTGTTGGCCAACGCTGCCCATTGTGAAGAAGCATGAGGGAATTATGTTTGTGGTAGTTTGTAATGAATGATGGTGTGCGTCGTGGTTGGTTGAGGGCTTGACATTGAAGTTGTTGTCGAATTTTTCGTCAAATTAGTTGTAATAGAGTGGCATATAATGTAATCCTGTTTAAATTGTTAAATTTGCATAAAAGTGTTTTATATTAGACCATCAATTCCATAGGCTATATAATATAGATATTAGAAGTAAAATGACGTATATAGAGGTTGAATTATTAGATATTGACTTTATAATGTGTAAGCTGTATTTCCGTAATTTAAATTGAATCAAATGTAATATTACCCTTTTGAAGCGAGTTTCTTCAACTCAGCTTCAGCTATATTACTCTATGTTCTGTAAAATTGTCGTTGCCTTTCCCCAATGGTTAGAATGCGGTATTCGAAAAGCCTTTTATATTTATTTAGCTCCTCTTTGATATTTTCTGGGTATGTTTTTTGTAAAAAATAACAAGACACAACTGAAGATATAGCAAATGCCATAATGAAAAGTATTGCGATGGTAACACATTTTTTGTGATTAATATTTTTTCCTCTTACTGCGTGGTTACTACGCATTTTCCTGCTCCCGGATGGTTATTAGACGATTCCATCTGCTATACTCTTTAACATGAACAAAAAAGAACGTTTGTGCCGAGAACACGTGTCAGAAGTGAAACTTCTTTGGCAAGATTCAAAGATACCAAAATCGTCGACTTACGAAACGTGACGGTATTGCCATGACGCGAAATTTTACTCGTTTCGTACAAGTTTCACTTCAAAAAATCCTGTCTTGTGTTCCTGTCTATCATTGCTTATATTTGAAATGTCGACATTTTTTACTTTTTTATCCGCCAATGTAACCGACCTCTCAACAAAGGAGATAATGTCATTGTTACTGTAGATAATTCGGCAATTCCTACGCGAAGGCCTCGACCTTTGTTGTAACACTAATCAAGCGAGTAATTAACTAAACAAAACGATAGTCGATTTTAATTGATCGATTTGTATACAATCGATTTATGGTATCTGTTAATCTGTTTCATAATAACGTGTGTATCTAATTTCAATATTGTTCGTTTCGACATAATAAGATCAGGTTATCCCGAGATAATATCTCGTGTATGTTTCGAGAAATTCATACTACAAACTATACTATCAACTATTATTATAAGGGAGCTTAAATCTATTATATACCTACCTATATATATTATGTTTAAACGGAACTGACGATGGTGGAAGTGACCCTTTTTCATACTCATTCTAACCTACTACATGTCTTTCCTCTACGTAGCGAGATTTTAAACTAAAACCACAGAACAAAAAATAGAAAATGTATAATTTAATTCTAACGTCCGTAAGCGACAGCAGCGCCCTATTGGGAGCCGAGCCAAAAGCGCTGGGAATCATTACAAGTGTTTATGAATCGGGAACATATGCTTGGAACTAATAACATCGATTCGGGAACATTTAGTTTGGGTGAACATCGGGAGATGGCGGTAGGTGTTGTGAATTTGACGAAAAATCGATTAGGTATTAAAGTTTTTATTTTTATTAATAACTAGCGACCCGCCCCGGCTTCGCACGGGTGCAATGGCGCGGCGCGGCGGCCGGCCGGTACCGCCGCAAACGCTACGTCCCGCAATTTTTAAATCTGTAATATCTTCGAAAATATTCACTTAAATCATACGGTGTAAAGGGCCATATAGATCTATATTAAATGAACAATGTATTCAAGGTATTTAATTGGTTAAGGATTAATGCTGTATTGGTTAAAATCGCTTCGAAAATTAGCCATTATTTGTCGTAAAAAGTAAATGACAAAAAAAAGTTATTTTGGGTTATCCATAAGAGATATACATATACCATCGCGGACTTTTCTGTAGACCTTTTCAATGTGTACAATACTTAGTACATTATTTTGATAAAACTCGTAGGGTTCAGCCTGCGTTTGCAATGTAAGCGGAAAAAATGTAATTTTTTACGACATCACATTAGAAACCTCAAAAATAACAGTACTTCTCCACTATTTAATGGATGTTATTATACATAAAAACCTTCCTCTTGAATCACTCTATCTAATAAAAAAAACCGCATCAAAATCCATTGCGTAGTTTCAAAGATTTAAGCGTACAAAGGGACATAGGGACATAGGGAAATAGGGACAGAGAAAGCGACTTTGTTTTATACTATGTAGTGATAAATAATTTGGAATATAGACGATTAAGACGCGCATCAACAATGAAAAAGAACTGCGTATATTTTGGTAGTTTACTTTTTTTTTTAATAAATAAAACATTAAAATTAACAATAATTAAATAAAATCATGTTTAACCAAATTCTAAATCATGCCACAACACATATTTATGAACAAGATATCAAATATCAATTTGAATACTCGAAAGTCATATAGTTCACGCCGTATCATTAGAATTTCCTCAAAATAAATTAATTGCACTCAAGTACAAAGAGACGCGAACTTTTCAAATTTCAAAATTTCCTTCGCCCTTAATTTAATGACGTCACGCTTGCAAAGTATCAGAGCGGTGTCAAACGCTTCTGCAAACACAAAAAAAAAATAACAAGGGTATCGTTTACTTTCTTTAAGTTTTATTGTGGTTAAACTTATGTTTGTGACACAATCTAATACATTTTAATCAATAGAAATCTTATACAATAGAACTCGAACGATATTTCTTCTAAATAAACTACCTCTAGATATGTGCTAATCCAGACTGTAATCTGTGAATATGTCCATGCCAAATATTTATTCAAATAGATTCAGATTTTGCCTGAAAGAGTTACAAATATCCATCCATATTAGCATAATAATAGCAAAATTCAATCTCCATCTTCAAGAAGTTTTCTCGGTCGGGAATGTTATCTACGTTGTAGAAATATCATATTCCACAATTTTATATGGCAGAAATAATAAACTGTATTCAACAAAAATAGCCATTTTAATTACGATAATAATATGTAAATATAAAGTTAATATAGGTAAAATCGCAGCAAAATTATCAAATAAATTTTAAGCATAGTAAATTTGATAATAATCGTTCCATTGAATTTGCTCATAATATTTAATTCCAAATACAAGTTAGCACGCTAGTATCAATTAAATTTACTTTACGCACTGTGCAATGTCAATTATTTCTTAAAAAGTACTTACTGCATTTAATATAAACAGAAGTATAGGTATTGTGCGCTTGCCTATCAAACTGTTATTCATTATTGTAAGGATTGTTTATTTTCATAAGTTCATAAGCTCAGAAGTTCATATCAAGATTTATTTCCTTTTCAATGTTATTTTTTGTCACATCTTTCTAAAATATATAAGAGTGGAGAAAGTTTGCTCTATTCATTTATGAAGCATGAAATTGCGTCTTGTCATTTTTTCGATCCAATAAGACTTCACACTCTACTCATTTTATTTACATTATATGTATAATGTAAATAAAATGTCAATTCTGCCTGTCTGTCTCTTTTTATGCCTGGATAAGTCACGGGAACGGGAATCCTACAGGTTTTTCGGGCGTGCGAAGCTGCGGGCGGAAAGCTAGTATATTTATGTATAAGTTATTATCCAGGATAATATTGCACAGTCAGTAATACCATAGAACAGGGAAGCGCTCAGGATTTGGGGCAATGATATGCGAATGGTCTCAAAACATTCGTAATGAAAATTAACGTGACTCCGGGCTTATTCCACGGTTTTATTCCGTTTTATTTGCATAAGTAGTTAAATGTTAATATGCATGTTTTAATATTTCTCTCTGTTTCATCTTTTGTTCAGCAAGCGGGAATGGAATCTCAGTTTTGTTTTTCTAGGAATATTTATAAACAAAAATAAACATGTTCATATTATATTTACGGACTACTGAATCCATTAAATTCAATGGAAATTTTGGCTTTTAATTAGGAATTAGTAAAAATTATTTAATTTCAATAAAAAAAATACTAATCCAGTTTTTTAATGAACAAAAAGATATTGATGTAGGTAATTAGTTATGTTAAAATTAAATAATAGCTCGAAACAACCATTACTAGTTTTATTGCATTATTCTAAAAATAATTAGTTATTATGTATACAGTTTTAATGCATACGGGTATATTGTAAGTAATTTGGTCAGCGAGGGGTCGCCAGTTCGGTGCCTGGTGCGGGCGCGTGGGAATCAATGGGGTTACGATTCACGCTTGACTTAAAAGTGCTAAATATCGATAATAACGTTACAATAGAGGGTATAAATCTATTTTATAAATATTATATTGAGATAATTATAAAGCAAAATATAAAGTACATCTTCTTATTTTTTTTTAATAGTATTAAATCGCTTATAAATATTTTGAAGCTCTAGAAATTATAAATACCTTCCTGTTTTTATGCTAAAAGAAATTACATTTTAATGTAAGGATCAAATCGCGTGTTCTAAAATATTATATTATTATGCATTTTATCTTTACTTATTACTTCATAACCCTTTCTTGCTTGCTAAGCATGCGAAATAAAACCCTACAAATCATTATCACTGTGTACTACAACCTTTATATTTAAAACTAAATTCTACAAATCAGCAGCAGGATATAAAGCTAGACAATAGTCAACTCCTTGTTGAGGCTCCATACTCTAATATAATACATCATTAAAATAAACTCAATTAAACAACATTACATTTGTTGTTCCTTATTAAGACACCAATATAATACATCCTTTAAATAAACTCAGTTCTACGAATCAACAATACCACATAAAGCACGACCATGGTCTTCTTGTCACACCATAGCCCATAGAAAATAACAAGCTAAAACCCAAGTTGCTTCTCACGACGTATAAGGCGGTGTTGTTAAAACAACTCGCCGGTTTTGGAGGCGATAGGGTCACACTCGCACCTTGAACTTAACCGTTAACTGACTAGGTGACTGTGATTAATAACGCTAACGATAAGGTTGTTTAAATTGGAAAAGATTGTTCTAGAACGGTTTAAGGACTGTTCAAAATAGTTTGTATATGAGTTTAGAAAAGTTAATAGTATTTTGTAGGCATGATTTGGAATTTGAGAAGGTTGTACCTATATTTAACGTAAAAAATTAACATAAAATTAATATAACTTTCTATGGTGCTATATCATAGGTAACCATATACCTAGGTAATAATGATAATAGGCAGTTGTTTAGATATTAGTAACTTATTTCACCATAGAATTAGTAATTACACAATAAGTGAGAAGTGTTGCATCGGTTAGATTTGGCCACGTCATTTGGAGAACACATAGAAAGTTGATGATATTGTTTACATAGAAATCTTAACAAGGAAACCCAAGTAACTTTAAACTACAGCCTTGTAATGAACTACCGTTTCTTCTCCTTATATTTATGATTCATATCTATTAGCCAAGTTTGCGTTTACAATAAGTAGCACTCAGCGTGATTGTCCAAAAATTATTAAGCCATGATTTGTTAATAGTTATCCTAAAGAAGCAATAGCTATTAGATAGTCTGTACATGTCTCTATTAAAGTTGAACAGTCATCGTTATATGAACTAGAAGCCAAATCGAGGCGAAGTGGCGTAGTCAATAGGCTTCATAATATTAAAAAAGTTGGGTCCCGTATGACATCATGGCCCGATACTCGCTTCGCTGGCTTTTTGTGTCTGCCGTGTAATAGAAAATGTGAAAGTGTAATGGAAAAAGTTTGGCCAATTGTCCAGAATTTGCGGTGAAACTGATTAGAGTATGGGCAAAAAGAAGTGTAGGTACTGTGTAGTTTCGTTTTCAATTCGATGACGTCATTGTGATGATTGACGATCGAAAGATTTCTTTGGAATTTACACAATTATTGAACAAAATTTAGTATCTGTTTTAATTTGTGTAGTTATTCAATTTCTGCTTATGCGTGTGATTGGTTAAAAATTGTGAAACAATGTTGTATCTCGTAAAATGTTTTCTCATATTTTATGGGCGAAAAATAAAAATGCATATATAAAAGTTTTAAAATATTTTATTGATTTCTTTAATACTATTTACCGTGAATACAATAATTATTATTGCTATAGATTGGTTCTTCAACTTAAAATATGTTACGGATAATTCATTATTCATTGCGACAGATATGATATTAAAATTCAATTTGTTATTTTTTTTTTATTTATGTTTTTCAACTTACTTTAATGGTTATTGTTTATATAATAAGTAATAACACAAACGGAATGAATATAAAATATTGTATAATTATTTTGTAATTTCATTTACATTTAAGTAATTATAAATATAAAGAATTACATAGTTACTTACACTCATTGTTCAAAAAACAGCTTAAGTTAATGAATATCAACTTAATTAATACTTAAGTTGGCCTTTGTAATCTATATTAATTGAAATACAATTACAAAAGCAATGTTTAATACTTTGTAAAATAACGTAACAAATTTTATACGAATAAAATTTTAAAGTTCTACACTACTATGAACAAATTGTAGAAAACTATATTTTTATCAGTTTAAGACAATGAGTGTAAAATTCCTTATAAACTAGTGCTAGGTTATCAAAATTTATAAACCTTTGAAAAGTTTATAAAACGAAACCTATTATTAATATATCACAACACACAGTAAATATCACGATTTTAGTACTGTACAGACCAATTCTCTTAATTAAAATATTGAAAAATTATTTCCGCTCCACATTGCAAGCTCCTACAATATGTGACTAATACTAAATGTATAAAATATGTATCGTTGATAATGATATTGTATACCTACTCAAAAATATTTCTACTTGGACATGACTATGAATATCTCCAATTAAGTGAGAAATGGCCGTTGGTACAAAAATAACACTAGTAACTAGTTTCATAACTACTAAAAGCACTTCAATGTACATTCAATAAATTTGTTTCTCTTTAAAGCAGGGGTTCCCAACCTTTTTTTGTCTACTGCCCACTTTAAGAATAAATTATTTTTTAACGCCCCCCTTTTTAAACATACTTAAAAAACGCTAAGTACTTATAACTGATTATTGAAACGCAACTTTATAGTAGAGTATCTTTTATTGAAAATAAAACAAACATAATCAATTCTTATATAAAAACTAATGTGAAGGTTGAATCTGATGCTGTTCAATAAGTTTGTTGATATCAGGTTCCAATTTACTCAAAAACAGCCGCAAGTCGCCACGTTCGGTAACACGCAAACGATTTCTCTTTTTAGTAAGCAGCGTTGCCACAGCACTAAATCCACGTTCACACAAATATGACGATGGGAATGCTATCAAGAATCGTTGAACAATTGACCACAATCCAGGGTACAATTGTGGGATCGGTTTTTGTAGCCAAAATTCTTGATATCCATTTTTAAACTTGATTTTTGTTTCTTCGTTTGTTGTCAATTCTATAAGTTCTTCTTCCAGCAGAGGTGACATTGCTGTGTTGACATTTGAAAACGGATCCAACACCCAGTCTGGTATTTCCAAGTTTAAAATGTCCTGGTATCGTTCGGTGAAGTCAATGTGGAGGTTTTCCAAATGTTGGCAGTAGGCAAACAAGTCGTCGTTACTGCAAAATACTGATAAATTCGGAAAATTGTGAAACTCACGTCTGCCCATATTCTTTTTGTGCAGAAGCAGTTTGGCTGCGAAAGCAGCAACGACATTTTTTGTTTTAATTAAATTTAGTTCATCGCCTTGCAGTTGGAGGTTCATGTCGTTGAACAGTTTATACAGGTCTGTCATGTAAGCTATATCATTCTTTGATGTTATGAGATTGTTGCGCAGTTCTGTATCTTTAGTTTCCAAGAACTCTATCACAGAGTCAAACAGGTTGTAAAATCGAATCAGACAATTGCCTCTTGACAGCCAACGAACTTCAGTATGAAGCAACAAACGGTTGAAATCTTCGTCATTAGTAGCACAAAGCTGATGAAATAATCTATCATTCAAAGAGCTGCTACGGATTTTATTGACTGCTTTGATGACATATTGCAGTGATTGAAATAGTCGTTCACTTAAGTTTCTAGCAACCAAATGTTGTCTATGAATAACGCAATGTATAGCAAGGACATCTGGAATTTTATTCTTTAAGTACGCTATGAAGCCTTTATGGCGCCCTGTCATAGCCGGGGCGCCATCCGTAGCAACTGATATAATATTTTTCAAAGGAATCTCTTTCTCTTCACAAAACTTTTCCAATGTATTGAATATGGTTTCGCCTTTTGTATCTGTCTCCAAATTTCTGGCAAACAATAGTTCTTCACGTATTTTCTCATCTTTAATAAACCTCCCGTAAGATAGCAACAACGCTTCATTAGTTGGTAAAGTGGACTCATCGAGCTGAATTGAGAATTGACTAGTCCTCAGATGATTGCACAATGATTCTTCAATGTTTTCAGCCATTTCATCAATTCGTCTTTGCACAGAATTATTACTCAAAGGAATTTTTCGGATAATATCTGCGGCCGGTTTATGAAGCACAGTAGTTATTACTTCCTTTATTGCTGGCAAAATTAACTCTTCTCCGATGTTGTGTGGTTTGCCTTTTTGAGCAATTAACAAAGAGATATTGTACGAAGCTCGAAGTCCGTCGTCATCTTGCTTAGCAGCCGCCGAAAATAGTTTTGATACACTTGGCTGAGTATTTCTTCTCTAGGTCTTGAAAATATGCTACATTCTTGTCTTTCTTATCTGGATGCATTTTATTCAAATGATCTTGCAGTCTTGAAGGCTTCATTGCTTCGTTCGAAAATGTTTTTAGACATAGAAGACACAAAGGCGACGACGGGTTTGTGGGATTTTCAATAAATCCGAATTTAATATATTCCGCAGAGTATTGCCGTCTCTTCTTTTTTACTTCCGACATTGTTTTGTTTTGAGAAATACGTAAGTGTTGAAATCAAGTACTGCTTATCTATTATGCGCGAAACCGCAAATGAAAATAAAATAAATTTACGTCGTTTATATAGGATTGCATAAGCAGCACGCACCAACAGGAATAAGACATCAAACGTGCATAAACTCGTTTATCTCATTCGACGCCCAATCGTACTCGACAAGCAAGAACAAGTATTATAGAACCAGCCGATTGATACAGGAATGTACAAATCGGATTATTTAACAAAAACTTGTTAAAACATGATTGCCCGCGGTCTATTATATCGAACCGATTTTGAGCTATATCTTAATTAATATTAGTTGATGTTCACAAGATGTCGACTCTCGAAGTCGAGAGCTCAGTCGGTTTCTAAGAGTCTTCCTAGCTAGGTAGATGAAATTATAAATCGACCCCAAAGCCCTACACAACGCCCCCTTTTTTTTCTGGGTCTCTTACCGCCCCCCTTTAGGCCTGCAGCGCCCACAAGGGGGCGTTATCGCCCACGTTGGGAAAGACTGCTTTAAAGCATCCTGAGCAACGCTATCACAACAAAGTTAGTAAAGTTTATTATAACCCAATCTCAAAACGGGTATTGTATTTTTACTTTACGCCTCTTCAATCATCCGTCCCACTAAAATGCATTAAATTGAGCAACTTATCCACTAAAATATATCTTAATGTCTAACTCTTAGATGAGAAAATATTTAAGAATTTTGTCTTGATGTTTAATAATGTCGTAATGGACCTCTTCACTTTCCTCTTTGGCGTCCTCTCAGGCCTCAAGAAAGGTTCAGATTGTGATTTCTGTAATCCATACTGACGGGGCATTTCATCTTCTTTCGGCACCTGGTATTTGTATTCTTTCACGACCTTCTCTTCATTGGGATCATAGCGATAGAGCACTGAATATGTACGCTTTACCTTCTTCGGGATTCGAGGAAGGTTTGCGGTCCTTTCGCTTTTGCAACGCTTGACCTTGTTGCGGCCATAGTAATCTTCATACGTGTCAGCATCGACATAAATAATCCGCTTGCCCAAAGCTTGCTCCCGCTCTTTCTTCAAGCTCCTCCATGATGCTATCACAGATTCGCGGCGGAAGGTCTTGTTCGGGTTGTGGCGACTGATCAAGTATGGTTGCTCCTCTTGTATGTTGGAAGTGTCTTTCAACGGTGACCCCCTCGGGCTCTGGCTGTAGTCGACCTCGTAATCATCGCGTGAGATCTGGAAATTAAAAGTGTTCTATTAATAAATAGATTCTGTAACAACTCATAAATAAATAACTGCTGTCCCATAAAGTACGTCAGAGATCTTAGGGATTATTTTGAGTACCGATATCATAAATATCGTACGTGACTGCAAGGGCAACGTTAGGGTTATGTGGCTGTCCTTTTCTGTTATTGGCAATTCTGTCAGCCGTCTCTGTTCGTGTCGTCATTCGAGCCCTTCGCGCTGTGCCCGCATGTCTGTTACCACCTGTCGGCCTAACCATATGCATGACAATGCTGGAGATGCTGGCCAACTAATGCTATTTAATAACATTCGACAGTGAACTGTCGAGGAAGTTTGTACGAAGAAATGTCGTTTTTTAAATATTGCTTTCCGTTCCAAGGTTCATAAACCAGAGGTTACAGACATATAACGTCACGATTCAAAATAGTTTAAAGCTACTAAAGTACCAAAGGTTGAGCAAGGCGTTAAATAATGTCACCCGTTTACATCGCTTGAAACTGTAAAAGCTTTCAGATTAATGAGATTTTATCGGTCGAACGTTTCGAAATATTGATAAATATACCTTTTAATGTTTATCTGTGGTTGTGCAACGTTTGTTTGTTTTCACAAATATATGCAATGCTATAACGGTTTTAGAACGGGTCAGGCAAAAATAGCTGCTTCGCTATGTCAGTTTATTGGAAAACGTTAAAGATTGAACGAAATCGTAACGTGGAACTGCTGCTGTTCTATTTCGTATCAAAATATTTGGGTTCTATTTTCAAACTATCATCATTTTTTTAAGTCAAGATAATTAAACGCTTTTGTTACGTTTTTCAGGTTACGCTTGTCGTTTATAATTTGTATAAATAATCTTAGCCCGGATTCTTAAAGAAATTGATACATCTTGCAGTAAGATATTTCAATGCCCGTTGGTCTTGACACGACAAATCTGCCTCGATGCTTGTTTTGACAGCTCGCGTTTTGAAACATTATTTTTAATGGTTTCGTGTAAAAAGGTGCACTGTCGCGAATTTAGGTCGTACAAAAAATGGGTCACACTGAAATAGTTTTTTTTACTAGGAATGTTAGTTAACGCGGCCCAATTAAAAGCGATTACGTCGTGCGAATATAGGTTACGAGGGAATTGTTATTTGCTATTATTATTTAAATTGTGTAATCGAGTTAAGCGGTCGTTTTTCAAGAACAAAATTAACCAAAATTTTCTTTTTCAGGTAATGCAGTTTATTCGGAGACGCTTGCTAATTATCAAAATATATATTCGTTTACTTATGCAGGAAATGTATACACTTTGGTAAGTCGTATCCACGTTTAGCTTTCTCGTGCCATTTTAAGTTCGTGCGGTGATATTTCGTTAAACACATCCAGTATTTCTGTCCCAGTGTTGCCTAGTCGTGTTATTTGTGGAGGTTATTAAAATCCGAAGGTAAAGTATACTTACTGGTTAAATTCGTCGCAAGTTATTTTGGACAAGCAATTTTATGCAACGATGATTGTTTCTGTGTTTATCGCTCGCGAAAATAGATCGTTTAACCTTATTAACAGTGCTTTAAGAGTCAATAAAATGCAAATAGATAACAATTGGAATTTTTCGCAAGTGTTACGTGGATTTGCTCTTGTTATAATAATGGAATGACATCATGAGATGGTTGTTGATACTTGAAATAAATATAGATGATGATCTCAAATATATGGATTATGATTTTTTTCAATTGTAATGCTGCAAAGCAGGATATCGCTTAACAGAGCAAAAATATCTTAGAAGTTTTTTCGGTTGAGCGTTGAAACCCACTTTCGTACAACCGTTATTTCATATGTGCTCATGCAAAAAGCATTACGATTTTTTTCCGCACATTTACAGCTATGTTTCGGCTGAGTTTGAGCTAGATTGTCGATACTTCGCCTAATTTATCACTTTAGACTGTGACTTCTAGGTAACTGTAGTGTAATTTTAATGGTAGTGGTAAAGAATTGGAACTTTTACATGCTTATTGAAGTGAAACTTCTTTATCGGGGTTGGAAAAAAATTTAGTGTAACATTTTTACGTTACGCGTGACATTTTTCCGTTACGCGCCATCTTTTTCTTATCCCTACCACGCGTGATCCGACGTATTTCTGTAAAGTTGCATATAGTAAATTATTTTTTGAAAAATAAGGCCATAAAGAAGTTTCACTTCTTACTACACTAGACACGCACACATTTTTTCAAAGATTAATAGGCATTTAGAGTGGCTTTTAAATCTCATTTTCTAGTAGTTTGATTTAGGTGAAGGTAATTTGTTCGTTTGATATTGAGTATTAAAAAATGGCATCATAAGTGGTTTGGTGTGACTGTCAGGTTCAATTTAAAAATTAAATTATTTAGGGCCGATTTTTCAATGCCCAGATAAACAGCTAGATAGACTTTATTCTTCAGTTAACAAAATATTCAATTTTTCAATAGACGAATAGGACTTATCTATCGAATAACTACGTTATTTGAGGAATAAATCTATTTGCCGCTCCAACGGCCAGATAGCGCGCTATTCGACGGTTAGGCGTTTGAGTTGACAACTGACGCGTCAAATTTGGGATATTTTCGTATGTCATAACATAGAGCGTAGAATTATTAACAATTAAACCTCTTTCTATATAATTATTATCAATTAAAATCATATTGAAATTGATGTTTTTGATAGTACTGATGACCATGCCATTGAAAATTTGCCGAACGCTGCCTTTAAGTATGTCGTTTCCATCGTAAAATATATAAATTGAAACACAAATTTAACCAAACTCTTTACTCGAATCAAAACAACAATCAACAATCATAGAAGACAAGAGCAATACAAGACAAACTTAAAATGCACTCCTGACGTGAGTCATAATGACGGTTGTTGACAAATTGCAAGAGTTGACTCTATCCCGCTCTAACCCGACTAATTTAATATGTTTGTTTCGCCACTCCGAGAGCAGAGCTGCCAATATGGAAATATTTGGTCAGATAGTTATTCATCAAATAAATCACGATTGAAAAATAGGCGAGCCGTTATGAGTTAGATAAATAATTGAATAAATCTATTCGAGGGGTAGTTATTAGACTGTTTATCTCGGGATTGAAAAATCGGCCCTTAATGTTATTTTGGACGACATAATATTGCATGATATATCATCATTATTTCATTTCTGTTTTCGTGAAACTAACTTTCTGTTTGGCCTTAATGTGCATACGATAAAACGTATTTATTTACGTTTACTTTATAAATGTTTACGTGAGAATAAAATTCTAATATTTTACACGTTGATTTAGTATTCAAAACAATTATATATATAAATGTAGGTATGTATTCTACGTATGTATTTATATCGATTTGCGCTATTCTTGTCATAGTGCGACTCGTTTTATTTTTAGTATCTGTAATCTATTAGTGTTATAATTATGAAGGTTAGTAACCGATGTATTTATTTCAGTGTCTATTGTGTGTATAAGGTTATAGCATCGTTTTGTAACAATTGTAGAGACATTTGACCGATATACATGGAGGACGTTTTCACTTTCATTAAGTTTTTGTAAAATTATTTGCGGCTTTCGCTGTATTGTATAAGTAGGACGCTTGATACTGACCATTTGTTTTTTTTTTTTTAAATACTAAAACCGACAAAGGAGCGGGCGCTGTACTGATGACAGTGATCACCGCCGCCCATAGCAATTGCAACGTTAGGTAACCTTGCGATTGTTTTGCCGGCCTTTGAGGGACGCTTAGGCTCTTTTTTTTAAGGCATCCATATCGTAGGTAAATGGAAACACCGAAGATGGCAAGCTGTTCTACAATTTTGTCGTTCGGGGCAGAAAACGGGGTGAAAAACGCACGGTATTTAACAAATGTGTCATAAGATTACTTTTTTTAATGTTGTGGCAGTTTATAATTAAAATCGAATAGGTGAAAAAGAAACAAGTTTATCATTGATCAATTTCTCTCATAGCCAAGTTGGTAGATATTTACCAATTGTTCTATCTCATGTTATTAACATGAGTGATGTTATATTTAAGCAACAAACATTTAATTGTATGATTAATTTCATTGCTGACACCCCCTCTGTATTAAGAAAGTGACTGATAATTATTTAGTTTTTTAAGTTTATCATGTTTCAACATTATAGGAATTTATGAGGTGTTTTCTGACTAACTGTGACATGCCCACGCGATTTTCACACATTTAACGTAAGCTGTGACTAATAGATTGTTTTTATAATACTAATTGCTCAATTTTTACATACATCTCGCAGAGGGCAGATAGGTCGTTGTACTGTTATAGTTGATTTCCTTGAAGTTGCCGAGTTGATTTTAATGTCATTTTTTGTAGGCATTAATTATTATCAGTTCGATTGATGGGAATGTAAGGTAATTGGTAGTGATGTTCACTTATCGATAAATATTTTACAAAACTTTACATGTAAGTTTATTGGTAGTGATGTTCGCTTATCGATAAATATTTTACAAAACTTTACATGTAAGTTAATTGGTAGTGATGTTCGCTTATCGATAAATATTTTACAAAACTTTACGTACGACATTGAAATAAAATAAGTATGTCGTTTGGCCGAGCCATATTTAATCTTCATTAGTGTTTAAAATCGTAAATCTCTTGGACACGAAATAATGTCGGTGATATAATTCATCACGCGCTGTCGATAATTTTTAAACTGTCAACCATCTTATCTTACGATCGCTGCTTTCGAAATTGGAGGGAGTTGAAAAACTAGATACAGTATTAGCTATTAGTTTCTTATTACTTATGTTTTGAGATTAATATTAATTATTGTTTCATATAATTTTGAAGATTAGGTTGGTTTCTTAGAAAAAATGGATGTAGGTACTTATAGTTTTTTAAACGTTTGAAGTTATGTAGTTTGATTAGTCGTATGCAAATCCCAAATTATCCTTTTATTTTATTATGTACTTATCGATAACTGCTTGATGAGTATTATAGTAGATTTTATTCACAGTGAAAGTTCATATAATTCTCTAAACTGGTCTTACCGATGAGCTTTTAAGATATGTTATTGACATTAAATACAATTGATTCTTTTATCTTTCATCTCTATTGACGAACTTTCTATTTGTACAAGCACTTATGATCTAAGAAACATTAGCATTAAATATAGTTTGCATATTATTTATTATGAAATTGTAAACTTAAATGAATAAGAGAAATTTGAGGAGTTTTCATTTCCTTTCGTTCATGCGGTCGTTAGCAGCTCTGAGATATGAAATGCGCCGTAATTATACTCGTACTAGTTTCAGTTAATTTAATTTAATTAGTTATTCGTATTATTTCGCGTTTATAAAGTTTTTAATGCACGCAATCTCGTATGATATAATTTTTATTAGAAATATTACTTCCGTAATAAAAGTTTGTTTTTGATACAGTCGGGCTTTTAATCTTTTATTGTAGAGTTTAATCGAGGTTGTTGTTATTTAATAGCTACGAATCTAAAGCAATGTCAAGATTGAAATAAATAATGAGCTAAGCAGTATGGTAACAGACATTTGTATGGGCAGTGAACTCGCTTCAGTAATACGCTGCATTTGCGCAGAACATTGTTTACATGTAGAATTCGATCTGATTGTATTGAATGCACCTTATAATGCTTCACAAAGCCTTTCATTACAGACGGTCTAATACTACTAATTATTCCTATTAAATAAGCTATTTGTTTGACAAACTCACCACACTCTCCCAACTGCCTCCCAGAATCGTCTTGTCCAACATTTTGAAACACACACGTCAACACAAACGATATCGCTTTGATATCACGCCAAATTACGAAACGGATTGAGTAATGGGTCAATTTGTTGTAGCGTAAACGGGATGAGAATCACGTTGTCACTCGGGAAGTGTGAGTATTGGCACGGTGCTAACACCTCGAGCTCTCCTGTTCGACTGAGCGGGACTCGTGTGCCGGACATATTTATAGGCCGGGAGAGGGCGGCTTTCGGGAACTTGGATCTTCCACTTAACGTATAGTAGTCATATGCTTTCGGGGAATACTATATTCAAACTATTGGGGGTAGGTGCGTGCTACTAAGTTGGTACGAGGAAGGATGGGTCATGCGTGTTAAATTTCGCGTATTGTTTCCGGGACGTTGACCGAATTGTGTCACGTTTATTGTGTAATCAGTAAAACGTGTTTCGTTTGTTTACTTGTAATTTAGTAATCGTTGTTGATATTGTAGATTCAATTTTTTATTTACTACGCAAACGAAGTTGTATGTTGTCGTGTCATAGCTTTGATCAGTCTTTTTTCAATCAATTTAAGCATTGACTTAATGATTTAAACAAACAGTCTAATATAGGAGGGCGATCATCTATCTATTTCCCTGAATAGAAAATCGAAATGTGAAATTCATGTCCCCAATATAATGGAAGTGCAAATACTTAGATTGTGTGGTATGTGTGTGTGTGAGAGACCTTCTTAATAATATTAATTATTAATGATTTAACCGTACAATTTATATTTAGCTTTTGACAATAACTAAATATAAACAGTTTAACTAGATGCGATCGAATGTTTCCGTTTTACAACTGGTTAAAGTGCACCCGACCACTTCACTTGGAAACGTTTGACGTCATCGTCTGCAGCCAAACGTAGAGTCAATGACATTACTGCTTGCATTCGATATTGATGGCTCATTAATATATTACTTACATAATATAGAATTGATTTGTATGCATTTTTATGTTATTGGACGGTAGAGTTGTAAACGCATCGCTAAAAGGAAAACCTACTTAGAGATTTTACTTTTTTGTTTTGAATGAATCGTGCCATTTGAGGTTTTAATATAAGTTAGGTAAAGTATTAAGTATTAAAATTATCCAAGAAATTTTATGTGAATATGTTAATAAAAAAGCTATAAATATGCTGTTCAATGCTGCATAATGAGCGGTAAAAGGTCAATTCGTTGATAAGATTCGCTCACTGAAGTAGGAGTCAAGAGACTTGCACTATTTTAATAGATATTAGCATTATTAATATCCTCTTGTTTTTAAGTTACGAAATAAACTTTTAGTATTGATGCAGATGGTATCAAATTCATCGTTATTGTCCTCTATTTATTTTTAGTTGCACATATCATTCATAATGTAGTTATTAGGAAAAGACAATCCTTATTTTTGATAAATCGCTAATGACGATGTTTTTCTTAAAATATTTCCCTAAAAAAATCTACCCGGAAAATAAAAGACCCCATTCTTTCCGTGAGGGATGTGACAAGGTTTTTTTATCATGGCGTGATTTATGCTTTATAAATAATGTGAGGTTTAGAATAACTACTGTATATGGACTAAGAGTATAATGAACTTTGGGGCTGTAGCCCCACAGTATTACAATATTATTTCCTACAGTAAGGAATCGCCTTTGATGTCGCGCGATGCCGCCGCCAGCGTAGGTACTTACGCTGCCACACGAAAATACGCTAGGGTTGCAACAAATGGGAAATAAAACAATTTTGATTATTAATATTATGATGAAATCATTTATTCATATTTACATTCAAAATAATTGCGATTATTAAATCTGATGTAATTATTTGTTCATAAATATATAATTACAGATATTGCACTGCTAAATATTATTTACGTGGACACTTTATTTTTGGATGTTCTTAATTGTATATTATACCATTTAACTAAGTAATGCATTTGCATTGGGATGTACAATCTGATTAGAAAATAATGAGGACAACATATACATAGCTTTGATTTTAATTCAACAGATACAATTAATACAATCTTTCTGAAATATTGTTTCCTTCTGGGATTTCAATGTAGATTTACATCCGTAAACGGAACAGTTTTTGCGCGTCATAATAGAATATGTAAGTACCTATGTATAATAAAATTATTACACAAAAAATACGACTGCGTCATCCTTTCGCGATAGTTAATGCAAACTCAGCGTGATTGCATTAAGCGGCCCGCGTCGCCCGACCCCCCGCCAGTTCCCCTCCGTTTCTCTGCACAAGTACATTCGTCGCCATACTGTAGGATGGTAATACTGTGGTAGCCCTTGGTCGCGGAAATGTCAATGAACTTTTCAGGGACACGGTTTAGTTTTAGTAACGTTTTATACATTCAATATATTTTAATTGGAGCTGTTTGATTTATAACATGAAATTTGATATGTGAGAAATATAAGGAGTTACTTCCTATTTAGTTCGTGGTATGAAAAGATTTGTTCTAGCTCCGATATTAATTATTTTCCTCTTAGAACCTGGAAATATAATATTGTTGTCATGAATTCGAGAATAGTAAATGAACTTTTTAGTATCGATAATATTTAATTAGTAATAGTGTGTACTTTACTTACTAATTAGAGTAATAAGAGCTAGAATTATCAATTTTAATTCATGGAATATTCATTTGAATTAGGTATTATCAGCCAATACAATATTTTTGGGGTTTAAAAAGGAAAAATTACATACAATTTGTATAAGAATTTGGATGTTGTTTGATGTATAATTAATTGTTACATAGAACATATAATTACTTCCAGTGGAATAGAGATAGATTTACTGAATACTATTTAAGAATTTTATTGCTTTTTCTACGTAGTATGTTTTAACATCCGTTTTGACGTTGCTAAAACAGTTGTTAAAGTTTTCCGAAGTTTGTGTTATATTATCCGAAGTTTATCATTATTTTTCTTTGTATTTTCAGTTTTAGTATTCCATCTTATCTCGCAATATTTGAGACTGTACTTAGAAGATTTTCATAGGCTTGGAATTATTATGGAATTAAACTTGAAGGGGTAAAATAGTGGGAGAAAATTTGCATATTAGATTTGATTTCATCTCATATCACGAAAGTGTGGGATTAATCTAGTTAAAACGATCCCATACACATATTGCGTATGTTTGAATTTTTAATAAACGAAAACGTAGAAAATACGCAGCAGTATTAGAAGAAATTGCTTCACAAAGTACAATATGCTTTCATTCATTTCATATGAAAGTTTCATAACAACGGATTTATTTGCTTACATTATTTCTTACGTCATTAGGCACGGTTTACAACGGGCCTCGTTCCGGGAATGTTGTGCGGCGGGCTGGTGTTGAATAAACAATTGTATGAAAACGTTGTTTTGGTATCGGACCCTTAGTGTTCATGGGAGCCTGGTACTCGGAGTTTGTATGATGTATCGAAGTTAATTGTTTTTAGTTTTTTATTGAGATTTCTGCGATAGAGAATGTTGGTAGAATAAATAATGTAAGGGACTTATTTATGGTCGTATCAAGGGTACGTACTGTGCTAATGAATACGCGCCACGCCCAGCCTTTTGATGAATTATACACAGTCTGTGCTTGGTTTTTTAATCTGTGTCATTATGTGTCACTTGATGGTAATTAATGTTTAGATACACTTGTTTTTATGTTAATTTTTGGATATAAATTTTGCATAATTTTTTACTTTAAAAATTTTCTTTCAAAGCAATTTTAAGGGAAAGTTTTGGCAATATGATATTTAATATAGTGTAATAGGATTACTAATTCTATAACACAGTATACTGTGTACTTAAATAATAACATCTTACGGTTACGAGCATAATATACCGGACAATAAGAGCATATTAATTGAAATAGAGAGCTCTATAACAATTCTATGACGTTAAAACAACACATCTACATACTCTACAATAGAACAATAGCAAAAACCCTTTACACGATACGATAATCGTTTCGTCGTACCGACATAATTTCGGCGAGCACGTGTCGTTATGTTTACACGGCGGTGCATTGTGACGTGCGAGCTGCAAATAACGTGTTGACCCAGTAACTGAATTATCGTTTGTTAATATGGTACGCGGTGATAGCGCACGACTTTGTAAACGGACTTTTTTATGATTTATGTTGGAAATTTTAATTAAAAATCTGATTAAAAATCATTTTTTGTATTGGCTGAAAAACGGATTATTTTTTAATTACGAGAAAAAATGTTGCTTGCTAAATGGAGTTGTGTGTTAATTGGCCTCGTATTAATTAAAAACGTCAAAAAATACGGAAGGGAAGAATCATTAGCAATGTTTAGTGTAATGAGTGGAGGAATAGATTCGTATTTAATGTAAATCGATAAATTCATAGCAAATGAATAAATGTCTTATTAATTTATTATTAAATTATACACTGGATTTTTACTAAAACATCTGTCTTTTGAACACATTTGCGACCTATACTTGAATTCAATCCTTGAACAAAACAAACGAACGGTTTGTTTTAAATCACGATCCATTATTTATTATTACCAACATATCAACGTTTTCAGTTGGAGCGCGTTTAAGAGAAATAAACAAGGATTTAAATACATTCCGATATTATTGCTTTTCAATCTGTTGTTTCAATATTATCTTCGAGTTATGGGAGAGAATTATAAAATTTAATTGGATTGAGGACAATTCCGTGTTTATATAACGAATTGTTTTTACATACAAGTGCATTTATCTGACATTAATTGATTTTGTATTTCAGTTATGAATGAAGTTTACTATTATTTTGTACGAACTTTATATTCTTTATTCACTAAAATAACAGAGTGGCCTGGTTTTGTGTTGATTGCTTTTTCATTTTCGATAACTACTCAGGTGCCTTAAAATTAATCATCACTACATAGTATAAAACAAAGTCGCTTTCTCTGTCCCTATGTCCCTATGTCCCTATGTCCCCTTGTACGCTTAAATCTTTGAAACTACGCAACGGATTTTGATGCGGTTTTTTTTAATAGATAGAGTGATTCAAGAGGAAGGTTTATATGTATAATAACATCCATTAAATAGTGAAGAAGTACTGTTATTTTTGAGGTTTCTAATGCGATGTCGTAAAAAATTACATTTTTTCCGCTTACATTGCAAACGCAGGCTGAACTCTACGAGTTTTATCAAAATAATGTACTAAGTATTGTACACATTGAAAAGGTCTACAGAAAAGTCCGCGATGGTATATGTCTATCTCTTATGGATAACCCACAATAACTTTTTTTTGTCATTTACTTTTTACGACAAATAATGGCTAATTTTCGAAGCGATTTTAACCAATACAGCATTAATCCTTAACCAATTAAATACCTTGAATACATTGTTCATTTAATATAGATCTATATGGCCCTTTACACCGTATGATTTAAGTGAATATTTTCGAAGATATTACAGATTTAAAAATTGCGGGACGTAGAGTTTGCGGCGGTACCGGCCGGCCGCCCGGCTATGTTATATTTTACACCCGTGCGAAGCCGGGGCGGGTCGCTAGTTGAATATAAAATGTATTGCCTGCTTAAGCAATAATTAAATATATATTGAAAGGTACCTACATAAAACTCCCTATTATGCAGGGTTGGCACGATTAAATCATTTTGATTTAAATCATGATTTGAATCATGATTTATGTATGTATGCTATTATGTATGTATGTGGATTTTTCATAATTTTATTTCGAATGTTTGACTCAAGCTTTTATCCTTTATTTCAGTTTAGTTGTCTCAACTTTCACGTATTATCAATTTATTTCCATTTCCCGGTAAACCAAAAGTCACATGCGTGTCCCACATATTTGCTTGAGTCACACTTCGCGGTTTTTTGATATCCGCTAAAATGAGATCAATATGAAATTACTTAAAAATAATGAAGACGATTGGTGAAACGTAAACTGGTGTTTTACTTCGATGTCACGATGTGTCCGTCCAATTAAGGGCACAGTTGTTTCGCGTTTTGTAGAAATACTTGAGAGAAAATATTTTTATATTATATCATGTGAAATATAAGGCTGTTAATGTCACGGTGTTGTAAATACCAGGGATGTTAAGGATATGAAGTTTCGGATACGGATTGGATACGGATATAGGAATGATTATTATACTGGATACGGTTACGGATACGGATATGAAATTATTTCGGATTATCGGTTAGTTTCGGATAATTTCGGTTACGGATATTAAAATTTTAAGGAATTTCAAAAGTAAAATACAAATAGCTAATATAATGGTTTTATTTATATGTTACCATTTGGTAGAAATTACAATGAGTCTGTGAGTTTTGAATTACAATCAGTGTGTATTTAAAATGAAAATTATTATAAATAAATATTGAGTGTTATCTTATGTACCTGTCGTGGCCATATCGTAGATTTGCTCATTTCATGAAATGATCGATCATTTCGTGAAATGGTCGCATTTCATGAAATGGTCTATTGGCCACATCATGATGTAGTTTGAGCAGATCAATGATAAGAAATCGTTTCTCGATATGGCCAACTAAACGCGCGATTTTTTTATGAAATGATCAAAATTATTTGATCATATCGTAAAATAGTTACATTAAACCCCCGTCTGTCGGAACACAGATCTGTGCCAAAAATTTTGTACCCGTTGTCTGTCGGAGCACAGATCTGTGACAAATCATCGCCGGTTGGAAATTAGCTCATTGTAACGCAAATATAGTTCAAATCTGCATAAACGACTATTTAGTTGATAGCTTATGAATTACTGAACATTTAAAGTCCATCAATTAATAATTTGACCGATAAATATTCGAAATATAACAGTAATTATGTCATACTTTAGTCGAGTAACTTTTAACTTTTAAAGTTTTAAAAAATGCAAAATTTTGCGGAAAGTTGAAAAACGGGAAGTATTTATTGCTCTTCTTATTATTATTAACTATATATCCTAATGTTTATGTGCTGAAATAATGAAAATTACCAACAATTATACCACAAATAATGGCTCCAAATATGTATCTACCATTTAACTGTACGTTGCTTAGTTTTTGACCCCTAGTTAATCGTATTTTTTTTTTACATATTGTATTTGTTCTTTACATCATTTTACAAGAAATTTTATGAAGATTTTTATAATATAATTCAAAATTTGATACTGTGTTCCATTTTAGAGATATTTCGTTTTCAAATCAGAACCGACAATAATTTCGCCGTAAAATCCGCGTACAGGGTGTTCACAAATTCAACGTCACATTTTTTTTTAATTTCGTCTTCAATTATTAAATTTTTCAATTTCAAACAATATAAAAATATGTATGTTTTGTTTATAGGTTTATAGGTATCGTTTTGTGGTATTTATTGTCGTCAGGTTTAAAACGATTTATTCATCTACAAAAGTTAAAGTCCGTAACCTCCTGCTAACCAGAGACACATTTTCTGGAATTCTTTTAATTTTAGTATATTATGGTTAAAAGTGTATACTTATATGCTGGAAAAATAGTAAAAAAACCTGCATCGGGAACAAAGGTTTTCACTATGACCTATATATAGGACAAATTGACTATGTTACTATGTAATTCGTGTAGGACAAACTCGAAAAGAAATTAAACACAAATACAACATAATATTATTTATTGGGGAACCAAAGTTTCAGAAAAAATAAAAAACCGGCCAAGTGCGAGTCGGACTCGCGCACCGAGGGCTTCGTACAAACCGATTTTTTTTATTATGCTGTATCTTTTAATTCAGTTTTTAGAATTCTTTATCTGTGCTATTAGACGTTGCTATTTAACAAATTTCAAACTCTGTGTTCACGAAAAGGAAGTTTTGATAACCTTGCGAATGTCGAACGGTACGAAAATTTGCAGCATAAACGGTTGTATCTTTTAATTGCGTTGGCACATAAGTTTCACATTAAGGCTTACTGCAAATTTTCGCAAATTTCGACATTCGCAAGGGAATTGACACGTACAGGGTACTTACCGTGAACGTAGAGTCTTGAAATTGGGGTAAAAGTAAGGTCTTATAGCGTAGATTGAGGAATAATTTCGAAAAACATAAAATTTTGGAGTTACAACATAATAAAAAATTGGTTTGTTCGGAGCCCTCGGTGTGCGAGTCCGACTCTCACTTGGCCGGTTTTTTATTCTTATGTACTAGATGTATTACAATCGTAGGCAGAATGTTATAGATGTAGATCGCTGTCTGAAGATTATTTTTTTTGCATTCATGACTTTAAATAGCCTTGGAACATTACACATTTAATAAAACGAATTAAATTCATCATTTGCAGTACGTCTGCAAATATAAATCTACCCTCTCAATTTGTAAATGACTAGCGATAACAATTATTGTATTTTTGGTGTCAAAACTGCTTCTATTATCCAGAAGAAGAATGCAATTTTTCTATTTGAAGATATCACATTGCCGTCTAAGGGCCGATTTTTCAATGCTTGGATAAAACTTATCCGTCCAATAAAGTATTACACGATACTATTAAAATGTCAAGTTAACTGTCAAATACATTATTCGACGAATAAGTTTTATCCAAGCATTGAAAAATCGGCCCTAAAACTGCATAATCAATAATTAGGTACTTATTTGCTTGGTAACCCTAAATAAACTTCCGTCTTGAAAATTTTAATTTTTTTTTTAAAGTAAAAATTTGTATTTGATAGGATAGCCTTTTCTGATTCGTAAGCATTTGAGTTTCAATAAAAGAAAATTCAAATGGATCCAAACAACGATCCTTGTGGCAATGGAAGACAAGACACTCCAATGCTTACTTTAATAATAGGACGTAAGAGTATTTGAAATCAAGAAATATTTTGTTAAATGAACAGATAATACTAACATGATCAGTATCTGGGAATTTACAGATTTTAATTCCATATACCAGGATTCTTCATGAAATTCTACACATTACACGTTTTACTTTATTCCAATCAAAATATTTTTAAGTTTCATGCTGTTTGTGTACTATGGACTCCCTAAACTACTGAACCGATTTGAATACAATTTTACAGATTAGTTTATATCTTAATTACAATATGCTTGGAAATACTGCATGTATTGAAGTAAAATAAAAACTAGATTGGATAGCGTTCATCATTTTGCTGATCACATTCAAGTGGAACCTCGTGGTAATAAATCATCGTCTCGAAGAGGTCGTTGTGTTCGATTTATTATAAAAAAAAATAACAGAAGTTAACGTTATTTGTGCTAAGTTGCAAATATTCCTATTTATTGGCCAATGTTGGCGTCAACACCACACATTACAAACACATGAGTATATAAATAGTACAGACACAAAGCTTCATAAGATTTTTTTTGCTATCAGTTAAATAAAATTTATTTAAGTACTTACCTATTTACTCATAAGCTAATTTACCCCAGGGACTACATTATTTGCGTAACGTGTGACTAAGTTATATGCATAAAATATAGGATTGAGAGCGTTAATTTTATTTAGGTATAACGTTCATTTTTTTTTAATAAAACAAGAATATTATACGATTCTTTCTTCTATACAACTAGGGACATAATATAATGATTTTCATTTAGTATGTTTACTGATTCCTATTAATTGTTGATTTTTAGAATGATATATAAAATATTTAGATGTATAATTGTTTATTTATTCTGAATCTTTAAGTTTATTAATTTTTATCCTTTACATAAGCTATATTTTATAAAAAATGTTTCAAACTCGAAATTCCGAAAGGTTTGATTTATAAATTAAATGTAACGGTTTATAATTAAGTTATGGTATAAGTAATTAAATGTAGATTTCACATTTGTACAGCTCAGACATTTTTCTGTGTGGATACAGTGGCTTTCGATATGTAGTTGGACAACATTTCATTTTATACTATTATAATTATTAAGAGCATGAAAGAAAAAAAAAACATTTATTCATAATGCTATTGTTACCACAAAAAATATTTTCTTAATCGCAAATTTTAAGAAAATAAATTAAAATGAAAAATGATGTGGAGACGTTATACATACAGACGTTAGAACAAAGTCCACCATAAGAATGACGTCATTCTGGAATAAGACGATTTTTAAACATTAATGAAAACCTAAATATTTTCAAAAAGTAAAAATTACTGTTAGTTTTTATCTAGTTTTGATTAAAATAAAAATAAAAACAAGTAGCTAAAAATTTTGAAATGTTGTAATTTTGGAGCACCCTGTAAAGTCTGTATTTGTATGAACGTAAGTGGAGATCGCGTTCACTTATGTTCATGCTTAAACGATGATATTCATACTCAACTTTCTCGAATTTTTATATTATAAACCTATGTTTTTGTTATATTCTCTCAAAAGATTATCTATTCTAGTGTGAAAATACAAAAATAAAAATCTAAAATACCTTGATATTATTTTTTTATAAGTATTTTTCTTTACAATGTCATATTTTTTCAAAATGTGTGGGTAAAAATGCTTCTAATAAGTAAAATAAACATGCAAGGTAGTAAATAAGGTAATTGGTATAAAGTTTGGTTATCTAGTTAACATCAAAACTTACAAGAGTCTCACAGGTTAAAGTTTATATCACAAATTTTGATATCGAAAAAAATCGGTAAATCAGCGCCGACTGCTCGAATTTGTCCGACAGACAGCACCTTTTCGACGCGGCGCGCCGCGACAGCTGAGGGGTTAATTATTATTGGTAGAGGCGCTGCAATGTGCGCTGCTAGCGCTGTGTTTATGTGATAAGATGCCGGCCGCTGGCGAAACTTTTATTAATCGCAGTTAAAAACTTCATAATTCGTTTAATTACAATACGAAGAAAGTCATAGCAAAGAATTTTCGACGAAGAGGTTCGAGTACTATTGAAAATGCGGATATCTTATATTGAAGAAAAAATGCGTATAAAATCCTATACATAACTATATTTATATATCCTACTATATTATTATAATTGTTTCTTTTTTAAAAAGCGATTCGCTTCTGGCATTCTCGAACCGCTGCCGCGTTGTTTATTAAAGTCTAACCTAACCTAACCAAACTGTTTTCTATTGCAAAAACCATTTGCTTCTGGCATTCGCCGGCCGCTGCCGCGGCACTAACTTAAATAACAATAAACAAGTTCTTAAAATATTCAGAATTTTAATAATATTTTATGGACTCTCTATATTTTATACGATCTGGCCAAATGTGGATGACCAAATCGTGAAACATTGACGATTTAACGATCTGATTACACTATGTTGGCCATTTCATGAAATGCGACCATTTCCTGAAATGATCAATCATTTCATGAAATGAGCAAATCTACGATATAGCCACGACATACCTAAAATAAAACTGTAATGCGCGCGGCTTGTGTGACGGCTGCGCCCGGCCGATCAAAACAACAAGTCATAACGTGTCTCAATTAAGCTCCGCCCCTATCCGATAGTATCCGAAACTTTTATTTCGGATTCAGTTACGGTTACGGATATTTTTTTATATCGGATATCCGATAGTTTCGGTTACGGTTACGGAGCTCCCTAACATCCCTGGTAAATACTTTGTAGTAAAGTCTGTTATATAGCTCAGTGTCGCTAGAATAGGTACGGTATTTCTTAGTACTTAGTAGGTTATTGTTTCGTTTTATAGTTGTTAAAGACATTGCTTTAATTGAAAGAGAAATTAAAATAATTTTCAATTTTATTCAATTGTTGCGACAGTTGTTTATTAGTGTGACAGAAAGTAACGAACGATTATTAGTTCCGACTTTTATTTGTCACATTAAAAACATGCACAACCCACCACATTTCCGCCATAAAAGAGAAAGAACCATAAAATATGATTGCCATATTAAAAAACTAAAACCCGATTTTATAACTTTGAAAGATATCCACTCTACATACATAAGTACATATTTATATAATAATTTGGAAATAATCGTAATAATATTAATATTATGCGTATTCTAATTTTATCGAACACCTTACGATCAATTGCGAATGCGTTTAGCCTCGAGTCTCGACGCACAGAAATACGCAATGTCGAATAGATTTAGTTTAATTATAGATTTATGTATTGTTGTGCATCTTATTAAATTGCTAATAATATCTCCCGTAAGGTGTTTGGATTGGCTAGTTAAACGCAATAGCATTGATGCGTAAGTTATGTTATTGATAAAATATGAAAGTTTAAAGCCAAACATTACAATATACGTATTTGAAAATATCTTTGTTTGATAAAAACGTCATCATCCAGCCTAGTTTCATATTAACAAGTGATTGCTCCTCCTATATCTCTGATGAAATATGGATAAATAAACAATTATAAATCTATACTAATATTATAAAGCTGAAGAGTTTGTTTGTTTGAACGCGCTAATCTCAGGAACTACTGGTCCGATTAGAAAAAATATTTCGGTGTTAGATAGCCCAGTTATTGAGGAAGACTATAGTCTATATATATCATCACGCTAAGACCACCTAAAGACCAACAGGAGCGGAGCTACGCGGGTGAAACCGCGGAGCGCAGCTAACCTAATAAAAGAAAAGCAAACGGCGGGAAAGCCAACCTACTTGCTTAACTACTATTATAATATTTACTGTGTTTTTTAAAAATTAGCTATAGTTGATAAAAGATAAAAATCGTCCGAAATATGAATCGGTTGTCAGTAAAGAAAATTCTCAGAAAAGCGGCGCACATAACTATAGGTAGGCGCCTACTTTTAGCGCGGTGGCTCACCTACCACAAGCGAAGTTCCCCTGCCAACGCCGAGTTTTCAGCGAAACAGACAGGAAAATAACTTGTCTAAAACATCCACTAGTTCCGAATAATGCCAGGATTAACTGTTATATAAATTGTAGGATAGACTATAGAGGATTCGAAGTCGTTGTGAATACGCTGGATATGTATTTGGCTCGAGGTAAAGTTTAGAGAGTGTAAGGGTGACAAATCAACATCGAGCTATGCTGCGCTGTACTGCGCTGTGCTGTGTTTGGTCAACTCGCTCGTTTAATATTTTAATGAGGATACAAACAAACCATGCTGTGCTGCGCTGTGTGAGGCTACGCTCTGTTTAAAAACGCAGCAGTCTCGAGCGAGGCGCGCTACCCGCCATGCTGAGCCGCGCTGTGCCGAACTGTGCTATGTTTTTATGGAGCTCTACCATGCTGCGCTGTGTCGAGCTATGCTAGGTTTGGAGCACGCTGCGTGCCCCTCCATCGCCGCATTAAATTCATTAAAAGGTGATGTCCAAAAAATGACCCAGAATCGACAGGAATGAAATATATACCAATGGATTGATAATTAAATATAACATAATGTAGCTAAAGCGGTAACCCAGAAATCGTTATAGTATAGGAGCTAGGAGCAAAATAAAATAAGTAAGAAATTCGTTTAAAACACAAGTTTACGTCATGTTGTAGATTAATATCACGTAACAACTGATACAACATTATTACAACATGATAATTATCATCAACACATTTTAAAAACAACAGCAACATAATAACATCATGTTCAATGACAACTTAACAAAGACTCCGTTATTCGTAGTTTTTTCTTTTGGCTCAATATACTACAATTGCTTTAGTACTGTATGTATTATTGGTACCTAATTCTAAATAAAAATAATAATAGGTATAGCATAGGAGATAAGGTCCAATAAAACTGAATAAAAAATCGTTTGAAAATAATCATGTTGTGGATGAGATTATCGTTGTTATTATAATTTTAATTTATAATTAATTAATTGCTTTTGCTTGTACATTCATGTGTTACACAAGTTGTTGTAGATTCGAATGTAGTCGTTATTATGTAGGTAAATGTAATATCATTAAAACTTATCAAAATAAGACTTAATTATAAAAATAAATGAATAATAACTATATTCTTATCCACAACATAAGGTGTATTTATTATTTTGAAACGATTTTTACTTTGTTTTTTTGTCGCTTAGCTCCTGCACTATACAGTTTCTTTTTTTCAATAGATAGCCATAGAATTACCAATAATACATATAGTACTATAGCAATTGTAGTATCTATGAGCCAAAAGAAAAAAAACTATAAAAATCAGAGTTTTTGTTACGTTGTGTTGCAACGTTTTTGTTACGTTGCTGTTGCTTGTAAAAGATGATGATTATCATTTGTAAAACAAGTGATACAACATTATAACAACATCATATTAAGCCTTAACATAACATAAACTTATTTATATTATTTTTTTAACGAATTTCTTAGTTATTTTGTTTTGCTCCTACTTCCTAGCTCCTATACTATAAAGATTTCAGAGTTGCCCCCTTGGTAACATTATATTACAATCCAATGCCAATCCATTGGTACACATTTCATTCCTGTCGATTCTGGGTTTTCGGTTCATACATTTTTGGACATGTCCTTTTCCTTTTTTTTCACGTATGGTGTGAGGTAACAAGCTACCGTGACTGGACTCTTTTAACGACAAAATAACACATAAAATATCCATATCCGCTTCTTCTTCACTTTCATCTTCATCGGATTCAACTATGTCGTAATGTTTACGTTTTTTTGAAAATAGGGTCATATTTGACGAGATAAACGACTACACGAGCTGCTGATTACTTTATACTGAGCTAGATTGTTAAAAAACGTAGCTTAAGAAACACAGCACATCACAGCGCAGTACAGCGCAGCATCGTTTAATTGTTAAAAAAACGTAGCTTAAGAAACACAGCACAGCACAGCGCAGTACAGCGCAGCATAGCTCGATGTTGATTTGTCACCCTAAGGCAGTCTTTCCCAACGTGGGCGATAACGCCCCCTTGTGGGCGCTGCAGGCCTAAAGGGGGGCGGTAAGAGACCCAGAAAAAAAGGGGGCGTTGTGTAGGGCTTTGGGGTCGATTTATAATTTCATCTACCTAGCTAGGAAGACTCTTAGAAACCGACTGAGCTCTCGACTTCGAGAGTCGACATCTTGTGAACATCAACTAATATTAATTACGATATAGCTCAAAATCGGTTCGATATAATAGACCGCGGGCAATCATGTTTTAACAAGTTTTTGTTAAATAATCCGATTTGTACATTCCTGTATCAATCGGCTGGTTCTATAATACTTGTTCTTGCTTGTCGAGTACGATTGGGCGTCGAATGAGATAAACGAGTTTATGCACGTTTGATGTCTTATTCCTGTTGGTGCGTGCTGCTTATGCAATCCTATATAAACGACGTAAATTTATTTTATTTTCATTTGCGGTTTCGCGCATAATAGATAAGCAGTACTTGATTTCAACACTTACGTATTTCTCAAAACAAAACAATGTCGGAAGTAAAAAAGAAGAGACGGCAATACTCTGCGGAATATATTAAATTCGGATTTATTGAAAATCCCACAAACCCGTCGTCGCCTTTGTGTCTTCTATGTCTAAAAACATTTTCGAACGAAGCAATGAAGCCTTCAAGACTGCAAGATCATTTGAATAAAATGCATCCAGATAAGAAAGACAAGAATGTAGCATATTTTCAAGACCTAGAGAAGAAGCATAATACTCAGCCAAGTGTATCAAAACTATTTTCGGCGGCTGCTAAGCAAGATGACGACGGACTTCGAGCTTCGTACAATATCTCTTTGTTAATTGCTCAAAAAGGCAAACCACATAACATCGGAGAAGAGTTAATTTTGCCAGCAATAAAGGAAGTAATAACTACTGTGCTTCATAAACCGGCCGCAGATATTATCCGAAAAATTCCTTTGAGTAATAATTCTGTGCAAAGACGAATTGATGAAATGGCTGAAAACATTGAAGAATCATTGTGCAATCATCTGAGGACTAGTCAATTCTCAATTCAGCTCGATGAGTCCACTTTACCAACTAATGAAGCGTTGTTGCTATCTTACGGGAGGTTTATTAAAGATGAGAAAATACGTGAAGAACTATTGTTTGCCAGAAATTTGGAGACAGATACAAAAGGCGAAACCATATTCAATACATTGGAAAAGTTTTGTGAAGAGAAAGAGATTCCTTGGAAAAATATTATATCAGTTGCTACGGATGGCGCTCCGGCTATGACAGGGCGCCATAAAGGCTTCATAGCGTACTTAAAGAATAAAATTCCAGATGTCCTTGCTATACATTGCGTTATTCATAGACAACATTTGGTTGCTAGAAACTTAAGTGAACGACTATTTCAATCACTGCAATATGTCATCAAAGCAGTCAATAAAATCCGTAGCAGCTCTTTGAATGATAGATTATTTCATCAGCTTTGTGCTACTAATGACGAAGATTTCAACCGTTTGTTGCTTCATACTGAAGTTCGTTGGCTGTCAAGAGGCAATTGTCTGATTCGATTTTACAACCTGTTTGACTCTGTGATAGAGTTCTTGGAAACTAAAGATACAGAACTGCGCAACAATCTCATAACATCAAAGAATGATATAGCTTACATGACAGACCTGTATAAACTGTTCAACGACATGAACCTCCAACTGCAAGGCGATGAACTAAATTTAATTAAAACAAAAAATGTCGTTGCTGCTTTCGCAGCCAAACTGCTTCTGCACAAAAAGAATATGGGCAGACGTGAGTTTCACAATTTTCCGAATTTATCAGTATTTTGCAGTAACGACGACTTGTTTGCCTACTGCCAACATTTGGAAAACCTCCACATTGACTTCACCGAACGATACCAGGACATTTTAAACTTGGAAATACCAGACTGGGTGTTGGATCCGTTTTCAAATGTCAACACAGCAATGTCACCTCAGCTGGAAGAAGAACTTATAGAATTGACAACAAACGAAGAAACAAAAATCAAGTTTAAAAATGGATATCAAGAATTTTGGCTACAAAAACCGATCCCACAATTGTACCCTGGATTGTGGTCAATTGTTCAACGATTCTTGATAGCATTCCCATCGTCATATTTGTGTGAACGTGGATTTAGTGCTGTGGCAACGCTGCTTACTAAAAAGAGAAATCGTTTGCGTGTTACCGAACGTGGCGACTTGCGGCTGTTTTTGAGTAAATTGGAACCTGATATCAACAAACTTATTGAACAGCATCAGATTCAACCTTCACATTAGTTTTTATATAAGAATTGATTATGTTTGTTTTATTTTCAATAAAAGATACTCTACTATAAAGTTGCGTTTCAATAATCAGTTATAAGTACTTAGCGTTTTTTAAGTATGTTTAAAAAGGGGGGCGTTAAAAAATAATTTATTCTTAAAGTGGGCAGTAGACAAAAAAAGGTTGGGAACCCCTGCCCTAAGGCATATACATAATATGATTTATATTTTGGACGAAGCATAATATAGTTTGTATTGTATTGGTGCAAATATGATGTGACTTCTAAACTCATATCATTTAAATGATTGTAAAATAAATACCGACTACGCTAAATGAAACAACCGTATAGAATCCAGTTATTTTGCACATAAAGTTAATAAATATTGAAAAACATTGGTGTACTTTCAGAAATATTTCTGACTAAGGGCCGATTTTTCAATGCTTGGATAAAACTTATTCGTCGAATAATGTATAAAACTACCATTTTAAAAACGTATTCTAATTGCCCGTATTTGACAGTTTACGTGACATTTTAATATTATCGTGTAATACTTTATTGGACGGATAAGTTTTATCCAAGCATTGAAAAATCGGCCCTAAGTAAAATATTGATGTTTTACGAAAGTCAAAGTTAAAGTTTAAGTCATATAGCGTTAATAGAATAATAGTTACTGCTAATTAATGAAACATTATGATGGTAATCTTGAAGACAGTAAAAGGTGCTGCTTTCAAAACTACTTTTTAATGGCCTGTAATAAAACGACTTTATGAAAACATTCATTGAATTTTTATTACGTTTAAGTTCTTATAGTAAATTAACGGTGTATTTATTCTAATGAGGTAAATTATTGCCAATACAATTAAATAAATAAACGTAAAACGTAAACGGTACATTATAAATAATTAAAATTGTAAATTTGTACAATTGTAATTATTTGTAAGTACAATAATGGTACTCGACGATGGTTTCAAAATGTTTTGAGTGCTACAATTTTGGGCTTAAGTACGTTATAATTGTTTTTTACCGGGACGTGGGTACTTGTGTTGTATGGCTTTACCTGCTCTATTATGTAATTTGCAAATAGAAGTTTTAAATTGCGTAAATGCACGAGGAAAAAACAAAGAACAATAAACAAGAAAAGTATACTGTATTTTAATTATCTACCAACAGTTTTTTGAATTAATAAGTAGTTTTATTATTGTATATACGATATGCTCAGTACCTATATGTATTTTTGTTACAACAAATATAATCTTTAGTAGAAGAAAACCCTGTTAAAATTATAAATGAGTAACTCTACCGTGAAATAAGCAAGCATTTTTCATTTCAAAATTAATTTCATACACCATTTCGACGTCTAACAGTCGTGTAAGAGCAATTTTCACGTTTATTGTTATATGTAGTATACAAAAAGCGGTTAATGAACATATTTGACATAGTTTAAGAGAAATATCGGTAATGAGGCACCCAGTAACTCGCGATGCGTATTAGCTATGAAAGTGAATTGCAGTGTAGAAAAGCATTTTTCTTTTAGTGGTTTGGATAATGCATTACTTTCTTCGGAAGAAAGGGGTAAATATTAGTATAATGTAGATGAATATGTATTTAATAATGCATTTGTGGCAGGGTAAATATGAGTAGGTAGAGTTTAGATGAATATTTTTTTAATAATGTGATTTGGAAGAAACTATAAGCACGGTGATTTGATTTCAAAAAAAAAATGTACATGGATTGTTTACAAATCATTCTTCCTTTACCTATGTAATAATGTTATGAAAAATACCATTAAATAAGGAACAATTTTGTTGATTCCGTTGAATATTTACATACAAATCTCACAGCTTCTAACGTGGCTTTCTCATTTCCCTTCCATACATCGCGCACATGCCAATTATTTTCAATTGTACCACAGAATTGTGTCACGTTTTAATGAGGTTTCGCATGTAATTGTGACGTTTTATAGCTATCGTATATTTTTGTGGATCCCTTAGTTTATCGTCCCATATTATGTTCCCGGAGATCGTTAACCAACTTATTAAAAATGTTATTGCATAAGACTGTACTAATAAAAATGATTTGGGTTGCCCTTCGGCTTTTAAGTGCATTATATACGAGATACAATTGTAAACATGTTTAAATTGATAAATGCATCCTAATGTTTAAATTATTAGAAGGAACTTTTGTTTAATAAAAAATGCAAAATATAATAATATATTAATAGTCTATGTTGCCTTTAAAGTTTTAAACTAGGAATAGGTACATGAACATCAAGTTGATAAAAGAAAGAGCAAACTAAAATTTTCTACAAGTTCGTGCTTTTAACTCTAAAGTCAAATGCTTTTTGTATCCTACCGGTATCGGTGCATGCTATCATAAACTGAACATTCCTTGTTAGAATGCATTTTATAAATGTCTATTTTTCGTACAAAGTATCATGCAAAGTTTTAAATTTACTAAGAATCGCCTACGTGTTTTTTCATTGATATTTTTTTTGTTGCCTACATTCTTGTATCCTTTATTTTTGCAATATCATGGTGATTATTAAAATCAATTGCCAAATGTATATCGCCTCTTGAATAGATTTCACTTAGCGTCAAATGTTTTTCATCTGGAGTTTATCTATCGTTAGTCATTGTCGTTATGGAATAATTCTCGTTTAGATTTGAGACGTGCCGTCTAACACGTAGGTAGGTTGATACAAAAAGTTTAACAGTTTGTAACAAGTAAGTTTGAGCTTTTTAGATCCTTTTAATTTTTCCTTTCAATTTCACATCAATCAAAGATACCCTTTTATTATTATTTACTTTGATGGAAACCAGGATTTTTATAGTAGCAGAGAAAGGTTGTAGAAGATGTTTTATTTACTTACTTAGATGGTTGTTGTCATGGAAATATACTTTTTATCATTTTGTAGACGAAAATCTTTTGTTTCGGAACAAAGACTTCATAAATACGAGCACACCTACAGTTCTGTAATGAAGGCGGTAAATTGTGTCTTGTCTGAGTGCCGCGGTTTGTGTTACCTACATAATATGCGTCACGGTAAAAGCTTCTTAACTCGTCTTTAAATTAGTGGGACATTCATATTTTTTTAACCAAGTTTCATCATATTATGCACAGGAAATGTTGAAAAAATAAACTTCACTTCTGTTTTCTTTCCGTTTGAAATTAAAAACAATTCGCATTAAGTCCACTTACTTTGACACCAATTCTTGATTTATTCCCTAATTATGCAAATGTTGCGTCTCGCATTCTTTTCCTTTAAAATGTCCCTAATAGAGGTATATAAAAGGAAAAGTGATTTATGCCTAAGCGTGTAAATTATAAGGTAAACAAAATTCGGTTTCCTGACATTTTTATGTGCACTTATGTACTTGATATTGACATGTTTATCACTTGGAAATTGCTCGACCCCGATATGAAAGTTTCAAGCGGCTGACACGGTCAGCGAGTAATTAAAAAATATTAACGGCCGGTAATTTTTCTTCGGAAAATCGATAAACCTCAAAATTGGCCTGTAAAAAAGTTTTAACGATTGTTTTTACGCAACATTTCGTTAATCTGTAAGGATGCGGTATCATTCCTTGGAACGAGCAAGTGTCGATACAAGATTTAAAATATTATTAACTATTAAGGTTGTATAAACACTTGACCGCGTTTTTACGATTTATTTAACATTGAAGTTGTTGGTAATGCTGTTTCGTTTTGGTCGGTTTTAATGAATTTTACGTTTGCAAATTTGTTTAACGTGATTAAAGTTTAAACGTTTTGCCAATATTTACCCTGTTAAAATACAGGTTCGTGTACGCAGCACGATACTTAGAAAAATCTAAAATAACCTGTAGTTGAATAAATAATACGTTACTGTTGTGTAGAACTTCGACTTCGATTAATGGAAGTAGTATCGATTCAAAGCTTTCATTTTATTTTCTGATTGAAAATACAATCTTTAACTCAGTTAAGATAACAGTTAAAAACCTTATAGATACTATAGTTTAGTTGTAACTTTATTTCTCATTCATACCTTGTAAGCTTTCTCTACCGACTTCAATTCGAAAAACGCCTTCATATACATAAATAAATATGTACCAACATATAATTTTCTATCATTGAAAACAAATAACACTGAACTTTTCTGTTCCAAACTTCGGAAAGAAGCTAATAGCTGGGATGTGAAATGACGTAGATTGGCAGCTGGCACGCCGAAGACAAGTGACAGAAACAAAACGATCTCGACGGTAACGCTAACAAAGATTTAATAGGTCAAATCGTTAGCAATTTAAACACCTATTTAACATGACAATATTTCCCGCAAAAACTCAGCTGACGAATAATTAAACAGCTGTTTGATAAACTGGTGATTCACGAGATTTGCGATTGCGCAGGCGCACGTGCCGCTCCTATGACCACGTGTGACGTTATCACTGTATACAAACAATACACATGTGCCACAACCCGTTATACGAGCTGTTTTTATCATTGTTCGGATTCTTGCCATTTTTTTGCCACGCATTTTACGTCATATATGGTCTGTGTGATGATACTTGATGGTATGTCATGTGGACACAGATGGTGCTTATCGCGTATGGAAAATAAATGAGCTGACGTATTTGTAAGATACTGTTTATGTTCATAAACATTATTATAATTAGTCAGGCTCGGTTTTCAAAGCAGTTCTTGATGGATTTCGTTCACGTATTATCTCAAATCTCAATAGAGAAGCAGGATTGTAGGAGATGTAGGTACAACATAAGTGCACTCTATATCCTCTTGGTCTAAAAGTTAGATGGGACTGACATGTGCAGAGCTAGCTTTATGTTCACGCTTCATAGATTAATTGAGAGATTGTTGGAAAGAAATGGAAGTCTAAATTATGTACCTATTGATAAAAGGTGGAAAAACAGCTCTTAAAATCCGAAAGATAGCCATTAGGTTGGAACAGAATTGAAACGTATCATACTGGACAAATGTTTTCACCAGTGATATTTCTAGTATGATATTGTTACAAATATTATGTAAATATATCCCGAACTACGAAAATATCGCTAGTTCTAAATCTGCACTTCTGTTTAAAGAAACAACACAAGCGTTCTTCATTCTTGCACTATTTAACACATAAGTAATTTTTAATGTCGTCGGTATAAATTGCACGGAAAAATCGGTGATGTTTGAAAAGAAGACGTGTATCGACCCATTTAGTGGGTCAGTGTGGGAATACCGCGAATTTTATTTAATGCTAAATCTCAATTTATCTCATGTCTAGCTGACACCGATGTAGTGTCTTTTAATTAAAAAGCGTAACGTTATAAGCTTGTATTGGGGTCGCCATGTTGAATTAGGTTGGTTTTGCATGGAACGTGCGGGACCATATCTTGAAAAGTAAACTGAAATTTTAGATTTTAGGGCATGTTGAGTGTGTATCTTGATTTTTAAATACATTTTTATAGTCGTTATAAAACTGATTTGATTAACAGTTATAAAGCGATTTGATTATTGGTGAACAATAACAATATAACTTTAACCGCAAGTAGAGCTCTATAATTTATAGGTTGATATAATAAACTTCTATTTAATCACTGTCTGTTAATGGCATATATAATAGAAATGTGATTTGCATTATTATTTTGTTATTGGGGGCAAATTAATTCAAGGGATGAAAATCATCATCAAATTGTAGTGTCAGAAATGTGAATAGAGTACAATTTATTTGATCGTTTATCACGTCTGAAATCTGAATATACATAATAGACTAATTGAGATGGTCATTGGATAACAAATCACAGCTACACTGATGAGTGATGAGGCATATTCACTATAAACTTGCATATGTGTGTTGTGATTTGATACGACAAATTGTCAAGTTACATCTATTGCTATTAGAAAAACAACATCTTTATGAAGTGCCATCTCGACTTTTTATCCCGGGCCAGGAAAAACAAGTTATGTAGAGAAAATTAATCTTTACAGGATAACATAGGCTTATATCTTATCCATATCATAGCTGTTATGTTATCCATATCATCGCGGGCAAGAAGGGACAGCTTATTTAAAAAAAAGTAAACAATTTGCAAAATGAAACTTGACACAGCATTCATCACTACATTTTCAACGTAGACTACAATACCTAAGCGTAAGCGTTTCAAACGTCCCATCAGAGCTTAGTCCGAACTCATAAAGACGCGTCTATTTTTTCGGCCATTACATTTTTCGCGCAACATCCCAAGGCTGCGGCTTACGGTTTCTGATTGCGGTTTCCATTTTCCTGACCCCATTCCCGCCGTCAAAATAAACCACGTGACGGATTTAAATCCTGATATCGTGGAATTAATGGATGGAAATAGATGTCATTGTTTCGCTCTGTTTCGCGTCGATTGTGTGGTGAAGATACTTATGTGTACAAAGAGAGAATTTAAGAAAGAGTGAAGCGGACAGAATTTAGAGCTTATTTGTTATTGTTTTTGGATCGTGTTAAAATAATAGAAGATGAATGATGATTATTTTTATATTTATGTAGCCTGTTAAGTAGAGTAAAAAAAGCCCGTATTGAGCGTTTTTGAATAAATATAATAAACTAACTTAAATATAAATCAACTAGTCATGATATCGCTATTTGTAATTAAGGAATAAGTTTAAAGTTGTAAAGCTTCCTATCTCTCTGTAAGGGATGATACTTTTTTTTCGCAAAAGTTTTCAAGGTTTATTTATAGGTATGTTTATCAATTGAATTGACCAAAAGTAGCATAACATAATGTATTTTTTGTAAAGTTTCGTAAAGTTCACACGAAGATTCAATAGTTTTTAAAAATTTACATATTTCGTGAGACGTTATACAAATCGTGACTTCTATATAAACATATTCCATCATTTCTTTCATCAATCAAAATGATGAATTTAATAACAAACTACATATAACGTTACTATCATATCTGTTAACATCTGTTTGAATCGGAAGTGATCAAGTCAAGGTAGTCGGAATGCCGGAATAAGTTGCTTCAGGGTGAGGCGTGTTTGTAGTTATAACAATTGATCGATCCGTTTGTTTGTTTATCTGCTTTATGTGTGTGTATGTTTCTGTTTTCGCGGAACTGGTTTTTAGTTTCGGCCTAGTCTTTGAGGGTCTTCGTTCGGGGAATAGAAGAATAAATTCGATTGTTTGATAAGTAATTTAGCTTAAAGTTGTTCCAGATTTTGAAGGTTGTTTTTTCTTAATCATGTATTTCTTCTTAGATCTCATAAATGGTAATACTGAATAGTTTTTCTATTTATGAAATCTGATTATTCTGAGACTGGTAGGTACCTATATGTAATGTTTACAGTTTTTATCGTTTGTTATAAAAACTAAACATAATATTTGATATTTGTCATACAAAATAATACACACATTATGACAAATGATTTACGTAAATCCCTTGGCGTCATTGTTTTAAAATTGTTTTCCCTTGACTAATTAAAACATATTTCAAGTGCATTTAAACCAATGGAGATTTTACTGAAGATGTAAAACCGTGAAGTGATCGTTAATGCCCACGCGAGGTAATATTTGGTTTATAGCGTGTTTAAGATTTCATTATAGCCGATGCTATTGTGTTTGAGAATAATGAGTGTAATATTGTACATTATAGGTGACTAGCTTTCTGCAAGCGGTTTTGCTTTGAAATAGGCACTTTAAAAGCCATCTCATAGACAAATCTTATTATCATTCCTATTGCACCAAATTAAGGGTTAATTGATGTATATTCTTGGATGGAATGCTAACTATGTATAGCCATGTAAAATTCATTATTCGGCGTATCGTAAAGGACAAACAAATCAAAATAAGCTATAATGTAGGTAACTATGCTAGTAAAATGCAAATCCATAATAGTTTTAATTCATTCACCTAAACTTATTTCTCGTGTATCAGAATTAAATCTAAAGTTTGAACTTTAAATATATAGTTAAAATATGCGACGAAAGGATTCTAAATTCTCAAATAGGAATGCGTATTGCGCGAAGAATTATATATATACCTATGCAAGTGTGAAGTATGTACCTATCCTGGTATAAGTCGATTCCCGTACCTTAGCGTAAATTACCTCAGGTTTTACGGTAATAAAATAGAACGAATAAGAAGAAAAGATTTATACTAGAAACTAGATGCTAGATGTATTCATAGATACGAACAAATTCCTAAAATTTTAAGCATTTTCTAATACCACTGTAATATGGATATACTCTAAGGGAAAATACATTGTGCTACGTCTATTACAAGTTTTATTATATTGCATTTCTGGGAAAGCCCCAATTACGTGTGAAATCATTTCTGGCAAAGATCCTCACTTCTACACATAGATGTAAGGTGTATATAGTGACAAATAGGACTTTTGTTTTTGAATACATGTCAACTGGCACTCACAACACACCTAAATCATTTACCAACTAGTGCATTATTTATTTCGATAAATTATAAGAAGCCCAGATAATCTGAAATTCGTCTGTCCCTTCGGATTTTCTGTTTTTCATCATTTATTTTCCTTACCAACAATATATTTCACATTACGTAACATGAGCATTATAAACAATCGAATGCCCAAAGGGACGGGTGTCCAATAAATAATATTTCGTTTTTTTTTTAATTATGATTTATCCCCTCAAGCCAGTGTTACACAAGTGGGTTTGACGTCATCTGCCCACAGAGATCGTAACTCCATCCTTGCTGTGACATTCACCTAATTCGAGAGCATTTGTTTGTGGCTATTGATGTGTTATGTCAGCGCTTTAATCGATGTTTACGTTTATGTTCTGTGTGAGATTTGTTTGCTTAAAGCGCTTTTTATTGATGGAATGAGGCGGTATGAGGGCTGTCGCTGTTTTTGATGAGTTGTCGGGAATTTTGGTTAAACTGGCTTGTTATGATGGTAATTAATTAAAGATAATATTACATATATCTATGATAAACGTTTTGTTCTGCTGTTAAGAAACGAGAAATATAGTTAATCAAACGTTTGTTGCCTTAGATACAAAATGAATTTAAAAGTCTCTACAGGCTTTCTCGACTACCAAAATTATGTTGCTCCATTTAAATCTCATTTGCGCGTTAATTAAATTACTAATTGATTTTAAGTCATCATTTACAACGAATTCAATATCTAGGAAGCGACGTAGGTATAATGAAATGAATCCATCGTAAAGAATACTTCTGAGAAGTCATCGAGACTCAGAAGCGATCAATCAGCCGCTTGTCAACTGTGTAATGAGTGTTTGCGAACTTTGCCAAAACTTACTGACGCCTTATTACGTTTCAATTTCTAGAGAAATTACGTTTTTATTTAATTAAATTTCGTGTTTATGATGCAAGGAAAATTATGTCTTATGTTCGAGAATTAAATGCTTAACTATATTGAGTTGTAATTCAATCATAACCGCAATAAAATTCCACTTATATCGCCTCTTAATGGTCCCTTTCCATCGAGGTATTTAGCTCGACCCCTATTCATAAGTCTTCCCCAGAACGAAAGACGCTCTATATCACCTCTGTTGCGTAAAAACTTCAAAAACACAAGGAATATTATAATCTCTCGTTTTCTGTTACATAGTGTCCACTGGCCACCCGCCAAGAGACGAGGTTTTTTCGCGGAAAAATTGGAAAAATCGAATATAGGGCAATATATGTTACATGTCACCGATTTTCTAAAGAAGCTGCATTTCTTCGGAATCCGAGAAATGACATGGATCAATGACTGGCCCTTTTCAGTAGGTGCCCTAGTTTTCACGCCCATTTTTTTGGGGAATTTGTCGAAATAATATCTAGAAAAGTAGGAAGAAATTTTTCAAGAAATTTGTTTATTAGATTACTTACTTTAAAGTAAAAAGAAACATTTCGTTAATAGAAACATTTCGTTTATGGAAAATACAATTAAAACTTATACGAAGTTTTATTTTCTGTATTTATTGATATGGAATTATACCTCTCCTATAAAATGTAGTCACAAATACATCACCAAATTATACTTTTTAAGTTACGACCGGTGCGACGAAACTCGGCAGAATAGTCCTCTAAAATATTCAGTCCAAAATAGAATTCCATGTCAATGACCCGTATAAATGAAATCTGACGTGAAATTATAACTGAAATGTCGAACTGATTGAGCCGTTCGTTTGATTTTCCCAAAATTCTAGGGCAATCTGTGAATTTCAGGTTATTGCGTTTTTAGATAACCTTGGCACATGATGTCGGAGAAATTGATTAATTATAAACACACGATTATTACTTGTTTACATGGTTTATACGCTTTATTGATAAAAGATTAAAGAACTCATGTTTTATTGCAGTTTTCTGAGGAAGTATACATGTCAGTAGGTAATAATCCGGTTTTGAAATTCTACAAGTAGGTGAAGTTTATCTAGTTTTTATGAAAACTTTCTTTGAAAACAATAATGAGAGAGTAAAAGATGACAATATGAAGAAAAAGCTTTTCACGGAACATATTGTTGTAGAAATAATCAGTTGAATATTACACAAGGTAGATATTATATGTAGAATACTACAGTTACAATTTAGTGATCTGTGATACTACTATATTACATTCGGATTAAGTCTTCCTTAATGATAATCTTCTTCAAAGTATGAACAATTTGTTCAATAAAAACTCTATTTCTAAATATGTACTTAATATATAATCGTAGCTTTATTATTTATCAGAAGATCTCCTGGTAGAAGTCCACTGAACATTAAGTCAGCGTACAATGGCCCATATAAATGTTCTTGCGTCAATCTCGTGCGTATTCGATGTTTATACAATCGATTGCTTTAATCGATTCCCGCTCGGTGCATCGCGACGGTGGAATCGATTTGTTTTGATTCGTATTATCACAGTATTATGCTATGTAGGGAATGCAAATCCGTTTACTTTACAAAATCCGGATTTTGAAAAACGGATTTATACAATAATCCGGAGAATCCGGATTTAGCGGATTTTTAATGAAAAATTTAACTTTTCCGTTTGAAACGTTTATTATTAAGTATGTAAAATCAATAAAAAACATGAATCTTAGTTAAATCAAATGTATTTATATTTTTCAATACCTAGAAATTAACTAGACAAACTCTAAAATTCTAATAAAATAAAAACTTTTACACTTTGGTAAAGAAAAAACATAAAGCAGACTCCTTGTCACATCCATCAGACATAAACATTATAACAAAACATTTAATATTTTCTTAGATAATAGAAACAACATAAATTGCAAACAGAGTTTTCATCATAATATACAAACATATAAAACGAAACAGCTTCAATTTTCTAAATTAGTAAGCAAAATCCTATTTTGCTTTTTCATTCTTTATTAGTAATGATGACAGTCTTTCCATCAGAGTTCTTATTTTTATCAAAATCAGTAATAACAAAATTCAAATTTTCATGAACACAACGAGCACACAGATTATTACAAAATATAATCTAAAATTACTTTTGTTTTTGAGACATAAAATGAGACCTCAAAAATGACAATGCGTCTAATGTAGTGTCATTTAACCGGCTGCGAATTCGGTTACAGATGATTCCTGCTGCGGAAAAAGCTCGCTCTGATTCAACGCTTGTTGGTGGGATGCATAAAAGATGTTTGTAGGCGGCCTCCAAGTATCGGCCTCGCGAACCACTTTCCTCAAATAATGCCATTTCTACCCGCACTAAGCTGAGTATGTCAGTTTCTGGCTGCCGTCTGGGCACATTTTCTTCCCCAACTCCAATCATTTTTATTTTTGTTAATTCCAGATCCAATTTTTCTCTATAACTAAGATCCTGAGATTCAGTCAATTCGCGTCGTCTCGATGTTGTTGTCGACGATTCGACTGTATTAGCCTCAGACTCAGACACTTGAAGATTATTTCGGCTTTCCAAGTCCACAGTTTTACAAATTACTTCTTCTATTTCTCAGCGTAAGCTGAAATACGTTCCAGTCGACGCTTCGAATGGTGATAAATTGTTGTAAACAAAAGTCAACAGTAATGCAATGTGATAAGATCTAAATTCAAACGTATTATTTCTAGGCCCGCTTCGCGACGTGTCGCGATTCGCGCCAAATTCGACTGCTTGCGCGGGAACGGGATGCACTTACAGTGCCATCTATCGTCTAACGCAAGAAACATTAGAACCTATAAATATTGTAATACTGTGCTAATATGTTCGAAAAATCCGGATTCCATTCTTTAAATCCGGATTTAAAAGCCTATTTAAATTCGAGCAAAATCCGGATTTATCGGATTTTGGGTAATCCGGATTGCATTCCCTAATGCTATGCCATTGACCTCCATTGTAATTTAAATTATTTTAAATTCGTACCAGCTTCTGAACATAGATTGCTTTGTTCGAAATTAAACTAACTAGTTGCAATTTACAGAAATACCCACACTGGAATTGCAGCGTAATAAAATTAATAATTCATCCTAGAATGTTAGTGAAACCCAAACTAGAAATAAATCTTCTGACTCATGTGTAAGTAGGTAGGTACACTATAAAATTACGTCGTAACGCGAAAAATAACAACAAGGCAACTTACAAGAAGATTTCATTTATTATGATTAATTTTACTTACGGTTGGCTTGTATTTAGACTTTTGTCTTGACCGAAAGTAAAAGGAATAGTACCTAATAATAGATACCGGAAGCTAATAGCCCGGTGCGTCGACCTCCAAATATTTTCGACTTTTGTCTTGATCGAAAGTAAAAGAAATCCTCATAATAGATACCGGAAGCTAATAGCCCAGTGCGTCGACCTCCAAATATTTTCCTTGTTCTTTCACACATTGTGTCGAATACTTAACACAATGTTTTGATTCCTCTAAAACAACACGCGATCACGATTTCATCTGAATCGTAAACTTCAATGTTAAAACGATACTGATGGAACGCGAAATGTTTTTAATCGAGAAAACAGTATCGAAAAATAATCAATAGGATTTACATCTTCACCTTTTGCACTCGATTTGATTCGTGGAATAATATCGGTATAAATCATAGAGATAATATGTACTAGTATAAATAAAGATTGCTTAGGCCGATCCGGCTGTTACAATTGTATCGAACCCACGCTTTCCTGCGCCTGTACCTTCGCTTGAGATATAATAAATTCTAGGACCAGTTCGGTATCGGTTACTTATCTTGCGAAGGCGGCGCGTTTCCGCTGAACCTAAATTTTTGTCTAGTTTGCTATGTGCAAGTACTATGTAGAAAAAGGTTCGTTTTTGTACACAGATATTTTATCTCGTTTTATGAAGTAGGTAAAATTTGAAATAACCTTGTTTATGTAACTTATGGACGACATTTAAGAATGTCAGGAATTTCAGTAATTGTTTAATAAGACCGCAATTATAATTCCGTATAAATTAAATATTTGTAACGCTTCCTTGTAGCACTCATGTTTATAAATGCTGTTTTAAATACTATGTTTACTGAAAATAGATATTCTATGTTTAAGAAAATTCTTACAGCTTTATTGGCCAACATCAATTTTTTTCTATTACGAAACCATTTCCTAGTCTATTTAATATCTTCTTTAGTTATGTACCTAATGCCAGTAGACACATATGCCTTTTAGAGACGTCCCCATAACCGCAGTTATGTACCTAAAAACCAAATCCAGAAAACAGATCTTCTCCACGTCGAGACATATGTCTTATAGATACCCCAATTTAATCAGATCCTCTCCTTCCAGGTGATAGACTTCGGCAGCTCGTGCTACGAGCACCAGCGCGTGTATACATACATACAGTCGCGGTTCTACCGCGCACCCGAGGTGATGATGGGCGCCAAGTACGGCATGCCCATCGACATGTGGTCCCTCGGCTGCATACTGGCGGAGCTGCTTACAGGTACGCTATAATTTGGTCAGATAAAGACATTGAAAATTGTTGTTTAAGTCAAGAGTTGTATGTTAACGTTGTCACTGAAAACCAGTGTTACAGACACTCTTTTGTAACTTATAATCATATGGGAATCTGTAGTTTTTTATGTGTTGATTTTAATACATTCTGTAATAAAATAATCATGTGGTCAAACTGCCATGTGATCGCTTAATTTATAAACATCATGATAGTAGTATTCATAACTCTTCTTGGAGTGATATACATTTGAGATCTCGAAAGAACATGGCTGCAGGAATCCAACTAAATCTTATGAGATCGTAGCTTCGAACTAGCTTGTAAATTATTTATACAAATGAAACCACAACATACATCACCTCCGATTTAATAATATTTCTCTAAATAATAACCATACGCTTCGAACTGTCTTTTAATTTCCATTTCGTTGGAAACAAGTTCATCGATCTTCTGATTTTTGAGGAAAATTATACAGAAAATACAAAACGCGAATATTCTCGCAATATAACTTATATTTCTTCGTTAGAAGCCGTGCCAGAAGAAAGAATTTCTGATAATAAAAGTTGGTACACAATACACATGCTTTTTCCCTAATGCTAATAAATTTGTATATGTATCTTTAAGAACATTGTTCGCTAGAGTTAAATAAACAATGGAAAATTACAGGATATTGGCATACAAATGCATGGGTCTGGTATCGTTATTACTTTGTAAAAATAACATTTCGCGAAGCAGCTTTATAATTGTTCCATAATTTTTCCATATAAATGCTTCACAATATCTTCTGAGCATGCTGGTACAGCCGGTAAAGTGTCTACTACATTAATCACAGGGGAATTGTCTTCATGTAATGTCCTTTTGTAATGATTTAGATTTTAGACAACTTGAAACAGTTGTATATAATTTGTATGATATATGGGATATAATTTTTGACCTTTAAAATTCCAGGGTTCCCACTCCTACCAGGAGAAGATGAAGCGGACCAGATGGCGTGCATCATCGAGCTGCTGGGCATGCCGCCGCAGAGGCTGATCGAGCAGGGCAAGCGGTCGAAGAACTTCATCAGCAGTAAGGGTCTGCCGCGGTACTGCACCGCCACCACACTGCCTGATGGAACCACGGTGCTAAGTGGAGGTGAGGATGGATGTTGGATATTACTTTATTCGGAATTCATTGGTTTTGAATGATATGGTATAAAAGATAGGAAAGCTATTAAATATAGAATTTGGGAAAGATATTGAGCTTGGAAAAGATAGACCTAGACAAGTCATTACTTTTGAAATGTTAAGGGACAGAACATCAATAAGGGTTAGAAGTAAGACTATTCAAAAAAGGACACTATAATGCTTCACGAACATGATCATTGCCCGTATACTTTAAATTTTCTCTGATGATTCACAGTTTTAAATCAAAATGCTTCATATGAGTAGATATTATAAGTTAACTCATCAAAACAGTGCCTCATTACGCGCTAGTAACCCAAAATAGTCATAAAGGAGTGTTGTCATAATAAAGTTGAACCATGCATCTTAATAACACGGGACGACCAAAACGCCTGTGATCTAACCTCTTCCCGGTACGATAAATCTGAATCAGTTTAAAATGCTGCTTCCGCTATTCTCACTTCATTTTGTGTTACGGCATATCTATTTATATGATAACTATCATCGGGATAAAAGTTGCTGACGTCACGGGTGCATCTGAATCACGCAGGCCACGATCGTTACGCGAATGTTTTGACGCGACTGTCTCATGACACACCCTTGTCTGTGTTGGTGACTCGCCAGATAGACGAGATTCCTGGCGAATTCCTAACTCGTTTGTTGGTGTTTTTTTAGTTGTGTGATTCGGTAAAGGTTAATGTGCTGGATAACTGATCTTTGAAGGTATTGGTGGTATGAAGAATTGTATGGTTTCGTAATACAATTTTGGTGTAGGAAGAGAAAATTTTGATTGCAGGTCAGGTCTATGGAATTATATCAATTTGAAAATGTTTTGGCAATTATTTAGCATCTAAATACAACTTTGGTCAGTTATAATCCTTACATTTTAGTAGACGTTTTATAAAATATGGACCAATTTACGTATAATGCTTTGCATAAAACAAGCCCTTTGTCGCGTTGATTGGTCGATGCAAGTGAATTATTAGTGCATTAAATGGTTATAACAGTTTAAATGGTCGTTTAACTTAATGATTTATTGCGGTCGCTGAATATGAATAACGTTATTGTGCGAATATTTTGGTATATTGCAAGTGACAAGTGAACAATGATGAAAATGAGACTCGTTGTAAACGCAGTGTCTGATAAATTGATACTGCAATCTAGGAATGGTTATAATGGTGCAATTTGTGCACATCCTTCTGTTATAAGATGGTTAGTTTGTAAGTGTATACAGCTATTGGGCTCGTTAGATAGGTAATAACGAATTCTAAGTTTCTATCGACTGTAAATCATGTTCATAAAATTTGTATGAATTATATTTCAGACCTAAAATTAAGTAGGTATGTAAGAAGTGCTAATGTTTTATGAAGACTTCGTTTAAATTGTCGTTTACCTTTAAAACGAATGGAGCTTTTGTTTCGAAGATAAAAACTATATATAATTTTAACTAGTTAGACTTTCATTAACGATCTAACAATAGAATGTCGACCTTTTTTAAGTGTTCGGTCGACCTCATCAAAATATATTATCTAGTATTTGTTGTCAGAGTTGTGAAATCAACACTCTCAGCAAGGTTAACTTTAAAATCATTAGTTGTTAAAAACTGTTAATAGCCACACACCAATCTTCATATTCTTTGATTCTATGATAGCACTATTAAAAATACATAAAACGTTCGCTCCAATAGTTGTAATGATTTCAACAAACTTGTCTACAAGTAATAAATTAGCTCCTTCGTACACTTAAATCGTTAAATCGTGTACAAGACTCTTTGTTTCATTAGTGGTATGTTTTTGTTTGATCTTTGGTGTTTGGAAATGCTGGGCGCTGGCCAAGTCTTTTGATTATTCATTATATTTTGTCTTGACCACTATACTTATTTGATCCCTGAAGCTGAGACAATCTGACAAAGCTCAAGGATTTAAAATTAGGCCTTCGAGGAAACCAGTTTTTATGTGATTAGCGCATTCCCGATTCAGATTGCTAACTTAACCTAACCTAAGTTAATCACATTACGTGATTTCACTCAGAAATTTATACAAAACTTATTTGTAAAGCGCAATTCAAGGGCTATAATTTCATACATCGAATTCTTTTCCAATTTCTTCATACTCATTACTTAATCTAGCGACTCTTTCATATCCCAAATTCCCTTTTATGGCCCCAGCTTGCTTGATTTATGAATATTAGGCAAAATGTCACAAGCAACGCTTTCTTAATCTAACATTCGGTTAATTCAATTTAAACATAACCTTTGATATATCTGGAAATGTGCCAAATATAATGCGTAATGTTTCAAGTAATCCTATAATGTTTATTTCGTGTTGGATTTCGTCTCGAGTGCGTTCGTTCGTACAGTAAGCCCGCGTATGAAGTAGATTAATTAGTTCGGTGTCTGGTTTCTTTGTTTCGTTTTAAAAGTTCAAGGGTGGCCATTATGTAGAAAGCGTAGCGATTATTTGTGGAAATTAGATGGAATTGCTTTAAATGGCCGGTGTTTAGAGGTTTTATTCCTTGTGAAGTTACGTAGGGTTTCGGTTTAGAGTTTCAGCTTTTGTTTTACTGAAAATCTTCAAGTTACCGGAATAATATTTTAGTTGCATATTGTTAAAGTAGTGCTGAGAAAAACTTAACTGAGCTAAAGTTTGTTTCGCTTTCAAGTTTAAAACAGAATTCATTCATTATTATCGAACTAGCTGATATACACCGGACTACTAAAACTAGCCAAAACAAATAAAAAATGTTCTTACATCTACAAATAGCATATCTTAATAACACACTATATTGAGTCATTAAGCGATTAAAATGTATTCTTCGATTTCTCAATACAGAATTAGTTCTGTCCATTTATGTCACGTTGATTAGCAGATATAGGAAGAGTGTATCGAGATGTTCGTGCTCAGTAGTCACGAATTAATATAACAGGCGCAATTAAGACGCCAGTATGATTCGCTAGATGTGTCCGTCGAGTTGCATTTGGTATAATGCAGTTGATATTTAGAATTGATGATCTTTGCGAATATGATAGCGCTACGTAATATATTGAGGGTTAAGTACTTATTGTGCAGTGAGATTTATGATTCCTGAATCTGTGGTTGTATTTACTGGGAGTTAGTTTTTGATTTGTGATATTTAACTGAAAGTTTAAGTAATCTAATGTAAATATACATTAGGTTTCAAAAATTTATTGTGCACAATGGGGTGCATTTTTAACGTTCATATAGATTAATAAATCTTGCATATATGTTACTTTGTTTTATATGCATTACAGTAGAATAACATCAACAATATCATGTTAAATATCGTAGTAATTAATATACAACAATTTATAATTTCAGGAATGTCAAGGAGAGGCAAGCCGCGAGGCCTGCCGGGCTCTAAGAGCTTCGTCACAGCCCTGAAGGGCTGCCAGGATAAATACTTCATCGATTTTATTAGGAGGTATGTTTGAACTTATATTTTATGCGTGTTTCATAATATACTATGTGTTTGTCCTGTTGGATTACAGCCTTCCTGAGGGCTGTCGAACTATGGTAGAAAATATTTTATTACAAACCCATATCATATCATAGGTTTAGCTAATAAAAGCGTGTTAAAAATGTGTTTGTTTGTACTATTATACTACACGTGCCAGGTACATTATAATAATTCATCTATTTGTATTGCTGTTCATCTACTGCTCATTTCTTATTCATCACATTTACACAACTTTAATGTCATTTTCTGTCTGATAATGACGATGATCGGTACGTGTGTTTAATATTGCAGCTTCTTACTATATTAAGAAGCTGCAATATTAAACACATACACCTACGATTGTCGACGTTATCATGCAGTAATTTTTATTAAGCATTTGAATTTGAATGCTATATAAGTAAACTAGCAAACCCGGCGAACTCCGTTTCGCCACCAGATGGCTTCGTTTTATGTAACATTTCATTTTTTCCCACTTTTCTGTTGAAAATTTTCCCGAATTTTCTTTGCTATAAATGGTAACGTTGCAGATGCCTCGAGTGGGAGCCGGAGAAGCGGCTCACGCCCGCGCAGGCGCTGCGGCACGCGTGGCTGCGCCGCCGGCTGCCGCGGCCGCCGCACGACGACGAGCCGAACCACGTTAGTATGGGCCACCGCCGCGCGGCGCAGACCGCGTGCGCTGACAAATAGGTTTGTTTCGGTTTCGCTTGCCGTGGCCAGGGTGTACGGTACAGTTAGATTTGGTCGGGTTATAGGTTAGGATTTGAGAGCGATTTTGAGGTTAGGTTTAGGTAGATTGGTTGGGTTATAGGTAGTGTTTTGGAGTTTGGAGCGATTTTTTTATGTTTAGGTAGGTTGGTCGGGTTATAGGTTGCGTTTTGTTTCGCGATTGTAGGTGACAATTTGGGCTTTGTATAGGATTGCTGTAAGAACGTATGGAGGCAATATGTGCGATATTAATAGGTTAGGATAGTGTGTTTTATGTTATGTCATGTTGTGTTATATTGTGTACAAAACCTTTGTAAAATATGAAACTAATTAATAACTAGATAGGATTTTTTTTTTAATTCTTTCAACTATATTTAATTATACGAAATATTAACCGAATTGTTTTATATAGAAAAAGTACGAAATTTCTGTATAACAGCGATAGAAGTATCGGCTAGTTTTCTGATTAAAATAAAACACAATTGTTTCGACGCTAATATTATATAGAATAAGTTTAAAGTAGATTATTCTTCAGCTTCATATATATATATATATATATATATATCAAGATATACCAATTACCAAGTAAAAGCAATATATGTGTAAAGTGTTATATTTAGTGCCTAAATTTGATTTGCCGTAGTTACACTTTGGCTTGATGCAATACAACAACACTGTGTGCTACACTTTAATTTTAATTTCTTTAAAAATATATTATTTAAAAAGTGAGAAAAGTCGTATTTTAAACCTATATCATAGCTTTTAAAATTGAGTAATCTATTAAATTATATCTTCAGAGTTGTTTATTAAATAAATAATTTTAACTGCCTTAAATATATGTAATAATATCGCTCAAAGTTTAATAAATAATTATAACTGCATTAAATATGTAATTATATCCCTCAAAGTTAGCAACGCCCTGGCTATGGTTTTATTTTTTGTTGTTTTATTTTGTAAAATGCAAAATTTGTGGACTGTCGCCATTTTGTTTTTTATATTAATCCACAAATTTACCATTTTATGTTTTATTTTATTTATTTTTATGTGGCATTTATCTTTTGTTTTTACAAAACAATTTGGTTTTATATTTTTATATGATTCAAGGTTTATATTTATTTTAGAAAATTTGTCAGCGTATTAGTTTAGTATTAGTTAATATGTAATTTCAAATAGATTTGATGTGCTTTGGCCTATCAAATTAATTTCTATAATTAATTATTAATCGTAAATTATATGAAGTAATCTCCAAATTAATATATTTTAGTATAATTATATTGATTTGGTTTCTGTATGTAATTTCCCGCGCAATTAAAGCAGATGACAGCGCACACAGAGTAAAAAGTAGGCTTCGCGTGCACAGTTGCTAGTAAATGCGAAAACATCCTTATAAATTCTGTGTGAAATAAAAATAAAAAAGGAATACTTACAACTATGGAATAGTAAAAAAAATATTATTTCGTTCAGAAATGATCCTAAATAAACATTGCGATTTGTTATGTGGGCTTTGTTGTTACGCGAATTATGAAACTATTTCTATGCAATTAATTTTAGCATAGAAATAGTTTCATAATTCGCGTTTCACATACACACTTCACAGATATTCTCGCGTATCCTAATGTGTACGTGAAGCCTATTTCTACTAAATGCGCGCTGTTTTCTGCTGTAAACATTGACGTACAATAAACAACTCGACTCACAATCGCCTCCTAGATTGTCATAAAATGTCCGGTGTATAAAACATTCAATCAAATTAAAACCTTATTTCCTCGCAGTAATGTTCAAATTCTATTGCATACAACTCATTAGACTACTCTGCTTCATAGATTCGAAGGCAGAGTTTAGCATTTTGGATCGAGCCTAAAGAGAGTCGGGGGTGTGCATATTAGGCATAAGGCTGCGTTTCCACCAGAGATGTGCGAGGATGTGTAGCTAGGAATGTCTTTTTAAAGAACCAATAGTATCGCTTAATTTACCTGTGCTGACCGAGAAAGCTAAATGGAGCTATATTACCACAGATATTACTGTCTTTTTACAAACACATCCCTCGCGACACATCTCGCATCTCTGGTGGAAAAGAACCCCAATAAGGAAGTAGTCAATGTGACGTGTGTTTATGAAGTGTGTATGTTGCGCAGTCGAGTAGCGGTAGCGGAGCGGGCGCGGGCGCGGGCGCGGGGGGCGCGCGCGGCGGGTCGCTGCGCACGCCGCTCGCGCGCACGCCCGTCACTTTCAACGCGTCGCAAGTCGCCAGTGAGTATGCGAATCTATACTAATATTATAAAGCTGAAAAGTTTGTTTGTTTGTTTGTTTGAACGCGCTAATCTCGGGAACTACTGGTCCGATTTGAAAAATTCTTTCGGTGTTAGATAGCTCATTTATCGAGGAAGGCCTATATATCATCACGCTACGACCAACATGAGTGGAGCCAGGGGGGTGAAACCGCGCGGAGCAGCTAGTACATAATATAATGTTATATACCCTCGTGTCTGCGTGTAGTGTTTAGCAAATTTGTACCGGCAGTGGGGCTGGCGCGGGTGGCGGCATACTTCAGTATTTTTAACAGTGATCCGTTCTCGTGGATGAATCTGTTATCTGATTGATTTTTCTTATTTTTGAAAACAAGGAACAATAATTAACTGCTCGCCTCGTCTCTCCAGTCTCCAGTTATGAAAACGTAACAAACGGATCATTAAATTTTGCCGAAACTTATTTTTCTATACAAAAAGCAGCACAGGTCAGCTGAAATATGTTTTCATAATTTCCAGAAGCGAAACTGCAAGCGGCGCTATCAGAGGAGAGCGGCAGCGTGGGCGCGGTGAGCGGGCTGAGCGGGGGCGCGGGGGCGGCGGGCGCGGGGGCGGGGGGCGCCGGCCGCTACTGGGCGCCGGGCAAGCTGCCGCACCTGCCCGCGCCCTCCTAGCGCCCGCCGTCCGCGCGCCGCCTGGCGAAGGTGAGACAGCTATACACATGTACATTGTACACGCACACGCACACGGGCTAAGATACATACGAACGTGCACACAAACAAACATAAACACATTACACGCGCAAACGGACATATCCGTTAACATCAAGGCACAAAACACACGCACATTTACATACACAAAAGCACGTATATACAAGTGGACTTCTCCACGCACGCTTACACGCGCACACGTATGCACGCAGCTCATTTAATTCATAACATCACTACATAGTATAAAACAAAGTCGCTTTCTCTGTCCCTATGTCCCTATGTCCCTTTGTACGCTTAAATCTTTGAAACTAAGCAACGGATTTTGATGCGGTTTTTTTTTAATAGATAGAGTGATTCAAGAGGAAGGTTTATATGTATAATAACATCCATTAAATAGTGAAGAAGTACTGTTATTTTTGAGGTTTCTAATGTGATGTCGTAAAAAATTACATTTTTTCCGCTTACATTGCAAACGCAGGCTGAACCCTACGAGTTTTATCAAAATAATGTGCTAAGTATTATACACATTGAAAAGGTCTACAGAAAAGTCCGCGATGGTATATGTCTATCTCTTTATGGATAACCCACAATAACTTTTTTTTGTCATTTACTTTTTACGACAAATAATGGCTAATTTTAATCGAAGCGTTTTTTACCAATACAGAATTAATCCTTAACCAATTAAATACCTTTCATAGATTGTTAATTTAATATAGATCTACGTATATATGGCCCTTTACACCGTATGATTTAAGTGAATATTTTCGAAGATATTACAGATTAAAAAATTGCGGGACGTAGCGTTTGCGGCGGTACCGGCCGGCCGCCCGGCTATATATTTTATACCCGTGCGAAGCCGGGGCGGGTCGCTAGTATACTATAAAAGATCCTTGTTGGACTCGGGTACAATTTTATTTTAATAAGTCTATGCATATAGATAGTACCACAATTTGCAACAACGCTGAATTAAATGTCTTGAAAGAAGAATGTACACATGTATACTGTATAAGTTAGTTGTATTTACTGGGGTAGACATGTACACTGTTTTACATAATAATACTCATAATATACACAATTATTAGGTTAAGTATATCATTTCTTATTTATAATGGAGCATAATTTTATATGAAAAATTACAGTTAAATAATGTGTAACTTTTTAATGTCCTACATAATTCATGATAAAATATGATATTAATCGAGTAAAAGAGGATGATGAGGTATGTTGTTTTTATAAAGAAATTGTATTTTTTTTTTCTAAATTCTTTCAATTACTTTTGATCTATAAAATTTCTGGAATGTTAAATGGTGTGTGTGTTACTGAGAGCATGAAAACCATAGAAATCTAAATAACAAGACACTAGAAGTCGTAAGCGCGCGTGACCTTGTCGCCACTCAGGTGACTTTCACATCACCAGCTGTGCCACCAGTGTGTTCGTCACAGTTCAGTTGCTCTGGAGACGTATGTGTGTAAACATGGTGTGTTTCAGCATTTCCCATTGCGGAAATTCTTCCACAAGTTGTAATTATACTAATAAAGGAATAATATTTCATCGGTAAATATTTTTTTTTAGAAATAATGCCGTTTTTCCTTAAAATTATAGAATATTTACAAGTATTACGAGTGTCACCATAGTAATCGAAATAACAATGAATGACACAGTCGAGCATTCTTATTATCACGTATAACACAAATTTCAACCTTATTGGAGCAAAAAGAAACAAAACGTCTCATATACTTAGGGATGTTATTCTAAAATAAACCGTAAATTCGTGCGTTAGGATACATATTAAAAAGCTTAATTTAATATTTAAGTTAGTTTTCACTAAAATCAAGCTGTCCAATAAAAGGCATAGTTTACTTGTGTGTACTGTTTAGCTATTGGTTTAAATGTGTTGATTTTGGCGACAGCGGTTTTCATACGAATTATGACATTATAGCACTTCTATGTGTCTTGTTATTTAGATTTCTATGATGAAAACCTTTATTCTGATATATTAGTTATTAAGCACAAAGTTTTTAATATGACTTAGATCCTCCCACACTCTTTTTCTCCCAGTATTGTCTGTTATGTGTCTGCTTTTCCCTCATTTTTCTGAACTGGAATAATTCAATTCAAAGTGAGCCTTGGCTAACCTCATAATTTAATAAAAAAATGAACCATCAAGCTCAACAGCTGCGTTTTAAACCCACTGGCTAATTCCTAGCTTGTGTACGATGGGGTTAATACGAGATAGTCTATCTTTTCAGACAGATTACACCGTGATTATGGTATTATATGATATACGTGATTATGAATTTGCCAGTCAGTTCAATTTAGGGCGTAAACTGACTGGTAATAAGAGGTACGGCCGCTGATGTTTAGACCAAACAACACGAATCGGATTATTCCAGTTCCATCTATGTGATCGCACCGCACGAGCCGACGGCAGCTGACCGACTGATAACAGTTGGTGTGTTTCAGGTGTCGTCGCTAGAGGCTGGGCGGCGCGCGGCGGGCGGGCCCGCGCGGCTCGACCTCGAGCGGCGCAGCCTCGACCTCGAGCGCGAGCTGCGCGCCGAGCGCGACTCCGACGCGTCGCTCGACGAGCGCGACCACCTCGTGTGATGCGCCGCCTGCCACATGCTGCTCTCAGCGCCATCTAGCGGCGAGCGTGCGAACTGAACAACGCGCCCGTTTTGAGCACAGCGCCATCTAGCGGCGAGTGCGCGAACTGGGCGATGTACCCGTGTTGAGCACAGTGCCATCTAGTGGCGAGTGCGTGAACTGGTCGATGTGCCCGCGTTGAGCACAGCGCCATCTAGTAGCAAGTGTGCGAACTAAACAGCCCGCGTTGAGAACAGCGCCATCTAGCGACCGGACAGTGATAGCGATCTGTGCTAGTGAAGTTTGGAAACCGCGCGCTTTTCTACGTCACCGTTGCCGCGTTTTTGTTTTTATTCTCTATAATAAATGAACTACTTTATGTAGTGACCTTTTGTATCGTTTAATACTCGTGTAATGTTCATTTTAAGCTGTAACGAATTGAATTGTGTCAGCGCAACGCATCGGTCGAATGATATATAAATATTGTAGGTAAATACACAATGCTTTATTTTTATCTCATTCGATTCGTTGGTTGTGTGAAATTGTGCTCGTTGTACGTATACTGATTTACATGTTCCTATTAATAGTGTACTCCTTGTGTAATATGAAACGTGAAGTTGTAAAATTGACTACATTCCTCGTAGTAGAAAAGATAAATATAGTGTAGCTATACCTTTTGTCCTTTTTGGGTTCAGAATAATCTAGTTAGTTTTGCGACTTCACGTTCCGCGGCGACAGTGGCGGAGAATAATCGTGAGACAGATTCGCTTGGCGGCGTGCGTTTAAAAGAATCTAGTGCGTAGTGGCAAAATTGATCTCAATAAATAAAATAAAGACTACGAAATGAAACGTAAATAAATACGAAAAAATTTAGTGGAATTGTGCGAGTAACCTATCGTGTTTTACTGTTTTCTATGTATTATACATGTAACGTAAGGACATTGTGTCGTTGTTAGTGCCTGCTAAGTCTGGTTTAGTGTTAGGGACCTCGACCACTGTTTAAGGATACTCTTTAAACAAACCGAACGACTTGAAAACTTTCGAGAGTTTAATTTTTCCTGGCTTCACGCTTAACGTACAAATGAATTCTTAGAATCTTGCACCGATGATACGCAAGATTTTAACAGAATTTAAAATTTAACTCGAGTGCGATTAAGCGATTACTTTTTATATAATAAAAAAATTATCTCTCGAAACATTAGTTTAAGTGAACTATTAATGTGTGTGACTAAACAATTTTCTACTGAATCAAAAATGTTTTAATTTTAATTTTATAACTCGACTTCTTGTAGTTATATCCGAGTGATGTATTTCGCTGTATTTCATAGTGAAACGGTGACCTTATTATTGGAATTCGTAATGGATATAAGGGTAGATAGATACAAGGCCTTCTAGTTAAGGAGCTAAGCGATATTGTTTGTGAATAGGCATAGTTGTGATTTTAATGTTGTATACAGTGGATTGTAGACGAATATTTTAATTGTATCGGCCATTGTGTATCAAATATATGTGTTAAATAGTATCTGTTCTGGTTTAGACTGTTTTGAAATTATAATTTCATATATTATGTTGATGTAATTATGTAAGGATTTCTTACTGAAAGCAGACTGTCCTTCGAAAAATAGTTTTGAAATAATTTAAACCAGATATATAACTAGTACATAAACGGCATTTTATTTATCATAACAAAATGTTCCTTTTGTAATGTACAGTCAAACATATCAATGCATGAACAAATGTGAAATGAACAATAATTGATTTTATGTTGACTTTACTTGTGCAATTATTATTAAGTGATGTTTAACAGGTTTTTCTTATTTTGTATTTCATTGCATGAAAGATGCATAATACGACGGAACGGCGTTACAAATATTGATAAAAAAATAGATAGCAATAGACAGAATTCAGTAGGCTGTTGTTACTTTCTTTCAATTGCAATGCCGCCGTCGTATTGTGTCAGATATATCGAGATCTTTTATCAATAAAAGTGTTTCACCCCCGTGCAATATGTTTGACAAAAATATAATCGTATAGGAGCTACCAACGTTGACAAGAGAGAATTTTAGTATAGTTGGTTCTTTGATATACTGTTCCTCTTGCTATTTCGGTTAGAGTCCGGGCTGTCTGGCTGGTCGCAGTGGTTGCGTTTTTTAGTGCGCATCTTATCTGCACAGGATAATTTCCTTAATTTTAAGTCATTTTTTAACGCGTAATTTTTAATATTTTGCCTTTAGATAGATCCATCAGACATAATTTTTTTATTGCAAGACGTTTTTTTCGTTGTTAAATAGGTGCCAGACGCAATTTTTTATTTCGTTTTTATAAAAAATTCAAATTATTTTAGAATGTCTGTAAATTTCATATTATGTTCTTCAAACATAATATAATCTAAAATTAATTAGCCAGACACTAATTCGATTGTTAAGTATTAAATAATGTGTATAAATAAAAAAAAGTAATGAAGCATGCAGCTCATCAGCTAGTGTATTTTAATTATGCGACAGGAAATAATTGCAAGAATACAATATTATTTACACTTGTTCTTATAAATAAAAGCTAAAATGAAAAAAAAAACATAAAAGTGAAAAATAAATTACATTCATTACATACATTGAAAAGAATGGAATAAAAACTATATCAATGAAGGTTAAACAATTACATTGTTAAATTTAAAAAGCCATCTTCATAATCATCATCATCATCATCTTCCCTCACACTGTGAGAATTATTTATGTTATCGTCTAAGGAATTGTTACTGTTTTCCAATATTCCATCATCTGTAAACAACTAGAAAATTAGTTTCAATATTGATGTACACACATACACACACACAACACACACACACCACACCACACATGACACACACACGTGAACACACACACACTCGCATGTTTAAGTTTGTATTGAATTTAACTAAAGTAGTTAGCATGAATTTATATAGGTATACTAGCGGTCCGCCCCGGCTTCGCCCGTGGTACCTACATGTTTAAACTATCCTATCTCTCAAGTTGGATCGAACTGCACATGGTGTACGAATTTTATTATAATCGGTTAAGTGGTTTAGGAGTCCATTGAGGACAAACATTATGACACGAGATTTATGTATATATATTAAGAATTAAGATTAATGAATTAATATTGTTATCATCATCACTACATAGTATAAAACAAAGTCGCTTTCTCTGTCCCTATGTCCCTATGTCCCCTTAAATCTTTGAAACTACGCAACGGATTTTGATACGGTTTTTTTTAATAGATGATTCAAGAGGGAGGTTTATATGTATAATAAAATCCATTAAATAGTGAAGAAGTACTGTTATTTTTGAGGTTTCTAATGTGATGTCGTAAATAATTACATTTTTTCCACTTACAGTGCAAACGCAGGCTGAACCCTACGAGTTTTATCAAAATAATGTACTAACTATAGTACACATTGAAAAGGTCTACAGAAAAGTCCGTGATGGTATATGTCTATCTCTTATGGATAACCCACAATAACTTTTTTTTGTCATTTACTTTTTACGACAAATAATGGCTAATTTTCGAAGCGATTTTAACCAATACAGCATTAATCCTTAACCAATTAAAGACCTTGAATACATTGTTCATTTAATATAGATCTATATGGCCCTTTACACCGTATGATTTAAGTGAATATTTTCGAAGATATTACAGATTTAAAAATTGCGGGACGTAGCGTTTGCGGCGGTACCGGCCGGCCGCCCGGCTATATATTTTATACCCGTGCGAAGCCGGAGCGGGCCGCTATGTTTTTATATACAACGTTCACAGTTTTTCTGTAGTGTATTTAGTATTGCACCCGTGCGAAGCCAGGGCCCGGGCGGGTCGCTAGTTAAGTAATAAAAAAAATTGTTTTGTATAGAAGATTGTTGATGTACCCTAATAGTTTATTTTTTAGCCTAAGGAATAAAATGTACCAATGGAAGGTACTTGTTCCCACAACACAGGGAATCCTAGAGTAGGAACAATTCAATTTCCATGCATCTTATATTTTCGAAAAAAAAAAGTTATTTTTTATTGTTATTTAATTTTCGCGGCCGACCATTTCTATCTCTCTTGCACTTTAAACTATCTCTCCATATACACAATCATCAAATTGTTATACTTACCTACTTTCACTACGTTTTTATTTGTACATATTTAATACTTAACAATCGAATTAGCGTCTGGCTAATTAATTTTAGATTATATTATGTTTGAAGAACATAATATGAAATTTACAGACATTCTAAAATAATTTGAATTTTTTATAAAAACGAAATAAAAAATTGCGTCTGGCACCTATTTAACAACGAAAAAAACGTCTTGCAATAAAAAAATTATGTCTGATGGATCTATCTAAAGGCAAAATATTAAAAATTACGCGTTAAAAAATGACTTAAAATTAAGGAAATTATCCTGTGCAGATAAGATGCGCACTAAAAAACGCAACCACTGCGACCAGCCAGACAACCCGGACTCTAACCGAAATAGCAAGAGGAACAGTATATCAAAAAACCAACTATACTAAAATGACTTTTTTTTAAACGTTAATAGCTCCCGTACCATAATTTTTTTTATTGCTTAAATTGTCTTCCTACGATAATTGTACCAATTACAAAGGCCTATTATCTGTATAATCGTAATGCATTTTTATTTTCGTTTAGTTTATAGTCGATTTCTTTTTCATTATGTATGTGATTACATAGTAATAATAGTTTATAAATGAAATGCACATGATTATTGTGATTTTGTATATGCGAGAATTTGTGAGGCGAAAATTACCAGTGTTGAAAATGAATAAAACAGTCGATTTCTTTTTCATTATGTATGTGATTACATAGTAATAATAGTTTATAAATGAAATGCACATGATTATTGTGATTTTGTATATGCGAGAATTTGTGAGGCGAAAATTACCAGTGTTGAAAATGAATAAAACAATGTGGTCAAGGAATTCGGAAAGTGTTTTCATATTGGAGTTTATTTTGCATTTATATTATTATTTTTTATGATTTTGGTCCTTCGAGTATTACGCAATATGAGTACGCACAATCAGTATGAAGACATTTATTTTACGTTTAATAGAACATTTAAGAAGCTATTAACCAAATAAAAGTGTTTAACTGATTGGATGTGTGTATAAATGGTAATTCTAATCTACTAGTAAATTAAAATGTACTGTGATCATTTAGATTTATAAATAACTTTAAATTTCTATCATTGGTAATTTTCGTAAATATTATATGCGGTTAATGGGAGTTGTTTTGGAAATTTATGATTAATCGCGTGTTTTTAAAATTGACAGTAACACTATACTCAACGAAGCATTTTTCGGCTATCATTTAATTTGACTGCCTTTCGTTTATTATGCTCAATAGATTGTAGTGGTCAAATAAAATCGTTTAAGTACAGACAGGTGGCGATTCTAGTTTATTTTTACCCAAATAGCGGTTTAAGGTATATAGTCAATTACTATAGCTTATTTTTAACTGGAATGCTGGTTGATTGCGGTTCGTAGCCGATCAATAAATGACGGTAGTTTTTGAAAACTCATTGGCAAGACTGCAGCGACATCTAGAGTGATTCGTCAGAATAACAAGGTTTTGTTTGCACTGTAGAATATTGAAAATTGTAAATAATTGTTGTAAATTGTTGTATGAATTAATTTTCTTACAGTTAACGGATAAGTTTGGATTTTTTTGTATTATTTACGACTCAAACACCTTTTTACCTACCATCTTGTCATCTCTCTGCTTGCGTATTCCGTCCAATGATCTATACTCTTGCCATTGACAGTTCTTTTTATGTAACTTCTTAGATATAAATCTTCACGTCTAGAGGAGGGAATGTCTGCCGTCAATAAACTCTTTCGACACGAGAATATATCCGATTAGTTAAGTACAAACACTTCTAGAGAAAGTAAAGGTTAACCGGGATGGTTCACTCAGATGGCGCCACAGTCGCTCCGGACTCCATCTTGGCATTGATCAGTATTAAAATAATATTTCGTTGAAAGTCTCGCATCGCTACTGCCAAGTACATTTAATTAATTATAAGTTAAATTTGCTATATCACAATTTACATATAGCAAAAGTCTAGTTACTATTATTATTATATAGCTTTCGTTCGACCGCTGCATTTCTCTTATACCCTAGTTATTTTGTAACGTTGTGTTCTCATTTTGTATCTAAAGCTGCTGTTTCACGTGTTGAAACTTGTAGCGACAATGTGAATACTATACAATTTAAATAAATGAATTATATAATGAATTTGGTTGTTTTATTGATGATTATTGAATTTGATACTTACACAGTACAATAAAACAGGAACAGGAACCTGGCTGTTACCCACAGTTTCACCCGCGTTCCATATTCCTATTGGAATTTGGAATATTGTACTGCGGTAACATTTTTGGCTATAATATATTATGGGCTATCGGCTATGGGCTTAGGCATAGGTAGTGTTATATCAATCACTAGCCTCTTAACTATCTCCAGACAAAAATTCATTCTATAGAATCGCTTCGTTGCGACAGGAAAGAAAGACAAATAGAAGAAAATCCGCTTGTAGGCACCTTATTTCTTAAATCTTGCAAAAAACGAAAGGATACTTTTGATCAACCTCATGAGAAGGGAAATAGTAAATTTGTAGTCCGAATCTATTTATTTTTTTTTTGCTTCTGTTTTGCCTAATGACATTTTATTACTTATTTTTTTTATTATTATTTAAATTGAGCCACAAAATCAACATCAGTTCAAGGTAAAATCCGATTCTGTAGTTAATGTTTAAAATTTGAGTTTTATTTAGTATGGATCGTGATTATAAATTATAAATCTTACTATCGTTATTATTGCAATGCAGTCCTTCATCATACTGAATTATAATATTATTAAGGTCGATCTGTATTTCCTGTATTCTTTCCTGTCTTTTTCTCGCAGCTTACTAAGCGTTTGTGTAAAGAAGAAATAATAATAATATAGAGATAGAGGGACTCTCCCCTTGAGTTTATATACTCGGTATACATTATACATAATTTTATTACTCCAACTTCATAACATTCTGAAATACTGTTTGTTCAAATATATTTAAAAAAATGTTAAGTTTATGCAGTGAATATAATATACTATAGTTAAGGCACCATAAGAATCTCCTAGATATCCATCACAGATCACTACTCACTAGGAAGGTATATGCTGTCATATTAAATTCTGGTATGATTTGTACAAAATTTAGCCGTCATCGTCCAATTTAATTCACTGTAGAGACACAGATAATATAATACTATACTAGTAGGGATAAATGACTTCCATTAGGATTTAGGTCACCCTCCACCACACCACCTGAATGGGCTCGGTAGGGATCACATGTTAAACAATTTAATTTTCTGGCAAATAGTTAAAAGTATTCAGGTATTCACCGATCGATGGAGTCAGCGGCGATGCGGATAATGTCCAACTAAATAGTAAATAATTCGGAAGATTTTGGAGCATGAAAGTTCATTAATGAATATTAAAAAAATAGGAAATGTAAATTATTCTATCATGGGGCAATATTTCTATTTTGCATTTTTTTTTTTACAATTTCGTTAGTTAGTATAAAACCATCATAACTAATACGTACGATTTCCACCAAAACGTTGGTTTTTGGTTCATCTCGAAATCGCATTACTTACGTAAGCAAATAATTACAATAATTTTTAATATGCAAAGACCACTTCATATTATCAGTTAATCAAAGTGTTGTAACTTGTACATTGATTACTTTCGTGAGCATTGTTTCGCAATGTACACTGACATCAATACATGAACATCTAACAATAATAATAATATTATGATATTGTGTTCATTATAAGGTATGCTAAAGCGTTAGTCACGATTTAGTTCTAGTTTTAAGCATGTTGAAATCTAGTTATTTTAATAAATTAAGCTACCGTGCTTGTAAATTACTCGTCTTATTTTTAAAAATAAACCATACCATGAAAGTTTGTCATAATAGATGGAAGAATGGATTGATAAATTTTTATAACTCTTTCATGCAAAAATTACTGAACAGATTTTGATGACACTTAGTAAAACACTTTGAATAAAACTCAAATTAATTCAATGAGGAACTTTTAAACCGTCATAAACATAGTAGGTTTTACCATTTACCACCGGTTCGGAATGCAGCTGTAGAAAAAAATGTTTATGCCCGTGTTTTCGTTTTCGAGTGGGGCTGCACTATTTATGATACCTATTATAAACAGTAAACATACCATCTTCTATCAGCTCGGAGTCTATCAGCTACATTTACATATTTTTAAAGCTAGTCCGTAGTTAACATATTATGTATATATTAACAATGTTATTGTTTTCAGGGAATTTTGTTACGTAGATACATTTTTGAAATAACCGTAGCTAACATTTAAACATAAATGTATTATCTTTTAATAATTATTAGCCACACTCGTGGAGGAGGTGACTCATTTTGTTTCAGACGCAACATTATGCATACAAATTATTTTCTGCACAAACTAGTTAAATTTGTAACGGAGTCGTAAAAATGTTTTGCAGAAGTTATCTTAGACCGGACTCTCAGTGGAGTTTCGTTTGCAAAAATCGCGGACCTAAATCTGACTTCTGATATATATTGTATAGATCCCAGACATCCTATAGACAGATGTTGCCAACCAGTTTTGTGGTCCCCCTGCCCGCACCCCGGTAATTAAATATGGCATACAAAGAAAAAAATAAAAATTTCCAAAACATGCCGTGTGGGGTATCAAATGAAAGAGCTTATTGAGTAGATCACGAATATATAGCATACTATATACATTTCTTACACTTTCTCTAAGATTTTTTAGAAAATTTACGAAAATGGTCCATTTTTGAGTTAACTTTAAACCACTATAGATTGAAAACTCATGAATATATTTTTTAAATTATTATTTTAAATAATTAACAATAGTCCATTGTTTACGATTCAATATTTTGTACAGTGAAATAGTTGCATGGGGGAGTGGGGGGAGCATTCAAAGATGGCGAGTATATTTTCAAGTTCATATAGTATATAGTTATTTTCATCAAATCCACCACATAGCTCACTTATATTATATTATATTATATTGAATCATAAACAATGGACTATTGTTAATTATTTAAAATAATAATTTAAAAAATATATTCATGAGTTTTCAATCTATAGTGGTTTAAAGTTAACTCAAAAATGGACCATTTTCGTAAATTTTCTAAAAAATCTTAGAGAAAGTGTAAGAAATGTATATAGTATGCTATATATTCGTGATCTACTCAATAAGCTCTTTCATTTGATACCCAACACGGCATGTTTTGGAAATTTTTATTTTTTTCTTTGTATGCCATAATAAATTACCGGGGTGCGGGCAGGGGGACCACAAAACTGGTTGGCAACATCTGTCTATAGGATGTCTGGGACCTATACAATATATATCAGAAGTCAGATTTAGGTCCGCTATTTTTGCAAACGAACATCTCCTTGGAGCCTGCTCTATCTTGTGTGTCGAATTATTTATTTGGTGATACTTTACAAACATTTTAAACCACAGTTGTAAACACTTATTTTACGTAAGAGACCTATTCTGAGTAAGCAGAACTTACAACAATAAAATTATTAAGCCATTTTTACTACCAACTGTTGATGGAAGGTGTAAACCAAGCAAATAAAGATTTAAAGCCAGAATATGTTTTATATTACTCCAAAATATGAACGAGCAACACCTAACACAGAACTAATATTTATGTAAGTAAGTAATATATATAATTGTAATGTCTAATCCCTGTAATTTTATAAATGCGAAAATGCTCTATAAGCTGTGTCTATAAGTCTGTCGGTTTGTCTCTGTGTATTTCACTTTTTCACGCCTAAACTATTGAATCGATTTCCATGAATTTTGGTAAAAAGATAGTTTGAGATGTAACCGCGGGCCGAAAGCTAGTACCATATGTATTATGTTCTTATACAAACCGCTAGAACAAAAGAGCCTTTTGAAGTTCGAACACGCAACAACGCTCTTATGTAACTTCGTACGCTCTAGTTCCCGTTCTTCAGATGAACAAACAATCTAATTCTATAAAAGTTTTGCGAGCTTTTGTGGATAGAACGAAATAACTCTTTGGGTTTTTACACTAAAATCATTAATCATAGTGGAGATAGAAAACTCGTCTGATGTAGGTAAATCTTTAATAAATAACTAAAGAGTGCTTCTTTATCTTTATCTAAAAAAAAAAAGACGTGTGGCACTCGGGGACTGCCGCGGTAAAGCTATTGCATAGCATGCCTTCAAGCCACACCTCCGTGCCCGTCGGAGTGGGGAGCGTGAGGTTTTTTCGTTACGGAATTTCTGGATTCGGTCCCCGCGCTCAAGGCCCGCGATAGAAGCTATGCAATAGCTTAAAAAATAAATAAATTTATTTCTATTTGCTCTCTAGCTTCGTATTATCTGAGATATTATTATACGAGTAGATAGAGACGATAGAGTAGGCTATAGGCAACGTCAAGTACGTTTAGAATGCTCCATAGATATATCATACATATACTTAACCTGAAGGATTAAATAGATTACTCAGTGTTCACGAATTGTAGAGTCACTTATTAACCCATTGAGCCCCGAACGGCCCGATCGGTCCACGACACAATAGATTTTCTATTGTGTCTGTGATTCCGGGGCCTGAGTTATTAACAGTGAAAAATTATACAGTAAATTAATAAATACCCTATGCTTTCACTGCGTTAAATCTTGAGATTCAGTGCTACAAATTTGTAGAGTTTAGTAGAGTTACCTGGTTTTAGTTAATCAAGCTTAAAAAAACATCATTAAGGATGCAAAAAACCGGTGTTTAAAATTAAAAATTAAAATGAAAATCATGTAGGTCAACCTTAAAAAACAACAATCACCAAATATGGGTGTATACCTACAAGTTTTTATCTTCTTTGTTTACATAATTTACAATAAGAGATTATAAATTATACTTACCTATTTTATTTTAATTCGTATCTTTTAACACTCTTATAATAGTACTACGTAGTTATATCTCATCAAGCTATGTAGTTTTTTCCTATTTATTTGCAAACTAGCTTTCCGCCCGCGGCTGCGCCCGCGTTTCAAATAAATACCCGCATAGTTCCCGTTCCCGTGGGATTTCCGGGATAAAACCTATCCTATGTGTTAATCCAAGTTACTCTATATGTGTGCTAAATTTCATTGTAATCGGTTCAGTAGTATTTGCGTGAAAAAGTAACAAACACACACACACACACACATCCTCACAAACTTTCGCATTTATAATATTAGCAGGATTTCCTATTCCATAGTAAAGAATTTGGGATGAAATCTGCGCATTGCAAAATCTGAATCCACATTAGGAAGAGGAACATAAAACTTGACAAAAAAGGAGACAATTACTGAACCTCTATTTGAATTGTATAAGCAGGCAAAAGGTCCGCTGCTTTAATTAAAATGCTTTATCACCTGAATGGCTCAGCTCAAAAGGTAACACAATTCAGTTGCAAGCTGTACGCTATCATTGACGCTTGTGAATGTTACGCGAATCGTTCGCGACGTGACAATGGTTCTGTGATTGTGATTGCATTGTGACGGTATAGACAAACATACAGGTAATTTTGTTTGTTTATTATGTTGTAATCAGTAATCTAAATTAAGTGTAACTAACGAAGGTTAAACGAAAGAAGAAAGTTACAGAAATATTTTCCAAAATTTGATTGTGTTTTCGTTGATTGTTGTTATTGGACGGGTGGAAAATACAACATAACGTTTTATTCTGTAAAAACAAGAGTTACTTGCCGAGAAATATTCGGTTATACCTCTATCTATAAGTACCGTTTTGCACTTAATACATATACAATCCAGCATTATTGGCTATTGCAATAAACGGAGGCATTGCTTTGAAATTTACAATTTTCAAACAAGGCAGAAAATAACTAGAGCTGTTAAATTTTACGATAACTCTACATTCACAAGTGAACCAAAGGTACTAATTTAGTTTAATTACAGTTATAATTACCCGATATTTAATTCTGAGAAAGTAGAGCTCACAATACTCGTCATATAACGACTCTTTCTATTAAAATATAGCACTTATATTTTACGAAAGGTACTTTACATTTACTTATTACATAGGTAAATAAATAATAGACACTACAGATTAGGTCAAATAAATCGGTACATCCCAGTTCGCACGCTGTATCTAGGTCTGTTAATCAGTCGAGTTGATCTCTCCCATACTTTTCTATATGTTGACTACTAGCTGTCCGCCCTGGCTTCGCCCGTGGTACATGTTTACGTTTTGTCTCGATAAGAACCATCCTCGTACTTCAGGGAATATTACAAAAAATGAAACGAAACGAAATCGGTTCAGCCGTTCTCGAGTTATGCGCTTACCAACACATTGTGCGATTTATGTATAATGTTGACTATTAACTCTTGATAATTTATACAGGGTGTCCCACTATTGGCATACTAAGCTCAAAGGAGGTTATAGTTTTGCAAACGCTGAGTATGTAAAAAATACTTATAAAATTCCAGACGCATTTTTTTTTCAAAAAGATTAATTCTTAAAGCTCTGTGTCCAACTTTGCCACCAGCACGTGAGCTATCGTTTAAGATTATGTTTTCGTAGACAAAATGTTCACATTAGAGAAGCGGTATATGCCGGCTGAGCGAATCTAGAGAAGAAAACATGGATTTTCAGGAAAAATGTAGCAAAAAATTTTTGACGTAATTTTTTTGTTAAAGTATTTTTTACGTGATCAGTGTATGTAAAACTACAAGTCCCTTCCCGCTTAGTATACCAATAGTGGGACACCCTGTATAGGTTTAATGTATAAAAAATAGATATCTTGAAAGATTATTCTAAAATTTTCCAAAACGTTAAAACATACAAGTGATTCATTTGTCATTCGTATCTCTACATTTGGAAAATTTCTGGTTTTGGGATATATAAAGTCGAGTGTAGGTATAACCGTTACAACAATTTGGATTAATTTGCATACAAAAGATCGTGACTTAGATCAAAAGTCAAAACATAAAATAATTACCGGTTTCTGCGCAGACGCTGCCCAAATAGAAAATCTAGCTAGAAAACATTTTCTAATGTCTATTGATGACACCAATATATTGATAAACTGCCATTAGTAACTATTTCTAGGTTCCTACTAATTGATTGTCAAATTATTAATTAATTATTAATTCTCTACTCATAGAGCAGCGCAGACAAGCATACCTACTTATGAAATAAGATTCATTTTTGGTTTCGTTGACGCAGTCTAAAGTCATTAAGTTACCTGGGTCAAACATATCTTGTGGTTACGATTAATATATTGAGGTCGTCCTAACGAACCTACATAGGTTTTAATAATGAATATTGTTATAACTGATTTGTTATTTAAAACTTGGAAGACATTATTTTATATTCTAATGCATGCATCATTTGCTATACCTACTGCTACCTATAGATACACTCTACACCTACAGAGTACAGCTCATTTAAATTAGTATTCTCCCTCCCTATTGGATATTTTTATTCCTATTACCTACAACAGGGACATAAGTCCATATTTTATCGAAGCATAGGATAAGAAGTAAAAAAAAATACAAAAATATACTTAGCAAAAAAAATACGTCGATATTAGATGATAAACTTTTCTAAAAAAAATATTCTAGGTACCTATTTGTTTTATTTTTAGAATACTTATTTAACTACATTTTAAATTTATTTCATGCCTGAAATAAACGAGAATTTCGTTCAATATCAACACAATCCATTGTTGTGTAAACAACTTTGTTGTGTAACAAAGAATTCGTCAGCTTTGTTGTTGATTTTTTTAATTCCAATTTCGATAGCAGACATTTTGATTGCGACAATCGAGAATACACATTTTCATTTTTCTGTAGTAAATATGTACTAGGAAATAATGTAAATTAATTAAGATTCTAAAAAATATTTTAATTTTTTACTTAAAACGAGGTTATTTATTTAGAAAATAATTGATTGTTTCATAGATTGTTTGTTTAGAAATACCTACACGTGATATCTCACGTGATATTTGCACTTTACCCAATTATTTCACCAAAGCTCAAGGCGTCATGTGACACCACAATCTGGTATTTTATAGCATACCTAACCTCTCAATACCTCGCTTATAACTAGCGAATTCAACAAAAAACTTCATATTCAAATATACTTTTAGATTAGTAAGATGTAGATAAAGTTTATTTTCAGTCTGCATGTCTATGAGTATGAGTGTAAATAAATATTTTTTAAAGAAAAAATTAACATCCTAGTGGGAAGTTAAACACTGATAGGTACTCAAGTGATCAATTGGTGATAAATTGGTCGAAAAAAATGGTGTTAAATAATTTAATAGACAGTTTTTTTAATAGTTTTTAAAACATTATTATTTTATTATATCTATGCTATAATGAAGAATGCTACAAGCACACTGCAATATCATGTTTAACTCGAGTTTTAATAAACTTTGATCCCAAAAATGGCATAAAGTACAACTTCAATGCTGTGAATAAAGAAATTGGTAGGATAAATGGGTATTAAATTACAGTAATTATGGTGTTAACTACACAATATGTGCTTATCGTAATGAATACATGTACAATAAAGATTGTATCTTGTTTGATGTTTTGTAATATCTGCAGTTATTTATTTATTTTTGCATAGGAACATATTATGGAGAAGACAAAAAATATTAACATTTATATACATTTTAAGAAATCAATACTAAGTAACAGGCATTGACTATAGTCAGTACCTTGACTATTACTAGTTGAACAACACGACTTCATAATATTATGCTGCCAGAAGGTATTTTTTTTTAATTTTTGCATTTTTTCATCCATCTACGACATCTATAGGTCAGTGCCACCATAGGTAAAATGGCGATATACAGCCTTCCTTGATCATAAGACTATCCGATACAAAAAAAAAATGTGTGCGTGTACTAGTGTACACACGTAAGAAGTGAAACTTCTTTATGACCTTATTTTTCAAAAAATAATTTTCTATAATATGCAACTTTACAGAAATACGTCGAATCACGCGTGGTAGGGATAAGAAAAAGATGGCGAGTAACGGAAAAATGTCACGCGTAACGAAAAAATGTTACACTAAATTTTTTTCCAACCCCGATAAAGAAGTTTCACTTCAAAAAGAAGTTTCACTTCAATAATTTTTAATTAGAATCAAAAATTCCTGTGATTAGCTAGTTTTTAACAAACTCTTTAGATTTCAACTGGTAATATTATGTTAGTACGGATGTTTTTGCTATGAACAATATGATAAAACCTGTTCATATGAATAGGCCTTCGATAAGCCGCACTTTAAACTTTCACTTGTTCTGTCACAAATATAATTCTGTCACAAATATAATCCTATATAATATTGCATTGCATAATTTTATGAAGAAACTAGCTTCATCCCGAGTCGTTACAGCTACTGCACCAATTTACTCTTCATTTAACTGAACGATTAAATAATTTGGCTCGTATATCCTACTAATATTATAAATGTGAAAGTTTGTGAGGATGGATGTATGGATGTTTGTTACTTTTTCATGCAAATATTACTGAACCGATTACCTACCTACAATTTTTTGGTATGTAGGTAGGTAGCTGAAGACCGAGAATATGACATAGGCAAGTTTTTATTATGAAACCGTGGGCGGAAATCTAGTTTGAAATATTTCTGTATGAAATATGTTATTTTCTACTTCATTACATTGTTAGTAAATTGCATACAATCTAATGCTTTCAAAGATGACCCTGAATTTGGCAGACAGCAGACAAAATGTAATTTCAGATTGGGATATCTCTAAGCGAAATTAAGTTTTACATGTTTACCAAATTGGAAATTGTTTGTCGTTGATTTACCTACAGGTGATAATAAAGAAAATTTTATTTTATTTGTTCAATTTTTTTTTAAATAAAAAATAAAATTTTGGGAAGCTCTCACCGTGTTCCCAATTGTTTTATAAATGTGAAACTTTCAAATTTATTATTGCATTCTGAAAAGGTGATATCAGTTAGTTTTTTCATTTCGGCTTCGAATATTCTGGGACGTATATCTACCAGAAAAATTAATTTTTAGTGGAAAAAAGAAAAGTCATATTTTCGTCTTTAAAAAATCTAAAGGTGATATTTTTTTAATTTTAAATTTGTCAGTCGGATCATAAGATATCCTAATTTTTAAATTTTGATGCCGGATATCAAAGTGAAAATTAATAAAAATAAAAATAAAAAAAATGTCATGTCTTCATTTTTAATAAATCTACAGATGATATATCTCAGATTTTATAATTTCTTGTTTATTTGTTGTATATCCTCATCTTTCAATTTTTTATCCTAAATGGAATATCAGGCATGAATTATTCTTTTTTTTTATTAAATAAAGAAAAACATATTATCAAGGCAATTCAACTGTTAATATTCCGCCCATAATAAGAGTAAATTATGGAATAAAATATTTTCAGTCTTTATATCATAGCCCGGTGAAATTAGACCTTTGCAATAACAATAATTCCTACAGGTAAATTAGCTTGGAGAAATTTTTGCGTTTGTAGTAGTGTATGGTCAGCAAATAAAATAAAACTACATTTTATTTTTAGTTTTATTTTATATATAATATGTCGTGGCCATATCGTAGATTTGCTCATTTCATGATATGATTGATCATTTCACGAAATGGTCGCATTTCAGGAAATGGCCAACATAGTTTGATCAGATCGTTAAATCGTCAACGTTTCACGATTTGATCATCCACATTTGGCCAGATCGTATAAAATATAGAGAGTCCATAAAATATTAAAAAAATTCAGAATATTCTAAGAACTTGTTTAGTGTCATTTAAGTTAGTGCCGCGGCAGCGGCCGGCGAATGCCAGAAGCGAATGGTTTTTGCAATAGAAAACAGTTAGGTTAGGTTAGGTTAGACTTTGATAAACAACGCACGAGCCGAGCGAGCAAAGCGAGCGTGCCGCGGTAGCGGCCGGCGAGTGCCAGAAGCGGATCGCTTTTTAAAAAACAAACAATCATAATAATATAGTAGGATATATAAATATATATCCTAAAAGAAAAAATGCGTGTTAAATCCTTTTATTTAAGACGCATTTTTTCTTCAATACATATAAGATATCCACATTTTCCATAGTACTCAAACCTCTTCGTCGTAAATTCTTTGCTATGACTTTCTTCATATTGTTATTAAACGAATTATGAAGTTTTTAACTGCGAATAATTAAATTTTCGCCAGCGGCCGCCATATTATCAGTTATCACATAAACACAGAGCTTGCAGCGCCTCTACCAATAATTAATGTAACTATTTTACGATATGATCAAATAATTTTGATCATTTCATGAAAAAACCGCGCGTTTAGTTGGCCATATCGAGAAACGATTTCTTATCATTGATCTGCCCAAACCACATCATGATGTGGCCAATAGACATTCGATCATTTCATGCAATGCGATCATTTCACGAAATGATCGATCATATCATGAAATGAGCAAATCTACGATATGGCCACGACATATATAAGGGATTTTAAATTAAACTATATGTGTTTCTCCTCTGAAAAAGATGAGACTTTATTTTAATATCTGCACATTTAACATACGTATAACTTTTACATTAACAATGTTACTAAAATGAAAAATTTACTAACCTGAAAAAGAAACGACATGTAAAGTTTAATTCTTTAGTTTGAGAAGTCAAAGGCTTGCCTCGACCATGTTTTAACACTGGAGCCATTTTGAATTAACAATATAAAGTTACAACACTTACACACAAATTAAACACTTCAACAAATATTATAACAATAATAACAAATAATAACAACAATCAACAAATACAAAATTTAACAATTAAACTACGTAATAATTATAATTTTTGAATTAAATGTGTGCTTTATGTTCTAACGGTACCAAACGACTGCACGTGGCACCTGCGGACAGCGTAAACTGGTTTATTCTGGTTTTGTGCGTGTTTCCACTTTCCACTATCAAGTGACGATTTATTTATTTGTTTTGTTTCGTAATTATTATGGTCAAATATTAATTATGAAACAAATTATTATGGACACGATATTTTATTGTTTCACGGTAGTCGCCTTGTCGTTTGCTCAAGGACGTGAAATTGAATGATATATTTTTTTTTATAAAGTCAAAACCATTTTCTTTCAAATAAAAACTTGTTTTTATTGAAAACAAAAGTGTTGCTAGGAATAAGTATAAAATTAAATAGTAATGTTAGGATATCGAAACATTTTTGTATAGGCCAGAACGATATAGTGGAAACGCGCTCTAAGATCTGAGTAATATACACACCACTACATATGCAAAAATTTCTCCAAGCTAATTTACCTGTACAGAGCTCCAAAACTCATTTCCGTTACCAATTCGATTAAATTATCACTGTAGAAGTGTGTATAACGAATTCACACATAGTCACCTTGTATGAAGGTCTTCGACCCATCTCAGTATTGAACTTGACACAGTTTGCGCAGCCCCTGCCTGCCAATTATATCATATGACAGACAAGTACCCATAATCGTGTACCATTTATTGTAACCACCCATATACTTGTACAGGTACCATTTAGGGCGGCCGTACACGGACCGCTTCAAGCAGTTGAGACCGACGGCTTGAAGCTGCGACCGCGCGCGCGCGGTGAACTATGGTCATTCATTCACTGCCGTACGCGGACTTCTCGAGCCGTCGCGACCACTCTGCGCGGCTTGTAGCGACAGCTCGAGCAGTCAATGACCGACAACTCGAGCAGTCCGTGTACGTCGCTCAGCCGTTAACTGCTCGAGCCGCCCGTGTACGGCCGCTTACTGTTTGTACCCAACATCACAAGTAGCACCCATACACATGTACCATTTATTGTAACCACCCAATTTATTGTAGCACCCATACACATGTACCATTTATTGTAACCCCGTAAAAATTATTGATTATCTCATTTACCAACTGCACTCGTTCAGTGCTATGATTAAAAAAATGAACAAGTTTCTCCATAATACTTACTTCTCAGACAATACAATTCCTTTCGCACGACATATAAATCACGGGAAATCTAGACATAAGGGTCATCAAAGTCATATTAGTTTCAGCTATTTCTGATCATCGTTTATATGTATTATAAATAATATATATAATGTCTGTACATTTCACGCCAACATTTAATTGGAAGGGGACCTTGTGCCCCCCTCGATATGATATTATGTCGTGTAGGGGTAAAGTCACTAGTAGTTGACCATGTACCTGTAGTTGACCGCTAATGCACATAAACCGTTATAATAAGAATTCGCGGCAATTTTAAAAACTCATTCGTTAATAAGTAGTTAGTGCAGCTGCTATCTGGTCAAATAGGCGCGAAAATTGCGCATCCATATCTGTCAAATATAGTAAATGGTTGTCAGTTGTTTGTTGAGTGACGGACCATAAAATCAATAAATTCGTTTTTTGTAATAATATTCGTAGAGATTGAAAAAGTTTGAAGCTGAATACTAGGAACTTTGTCACCTTGTTGACGGTAAGTGTTTTTCACAGAACAGTAAAGTAGAGTTTTTCGTTTTTTATTCGTTTATGGTTTATTTAAATGACAGGGTAATTAAAATTTAAAGATTTGTTGACAAAATTGAGATGTGGGGGTGGTCCAATACTGATTCCGTTTGACTGTGATTTTCTAGTAATTGACCATGATGGTCCATTACCGAATTACCGTTTGACTATGATTTTCTAGTAATTGACCATGGTGGTCAACTTTTGATTATGTTCTGCATCTTTTAAATATACTGCATATAATAATTAATTAAAATAAACTATTTTATTTACTTTAACAATAGATTGATTTTCTTTAGTAGTTGACTAACTTTATGGTACGAATTTATGGCTATGGTCTATTGCTAAAACCAATTTTTATCTTGTAGATGCCTGGGAAAAGGGGCGCATTCCTAAATTATACTGAAGCTGCAATGCTTGCAGCAGTGAACGATGTTCGTCTTCATAAAACACCAATACAAACGGCTGCAAAAAAGTTCGGTGTACCAAGAATAACGCTTACAAATAAAGTAAAAGGGAAGTCACCGATGGAACGAAAAATGGGTCCGACATCCATCCTTACACCAGAAGAGGAGCATAAAATATGCGACTGGGTGCAAAAAATGGCAAAAAATGGCAAAAAATGGCATAAAGATGTGCTCGACTATCCCTGGGATGCAGTAGTTGCTCATATAGAGGCTCCCAAGAAGACCAGTTCTACGAGAAATGTATATGATGTTCCAGAGATAAATTCCTTGATATGATAAATTTGGCAAAAAGTTTGACGTTTACGCTTTGTGTTTGACAGTGTCCTTTTGTTTTATAACCATCTGTCGGGTCTTTTAGAACCTTGTTTTTATTTAAATTATAGGCTTAAAAAGGCCTAATTATTATTATATTTCAAATAAAACTTTATCTTTTCATCTTATTGCTTCTTATTTAACAAATAACCCAATTAAAATTGTAGCATCTGAGTGGTCACCTACTGATGCAAAATATGGTCATCTTCTAGTTTTTAGATGGTCAACTACTAAATTTCTAATATAAGAACATTTTTAATTTTTTTTAAGTTTATTCGACCATTGTACGTGGTGAAATGCTTGTTCATATGTTAAAACACATTTCACAGGGTTTCCAAAAAAAGAAACTTACTGAATTCATATGATAATTAAAGTCAAACATTTAAAAATAATATTCTGTCTCCTTAAGTGGTCATCTACTGATGCTTTTACCTTATATGTCGGAGGCAAATTGTATAATTTCGCCATTTACAAACGGTATCATTAGTTTACAAACGCTAGGCATTTTGTAAGTTTGGGATCATACATTTTGTTTAGGTTCATTTTATGAACAGCACGCGAAACGGTGCTCCGACAGCTCGCAACAGGCTCCTTATAGACGTTCTGAAAAAGTAAATCCTCGGTTCGTTTGTATTATAGGGTTGTTGAGGATTCCTCTTCCGCTTCCTCATAATGCGGAAGTTCCGCAATATTTTGGGTTCCTCAACCGTTACCGCATCCTCAAAAATTAAATAAAAAAATTCCTCTTCCGCTATCGCTTCCTCAAAATTTAGAGGAAATTTATGAGGATGCCGTATCTACGACAACGCACACGCTGCAGCGCGATGCCGGGCCGATCCGATCGGGCGGAGACTCTATTCGACTAGGTTTTATTCGTATGTACAATTGTAATAAAAATGTAGTTCGTTGTAATGTATGCAAATATCTCGACAAAATCTAATCGATTTGAGTCACTTTTTTTACTGAGATAGATTAGGTTTTGTCGAGTAATATGCATAAACAAAATCATACCTGGGGCAAAAAAGGAAAAATGTATGGGATTGACATTAGATAGACCACGTGATCTAACGCGGCGTATGTCAATCCCATACATTTTTGCCTTTTCTAACTTCGTTATCGTTTTTTAATTGTTACTTTGTCTAAGGCCCCTGAGTCCGACTCGTGACTCAAATAGTATAGTATAGGCTAGGCTTTGTAAATTCGCGATCGGGCGAGCGAGACCATGCCACCCGCGCTGTTACTTGCCTGTTTTTGCATATAATATTTTTTTTGCAATTTTAATAAGCTCGAAAACTGTTGGACCAATTAATATATTTATTGAATATGAACACTGAGTAAGATGCTTTTTTATGACAAAGGGGCAATTTTCCTAGTAGTTAAAATATCAATATTCAATAATATGTACAGACAGGAGAGTGGCTTTTGTTCAAATTTTATAATTTTTAATTTTGATTATAATTTCCTATCATCCTCGTCCTCATCCGCTTCCTCTTCCGCTTCCTCATCCGCATCCTCTTCCTCAAAAAAATATCCTCATCCTCATCCGCATCCCCTAAATTTGCGCGTGAAAATTCCTCTTCCTCCTCCTCTTCCTCATAATCACTTCCTCAACAACCCAAGTTTGTAATAAGCGAAATTATGATTTTGCCTGTAACATATATATAGTAAACTGTTGCTATCGTGTGACCAACATTCTCGTTGGTATGGTACTATCGCTGACCCGATTATCTGCAATATTACAAAAGCAGGATTTAAAAGAATATAGTACCTACTTACCTAATACTATTATCATTGACTGTGAATAAACCAACATGCCTTGGTAACTTACAAAACAAAGTAGGTACTTAACTATATTAATTAATAATTAGGTAAGCCGTAAGCAGGTATAATTTGAAAAAAAAATAAGTACCCAGTTGGAGAGTGTGAATATATGGTGTGAATGTTTTTGAGTGTGTTCGGTTTATATTATGATTGATTCAGAATTCAGATAAATAAATCAACTAAGGTCACGTCCAAGTAAAAGTCCCCTAAGGTAACGTTTGCAGTAGATGATAATTTAATGAATGAACAAATAAAATGTTTTGATGTTTATCGTAAATGTAAGGGAAATCAAAAGAATCTCTTACTTGCAGTGGTATATAATCTTATTGTAGGAGCCACTATATAAGTAGTTTATTCGCTCAGTTAGATGATTAATCCTTTACGAGTATGTACCTACTTAGAAGTAAATTTTAAGTGGTTATGATGAAGAAATTATATCGTATCTACACATACTTAATATCAATGAATGTTGTTATCTATCAAGTACTTACTTGCTATTAAAATTAAAAACCTATCACGCATTCATTCATCCTTGAAGTTTTAAGTGCTATTCACCTATAGTAGGTAGGTATATAATACACTTAAGGTCTCATAATTTCGTATTGTTAGTTAAGGAGTTACCCTTAATTCCTATTACATAGCTGTTTTAATATAATAAATACCGTTACAAGTTTAAAAATTATATTATAGCTATATCTTGTCATTTATTAGCCGACTTCTTTTATTATCAATACCATTTGTCAATATTGGGTCACTTTCCAATGCTCGAGTCATTGTATAAAACTTGTTTGAAACCCATCAAAACTGGTTGGCTTGGTCCTGAGGCTTGGTCATAAAATTTTTACTTTTTTGGATAATTTGCTTTTTATTTTTATATTAATTAGCTTAAATATTTAATAATAATCATAACCGTACAACGTATAAGAACTCACTGTTAGGGCAAAGTCAATAAAAAATTGCAAGGTCATATAACTCAGTTAGGTATGTGTCAAAAATGTTGCAAGTTTTTTAATACATTAGCTTCTACTTCCGCATTTATTCGATACCATATTCAAATTAAAATAGATTTGATTATGTGTAGATAATTATAAAATGTCGATGTTAAATGGCTCCGTCACAAAAATTTTCACAGAAAATTAGTTAACTTTCGCTAATTTATGTTCTTTCAACTATAATTGTTATTTCCAAGTAGATACCTATATTTGTAGGAATAATAAAGAACATTCAAATTAAATTTACATGTAATAATACTTCGCTAATTTCCATTCGCATGTGTCCTGTCTGTTTTGATCTGGTTTTGACTTTCAGCTTGTAGGTATATACCTAGTTACTATTATTTTATTTTATGGTAAAATTCTTATCGTGTTAAATTATTTCATTATACATCTCCATTATAATGTTTATATTTTGTTTATTAAAGGACCTGCTTTTGTTTATTAAAGGACCTGCTTCTCATATAGTTAGTTAATTTTTTTTAAATATTAAAAATTAAAATGTGTTTATACCTACACCAAATACCGGTGGAAATAAGGTGGAAATGCTGGTGTCTTTTTAGTTTTTACCAATTTTTACGTGTTAATAATAATATATCTAGAGGCGTAGGGATGTAACGACCCCATCGCCCCCGGATGGCATTTCTACAATTGATATACCAACCGTGCAGTCAGTCACCCCGCAGGGCACCTTGTGGCGAGGTGTCGGGGAGTAGCGACCCCGCAGGAACCGAGCGCTCCCGGGGGAGGCCTCTGTCCTCACCTTCGGACTGTCCCAGTGGCAGTTCGGAGTGAACAACGACGAGGTTCAGGATCCCCCACCTCTGGCTTGCCTTTGTTGGCCGTCCAGAGTGGAGCCGCCAGAGCTATATGCTCGGGGGTGGAAGTGTCTAATGGCGTAATAGCGGGGAAACCCGCTCCGGGCCCGCGTGACCGCGATGGTGAAACCGGTGCCGCACCTATCTACACCCCTAGCCGTTCAGCTGATGTTGCCCCCTTGTTGCCATTATCGGTAACCTTTTTGGGAGCCCATCGACCGAACTGGCGAGTCACCGTCTGCCATAATTTTCAATTTTTAATATTGAAAAGGCAGACGTCCATAGTCCCCATAGACCCAACCTACCAATCCACCGAACACCTCCTTTCCATAGACCAGATTTTTAATTCCCATATTTTGCAATAGTCCTACATTGGCCGCGGACTGCCCAGGGCTGTATCTCTATAGTGCAGTCATGGGCAGGCTGCGGCTGGTGTCCAAGCGCGGATCCACGACCTAACTGGACCACTAATTTAATATAATTTTTTTAAAATTAACAAATGAATATTGATCAACATGATGTTTTTATTAACTTTTGAAACATAAAGGTAATATAGAACACTGAAATCAATTAAAAACGGAAGAGAATATAACAATAAAACTGGCCAAGTGCGTGTCGCGCGACCGAGGGCTCCAAACAAAGTAACAAACCTACTTTTTACTATGCTGGAACTATAAAATGTATGTTTTAGCAATTTTTCCTTAATCTGTACATATTGGTTTTAACCAAATTTCAAGTGTGTTCTCTCTCTGTGTTCACGGAGAGTACAATGTAGGTTTTGATTCCCTTGCGAATGTCGAAATTTGCGATAATTTGCAGCATAAAAGGCTGTATCTTTTGATTGTGTTGGCTTATGTTTGATTTTTTCATAGCTTGAAGGGAACATAGATTTGAGTATTCGATAGAAATTTCAGCTTGATACCTCCACGCATTCCTGAGAAAAAGGGTCTTGACAGACAGACAAACTTTAAAATTTATAAAGATTAATTATGTAATTAAAAATTATTATTTTTTGCAATTATTCCTCTATCTGTTCCTCTTAATATGTTGCTTTGTACCGAATTTTAAGATTCTGAGTTTACGGGAAGTACCTACCCTGTGGGTTTTGAGTTTTGATTACCTTGCGAATGTCGAAATTTGCGAAAATTTTCAGCATTTACGGCTGTATCTTCTGATTGCGTTGACTTAGAAGTTTGATTTTATTACAGCTTAAAGGTATTAAAGACCTGAGTTTTTGATGTGAATATTAATTTAATATATGTAAGCGTTCATGAGTAAAGGGGTTGTAAGTTTGAAATTATTAAAAATATTTTTTTTATGCATGTTTTTCGTAATTATTCCTATATCTGTGTTATAAGACGTTACTTTGTAAGTACCAAATTTCAAGACTCTGTGTCCATGGAAAGTACCCTGTAGGTTTTGATTTTATCGCGAATGTCGAAATTTGCTAAAATGTTCAGCATTTACGTTACGGCTGTATCTTTTGATTGCGTTGGATTATAAGTTTGATTTTTTCACAGCATCAAGGGACCGTAGACAGTATTTGATATAATATTCAGCTTGATTCCTCCACGCGTTCCTGAGAAAAATTGTGTTGACAGTGAAAGACAGACAGACAGACAGACGGACAACAAAGTGATCCTATAAGGGTTCCGTTTTTTCCTTTTGATGTTCGGAATCCTAAAAATTAGAGGAAAATTTAATAACGGTCGATCTGGGGTCGGGATTTAAGGACAAAAAACTGGTTTTCTCGATTTTCGAAAAAAAATATAACTGCGGAATAAAGTTCAATGATAAAGTTGTAGGTAATTAAAATATTTTCTACAACTTTTGCTGTTACACTTTTCTCACAAAACCTCAAATATCGAATCGTCTTATCCACGAACTGGTATCCCAGTTCGTGGATAAGACGATTCGATATTTGAGGAATATATAAAATAGCAAAACATTTTAGGGCCGATTTTTCAATCCTTGTTTAAAATGTATCCGTCCAATAAAGTATTACACGAACATTTTAAAATGTCACCTGCAAACTGTCAAATACGGACAATTAGAATACATTTTTGAAATGGTAATTTAATACGTTATTCGATGAATAAGTTTTAACCAAGGATTGAAAAATCAGCCCTTAATTAAACAAGGCTAAAGTTTAGATATCAGGTCAATAAATTGAAAATAACAATAGAAAATACAGTAAAATTAGGACAAAACCCGGCCGAGTGCGAGTCGGACTCGCGCGCCGAGGGCTCCAAACAAACCTATTTTTTATTATTGTGTATCTTTAAATTTTGTTAAGCAATTTTTTCTTTATCTGTGCTATAAGACGTGCCTATAACCAAATTTCAAGACTCGGTGTTCACGGGAAGTACCTTGTAGGTTTTGATTCCCGTTGTGCGTTGTAAGTTTAAAACTAATTATTAAAAAATATTTTTTTTTATCTAATATAATTAAAAAATCATGTTTGCATTCCTATATCTGTGCTATAAGACGTTACTTTTTACTAAATTTCAAGACTTTGTGTTAACGGGAAGAACCCTGCAGGTTTTGATTCTCTTGCGAATGTCGAAATTTGCGACAATTTGCAGTATAAACGGCTGCATCTTTTGATTGCGTTGGCTTATTCGTTTGTTTTTTCACAGCATCAAAAGACCGTAGATTTGAGTATTCATAAGAACTAATTTCTTTAAAAAAATGTTGTGTGGTTTTATGAAACCACGGTAAAAGTGAAACTGTTCGAACGGTTCCGAACACTGCTTTGTGTAGCGCATGTCGCGTGTCGGTCGGCTGCCGAGTAGGTATACCTACTCGGCAGCCGCGATACACGCGACATGCGCTACACAGACCAAAAAGTTTGAGACGATGTAATAAAAGTTTCACTTTAAAAACTTCGAACTAAAATCAAACTACTAGCAAACGCATTGAAAAAGTTACAGCCATTTATGCTGAAAATTTACGACATTTGCAAGTGTCGCCAGGAATCAAAACCTACAGGGTACTTCCCGGGAACAGAGAAACTTGAAATTTTGTAGGAAGTAACGTCTTATAACACAGATAATTGAAAAATTGCAAAAACCATAAATTTAAAGTTAAAACATATAAAAATGTTTGTACGGAACTCTTGATACGCGAATCCGACTCGCACTTGGCCGGTTTTTTTTTAATTCTATCTACGTATCAATAAAATTTATCAAAATATAGTGTTTGTAACTTGACCACGACTATGTGACCCCCCCCTGGCACTAAAGCTGGATCCGCCCTTGCTGGTGTCCCACAACACATTGAATTCTCTAAAGGGCCTCTGCGTGTTGGACTCGTGTCCCCACGTAAGCCTTCCAAAGGACCGGGTATCTTCCTTCTGGTGGTACCCGTGTATTATGGAGAGAGACATAATATATCTAGCAATAGCACCATGATATTATAGTGATTAAAGTAATTGTTAAAACAATTACTTTGTAATGAATATTTTGAATATAAAACGTGAGTTTTAAACTATATTATTGTAAAGTTTTTGTGCACAAATTTGCATCGTAAAATATTTATCATTAAGCAAAGCCGTTGACAAACCTTGCAGAATTTACCTGTTGCGATATTTACAAGGTTTCGTTTATTTAATACTTACTCTGTAAAATGTTTTTTTTTTTTTTTATCTTCATCCAAAGGATTTACCTTTTTACCGTCAGGGATATCCCATCCGCATGAATCAGTTACCTATATCAAGTAAAAATATTCCCGGGAAAGTAACAATGATGTATTTATATGTAGGTAATGCAGTCCGCTCCTTGGCATTCTTTTGACGAAGTTTTGACGTCTTCTACAATATAGGTACAGGTAAATTAGCTTGGAGAAATTTTTGCATATGTAGTGGTGTGTATATTACTCAGATCTTAGAGCGCGTTTCCACTATATCGTTCTGGCCTATACAAAAATGTTTCGATATCCTAACATTACTATTTAATTTTATACTTATTCCTAGCAACACTTTTGTTTTCAATAAAAACAAGTTTTTATTTGAAAGAAAATGGTTTTGACTTTATAAAAAAAAATATATCATTCAATTTCACGTCCTTGAGCAAACGACAAGGCGACTACCGTGAAACAATAAAATATCGTGTCCATAATAATTTGTTTCATAATTAATATTTGACCATAATAATTACGAAACAAAACAAATAAATAAATCGTCACTTGATAGTGGAAAGTGGAAACACGCACAAAACCAGAATAAACCAGTTTACGCTGTCCGCAGGTGCCACGTGCAGTCGTTTGGTACCGTTAGAACATAAAGCACACATTTAATTCAAAAATTATAATTATTACGTAGTTTAATTGTTAAATTTTGTATTTGTTGATTGTTGTTATTATTTGTTATTATTGTTATAATATTTGTTGAAGTGTTTAATTTGTGTGTAAGTGTTGTAACTTTATATTGTTAATTCAAAATGGCTCCAGTGTTAAAACATGGTCGAGGCAAGCCTTTGACTTCTCAAACTAAAGAATTAAACTTTACATGTCGTTTCTTTTTCAGGTTAGTAAATTTTTCATTTTAGTAACATTGTTAATGTAAAAGTTATACGTATGTTAAATATGCAGATATTAAAATAAAGTCTCATCTTTTTCAGAGGAGAAACACATATAGTTTAATTTAAAATCCCTTATATATGTCGTGGCCATATCGTAGATTTGCTCATTTCATGATATGATCGATCATTTCGTGAAATGATCGCATTGCATGAAATGATCGAATGTCTATTGGCCACATCATGATGTGGTTTGGGCAGATCAATGATAAGAAATCGTTTCTCGATATGGCCAACTAAACGCGCGGTTTTTTCATGAAATGATCAAAATTATTTGATCATATCGTAAAATAGTTACATTAATTATTGGTAGAGGCGCTGCAAGCTCTGTGTTTATGTGATAACTGATAATATGGCGGCCGCTGGCGAAAATTTAATTATTCGCAGTTAAAAACTTCATAATTCGTTTAATAACAATATGAAGAAAGTCATAGCAAAGAATTTACGACGAAGAGGTTTGAGTACTATGGAAAATGTGGATATCTTATATGTATTGAAGAAAAAATGCGTCTTAAATAAAAGGATTTAACACGCATTTTTTCTTTTAGGATATATATTTATATATCCTACTATATTATTATGATTGTTTGTTTTTTAAAAAGCGATCCGCTTCTGGCACTCGCCGGCCGCTACCGCGGCACGCTCGCTTTGCTCGCTCGGCTCGTGCGTTGTTTATCAAAGTCTAACCTAACCTAACCTAACTGTTTTCTATTGCAAAAACCATTCGCTTCTGGCATTCGCCGGCCGCTGCCGCGGCACTAACTTAAATGACACTAAACAAGTTCTTAGAATATTCTGAATTTTTTTAATATTTTATGGACTCTCTATATTTTATACGATCTGGCCAAATGTGGATGATCAAATCGTGAAACGTTGACGATTTAACGATCTGATCAAACTATGTTGGCCATTTCCTGAAATGCGACCATTTCGTGAAATGATCAATCATATCATGAAATGAGCAAATCTACGATATGGCCACGACATATTATATATAAAATAAAACTAAAAATAAAATGTAGTTTTATTTTATTTGCTGACCATACACTACTACAAACGCAAAAATTTCTCCAAGCTAATTTACCTTGTAGATACATATTTCGATTTTCAATGCTCACTTGCTGAAGTCTCAAATAAAAAATATAAATGCCCACAATCGATACTGATAAGTAGTTAAATTAATTGTATTTTGAATAAAATAATTTAAATGTTCAATTTAAATATTTGTTTTTGTTTCTAACATAAGTAACTAAACTGAACCGTTTCTTTTAAAGGGTTTATATTAATTACATAAGTAGGTATAAATTTCAAAAATATATAAAAGTATTGTTTTCCTAATTATTTGAGACCCATCACAATTATTTTAAACATGTTGCGTGACCGGATATAGAGACTGCAGGTGCGCCCTTGCTACAACTAAGTACATATTTTTAGTTATATCTAATGATATTACCTACTCGCATAGGCATTAAAATTTAAATATACCCTAATGCCCAATTGGCCATTTAGGAAAATCATTAGACATAACCACAGGCAAGTGCCTTGCATAGCTATATTTTATTATCTATACTAATATTAATATTATAAAGCTGAAGAGTTTGTTTGTTTGATTGATTGTTTGTTTGTTTGAACGCGCTAATCTCAGGAACTACTGGTCCGATTTGAAAAATTCTTTCGGTGCTAGATAGCCCATTTATCGAGGAAGGCTATAGGCTATAGATCATCACGCTAAGACCAACAGGAGCGGAGCAATGCGAGTGAAACCGCGGGGAACAGCTAGTAAATAATAATTTATCTAATAAGTAAGTAAGTACCTATAACAAATTCTAAATCATATGTCAGTGAAAAGATTACTAAATTACTTACACTTATAAACTTGTTTGACTTGAATTTAAAATGTGTGGATACATTTCTTAGTATAAATTGAACTGCTGTGTCGGGATCACGAGTGAATTTTAGCATAGCTTGCGACCCCTTCACTGAAGGCTCGAAAACATGCCCCGAGTACCGACCGATGCGTAAACACGTTCTCCATGTAAAAAATATAAATAGGATTTATGATTTTCAGCAACCCACGAAGGCTCTCCACATTTGACGTTAGGTACCTGTAACAAACGCCGCGCCTAATCTCCTAACTTTAGATATCATTATGGAGGAGATTAGGAAAAAGAGCTATATAATTTATAATCTCAACAAACATAATGTTTATTTAAGTATTAACTCGCTGTTTTTCCAACTAAAAACGCAAAAACAAATACTCCATGTAAATGTCGCTGTTCACATAAAATGCATGTAGTTTTTATGGTCAATCATGAAACATTACCGAGGTGTGTTCGTTCCGGTCGTTTAACTTGGATATTAACCACATTTTCTGACCTTCGCGATTTGTACTGCACTAGTGGGGCATGACTGATGTCACTTGATGTATTACAAATGATGACCCAGTTCTAAAACACCAATTGTATATTATCTTTATACTAGCTGTGCCCCGCGGTTTTACCCGCAGTGCCCTGCTTCTGTTGGTTTTAGCGTGATGATATATAGCCTAGAACCTTCCTCGATAAATGGGCTATCTAACACCGAAAGAATTTTTCAAATCGGACCAGTAGTTCCTGAGATAATCGCGTTGAAACAAACAAGCAAACTCTTCAGCTTTATAAGTGTAGATTACTTCACCTTCAGTGAAGAGGAATAAAATCTAATTATTCGTTACACCCATTAACTGAAACGCAATAAATTATAATTCTGCATTTTATTATAGAAGGCACTGAGAACGCAATTTTCCGTGATAATTAGGCGGTAGTAAAATTGTTTATGTACTTACCTTATCAGTTGCCTGCAATCAAAACAAATAAAATGTCTAGATTTATACAAAACTTTTTAAGCATAATAAATAAATAGACGAAATGAGAAATGCCTTATTATGGTGTTGTCGACTGAACCGTTCATATCATCATCATATTTTACTTGCATCTATAGTATTGCATTTGTATTTTGTAGTCCTGTAAGTAGATCTTATTCTGAACAGTTAAATGCAAAGATGATGGATAATGTTTGAAGTACCTACCAACACTCCCGTAGCAATAATATTTGAATAAGTATGTAGCTGTTAGTTATGACTTTGCATCTTTTGCAACGTTTCCGTGTCCTCAATAAACAAATAATCTTGCGCAGTTCAGTCCGTTCTCAGGCACGTTGTAAGATTGCAAAATTTTATGAGTTGTACAAAGTAGAACCTATTACTTATTAGTAGTAAAAACGACGATAACCAAGAGTATGTTTGCGTATTAAATCCAATGATAAGGTACCTAATGAGCCGAGTAATTATAGCACTAACCTTTTTTCACTGCAGATTTGAACGTACTGAAAAATGTAACTAGAAAAATTTGACGGTAGATCAATTTTAAAGATACCTTACCTACATGAGGGAGGCAATTTTTTTATTATTTACTTGATATCGAAGTCTGTGTTTTAGACGTCCAATATTAAAATATAAACGTTGTTTTAAAGTAGAAAAACATTGTACAACAATGAAATGGATATTAAAATGCTATTTAATTACTTAACTTAAGCCAACTGCAGGTAAAACTCAGAAACACTAAATTGTACAGTGTACACTGACTTAAAACGTCCGTTAAAAAGTTATATAAAAGCGACAAAAAGAGATGGCGCCACCGTAGCAGTACGATTTTATGTACTGAATTTTTTTTAACTGTGTCAGCAGATGAGGTCCCATTATGGTTCATTTTACTGCAGATTAATCACCTCAGTCAAATGAATATCATTTATTACACGCTTTATATTAGCTTCACCTGTATGTTTGTTTGTTTGTAACCGACTTCTTTGGGCGCGATTTTGACCCACTTTAAACGGCCAGATTTCGTTCAAACTTTGTAGATTTATTGAGGACTGATGACAATACACTAATTTGATAAAATTTTCTATTTTTTAGTTCGGTTTTCTATAAAAAGCGTGTTTTTTAGTTTTTTAAAACTATTATTTTATTTTTATCTCAAGACACTTCCTTCCATTTACAACTGTTATATTCCTGATTCATGTATTTACTTTCAGCGTGGCGTTATCAATTTGAGTTATAGTTTACACTTTTCAGAATAGTTACAGCATAGACTTAATTCTTAAGTAATACAGTTTACAGATAAACAATGTTTCGGAAACAGATATGAGTGTGTTTTTATCTCTACCTATAAGCTTTTTTTTCATTGGAGGATGCGTTTTCATACCCTTCAGGTTTCTTACTTTTGGTAAACGAAAAAACACTATCTACTATACTAATATGTTAACTACTACTATGCTACTTCGAAGTATATAAAAGCGGTCGGTAGTCTTCGTAATATTTTATATTATAAAATTATACAATACGTCATGTATTAAGGTAAAAAATCTAAATATAATACTCATGCAACATCATCAATCCCTAAAAATAAATATATCACGATTAGGTTTTTATATTTACTATTTATTATAAAAAATTATGTATCTACAAATTAATCAAACCTTTGTTTTCGGCATGTTTTGCAAACATTGGGATCGCAGCAATTACAAAACCAGTTAATCAGCAATTTATTACAAAAACTAAGCTTAAATCTACTTTTCTAAAGGAGCATAATTGAGAAGTTTTTCAATCAAATCCACGTGACCCAGCAACATTCGTCTGCAGCAGTACCTCTTAAGACCAAGGGCGTCTAACGCGTCACTGAAACAATAAAATTTACGTAGATCTCTTTTAAATATATCACTGAATAGTCCAATAAAACAATTGCAATAAAATGGGTTATTTTACTTGATGTGTTTACATATGTTATATTAATTTTATCTAATGCTAAGGGGGTTTACCACTATGTTTTAAAGTAGTACTTTTTCCAGTGTAGGAATTGCACTGCATTCTGCAATATAATATGTATTTATAGATCAAGTAATAAACAGAAGTATTTTTCATAATGACTGAGTATAAATTCTTATCACTTTTTATAATTCAAATTTAAAATTAGATCTTAAAACTCATTCCAACTGCTAAATCGTGTTAATAATGAGATTTTAATAATCATTTAGTTGTTACCTTACCATTTATATCTTTTTCTTAGTAAATAAGTTCGTGTGAAAACATAACTTTAGAGCATTTAATAGAATTATATATTCTTTTATGTTTAAGATAAATGGAACATAGAAAACACTATTGTCAAGAGAATAACAACTCGTCACGCACGTAAATTATCTTCAGTGACTGGTTATTGTCATGAAAATGGCTGCTAATCTTATGCTTACATAGACGATAACAGTTTACAACTTGACGGTTAAAGACGGCATTAAATTATATGAGTTCTGTTTTACAAGGTGGTTTAGTAAATTTTTCATTTGTTTAAATAAAGGCTAAAAATAAAGTTTAATCTTAAGTTGTTTGGGAATTCACGCTAAAGATAATTTCTACTTTTATTTCAATAAAATGGACTAATCTTTGAGATGTATCATGAATGTTCTGTAAATAGTATACTCTTCACTATTTATAGGTATATTGCACATATTTAGGTATCTTTAAGTGGTCTCCTACAGAGAGGATGAGATTATATGAAGTGAAATAACTAAATAAATAAGAAATTGTTGCACTATATTAGTACAAATAGCTGTGCCACACCGTTTTTCCCCCAGACGAACCAATGTATAAGAGCAAGTACATATTTCTATGTACATCATGTGATGTTCTACTGCATAAGCTACATAATTACCACTCGCCAAGTATCATCAAAATCTATTCAGCAATTTTCATGTGAACAAGAAATAACTAGCCGCCCAACTTCGCCCGGATTGACCTGGCATAAAAACATCATAAAATATAGCCAATATTCATCAGGGATGATGTAAGATTCTAATGGTAAAATAATTTTTTTAATCGTTTCATTACTTTCGGGAGCCTTTTCAATTAAAACAAACAAACATTCAAATCTAAACAAACATTCAAATCTATCGTCTTTATAATATTAGTCTAGATTCATAATCCATATATTCTTACAAACTTAATTTCCATCATAAACTAGTGGTCCGCCCCGGCTTAGCCCGTGGTACATATTTACGTTTTCTCAACATAAGAACCATTCTCGTACTTCAATGAATATAATAAAAAAATAATTATCGAAATCGGTCGACCCATTCACGCGTGATGCTGTGACCAAGGAAAACGGGTTTCATTTTTATATATATAGAGATAAATAGTTTTAACACTTACCCCTCTGTATATTCAGCTTGAAGCAAACCCAGATATGCCTCCCATTTATTCCCAATAACTTTTCCACATGTGAAACAACGCACTGGTATAATCATTGTTGCCTGTAACAAAAGAATATTTATAGAAAATATTCACACACTTTTTAAAAGAAACATTGCCTATCATTAAGTGCTGGTTATATTTACATTTTCTTTCTCTTCATTACTTTTGCATAAAATTGTTTGTCGCAGTATTGGTAAGGTTCAAAATATGTAGACCGGTTTTTATTCTAATTACAATAATGGCATCTTATAAATACATACTTTTGGGATTTTGCAGGAAGGCTAATTTTCTGAGTGAAAGTAACAATAAGCAGTGAATGTCTGGAAAAAGTACCAAGATACCAAACTAATATTTGCTGCATCAATATTGAATTCATTATATTTTAATTCAATAGGTGTCATTTTCATAATGTAACAGTTACATGTAATGATTTGCAATTATAGGTATGAATAACTAAGAAAAATGCATTGGCATTTTTGGAAAACTTAAGTTCAACACACCAAATTGTTTAATTGCTTAAGTTTTTTAATAACTTAAACTTCAGCTATACATTTAATAGACTAATAAACAATATAGGTATGCAAAACAAAGAAATTTCAAAGTTGCAAAAAGTAGAAATTGAGGTTAGAATAGTAGTGTATTTTATATTTCGTATTTAAATATATGTATCTTAAGCATATTACATTTCAATTCAATTTCTTATTTTATCGTGTTTCTAGTAATAAGTTGAAATATGCCACTTATAATCTTGTAATCAAGAAATAATCAAAACATAAAAAATATGTTAAACATTTGGAGAATCAAAATCTTACCTTTAATAGTGGTCAAATGGTGGACAAATGGACAGGTGTTAGAAATTTGCGAGTTATATATTAAATACACTCAGGATTACTGAAATATTTTAATTATTCATTAAATACAACAAAACAACAAACCACAAGAACCGCTTGTTATTTCCATTTGTTTTTTGTCAGTTGCGACCTCGGAGCAATTACCTAACAAGCGACTGTGACGTGACGTATGACGTTTCGATTTTGCGATATGTCGAATATGTTCCATTCTACGAACAACTATTTGTATCTATATTTTATATTATAATAACTGTTTTTCCTTTTGTTTTAGATTCCGGCCAAATCATGAGGTTGAGCATGGAACAATATCTAAATTATGACGATAGTCAAATGGTAAGTTATGATTTATTATACCGTTGGTTTTTTTTTGTCAGAGCAAGCAAATGGGGAAGTGGACCACCTAGCCCTTAGATCATTAAGTAATGGATAACACTCACAGGCGCTTCCCCTTTTGCCGAGGTATAAGATTATTCGAATCAAAAAATCTTATGCTTTCATAAAAACTACTTGCGTAATCGATTACAAACACTCTGCGTATTCGTTAAACATCGAAAGGACGTCTGCGAGTGCTCCGCTAAAAATGCCGTTTTGTGCTGTCAAGTCTTGCAGAAACAAGTCAAACACATCAAATATTTAAAAAGATGGAATAACCTTTCATTTGTAAGTATTTTTTTTATTTTTTTTACGTAAATATCTATTTAAATGCAATTTCTAATAATCGACTCTACTTTGCTAAACACTTGTATATCACAGAACCACAGAACAGTAAAAATAAAAAAGTTCTGTTTTTCCTGTTCTGTGTTTGAAAAATTTCGTGATATTATAAAACTGATAAAATATGCGCAAACCTGTTGCACAAACAATATAAATTATATTCTGTTATATTAGTACCAATGCAAACTTAGCACCCCATCAATGGAATTTTGGGTCGAAAATGACCTTGATCGATAGGTCTCCGTTAGGTCCTTTAAGGTCCCACAATTTTTTCGTTAGGTCCCCTTTAGTTTTTTTTAAAGTGAAACTTTTATTACATCATCTCAAACTTTTTGGTCTGTGTAGCGCATGCCGCGTGACGGTCGGCTGCCGAGTAGGTATAAAGCAGTGTTCGGAAAGTTTCACTTTTACCGTGGTTTCATAAAACCACACAACATTTTTTTTTTATATTTTTTTAAATTTTGGGTATAAAAAAATACACTTTCATTTTTGACCCAAAATTATATTAAAAGTGTATTTTTTTTATACCCAAAATTTAAAAAAATTATTTAAACAAAAACTAAAGGGGACCTAACGAAAAAATTGTGGGACCTTAAAGGACCTAACGGAGACCTATCGATCAAGGTCATTTTCGACCCAAAATTCCATTGATGGGGTGCTAAGTTTGCAATTTGCATTGGTTATATTAGTGGCACGTTAGTGGTTAGTGCCGTAATAAAACAATACAGAAGTTTTATGATATGAGTGGATATGAGGTTCGTTATGAATAATTATATTTATATGTTGTATCAAAATCTTAATTACATGTTCACCTATTTCTCATCTGTTCAAGTTTGACAAATGTAAAATGTCATGTGACTGTCAATTTGACTTGCTATTGACAGACGACAGTTCACTTTTGTCAATTTGCGTGTTTACAATGCTGTATACAAAGAATAGATTTCTATTTTCTAGATAAAAATACATACAATGAATTATGTATAATAATTAAATTCAATTAGTAACGAACTCTTCTCATATTCTGTTACTAATTGAAATTAAAAGTCTCACGAGAACATGCATTAAGTAATATACCATAGTGTCTTCGAATTTTGAGGTCTCAACGCCCCTGTTACTAGTCCTTTATATTTTCTAGTGGGTAATTATACGTTTGCAGTTCTATATTCATTAGTTAATTACTCAATATCGTTCTTCAAGTTTTTATTTATTGCTATTTCATTACATAAACAATCATAAAATTCCATTCAAAATAAACAAAGAAAAATCTAAAATTTACCTAAAAATATCTAATCGCGTTGAAAACCAGACATCGATCCCATAATCTAAATATGGAAATATGAATTGAAATGGCTAGTGATAAAAAATAAGGCCTAAATAAAAAAAGAAGACCTATAAAAAATGGACTCCAATGAAGATATTCAGCCACTCATACAGTATGGATCAATTGAGAGGACCGATTTATTATTGGGAATTAATAAACAAAATTTGAACATAGATCCTGATTTTGAACAGGTAATAAATATTATTTTATTTGTTTAAAAGCCTAAGTTGGTGGATATGAAGATGTTAGTTTTTGAGGTTGATTATATACTTGGTAATAATAAATTATTCAGGTTATAGTGTGAATTTAATTATTTGAATCTAAGTTGAATTTTAGCAGTCTATTAACAAGCTGAAATAAAATATAGTTTTTCAACGTGCAAGTGAACGGCTGACTTATACTGTAATTATTCATAAAATTTATTAAAATTGGTATTTTTTTTTTAATAACTGACTGTTTCCCGCGGGTTTATCCGCATTGCTCCGCTCCTGTTGGTCTTAGCGTGATGATATATAGCCTATAGCCTTCTGCAATAAATGGGCTATCTAACACAGTAAGAATTTTTCGAATTGGGCCAGTAGTTCCTGAGATTATATCGTTGTCCTACATATGATCTATGTAGAGCATGTTATCTAGAGACATAGAACATAGAACATAGAACATAAGACAAGACCTAAATATGTAAATTATCTTGTTTATTATTATAATTAATTATACAAAGATATTTATTTATATATACATAGCTTATTAGATAGATTTATGTCATCAGCATATAGGATTTCTCTTTTGTTTGTGTATTTAAAATTAAATTAAATATTAAATTGTAAAATTGCATCAATAATCATTTTAACATAAATATCTGAACAGTCATAATATACTAAATGATAAAACAAGTTATGAAAAAAAATTACAAACTTACTAAATATTTCTGGCATTATCTTGAATAATAAAATGAAACAACTGGCCATTTGTTTGAAAACAATGAGATTATTATGTAACAAATATCATATCATATTTTGTAAAGCTACATATAACATGTCATATGAAATGTTAACATATTTTCATGATAACATGAATTGCAAGTTGTTTTAGTTAAAATACCTACCTAAATTTGAGATGTAATAGTGAGGATACAATAAAAAAATCACTCAAAAAAAATTTAAAATAGACTTGCTTAAATAAAAAATTATATTTTAATTAATGTATGCTTAAAAAATTCACAGCTGTATCAGATATTAAAGGATAATGATTAATTAAAATATATTTATACTAGATTTCCGCCCGCGGCTACGCTAGTTCACGTTCCCGTGGGATTTCCGGGATTGCGTCATTTTCCCGGGATAAAAAGTAGCCTATGTACTTTCTCGGGTATCAAAATATCTCCATACCAAATTTCATGAAAATTGGTTCAGTAGTTTAGGCGTGATTGAGTAACAGACAGACAGGCAGAGTTACTTTCGCATTTATAATTTTAAGTATGGATTTAACATTTTTAGTCACTTTTTTATGAAAGAAGGCAAACGAGCATGTGGATCGCCTAATGGTAAGGAATTCCACAGCCCATAGGCATCTACAGACGTGTCCAAAGATGTGTTGGCGACTTTTTAAGGTGGAGGTAGATTCTCTTTTTAAATGCTTCGATGTCATAGGCGATCGGGAATATCGCCAAAGGCAGGCTGTTGTCACTAAAAGAAAATAAAATAGTATAAACCATAAGTTTATATTTACTGTGGCACTTGCCTGTAAAAAGAAATACAATAAAAAAATAGGTAATTTAACTAAAATGGATATAATTTCTACTTATTTGTAAGCCTTTTCTTGCAGAATTAGGCTTAGAGGATGAAAGCCTATAATTAAATAAAGTAGTGTTATTAGATTAGTATTTTAAAGGAAATAATATGTTTTATATCTTTTTTCTATTGATGAAAATTGTATTGTTGTATGTTATTTAAGATAAAGTATGTATAAATTATATTAAAATCAATAATTATTTTAGTTTCACAGTACATATTTCAAACAAATACTATAAACAAATCTGGAAAAATAGCAATTATGTATTTTTAAAAGATAATACATCTCTTACCTTATTTCATTCTCACAAATTACATTTAAGCAGGTAGGTGACATTTTTCCAAGTAGGATAATATTATTGCAACTTTGATTCTATTCACTTTAAACTTATGCTATGTATTGAAATAACATATGAATCATTTTAAAATTTACTGTAGCTTTTTTAGCTAAATTAAAGACTAAGCTAAATAAAAAGACCTATATTTTATATTAAACAATGCTATAATGGAAAATACTTTTATATAGTAGTAGTTTTTAGTATAGGTAAAATGTTAATATAAATTATGTCACTCCCATGTTACTCCATTATTACTATTGAGAGGTTTGATTGAAATCTGGAGCACAGACTATAAATCCCATTAAATAATCGAAAGTAAAAGAGACCCGAAAATTATGCAGCAAGTCATGAGACCTCATAAATATTAAATATATTTAAAAAAAGCATGTTTTCAGGTCGTCTATGGATATCGCAAGAGTCGATGGAGGACTTACATAACATATTTCCTGTCAGTTCTAACATGTGGGGTTCCGTTTCTGGTGTTCCACTGGGTGCCGAGACTGTTGCTATATGCATCTTCAGTTAGATCCAGCTTTCAAGAAGCTGATCAGGTTTTAGTCATTGTAAGTGTTTGCAAATTTTCGACACATAATAAATTCTGTTTAAATTTTCTTTTTGGACATGAAAAGACTTGGAGACTATAATTATTTTTTCTTTTTCAGGAAACATATCAGAAAAAATGTAAAACTCATTATATACACAAGATATTAGTTAAAAATATAGCAGATCCTAGGTATGTATGGTAAAAAAATTGAATTAAACATTAAAAAATGATTTGGTATATTATTGGCCATATATGATGATACTTTTTTCTAACTAAAGTTAATTTTGTTCTATGTTTTAGTGGCCTTTTAAATGAAGGCTTTGAAGACGAATTTGGAAGTGAAAAAGTTCCTATAGACAGTGCTGATGATCTCTATACTCCTGTACATTTGGAGGATGGCACTACTTTAAGTAAGTAATCAGTTTATACCTTATTATGTAGTTGCACTAAATTTTATAATGCTTACAACTTAAGACATACATATATTATATACACCATGATTTTGTTTACCCTATTAATTTTATTTGTACGTATACACTCGCGATGATACTAATTAATTGGGCAAAGTTTTAAAATTTGATTCTTAAAAATAAATTTAAAATGTTGAAACATCTACATGTTCATTTTAACTGCAATAATTTTGCCTTTCTTTCGATTTGCCACCTCTCACGGTCACGGCGTTTCCTATTGGTCACGCGCTCCGTGCTATGTTGCACGCAAGTTTAGAAATTAAGTATCGCGGTCCGCGTGGTTATTTAATTTTTTACCTAGTCTTGAAAAATTACAAAAATTATTTTTTTATTTAATTTTGATAACATAGAAGGAATTTGTGACAAGAAAAGAGAACGTACGAACATTATTAACGGAGTAAACAGAATCATGATGTATAAACGTGTCTTTTGTTAATATTCTGATAATGATTATTTAATAGTTTGTCTCTTTAATAGTTTGTTAGGTAATCTTTATTTAATTGCTTCATCAGTTTCGTAGCAGTGTTGTTAAATCTTATAGAAATATAATAAATATCTAGTTTACTATCATTTATTTATTCAGAAATTGTTTTATGCTATTTATATATTTCTTATTCAGATACAAAAAGTAATATTTTATTTTATTTCTCCTAATGTTCAGCCATTTGAGATACATAGTTTATATTGTTTATACCCTTTCCGAAAGTGCACAGTATAATCATTAATCATGTATAAAAGGTTTTCAAATTGTTAAGCAATCCATCTGTTAAAACAATCTTATCAATACAAATTACCACTAGATCAAAGCGACTGCACATTAAACTGTACCCGTCTTTGTAAATACATTTTATTATATTTTAATCCTAGATGTACAGCAATTCCAATACTTCCGACACAAGAAACAGTGCATAGTATGGGATCCGGCTAGATCGAAATGGATAAGACTCGCGGGTGTGGAGCGAGGGGCCACATGCGCTCAACTACATTCGCTGGCTGCAAGACCGCCATGCACGGAGCGACGGCTTCGCATGTACGATAATAATTTATTTTAATATGCCTAAATATTAATATACAACAAAAAACTAGACTCACAATTGCCTAAAAGATCACCAAAAAGTGTCCAAAAGGCTATGTATAAAAAATTAATTGAAATTAACAATTTATTTCTCGGCAGTGATGTTCAAAGTCGCTAAATACGCTAATTGGAAAACTATGCCCAATATGCGACTAGGCAGAGTTTTGCTTCGGACAATTTGATTGAATGTGAATTTAGTTGTTTATTGTTAATCTATGCACATCACAAATTTAATCTAAATAACCTATTGCAGGTTAAACATCTATGGCCTGAATGAAATCAAAGTTCCAGTACAAACAATATTGACTCTAATCCTTCTAGAAGTTTTCAATCCCTTCTATGTGTTCCAATTGTTCACAATAGGAGTCTGGTTAGCTGAGGCTTATTACTATTATTGTATTGCTGTTGTATTGATGTCGACTTTTGGTGTTGCAACTTCAGTAATACAAACTAAAAAGGTTAGTGCTAATGAATATTTATATCTGTAACATTTACTGAATTCATCCAATTCGATCTATAAAATTCAAAGAAAATATATTGAAAAAGTGTTCTGGCAAGATTTACCTTGTGCTAGTTTTATGTGATACATATTTTATTATCACGTAACATTTACTGACCTAAACTTTGTTCATTTTGCAGCTTCATGTTCACTTTTGCTTTATAAAAAGTATTTATTTGAGAGATATTTATAGTGTTTTGATAATTTCATTGTTTTGTTTTCTAACTTTTAGAATCAGCAAAGTCTCCGAGCGACCGTGGAAGCCCATGACACAGTGGAACTATGGGGTGGAAGGCGTGTGGATAGCAAGGCCGTGTGTCCAGGAGATGTTCTGGTGCTACCAGCTCATGGCTGCCTGCTGCACTGTGATGCGGCACTGCTTACTGGCTCCGCTATTTTGAATGAGAGCATGCTCACAGGTAAGGTGGTAGTTTTGATGGTCGGGTCTGGGGATGTCTTGATGCAAGTTTTCTTACGATTATTTTGGATGCCAATAAATGATTTCCGTTAAGGTTGGATTATACATTTTTGTCCCATGTTCCACGTGTCTCGATTTGTGATTTGATGATTTAATCAATAAATAAATAAAACTGTTCCACTAAATTTTCTCAGCGATATAATAATAAATGGTGGGCATATACTAAATTTTTATTTTATTCAATTTAAATTTCGCCTCACATAAAGACTCCTGGATATTAACAAACTAGTGCTTAAATATGGTCAAATAAAAATAGTTTATGATGACTCATACAATAATTACAATATTTTCCCAGGTGAATCGGTTCCCGTAACGAAAACAGCGTTACAGCGAATTGACAAAGAGTTTAACTTGAAGGAACATAACTCAAGCGTTTTATTCTGTGGCACTAAAGTTATTCAAACGCGTTACTATAATAACGAACCGGTAAAGTAAGTATATAATTTAACTTCTACTACCTAAAACTTCAATTCATTTATTTATTTTTTGATAGAAAAATAAATTATGTCATACAATTATCAGGTGTGCCCCAAGGATATGTATTTGGTCATTTTTCTTTTAATATTGATAAGTTCTTTTAAAATGTATTTCTTGCATTGTAAATTATTGATTTTTTGTTTTAGAGCACTCGTATTACGCACAGGATACAATACAAGTAAAGGCCAGCTAGTTCGCAGTATATTATACCCGGTTCCAGCTGACTTCAAATTTGACAGAGATTCGTACAAGTTTATATTTATTTTGGCTTGTATCGCCGTATTGGGACTTGCGTATACAGTCGCACTAAAGGTTGGAATGTTATGATAATTAAATATTTTTTTATGTTTATAACACTTATATTTTACTGATTCGATAATTTAGTCAATATTGATTAAATTAATTGAAATATTGAGGGCAGTTATAATTGGAAATAATCGTAAATATTGATTTTTAGTAGCTTGAATATTTTAGATAATATTGTTACAATGCTTTATTTAAGTTAATCAATATTTTATAGATGTTTCATTAACTTTAATGTTAGGTATTTACTTATTTACTTATCATTAATATTTTTCTTTCGCATTTAACTATGAAAAAAAAAAAAATGAAAAATATATTTATTTAAAAACCATATGTTTTTACACAGATACACTTTGATTGACGTTGCACGCTTTACATATATTGGCTTAATCTAGGTTTATTAAAAAAAAGGATTACCTATAGTACCCACACTAGGCAAGCCTGTATCGTGGGCAGGACTATTGTACTACGTCTTAACGTTTACCCATACTTTCTCTTATATTTAATGTTTTATTTCACAGGCAGCCAGATCGCTAACAGCCCGCGACATAGTGATCAAAGCGCTAGACATAATAACTATAGTCGTTCCCCCGGCGTTGCCCGCGGCCATGACAGTTGGACGTCTGTACGCAGTTGCGCGGTTACTACGCGCGCGTATTACTTGCCTTAATACTAGAGCGGTTAATGTTAGCGGCTCGCTGGATTGTATCTGTTTTGATAAGGTGATTTAGCAATAACTAGCTATGCTCGGCGGTTTCACCCGCATTGCTCCGCTCCTGTTGGTCTTAGCGTGATGATATATAGCCTATAGCCTTCCTCGATAAATGGGCTATCTAACACCGAAAGAATTTTTCAAATCGGACCAGTTCCTGAGATTAGCGCGTTCAAACAAACAAACAAACTCTTCAGCTTTGTAATATTAGTATAGATAAAAAAAACACATTGGTTGAATACAACAAAATATAAATCCCAGACTCCTAATGTACCACCTTTTGCTGTGCTTTAGGTCTGATGTTATGTTTAACATATAAATTAACAATTTAAAAATAAACTTAAATGAGATGTTATAAAAATCTACACAATCCTTACTCGTTATCACCTCCATTCTCAGAAATCGTGTAGTTTAATATCAAGTTAGATAGCGATTTTGCAAGATGAATTGTACTTTATTGCTTAACAACAAGCGTCGCTATTTCTTCAACAATGAACTGTTGCATGTAGTTGTGCTCATGTACGTATTTACTCTGTGCTTTACTCAGTCGAGTTTTATAACGTCGGGTCTTATGTTTAGCTATAAATGATTATACAGTGTGTCCAAAAGGGTAGTGACTATATTTCAAGGTCGGATTCTATTAACAATTTTATCGATAAAAACACCCCATATTGGGGGTGCTAACCTTACCCCCTCCAAGACAGAGCTGTTTAAAAAAGTTTAGTCGAGTTTTTTGCCTTTGTCTATTAAAGTACCCAAATTACGAGTTCTAGACATCCTACAGACCTGATTTTTTTTACTTTTCAATAGGTAATTAGATATTCTACTAAAATTTATACTAAAATAATCGATATTGAATTGTTTCGAATCAGTAATTAAATGACAAAGTTATAAAAAATACATTAATTTAATGAAATTTTTGGTTTTCTTAAATTATTACAAAAACTAGCTGCTTGAGATATCATTTTTTTGTATTTTCTTGATAGGTTTTGAGTTTATCTACAAATTAGTGTTTAAATTTCTACTCTAAGTCAAGTATTTTAAAAGTTATTACAACTCGCATTAGACCCTTTCGCAAGCGCTCAGAGCAGGTAGCTGACGTTATTCGTAGAAAAAAACTTTATTGTGTGAGTAGGTACATCGTGCTCAGCTCAATTGTAATTCCTTGTTAACCTTATTATTAATAAATAATAGTTTAAAAAAACTAAAAAACACGCTTTTTATAGAAAACCGAACTAAAAAATAGAAAATAAATTTAAATGAATTTAAATTAAGAAAATAGTGTTAAAAATTTCAATGAATATAAATTAATAATAGTGTGAGTAAAAAAAAAATATTTTATTTAAAAAAAAAGCGTGGGGTGCATGGTGTCAATGGTTATAGATATTTTATTGACAGATATGAGTAGAGTGATTATCATTTCGATAATATCTTAAGAAGCACCCCACGCTTTTTTTAAAATAAAATAATTTTTTTTTACACACACTATTATTAATTTATATTCATTGAAATTTTTAACACTATTTTCTTAATTTAAATTCATTTAAATTTATTTTCTATTTTTTAGTTCGGTTTTCTATAAAAAGCGTGTTTTTTAGTTTTTTTAAACTATTATTTATTTTCTACTTTTTAGTTTGGATTATTTATAATAGCTTGTTTTTTTAATTTTAAACTATTGCACGACTCATGATGCGAAGCATCAGAGAGTGCTTTACAATCGAAAAATAGTTTTCGCCTTATTTTGGCAACTATTTTTAGTATTATAGCCTTGTTAGTTAAAGGAATCAAGATATTTTGCATACTATTGTCGAGATAATTTAACGGAGATTAATTCTATACTTGCTAAAAATTAATTTAGTGCAATAGAAACGGAAAAAAATATCAAAATAGGTCAAAAAATTTTCCTGTCCGTCATGTATAAAACTCCGGAAACACTGTAACTTATGAAAAAATCAATTATTTGAGTTGTGAAGTAGTGAATAATTATCATAATTATCACAAGCTGAGCAAAGGTTGATTTCACGCATTAGTGCATAATACTTATTTTTATTTTATGGCGGCATTATTACCAAAAATATAAAAATGAAACATCTTAAGCTTATAAATCAAAAACAGTATTGTTTAGTTTAATATAATGAAAAATAAAATAAAATATGGATTATTTATAATAGCTTGTTTTTTTAATTTTAAACTATTGCATGACTCATGATGCTTCTCTGATGCTTGCTTCGCAAGCATCAGAGAGTGCTTTACGATCGAAAAATTTTTTTCGCCTTATTTTGGCAACTATTTTTAGTATTATAGCCTTGTTAGTTAAAGGAATCAAGATATTTTGCATACTATTGTCGAGATAATTTAACGGAGATTAATTCTATCTGAGGCTCGGATCTCAGCCATGGAATCACGCACTTGCTGCAAACGAGCTGCTCTGGCTTCCTCTGACTGTTTGGCTCTGTAATTTCTCATATAAAGCGCTCTTTTCTTCTTTCTCTCTTCTAATTCCTCGCTTGAAAGTTTTGACGTTCGTTTTATTGACTGTTGTCTTCTTTTCTCTAATGTCCTTTATCTCTGTGTTTTATTATATTTTTGTTTGTTTTTTCTTTCCATGATGTTTCCACGAGCAATGGACTGGTTACTGAGAACCTTCTTCTTTCTTTCAAAAATATCTTTAGCTATCATTAGGCTTGTTATAGGTATAACAAGGTTACATATTTTTTTAATTTTTACGTTTTCATCAAATTTTACGTGTCTTACGACTTAACAAATTGTTTATATTCTTTATATATCTCATACACGTTTTCGGTTACTTAGCACCAATAGTCTACTCCCCTACATAAATATGAGCAACGGACGAACGTAGACACGGCAAAATAATTAAACTTAGTCACAGAGATGGTGGCGGACTTCGTGGCTCGTGAAATCTAAGTTACATGCACGCATAAAAATTATTTGTTAGGACAAAAAAAACAGGGATAACAAAAAAATATGCTGTGATAAAAAATGAATTTACTTACAATAACAAATCAACTAGTTTATTTAACAAGATGAACTAAGTTGCAATAACAAATGAGTTTTCACTGCTCTGAAGGTTGTTTTAACAAAATCGCTTTGTTATTGTAATAAATTTTTTTGTTGCAATAACAAAATAGTTTTCTTATCAATAAAATTTGTTACTTGAACAAGCTATTCCGTTGCTTTAACAAATCGATTTATTTTTTTTTTTAAATAATTGAAAGATTCGGTTACAATAACGAAATAATTTTGTTGAGTGAACAAATGATTTTTAATTTTTTAAACTATTATTTGTTTTGTAGAATTAAAATTCTCTTTAGTATACAAAAATTTGGCAATATTAGAGAAAACGGCTTAAGATAATTATTGGAAATAAAAATTAACATCGAGTCCTGCCTTATCGACTGTAGAGAAAAATTATAGAAAATTTTAATTATTTTCTTACCTTATCGACTATAGATGAAAATTATATAAATTAACAAAAATCATATTTTGCAAATTGAAAAATGGAATAATTTTATCAAATTAGTGTATTGTCATCGGTCCTCAATAAATCTACAAAGTTTGAACGAAATCTGGCCGTTTAAAGTGGGTCAAAATCGCGCCCAAAGAAGTCGGTTACAAACAAACATACAAACATAAAAATGGAATAATTTTATCAAATTAGTGTATTGTCATCGGTCCTCAATAAATCTACAAAGTTTGAACGAAATCTGGCCGTTTAAAGTGGGTCAAAATCGCGCCCAAAGAAGTCGGTTACAAACATACAAACATACAGGTGAAGCTAATAAAAAGCGTGTAAAAACAATAATGAAACTTAAATTTTCGTTTCATTTATCTTCTTCGCTATACTTAATTTCTCAGTGCGCTTTCGAAGGGTTATGCGAGTTGTAATAACTTTTAAAATACTTGACTTAGAGTAGAAATTTAAACACTAATTTGTAGATAAACTCAAAACCTATTAAGAAAATACAAAAAAATGATATCTCAAGCAGCTAGTTTTTGTAATAATTTAAGAAAACCAAAAATTTCATTAAAATTAATGTATTTTTTATAACTTTGTCATTTAATTACTGATTCGAAACAATTCAATATCGATTATTTTAGTATAAATTTTAGTAGAATATCTGATTACCTATTGAAAAGTAAAAAAAATCAGGTCTGTAGGATGTCTAGAACTCGTAATTTGGGTACTTTAATAGACAAAGGCAAAAAACTCGACTAAAATTTTTTAAACAGCTCTGTCTTGGAGGGGGTGAGGTTAGCACCCCCAATATGGGGTGTTTTTATCGATAAAATTGTTAATAGAATCCGACCTTGAAATATAGTCACTACCCTTTTGGACACACTGTATATATAATCTTCTGGTATATTTTATATGGGTCTGTATAATATATCGTCCTGAAAAAAAATATTAAGTAATTATTTCTGGTCATTAGACGGGCACACTAACGGAAGACGGTTTAGACATGTGGGGGGTGGTGGCCGTCAGTACCGCGACCTCCCCCCCACTGCTGGGCCAGGCTCAGCGGGACCCGAGGCAGATGAATGATCTACACGACCTGAAGATCGGTATGGCCTCCTGTCATAGCTTGACGGTCCTACATGGTGAACTGGCCGGTGATCCACTTGATTTGAAGGTGGGTAAAGTGAGGGTAGTTTCGGAAATGTTATTTATTTATTTATTTATTTATCATTACATCAAATGACCATTACAGGCTTAACCTATTGACTTACACTAAAAACTTTACACAGAAACTAAACTAATAATAAAACAACTTAAACTAGTGTTGCAAGGTTTTGTGATGGTTTAGACTTTAGAAGTGTGAAAAAAATATTCAATGATCAATGCTCTACTTCTTACATCTACTAAGGTATAAATATTGTTGTGAAGGACACTTTTAAATGTAATTTTAAAAGTGATGAAGAAAAGTACATCGTATTTTGGTGAGCTATATTATTTTGTACAATGTTGTCATATACTAAGATTATTATAAATGTTATCCATATGTCTATCTGTTTTATTATAATTTTGAGACGATGCATACATTTCTACGTTTACATATAATATGTATATTGATTTCTGCGATTACATACCATTTTTTTATATAATAACAATAATTTAAAATGTACTATAACTACATTACTCGAAATACTCGCTTTTCAGATACCGTATCGCCTTCCCAGAAAACCGGTAAAACACCTTTTTTGTGTTCCAGTTTGCAAAACTAACCTAGGCAAACATGCTCCATTATCGAGAATGTGTGCTACTTATAACCAACAAATAATGCTCTTACCAGATCTTGATATATTTTTCGGATCCCTCGCACAGTATAAGCATCAAATTATTCACAGTTTTTCCAGTAGCGTATAAAAAATGTAGTATATTGATTATGTTTTTCTTTCGATTATGTTTAATTGTATAAGTGTTATTAATGTGAATGTTGTGTACACCTATAATTGATAAATACATTAGATACAATTAATTAGATAATGTCATCTTATATATAACTAGCGGTCCGCCCCGGCTTCGCCCGTGGTACATATGAAAAATAGATGTTGGCCGATTCTCAGACTTACCCGATATGCACAGAAAATTTCATGAGAATCGGTCCACCCGTTTCGGAGGAGTATGCAGACTAACATTGTGACACGAGAATTTTATATATAAGAATATGTAATGTGTATTTATTGTTGTGTGTTCCATAAATAAAAAAATAAAAAAAAATACTAAATGATAATAATAATGAATGTTTTCAACAGATGTTCGAATCAACCGGCTGGTTACTGGAAGAGCCAGATGTCCCAGAGTTATCCAACTATGAAATATTGACGCCTACCATTGTGAAACCAAAGGGATCTGCGAATATTAACGTAGATGATATGCATGTAAGTCGAATTTAACTTTAAAATGACAAATGTGTTTTTATTAGGTAAACAATTTGTGTATTATCCTACTAATATTATAAATGCAAAAGTTTGTGAGGATGTGTATGTGTGTGTTTGTTACTCTTTCACGCAAATACTACTGAACCGATTACAATGAAATTTAGCACACATATAGAGGGTAATTTGGATTAACACATAGGATAGGTTTTATCCCGTAAATCCCACGGATACGGGAACTATGGGGGTTTTTCTTTAATGTTATAATTACAATATTACAGAGTTATGTTTTTGATAGTATGCTGATTTTATCTTTATAATCATTTTAAGGTTTCATTAAGAAACCAGTGAAAATAGATTCTGTGTTTTACAAATTGAGTTTAAGAATATTGAAGACCTTCAAAATACATTACCTAACCACAATACAATCAAATTTAATATTTTTCTTTCTTACTTTTGGGCATTTTATGACAAATGTTGCCATGTACCACTATTATATGTATATTTATTACCTATTTCAGATGCCTCTAGAAATAGGGATAGTCCAGCAGTACCAATTCGTGTCATCACTGCAAAGATCTTCAGTGGTGGTGAGGTTACTGGGTGAAGATGTACTAAGGGTGTACTGTAAGGGTGCCCCTGAAATGCTAAGGGGTTTGTGCAAACCGGAAACTGGTAAGCATTTGTTTTTAATACAATTTTTCGGAAATGTGATATAAATATTTTGATTGAGGTAATAATCGGAAATAATTTTCCTTTTTAAATCACAGTATGATAAGGAGGCCGTTCATAGTTTGCACGCATAGATGATGAAAAAAAAATCTTATCCTGATTTCCTTTTGGTTATTTTCGATTAGATTTGTCGGTTTTAGTACACTGCACTGTTACACATATAACTTTATAGTATTGTAATATAAATATTGGTAATTTGATGCATAATTAATTAAAATTCAGGATAAGAAACTAATTCTTTTCTGTTTTAAGTTTATAAAAGACAAAGTTTCACTTAACTAGGTAAAATTACGATGGCATATTTTAAAAATATTGAAGAATAAATCTTTTATTTGTAGTTCCGAATAATCTAAATGAAGTATTGAGTTCATACGCCGAGAAGGGGTACAGAGTAATAGCAATGTCAACCCGCATTATGGAAACTACATACAAGCAATTGCAAAAAATGGATAGGGAAGAGGTAAGGAAAATAATAATATTAAACATTTTTATGGCATTCGAATGTTTTATAAATATATTTTTTTGAAGATTAAAAAAGTGTGTACGAGTTGGTCAGGCGTCGCCCCGGAATGGCGGAAAGACGCGGGTTCGAATCTCGCCTCGTGATCGAATTATTTCTATTCTTTAAAAATTCATAATAATAAACATTTTCAGTTTTTTCGCGTGGAATCAGTGAAAATCCTGAATAAGAATATTTGTGAAACAATTGATTATTATCTATGTAAAAAAGTACTAAGTTACAATATTATGTCGATATTGTTATTCAAATTAGTTTAATGTGTGTAACAGAGTATAATATTATAGATCTTTGTATATATTGTCGTATTAAGTTGCAATCTTATCTCTTTAGAAAATGTTTCTCTGTATACATAAATAGATCCTAAACGTGACAGACACAAAGTCGGTTTAAAGAACTTTATTCATCTCATAAACAAGAACAATACAATATGATCTTTTACAAATATGAGAAATAACAATTTTGCAGTTAGTATAACACAATCAGCTATCGAAATTAGTTAAGTATGTCTTTAATTTATTTTTAAAAATAGTAATTGATGAGGATTCTTTAATTGCTTTAGGCAAGCTGTTGTACAATTGTGCTCCCTCAAATCTTAAGTTTCTCTTACCGTATAGAGTTCTTATAAATGGTAATTCAAGGTTATCACTCTTTCGTGTGTGGTATTTGTGGGATTTTTTGTTTAGTGTTATTTGTGTTTTTATATTAATTAAAGTAATTTCTTTATTATATAATTTTAAAATAGTGTTTTTGTCACGCCTTTCAAATATCTTACAATGCTAAAATTGTTCAAAATATTGCAAAGTAAAATAGACAAAGTATTGTATTGATAAAATAACATATTTTATCATTTAAATTTAGGTAGAATGCGAGTTAGAATTCCTAGGATTAGTAATAATGGAAAACCGACTAAAAGCCGCTACAACGGGAATCATAAGGGAGCTGAAGGAGGCAAATATACACATAGTCATGATTACAGGTATTTATTGTTTAGTTAAGCTTCTAGATTTTTCTTCAAAAATATGCCCAAACGTAGTAGAATAATAAAATAATTGTGATTTGCATTATATATTTAAAGGATATATACAGGGTGTCTCATAAAGTAGTGATATACTGAAGCTGGGAGGTAGAGGGCCTAGAGGGCTATCCGAATCACCCCCATGTATGTTATGCGTACCATCCTGTATACAGGGTGTCCCACTGTTGGTATACTAAGCTCAAAGGAGGTTATAGTTTTGCATACGCTGAGTACGTAAAAATACTTATAAAATTCCAGATGCAGTTTTTTTTCAAATAGGTGAATTCTTAAAACTCTATGTGTACACCCCTAACAAGCAACCCTACCCGCTTTGCTACCAGCACGTGACCTATCGTTTAAGATTATGTTTTCATAGACAAAATGCTCACATTAGCGAAGCGGTATATGCCGGCTGCGCGAAGCTAGAGAAGAAAACATGGATTTTCAGGAAAAATTTAGCAAAAATTTTTTGATGTAATTTTGTTGTTTAAGTATTTTTTTACGTGATCAGTGTATGCAAAACTACAAGTCCCTTCGCGCTTAGTATACCAATATTGGGACACCCTGTATAGATAGATATAGTCGAACGATTGTTATACTGGTACAACTCGATTGTTAGTACTTATAAACTTAACTGGATCTATCATAAAAATCTCAATTTTAGCGCATAATAATGGACAAAAATAATAACGAAAATTATTTTGGTAGTCTTAAAATTCGATAGAAAATTACATTTTTCGCCATATTTTTTTCTTATAATGTTCTTTGATGTTAAGTGATTTAGGAATATTATCCTTACCACGATTTTTTCTTTTACTTTTTAAAGTTCAAATATATGAATAATAACTTACAGGTGATAACATACACACAGCAGTGAGTGTGGCCAAAGAATGTGGTATATTAGCGAGCGGGGAACGAGTGGTCCATCTCACTTTACATCACGAGAATGGCGGACCCGTTCTTTACTGCCAAAGCACGCTGCATGGGGTAAGTTTATAATAAACAAAAAAAAAAAACTCGAGACGTAAATTTGATATTTTTGGTTTTATGGCATTCAAATGCTTTATAAATATAAATTTATAAAGAATAGAAAAAATTCGATCATTCGTCCCGTGATCGAAATTTTTCTATTTTTATAAATTAAACTTGAGAGGTGTCAAGGGACACCCGGATGGAACGTAGTCACTAAAATAACTAGCTTTTTTCTATGAGAGAGAGACAGACTGAGAAACGCGCGCACGCCGCACGGCTTACAACTAACTATAGCAACAAATATCATTACAACTTTTCGTCTTAATTTTTTCCGTCTACCCCCTTTCATTATTTTTTTATTCATTGAAAATCATAGGTCTACTTGTTAATAACAATATTCTTATAACTGTGTTTGTAATATTCTAAGTTTTATACATAGTTAAATAAGTTAAAAGGCGGTTTGATGGAAAAGCTTCAATCTATGAGCCTTAGTGACTATATTATAAAAATGCGTAATAGTATGAAGTAGATAATAATAATCTGTAAAACCATTCAGAAAGAACGATTTTTTTTGTTTACATATTTTTTACAAAATATAGCACATCTCAAGTGATTTACATATCTTTTAGCAACCAATATGATTCAATATCAATTATGATGCAAATATTTAAGATACAAATGTGCATTCGTACCTTATCGAGTACTTTTGGTCCTTCGAGCCGGATCTCATCAATTTTTCATTATTCTAGGTACCTATAGGCAAGCGTGTGCCGTTCACGGGGGCCAGTAAGACGGAGGACAGCGGGGTGGGGTCGTGGGGCGCGGGGGGAGAGGGGGCGAGCGGGAGGGGGGATGTGGAGGCCCCGCGGGGGGTGGGGTACAAGTTTGTGATGAGCGGGGACGCTTGGAGGGTGAGTTTGTTGTATTTATTTTATTTTTAAAATCAGTTTTTGAATAGATACATAACTAACATATTTATTTCACGAAAAATAAATGTATTATAGAATATATGTACACTTATCTTTCGGTCAGTTTCGTGAATTCGTTAAATATTTACAAAACACTGTAAGTCATCGCGCAATTTGCGGGTTGAGTGCGCGTATTCCATTGCTAACAGCGCCATTCGTTCAAATTTGAACCTACGCTCAATCAAGCGTAGGCATAAAATAGCTCGAACAGATCGATAAGTAATGGAATACGCGCTCTCAACGGATAGATGCATACTGAATATATCCATAAGTTATGAAGCTGGCTAATGAAATGGTATTTTTTAAGCATAATATGTTTGTTTTTTTTTAATAAGGCTCTCCGTGAACACCACCCGTCCAGTGTGGGTCGTGTGATAGAAAGAGGCGCGGTGTTCGCAAGAATGTCACCGGATCAAAAGCAACAACTGATTACTGATTATCAGGCCCTGGGGTATTATGTTGGTGAGTTATTTGCTTAAATGATGATCATCATTTAAGCATTCTGAAGTTACTTTAGAATATTTTTATATATATTAACCAGGAAAATAGTGATTTTTCATCCAATCTTTAAAATTAATTTCAGCTGACGAATGAAAACTGTTAAAATACTATTCATAATAACGTAACATATTGTAAATAACGTAATTTTTAATACTTAATATTAGCAATATTATGTTTTTCTGATTTGTACCAATTATCAATTTATCAAGCGTCTGCCATGTTTTAAATTTCATCAAAAATTAAGCCAGTCAATGACAGACCTGACGATTTTGTTACATTTCTATAATAAGTGCATAAATACATCATTCTTATACACATTCATTAAAATTTCAATGTAATGTTATTATCGCACTACTTATTGGTTATACACAAATTTGAAGTGTTTTTCAAACTTCATTTGTTATAATTATTTACAGGCATGTGCGGTGACGGTGCGAACGACTGCGGAGCCCTACGGGCCGCTCATACGGGCATATCACTATCAGAACTAGAGAGCAGTGTAGCCGCGCCCTTCACTAGCTCGCACCCCGACATCGTCTGCGTTTCCCGAGTGTTAAGGGAGGGAAGAGCGGCCCTTACCACAAGCTTTGGCGTCTTTAAATTCATGATTGCGTATTCCCTTACAGAATTCCTCTCCGTCGCTTTTCTGTACTATTTCGATTCGAACTTAACAGACTTCGAATTTCTGTTCATAGATGTCGCTCTGATCGTCAATTTCGCCTTCTTCTTTGGTATGACCGAAGCCCATACTGGCAAATTGTCCAAAATACCCCCATTGACTTCTCTACTTGGTATTGTTCCCCTCGTATCGCTCATTGGACAAATGTTTCTCATAACAATCGCTCAATATTTGAGCTATCTAGCGATTACGTACTTCCCATGGTATGTGCGTCATACGTTCGAAGGTGAAGAGGCGAATAAGTGTTGGGAGAACTACGCTATTTACACCATTTCTATGTTCCAGTACATTATTCTGGCTATCGTTTTCAGCCACGGCGCCCCATATCGAAAATCTGTAGTGACAAATAAGCAATTGATGATTAGCATTCTCGTCATGTTAGCGATTTGTATTTATATCACCGTGTCTCCCGCGCAATGGTTAGCTGATTTCTTAGAATTACAGATGCCAAAAGATACTTTAATGGCGTATATTGTTTTGGCTCTAGCGTGCCTCAACTTCGTCTTTGCCCTGTTCTTTGAAAGAGTCATCGTTCAGTATTTAATGGAGATTAAGCAAATGGTGCCGAACTTTATAAAGGAACAGCACGTTAGGAAAACGCCGCATTTATTATTGAAAAGGCAGTTAAATAACATGGACTATTTGGAAGGAAATAGCTCCGTTGATTTTGTGGGCGAAGACACCTCAGTGGAGGGTAGATGAAAATTATTTTCGCCGTGTATACGGTATACTTTTAGACGCGTTTTAATATGTTACCTCGATTTGAAATTCGCTTTTAAGCGTTCGAAACGAACGAAATTATTTCTACATTCCGTAAATGCTTTATTATTATTGTTTTTGTTTTTATTAATAATTTACATGATTGCGTATTATTTATGAGTATTAAAACAGATTGATATGTTTTTGATATTATTATTTGCATAACATTCTAGATATATAATTTATTTTATATTATTATTTTTGTTGTGAATGTTTGTCACAATTTGTTTATACGTAAGTTGTTTTAATGCAAAATTTTTATGCATTATTTGTTTAATATAAGTATAATACGAATGTTATAATCTCATATAACACTATAAATATTTAAGGGATATTATATTATAATAAACTTCGTAATATTGCATTACGCATATCTTTCTTTTTATTAATAAAAAATTCTTATAAAATAATATCTGTATGAAAATTACAAGATGTTATAAGTAATTAGTGTATCTTAGTTAAATTCACTCTTCTCTTTGGTTTTATAGTTGTTTAATATTTTATGAACATTTCTTATGCATTATCTTATGAATAGTGTTGTTAAAACACAGTGTGATAATTAGTTTTATTATAAGTGCCTTAATAGTTTTAAGATTTCGAACTGTGTTCAATTTTAGACCTTAACGCCTAGATTATAAAAGTAAAGTCACATTAATACAATTTCTTTGAAAAATAATATTCCTGTCTCTTATGTATCTTACAAAATAGTATCTAATGCTAAGGGTGTTTTTCCACCAATTAGGATGCTAGCAAGGCTGGTAGCCACAGATTAAGTTACTATAGTAACGAGGAATGTGTTTGTAAAAACCAAACATATCGCTGCATTTAGTTTGAAGTTTGAAGCAATATTATTGGTTATTTACAAACACAATCCTCGCACATTATTGGTTGAAAAGCACCCTAATAATGATACATGTTACACAATCCTAAAATTTTAGTATGTTTTTGTAAATTCAATTGACAATCATATTACATATTATATTTTCTTTAATATTTGAATGCATTTATATCATGGTGCTATGTTACGTATGCTTATTCAATTCATTATTATAATTGCATTACATTATTTTGTAATAGCCGTCCTAACTTACTAAACAGACTTTACTTTTATAACTCTTAAAAACTAAAACACAAAGCATTTGAAACTGCAATATGCATAAGTTAATTTTTAAAACTTAACTTGCATTTGTAGTTAATTTTGTATGTTGGTGCTTAAATTAATATAATATTTGAAATCAAATGCGATTGTTACCATCATCTGTTAGTCAAATTATAAATCAGCTTGATCCTAGCGTATACAAATATCGTAAGTTTATAAAATGGATATAGGTATGTGATAAAAGTATGATACATTGTTGATAACATTTGAAATATATTTATTAGTAATAGGTTACAAGGTTTGTCAGTTTTCACAAATCGTGATAAAATGTAACTATATAGGCATGACGAAAGATTTTGAAATCCTCTTCCATAATGTGTGTATACGTTTACTATACAAGAAAAACCCTATATTTCGGTAATATACTTAAATTTAACGAAGATAAAAGCCATTTTTCAAAAAATATTTATTAACTGTGCCAAAACAGCTCGCAGGTGTCATGGCGTAGGCGTGACGTCACTCTTTAGTAAATACATAATTATTTGTACGCATTGCGAAGAAAATTAAAAAAATATTTAATTAATATGTGTTAAAGAATCTAATTTCAAAGTTTATAAGTGGTGTCCAGTATTGCAGTGTGAATCCACATAAAAATAATGCCCAAAAATGTGTTAGTAATTGTTTCAAGCGAGAAAATAATAAGAAATGATTGTATAAAGTTGGCGCGGAGAACCCCGAACCACGTATTCGTGAATTCGCAATTATATTTCTGTTCTGAGTCGATAAAGCATACGTGAAACAATAGAAAATAAATAAAAATGCGTATTCTCAACATATTCATAACAACAAAACACATCTGACGTGAGTTGTTTACATAGGCGTGACGTCACGCGTGTTTTAGTCAAAATGGCCAACTGCAGAATTTCAATGTTTTATTTTATTGATAATCTCATTAATCTTAATGTTTTTAAGATTTCTAAGTCACTATATTTAATTTATTTATTATACATTTTCCCTTAAAAACACTAATACGATCATTTATGGATACTGTCGTCATGCCTATTGTGTGTGAGTAAATTTACCCAATAAAATTAAGTTACAAATTAATCTATCTCAATTTTATAAAAATTGGAGACAGAATCTGCCACAATTTAAGTATAGATCCTGAGTGTAATTTAAACTACAAAAATTAGTTTGCACCGCATGCAGTATTGTAATATTTCAATTATTGAGTGAAGATAAAGGAGTACAATCTCTATGAAAGAAAAGAGTCCGCTAAAATGTATCAAATACGGATGACGCTACGAGAAATAGCGCGCTTTTTACAATTTAATTGATATAAACTATGTAGTGTAATAAACACGTTTTAATATTAGAGATAAATACACTATACATTACTATTAAAGAAATTATTAAATATTTTCTCATTCTAACGCTACTATGGTTGGTTCTTTGTAACATGTTTTGGCGGTCTCTTCACGTTATATTATGTATGTAGGTATATGACGTATTGTACTCTTTGATCTACCCTCCTTAATTACAATATAATTGTAATCGATTTTATGAAATACCTAGATAGTGTGTAATATTAAAAATGAATTCACAATATTTAGCGTTTTTTATTGTGCCCCATGACCTTGAATAATGCACTGCATTACCTTGTTTTATACCTATCAATATTTTTATTACTATTTTTGAACCTTAAAATATGTTTCTAATGGATGGAGCCTTGGAGGTCAAATAGGTATAAAATTATTTACTGACTATTAAAATATAAACTAATAACAAATTGCCTGTTAATTTATTTCTTCTTGTTTAGTTAAACAAGTAGTTTCCGAATTTTTTGTTTAAGAATAACAAACATACAGGCTAAACTGTACATTATAGGGCGTGGAGTTGAGAGTCGTAAATTTTTTTTTGTGGTTAGCTATTGTCCTATGGAACCTAAATCTGAAATTTCACTTTGAGGAAACTTTTAGTTTTTGAGTAACGAATTTTTGAAAATCGGAAAATTACTATAGTAAGTTACTCCATCTTGTTTTTGTTACGCATACGGCCTCGGAGCAATTATCAAGCCTGGAGAAGTAACAATTAATTGAACAATAAAGCACTAGTTTGGCCTTTTTGGCTTATGGCAAAATGTCATGCGAAAAAAGAGGACAGATATATGTCAGTTCGACAGTTTGAAATGACATGTAGCCATTACAATTTGTTTTAGTGACCAGTCTGGTCACTAACGCATGGTGATTTTAATTATTGTTTTTGAAGTGAAAAACGTGTTTTCTAGTTTCTTATGTTATTTTCTGAAAAGATAATTTACTAAAGATTACATGGCTTGTGTTGTTCACGGCTGTAAAAGCCGTAGTACTGGGAAATCGGATGAAGATTGGAATTTGTCTTTTCACAGGTTAGTGTTTTGATCAATTTTTTGTTAATTGTATTATAAATAAGTTAATTTACGTTATTTTCATAATCATCTATGTTTTATCTAACCGTAATCATTGAAATGAAATCATAATCAGCTTAGTTTTTAGAAAAAATGCAAAATATAACTTCCATAGTGTTGTGCAATTATCGATACTTGAGTAGGTAACGAAGTACTTCATTGATAATGACTGCTTTAGGTTAGGAGAAAAAAAAGGTACTTAAGTATGGATTTTATTGTTATTTGCAGGTTTCTGGCTTGAGAAAAATTAAAAGATGTTTGGGTTAAAGCTATAGCACAGGGAAAATTGGAAGCCTTCAAAACATTCTCGGCCTTGTTCAAATCATTTCGAATCAGACGGGAAGAAAAGTAAAGTGCTTTGCAGAGATGCTGTGCCACAAGTTTAAGGTGGCATCTATTTTAAATAATAAATATTGTAATTTGTTAATTAAGTATCGAAATAAAATGTTGCAAAAAAAAATTTTAAATTTTATTTGTTTTATTTGAAGCAATTTATTTTAAACTTTTACCAATTTTTTCCTGTGGGAATGAGTTATTTTCCCGCGGTAAATTGTAGCCTATATGTTATTCTGATGTTTAATCTATAATATGTATAATTGGAAAGTTCCTTATAAACTCATTCAGTAGTTTTTTCGTGAAAGAATATCAAATGTCCATTCTTATATATTTTTGCTTTTATAATATTAGTAGAATAGATATTAATATTAATAGAATGAATCTATGAAAACAGGAAAAAATACGTACCTTTTTACGAAACCATAAAAAACAACCTAAACCGAAATACCTAATAATATTTTTTTATAAATACAACTACCATACAATGCAAGGCAGTCAATACGCATCGTAAATGAATAATTCCAAATTAAACGAATCTTAAAATTTGGAATTACCTATCCATAATTCAAAATTAAAAGAATCTTAAATTATCTTCAAGCAATTTTATAACTTATTTTTTTTATTTATCGATATTTTAGTATTCGATAAAGTGGCAAGCACTACCTTTTTAGAACAAAAAGTGGCTACATGTGGATTTGAATGCCAAGCCGATAACAGTGTGTTGTCTCTTTCTATCGCATTAATTAGGGTATTGAATAAAAGAGAGCCACTATATAAGAAACGTTCAATTAATTGTTACTTCTCCAGGCTTGTTAATTGCTCCGAGCATACGGCATAATATTTAATTCAATATTTTAATTTATGGCTACCTTGTTTCATAGATCATTCACAGATACAAAAAATAATTTATTTATTACATATCTGCTTAGAGTATATATACTATCTATAGAGTGCGAACAACCAAGTGGGAACAGTAGGCACAGGTGGGAACAACACGACGTTCCCGCCGCGAGCGCTCGTAGTCGTGGTTGAGTGCTGTCGAAGTGCGTTGCTCTGGAATTTTTTTCATATTTACGAATAAACATGGTGAAATGTGCAGTTCTATCTTGCAAAAACGATACTAGAAAATACACAAAATTGAAATCCTGTATCACATTTCATCAGTAAGTCGATTGTTATACTCATACTTATTTTTATGAAAATAAATCTAGCATCGCGGGGGTGAAGGGGAGGTGGGAGGCGGACACGCGCAGGCTCGCTCGCGCGCCTCACTGCTGCCACGTGATCGTAGTGATGTGACCTGACCAACGCTGTACTCGATATAAAGTTTATTAGAAGAACTATATTTTAACAAATTATTTATTAAACTTTAAAATTAAAACTCTTTTAAAAATGTATTATAAATAAATTTGTGGTGTGTTTTGTATGATAGATACACTTTCTAATATTATGAATGCGAATGTATTATAGTGTAAATGCAAAATATGTAATGTTACGATATATTTTCTGAACCGCTAAATTGATTATGAAGATTTTGATAGTAGAATGGATAAAATTAAATAAAAAAATATTAATATTATTTATTATTTTATCATTTTAAGTTATTCATTATTTCTTATTTTTATTTAACATTTTTAAAACATTATTATTATTGTTTGATTTATTATTAAAGAAATAGCACTAAGCCCGATCTTTTATTTTATTAACTTTATTATTTAAAAAGTACTCACGTTTTTCTGATATTCCAATTAAACATATTTTTTTAAAGTACTTATAATTAATACAAGAAAATTTCTTATATATTTAATATTCAAATGGAATAAACAAACATTATTCAGTTGGTAAACAAATTTAAAATTACATATTTATACTTTATTCATATATTTTTCCATGATTTCATTTCATATATTCATCATTTCCAATAACTTATTGAACATAAAATTTACTTATGATACATATTTATTTACATAACTTATCGATAGTTCAACACGCAATTGATACCTACCCATCCCTATTTGTCACACACACATCTATATAGTATCTATAGCTCATCTGCCTACGATGCGCACTAAGCAATTTGTGCAATACACGCGCTCTATACTATTGTAATATATACTCTAAGCCGTAGACAGAGAAACCAACTTTAAGCATATCTGATCTGACATAATTATTTAATCCATAGACAATCTAAATTATACTTGATAAAGATTATGTTTCTACGTTATATGTTAAAGACCAATGAAGAATGTCAAAGTCTCCCCTGAGTATATATATCGTAGACAGAGAATCCAATATATATATACAGTATTATCTATGGTATATATGTTCTGTGGTCAAAGTGCTGAATACAGATTTTTAAAACCTATTACAAAATTTGTTTTTGTAGTTCGATTTGTCTACATCAACGGCTAGCTTTTTATTTGATTATCGGCTTCGGCAAATAAAATAAAGTACGTACTGGTGACTTTATATATAAGACAAATTAAACAACATTTTGCGACCTTGCAAATTGTGATGCTACGTCTACTATTTTGATTTGTTGTTACGCCCGGTTTTTTGCCAGTAGACATCCGAGTGCTGAACGAGTTATACGGTCCCTAGTTTGCTAATAAAGCGGTTTATGAATGAAATTATCAATTATTATCGTAGGAAGACTCCGCAGTTCCTATTTGGTCAGATCTGACCTTAGTTTTAAGTAAGAAATAACGTCCCACGCCGCGTAATAAAGCTTCCTACGCGCCGCCAATGAAACTAACTACGTCGCGTTGCGACAAAAAAAACGATGAAATACCATTGAAATACATTCGAAACTATACGAATTGAAAATACTTTCCAATCATTAACCGTACACATTCATTATTACTAAGTAAAAGTGCAGTTTGAAGTGGTGTGTTGTGTTTTTGCAGTGATTCTAAATTGGCGGACTAGTCCTATTAGCAGGTGATTTTCGTAACTTGTCAAGGTTAAAACGCATTAAAAGGAGCTGGCTTCTATTTATCGGAACAGATGGTAAGAAATATAAATGACTATTTTACTTAACTTTAAAAAGATTTATCTAGACTTCGTTCAAGCTTTTATCTAGACCATGAAAGATTGTTTAACTCGCATAAATATTAGGCCCAAAGCTATTGTTTAACCAATGTATATCTATTTTAATTAGTTGCTAGCACTTTATATCTGAATAAAAATTTAACTTGCAACAATACAATAGGCAAATTTACTGAAAATGTAATATTATTATGATGTATAAAAGATTGAGTGTATACTTATTTATTTTGGAGGAACACCAATTGCTGAGCAACATCACTCACTACTGGACCATTTGATGAAATTATTCTTTAAAACAATTTACCCAATTTTTTAATATAATACTACTTTTTAATAATACTATATTGAACTTAAGAGTATGCATTCAGTAGAAAGAAGTAGCATGCATTCATTACTATTTCTTTATTGTTTCTTTAATCTTTATTGTTTTATTGATCTCATTGAAAATAATTTTATAATGTTAAAAAAGCACTTTACACAATTGTAGAATATTTTTTTACAGATGCATCAAAAAATTAAATCAAAATGGATTCCAATAAGATGACTTACGGATAAACAGTTAATAGAACTAAGATATCAACGGATTGGAAGATAAAATAAATTACTTTTTATGTTACAAAGTGAGAATGGATGAGAATGATGTCATCATATCTTCCACTGAGATTATAAAAGGTAATATATCTAAGCATTTTATTTAGATTTTGACTTGTGACAAATGTAGGTGTAACTATGATGTGCGCTTCCATCTATTGTTCATCAAAATAATAACTATCATGTGGAATATAAGTTACTTTTTGCAGCATAATTTCTAGTATATTAGGTGTTTGATTATATGCAAAAGTATTTCATTAAATAATAACTTTACTTACCCATTAATAATGAATTGTAAGATTCATCACATTGGTAAGAATAACGGAATGAAGAATTTCTTCTACATTAATATATACGAAGGCTCTGCAATACAGTTGTTTTGCAAAGCATTTCTGCAATTCTATATACAGTAGAACCTCGATAAGTTAAAGTCCAAGGGAAACACAAAATATTTTAAGTTATAGAGGTTTTAAGTTATCAAGGGTCTATCCATTTTTCACTGCTTCTATAGCTTTTAATTTATCGGCGTAGGTGAGGGTTGTTAGTTTTCTTTTTGGACTCATTTTAAGCCAGTTTTATCACACAGTAAGTAAAGCGATGTTTCCAGGACAACTATCAAAAACTTATGATGCAAGTAAGTCGTTGTCATAAAGCTATCCTCCGCAAAGCTTTGAAGAATTTCGATAAAGCAAACAATAGGTAATGTATTGTTTACGTTAACAATACATAGTAAACACGTGCAAGCAATAAATACCGAAACCTTTTGTTTTGACACTCTTTCAAAATGACTCATTGACAAATAATTTTATGTTATAGAGGTTGTGGAAACATTTCTTTAAGCTTAGTCTTTAAGTTACTGAGGGCCAATACAGAGATTATTTATTTAAGTTATAGAGGTTGCGTATTTTAAGTTAAAGAGGTTTTGGGCTCTGATGGGAAGGGAACATATTATTTTTTGAAGTTACAGAGGTTTTTATGTTATCGAGGTTTAAGTTATCGAGGTTCTACTGTATTAGTATTTACCTTCTGTGTAATGAAAATATCAAAAATGTAGCGAAGGAATTTATAGGCAACACAGTTTATGTTTAAATCTTACTGTCTTCTTGTATGTAAGTTTGTCAAGTATTCAGACAGTTAATTACTGTAACTGTACTGTTAAAACTGTACCATTAAAAATAAGCACTTCTTATTGGTAAAGCTGAGATTTTTACACAATATTAATAAGGTTCCTTCCTTCATTCATTCATTCCTTTATGTAGCACTCTCAGAGTGCTATGCACTATAGCATATATAGTGTCTATATCATGTCTATATGTAGCATTACTTTACTTATTTCATTTATTATTTAACTCCTTAATATTTTTAATTTTTTTAATTATACCTCCTATAATACTTATTTCAAAATGAATCCAATTGGGTGTCCCAAATGCAACATATCAGACATTTTTTGATTATAAAAAGTATGTTAAACAAAGTATTATTTATGATTTAACGAAATAAGAATACAACTTGCCCATGAATACACTCGGCTATAATATTTGGTTCATCAATCTAATTCTATTAGTTGTTGTGGTTTGAATAAAATATATGATTGATTTATTATACTTTACTAGCTGTGCCCCGCGGTTTTACCCGCATTGCTTCTCTCCTATTGATTTAGTGTGATTATATACTTATAGCCTATAGCCAATAAATGATCTAACTAACACTCATAGAATTTTTCAAATCGGACCAGTAGTTCACGAGATTAGTGTATCCCAACAAACAAACAAACTATTCTTTTATAATATTTGTAAGTATAGATAATACACACAGTGATACATGTGGTAAATTTTAATGCACTTTTAAATTTGTTTTTATACATTGCCAATTTACCATCAACATAATATAAATTCTCTGATTGTTTTTAACTTGAACAAAGTTATTAAGTTTCATAATCAAAACATAACCATAACATTATATTTTCAAACAACAGAAAGCTGAATAAAAATTTACTTCCAGTTGGTTAAATAAATCTGTATTTATTTATTGAATAAACATTCCAGCTAATAGATTTGATTTGATAGTTTCAAATATCAGATCATCGACATCAAGAGTAATCTCTCAAAATATGATCGAGTTTATTACATAATAAAAACATCCTTGGCAGTTGGCAATGTACCTATGCACTTGCACCATATACATATCATAACATAATGCAATATTTAACTGTGACATCAACATAAACAAATTGAATTACATCACTCCAACACTTTGCAGTTACACAGTTTCTAGTTAGCCTTCGTTTTCTACTTAATCTGTCACAAATCGTAATGGTCAGGGTCAGGCAAATGGGATTAAAATTGAAATACGAGACAAATATTATATAGGTAATAGTTATATTGTTTAGTTTTTGTTATTTTATAAAGGACCCCCTTTTTACTTTGACTAGTCGCTTCTACGGGGTAACTCTGGTAACATGAATCTTGTTACGGTTAGAAATAAAAAAAATATATATTACCTATGTTCAACAATTCCCTACGACGAAAACTACATAGTTTGGGTCAATTTCTACAAGATCTTAATAATAGCTGGAAAAGTTAACTTATCGCGATCAGCAAAAGCTGTTAATAATGCTATGAGGCATAGTAAGTAATAAGTATGATTCAAAAACTTATATTAATGTTGATGTAATATCAAAAATATAACTTCCATCCATAATATTGAAAACTACTCTATTCAAAGTCAGAAACTTCCAAGTTTCACCTATCAAAACTTTGTTATTAGAAGCTCAAGTTTATCAATTAACACGCAACCGCGAAGGTCTATTCCCTTACAAGGAGCTACTAAAAGTTTATCGAAGGTTTTCAATGTTTTTTAAACTTCATATATTACCTACTTTTAAATAAATCACGAATGATTTCGATGCGATGACTTGATTAAACAATTTTCTAAAGATAACATCTTGGTGTATTTTCACTCAAAAACCGTCGTTAAAAAAAGAGCGTGTGTCGAGCACACGTGTCATAAGTGAAACTTCTTAGGGCTCTTTCAATTGATGCGTTTCGTATAGGACCGCTGCCGCACGTTTTCCGTGCCGCTAGTTATAACCCGCTGCCGACGACTGCGACAGTATCGACTGCGACAGTATCGATATATATCGTATCGATGTTTTTTGAAAATATCAATATCGATATTGATATTTTTATTAAAAAATATCGATATATCGGTATGATTTGACAGAGAATATTCGTGCTCTAAAAAATTAATTTTTTGGTCTAATCTAATTCAATCATCTTACATTTCTACGGGTACTCAAGTACAGAAATACGCGCGTCTTGAGGTAATAATGTATAAGTCAGTCGTGGTAATAATACGGACGGGCAGTTGAAATTGAAATTGACTAACAGATTTGCCAACTTAAAAACCAAACTTTTCAAGTAGAGCACTATATGTTTCTTCGTCAGAGTCCATGGCTTAACTGGTGTCAAATAAATTTAAAACAGCACTAGCATACAAACGCACGGCAGTCAGATACGCTTTCAATTTAAGCGTTTGGTAACGGACTGCTTACGGCAACGGCACGGCAGCGGGTTATAACTAGCGGCACGGAAAACGTGCGGCAGCGGTCCGATACGAAACGCATAAATTGAAAGAGCCCTTACTCCATGACTTGAAATTTTACTCTCACTTCAAAAAATTAAAGTTTAAAACCTATAGCTACTTCTCGATCGCGATTTACTTATTCATGTTTCTGCACTTGGGTATTATTTGCAAGAGCATTAACCATAGAAATTGCATACTAAAGCTAGTCGTAAAATGCAACTACACACGAAATTATTAAAGTTCTACATTATTCACAAAATTATCGCGGTCTGAGTAATGTGGTATTAAACTTGGTACATAACAATTTTATTCGACTACATTTTATCTGCACTTGCTTTCTGAATGATTATACTAGACTCTAGAGACAATATACTAGCCAACTTTTTTGAAAGTTTCTTTTTTAGCACGCTTATTATTAGTTTCACTTGTATGTTTGTATGCTTCTATGTATTAAACCGTCTTCTTTAGATTTATTTCAATTTAATTCAAACAAACTTCATCAAGGATCAGTGACAGTACAATAATTGTATGAGTTTATCTTATTATATCATTTTTGTTTTTAACTATATTTACTTCTTTAGGTAATTAAATTGTATCACAAACATCGAAGATAATTTTAAATAAGCCTATAACCTTTAAGTTCTATTAAAAGAAGGTAAAGTGAGTCGCATACTATTCAAAATTAAATATTTACTCGTAGGTATGTAGTGTGGCTCAAGTAAACATCCTAAACAAACTAAGAAATAAATTTGGTCAGAGTTTGGACGCTACGGGCATTGACGAACTATGAACCTTTTATTTATTTTTGAAAAACCGCACGCTCTATGCACGGAACGAATCCATTTGTTAAAAAAAATTATAAAGCTGAAGAGTTTGTTTGTTTGAACGCGCTTGTCACAGGAACTGGTCCGATTTGAAAAATTCTTTCGGTGTTGGATAGCCCATTTATCGAGGAAGGATGTAAGGCTATATATTATCATGCTAAAACCAACAGGAACGAAGCAATGCGGGTAAAACCGCGGGGCACAGCTAGTGTGTTAGTAAAACGAGTAAAATGTGTAAAACCTTTTTTTAATCTATCCCATCCTGGTATTGCCATTACTAAATCACATAATAAATCTTAAACCTAGAGATAGAAAATGTACATGTACATAATATAATAGTAGGATTACGATTGCATGTTGCATAAATAACGAGAGCGTGTAACTGAAATACGTAATAGTTCAACTATAACATACCTTTAGTTACATATAACCATACCCTTTAAATTAGTAAATAATTATAAAAGACACGAGAAATTCTTAACTTCACTTTAAAAGATTTCACCTTTTTTTGTTGCTCTTGTTTATGTAATACTAGCTACGCTCCGCGGTTTCATCCGCGTGGCTCCGCTTCTGTTGGTCTTAGCGTGATGATATTATTTAGCCTATAGCCTTCCCCGTTAAATGGGCTATCAAACACCGAAAGAATTTTTCAAATCGGACCAGTAGTTCTTCTGGTTAGCGCGTTCAAACAAACAAACATACTCTTCAGCTTTATAATATTAATAGTATATACTTAGTATAGATTTTATTTCAAATGATGTTATTGTATCGACATAATTAATTTACTAAATGGTAATTAAGATAAAAAACGTAATTTACAAGTTAAATTGCTTTCACGAGTTCCGATAATTGACTATTCATTCAGAACAATGATTGCTTATTGATAAATGCATACCGGTTTATGAGTTAATTCATTGATGATTTTCACATTATCAAACGTGTAATTTATAAATTTATAAGCTGATCAAGCTCAAATTTACAATGGTCTTCTCAATTAATTTTTGAAACTGATTTTAGAATACCTACTATTTCTTATAAAACCTAGACTGTCTTCTTCTCCTATAATCTCTGTAATATTTATTTTTAAATAAATCTGTTTATCATTATAAAATGCCGCTATTATAAACATGTATCAGATATACAAGATCGATGCCGCATTCTTGCAAAGTTGCAAATGTTATTCGATACTTTATATTCTAGACTCCGCCCTCGATGACCTGTAGTGATTAAAAATTTAAATAAGCTACCCTTACGGCGTATAGAAATAGCCATAATTTCCTACCCGCTACACAATACACATGCAAAAAGGGTGGGGTGCAGGTGACAGCGTGGCCTTGATGTTGCATAAGTGGTATGGCCCAAGAAAGAATTATTTACATATTATCTTTTCCGAATTCATTATAGGAATCGATAAGATCGATGTATGCCGGTTCGCTCGTCAAGTTTGACGTGATGTTATGAAATAAAGCATTGTTTGAGTTTTGCACAAACATCTCTGGCAATGAAAAATGAAGGCTATGTTATGTCATGGTGCTATTTTTGTAATATTTGGATGGCTCGAAGCTGTTATAATGCAATTGTTTGAAACAGTATTATTTAGTTCAATAAAGGACAATTAAAATTCATAACTGACTTACATCAGAATTCATATAAAATTTTCCAAAGAAAATATGCTTTTTTTCTAAAAGGTAAATAATTTAATACACTTGATTCTCCAAATATCAAGAACGTAACGATCTTGATATTTGTGTAGGTTGACTATTAAATTCGCAAATTATGGTGTGACAGTTTTTAGACAGACTTTAAATCCTTTATTTTAAAATGCCCGTTGCTACTTAGGGCTCTTTCAATTTATGCGTTTCGTATCGGACCGCTGCCGCACGTTTTCCGTGCCGCTAGTTATAACCCGCTGCCGTGCCGTTGCAGTACGGTAGCAGTCCGTTACCAAACGCTTAAATTGAAAGCGTATCTGACTGCCGTGCGTTTGTATGCTAGTGCTGTTTTAAATTTATTTGACACCAGTTAAGCCATGGACTCTGACGAAGAAACATATAGTGCTCTTGTTGAAAAGTTTGGTTTTTAAGTTGGCAACTCTGTTAGTCAATTTCAATTTCAACTGCCCGTCCGTATTATTACCACGACTGACTTATATATTATAACCTCAAGACGCGCGTATTACTGTACTAGAGTACCCGTAGAAATGTAAGATGATTGAATTAGATTAGACCAAAAAATTATTTTTTTAGAGCACGAATATTCTCTGTCAAATCATACCGATATATCGATATTTTTTAATAAAAAGATCAATAGCGATTTTTTTTACAAAAAACATCGATACGATATAGGTATATCGATACTTTATTTCATTTCCGACATCCCCATGGGACTTGCGATGTTTCCGTCCTGCTGTCGAGCGTTCGCGGTACGGACGCCGCGCTGTTGCTGCACCGTGCATTTTGTATGAAAACAAACGACCGGCCGTGCGCCGTACGACAAACGCACCGCTTCGGCACTGTAGCGGTCCGATACGAAACGCATAAATTGAAAGAGCCCTTATACCTACAGCAAATCGCCTTCAGTTCATACCTTCCACTTTTACTGCATCTTCCGTTTCAAGTTAATAATAGTGTACGGTAAAGTAATCGCCGCTTAACGATGCAGGGTTACCCTTCAGTGCCTGAACAACACTTGGCCGCTATAATTAAAAATCGATCTAATTTCCAAGCTCACCTTGAAATTCAAAGTATCTGGCGTGCTTTCTTTTGGTATTCAAGGTGATTGCGATTTCATTTTCAGCGTTACTGACATAAATGGGTGGGAAATGTTGGTTGTAATATTGCTTTGCTTGGTTTGTTGTTTTGGAACAAAGTTTTTATTCATTTATCCGTCGATAGAGCTTAGTACTTCATATTTATGTTGCTAGCAATCCGCCCACGGCGTAATAAAAGAAAATTCCCTTAAGAATGAGATTTTTCACTGTTGGAAAAAGTAGCCTTTGTCTCTCTTCAGCCTTAATATCTCCAGACATAAAAATCATCACAAAACCACATACCACGTTCTTATGCCAGTGGAATGTTTGCTAAACGTTTTAATTTAGAAGTAAGTACTTACGTACAACTTTTTGCGCTCACGTGCTCATTCCCCACATAATTGAGCAAAATATTTGATTGGTAATTTAATAGTAATGGAGCCAATTCGAAATAGTTTTATATGCATGTCCCAATTAAGCGAATCAGCGCTTGCCGCATATTGATGGAGAATTCGGAGTCAAAAGAATAGCTTCAATTAAAATGAAGCCGCGGATGCAAGACCAGATTTCCAATAGTATTTTCTAATGTTTGATTTTACGCGAGTATTATACATTTATAACGTCGGGAAAATAATAGAATGAATAAATCGCGTTTAAAATCCGTTAAAAAGTCTTTAATTTCCAGATTTCCAATGTTTGGTTTCAATTAGCAGAGACTATTGATACCTGTGAAAGTTCAGTTTTGAATCGCGTATATCGAAGTATAGAGTTGTATGTTTCATAACGATCTAGTTTTTACTATAATCGTATTGAACGTACCATGTAACGAATAATTTTAAAAGCATAAAATGTTTTTAAAAGCTTGAAGTCGAGCAAAGCTCTACATCGGGATTATCGCGCCAATAAATAATCCTTGCTGGAATAAAATGGAGAACCTAGAATGGCCAAGGCATTAAAACAGTTCCTTGCACAATTGTACGCTAAAGAAAACATTAAGGTTTTATGCCGTCTAGGTGAGTTAGAAACTGCCGGGAAGCATGCAATAGCAATGTTGTATTTCAATTGTCTACGTGTTATCATACGGGTGTATAGGAGTAGATAATTGAATGTCTTATCACTTATGTACTAGATGTTCGCGATATATTCAACTTTTCGCCTTAGTTTTGAAGTAAAATGAAGGACCTTATAAAAATTCATACTGGATGTATTTGTAATGTTTAGTCTGTCTGTAGTGTGGGAGCTTTAAATTAAAATGGACTAAACCATTGTGATATTTCATATTACTATAATGATTACTGATAGATTCAGGATCTTTTTATTAGAGCTTCTTATATTTTCCCACTATCCTTGTATTATCTAGTTGTTATTTTTTCTTCGTTTCTTTGGGAGGAGTATCAACTGGCCAATGACTGCAAGTATTTGGAAATTATTGTATTTATATGTGATATGATAAAATATACAATATAGGTACCTACATGCCTCCTACACATATTGCATACAACGCACGAGGCATGTGGCACGGTAATTGGCTTATTCTCGTATACATAAGGTTTTAAATTACATAAGCAATTGACTAATAAAAACTGTTTAAAACGTACCAACGGAATCACCATGATTTCATCCAACAATAAGTGTTATATTGACACAGGAATCTATACTTAATATTATAAAGATATTTAGAGTTTGTTTGCTTGAACACGCTAATTTAAGGAACCACGGGTCCGATTTGAAATATTATTTCACTGTTAGTTAGTCCCAGGAGGAAGGCTATAGACTATGTATCATATCAGGCTAAGACCAATAGGAGCGGAGAAATGCGGGTAAAACCCCGGAGCACAGCTAGTCTAAGATATTCAGTGTCAACAATATCTTTTGTAAGAATAATAGTATGTAAATAAAATCCTTGGAAGATAATCGATAACCTCGAACGGGAATCTTAATGATATCAGCTTAATATGTCCTACAATGTCTTCTGCTTTTCAAATATGGCATCTTACATAAAAACAGATTCGTCCAGTGCTGTATTATTGCCGTACGAGGATTCACTTTGACTTTTTTTTTTTTTTTGTTGGTGAACAAAGATATAACTATATGAATATTCAAAATTAGCAATATCCATTTCTAGTTCTATTTAAGTAATTAACGATTGAGCACTACAGAGAACAGATATGCGAGTAAAAGTAGATTGAATAAATTTTTACCAACTTTAACATTACGGAATTTCCCTATCTCAATCTGCGGCCGAAGCGTGTCTCTTTAAACATACTTTATAATAAAACTGCAGACACATTTAAATAGAACTGTGATACAGTTTGTATAATATCGCATTACATTATAGCTCTATGTAATCGTTCATCGTTAAATAATTATTCGACATTATTCAAAAAAGGATTATTAAGCCATTATGGGGCGTTTCATTTGATTATTTTATTTCTACAGTACCTAATTACATTCTGTCCCTTTCATTTCCAAATTATTTAAAAACATGTAGGAATGACCGAATTATTAAATAAAGTTTTGATTGAAATAGTTGCCTTCGTTATTTAAGGCGCTGTATACATTGTCGCCCATTCAAGTAATTATAGATGACAGTAACGCTATCTTTCTTTCAGACAGATTATACTTCGCAACCCTCAAAACCGGATACAAGCCGAAGCCGACTCGAAACAGTAAATACTTCCACATCGAGGATGAGATCGTTTACGAGAACTTCTACTTCGACTTTGGACCTTATCACCTGTGCCATTTGTACCAGTTTTGCAATAAGCTCAACGAGGAACTGGAGAAAAATCCAAAGAAGAAGATCGTATTCTACACGAGTAACAATGAAACGCTCAGACTCAATGCCGCCTATCTTATTGGGAGTTATCAGGTTAGTTATTTAATATTTTTCATATAAATAAGCTCATTACGTTGCCCTTAATCACTTCAATATTTTTTTTTTCGCTAAACTCAAAAACTGCTGCACCGATTTTCATTCAGTTTTGCGGACAAAACCGCGGACAGAAAGCTCAATCTAATCCATGTAATAGGTTGTCAAAATGTCATGCAAAAGGGTTATATTACTAAAGCAAAAACTTCATCCGGTGGACGTCAATTCTTCATGATTGAGGAAAATCAAGAAGCTTATATCTAATACACTGGAGATTTCAGTATGAACATTAACTTGTAACAAGAAAATATGACGTTGAATGACGCCTGTATGTTTTTTGATCCCTTTCACACCTAACTTGTCAAGTTGGTGTGAAAGGGATAAAAAAACATACAGGCGTCATTCAAGGTCATATTTTCTTGTTACAAGTTAATGGTCATAGTGCAATCTCCAGTGTATTAGATATAAGCTTCTTGGGGAAAATATACTTTCGCATTTATGATATTAGTGAAATAAAATTGACGACCGACAGTTAAGGTTCATTTATCCATATTGCTTTAGTACAGTTTTGATTTTATGTACTGAAGTAATCTTTTATGTACATTGTACGTATAATAATGTTTATGTATTATGAAGTTACTTAAAAATATAAAATATGCATGTTTTGTTATGGCATTTACAATCTAAAAATACTTTTTTAAATCATCAGTTACGTTTGTACAACCGACATGAATTAGGTCACGCACGCACCACTGACCCCACCCTTGCAAGATCGACAAAGTGGTACCTTACCATAATACCACATAAGTACTCGCATAATTACTATGAAAACGCGTGTTACGATGCACGTGGTTGACTATCCCTTTCGGATTTTAAATTATTTATTTATTTACAAAATAAAGTATAACAAAAATAATATTACAAAACAGGCATTGTTTGTACAAGAGGCCTTATTGCTAAGCAGCAATCTCTACCTGGCAACCTGATAGGAAAAGAAATGTATAAGGTTCATGGGATAGTGCAAAATTTCAAAATTATCTGTGCCTCGCGGAAAATCCACGCGTTAAACTTCATCCCCATGATTAGGGTTGAATTATGAAAAATAAGTAATTATTTTACCCTGAATCCTTCTCTATTTTAGAGAGCAAATTTCATCGATATCCGTGCTGTCGTTTAGATGTGATAGCGTTACAGACATACAGATAAACTTTTACATTTGTAATGCATATTAGGTTTGATTTGTTATCTGCCACTAAAGACGTTGATTTTCTTATTGTTGTGAATATTTAAAGCGTTTAATTTTCCGAAAAAATAGCCATCCAACTTCCACAAATATACGAATATAGGTTTTATGTAGTTTATCTCTATTCATTGGATAAACGCCTTGCGTGGGAACAAATTGTACACCTACAAAGAAATAAACCAGTCGCTTTTATAATTTAACACGTACCATAGACGTAATAGAGAATGGCGTAACTGCCTTAAATTACTTCTATATATACGTGACATTATAATAAATTTTTAGTCATGTTTTCAACTTCCGTACATTTTAAGAGTTAATGCGTATTTTTTAAATATTCTTCATATTTTTTTATTATTAGCATTCGCACCTAGAGTTACTGTAATTTTGGTCTAAGATCCGAATATAGGTCGACCTGTACCGGCGTGATAATAGAATGAGACCAATTTTATAATAAATGTAGTCTATTAAAAAATCTATTAAAGATGGGTTTACTGAAAAAATCCTGGACAGGATATTTTTAGTTAATTATTAAAAAAATCTTTTTATTTTTTTAATTATGCAGTGTTGAGACAATAAACAATTTTGTTATAAAACAGCGCTCATGCTGATATATATATTTTTTCTATCATCCCATCAAGTGAAAGTAACTGGTACGGACATGCCTGTTTATATCTGCCAACCTAGCAGTTTGTCCAGGTAAATATTAGAAAACCCTATGACTGCACATTCTGTAGGTTTCATACTTCAAGTCTCTTATAATTTTTTTTATTATCTTGATAAGTACTGTATATATATTTTTTAAAAATTAATTAAAATGTCCTGTCCAGGATATTTTCAGTCAACCCATCTTTAATAGAATTTTTAATAGACTACATCTATACTAATATTATAAAGAGGAAAGGTTTGTAATTATGTATGTATGTATGTATGTATGTATGGTTTTCACGCATAAACTACTGGACCGATTTCAAAAATTCTTTCACCATTAGAAAGCTGCATCTTCACTGAGCAACATAGGCTAGGTTTTATCCCGGAAATCCCACGGGAACGGGAACTATGCAGGTTTTTCTTTGAAAACGCGGGCGAAGCCGCAGGCGGAAAGCTAGTTTATTATAAAATTGGTCTCATTCTATTATCACGCCGGTGAAGTTCGACCTATATTCAGATCTTAGACCATTTTGACTTCGGAAAAAAACAAACACGTCATTTTATCACAGGAGTAAATATAGTTAAAAATAAAAAAGTACGATTAAATAAAATTAAAATATGGTGTTGGTGACCTCCAAAAGCATTTGGCAATATACCTATATTAAAACAATTAAAACACATTTAACTCATCACCATTAAACCAATAACGAAATTAAACAACACATTGTCTCTTCATTGTAAACGAACATCAGTTAAAATAATTTACAAACAGCAAAAATCTATCTATTTTTTTTTTTGTGCTATAGGATAGCAAACGAGCAGACGCGTCGCCTGGTGTTAAGCGATACACGCCGCGCATAAGCATCCACTCCACTGGGAGAGGATGTGTTGCTGTCCTCAAAAAGGGAAGATATAACGGGAATTGATTTAATTAATTATTTTTTTTTTAGTTTACTGCCGGTTTTTCAGGTACTTAAAGGCACTCTTTTTGAAAGACTCCATGTTGTAACAATTCGGGAATACCGCTGTTGGTAGGTCGTTCCAGATCTTAACAGTTCGCGGAAGAAAGTTTCGCGTAAAACGCACTGTGGAACTCCGCCAGCAATCGAGGTGGTGAGGGTGGAACTTATTTTTCTGGCGGGAAGTGCGGTAGTGGAATTGAGCGGGTGGTATTAGACCGAAGAGTTCCTCAGAACACTCCCCATAATAAATTCTATAGAAAATACAGAGCGATGCTAAATCTCTTCTGAGCGATAGCGGATCGAGCTTGTCTGAGATTTTAGGGTTGTCAATGATTCGAGTTGCCCGACGTTCAATTCGGTCTAAAGGAAGAAGTTGGTATTGAGGGGCGCCAGCAAACAGATGAGAGCAGTATTCCAGGTGTGGACGAACCTGTGCCTTATACAAAAGGAGTAGATGAGCTGGTTTGAAATACTTCCTCGATCTGCTGAGCACACCCAATTTTTTAGAAGCTAGTTTAGCTTTGTCTACTAGATGGCCTCGAAATTGAACGTCACTCGATATTTGGACACCCAGGATTGCAATGCTCGGTGAGATATTAAGGGGAGTGTTCTGAAACCGAGGGGAAACAAGAAATGGGGACTTTTTAGTTGAAAATACGCAGACTTGTGTTTTTTTGGGATTAAACTCAACTAAATTGAGCCTTCCCCATTCAGAAACTTGATCTAAAGAAGTTTCGATAGTATTCACAAGTTTATTTCGACATTCCTCCACGTATGCCCTAGAGACTTGTGAATGGCCGGAGTAACAGGCATCCCCCGTACTGTCGTCCGCATAACAGTGTATGTTGCATATTTGCAACATGTCGTTAATGTGCAGGAGGAACAGCGTGGGGGATAGCACACAGCCTTGAGGGACACCGGCATTGAGAGGCAAAGAAGAAGAGCGAAAACCGTCGATAACGACCTCTATTCTTCTGCCTGAGAGGAAGCTTGTAACCCAGTTACAAAGTCCCGAAGGAAGTCCGTAGGAGGGGAGCTTGGCGATTAGCGCCTTGTGCCAGACCCGATCAAAAGCTTTGGCGACATCCAAACTTACAGCCAAGGCCTCCCCCTTACTCTCGACAGCCTCCGCCCATTTATGGGTTAAATAGATCAAGAGATCGCTGGCTGAACGACCTCTATGACGCTTCAAGAACAATTACTGAGCTACACGAATAGTCTAGCAGTGTTTGCGACCCGCAATTATAATTAGTAAAGTAAACATTAAGACCCCATTTAATAACGGTGCATTTACATCAAACGAATATAGAGCTAGAGAAGAGCATTCTTTATTCGTATTATTATCATTATTTCTCGTATTCCGTATTCAGTGTTGTTCAGTATTAGAACATTGCATAGAATCTTGTCGAACGCACTAAAAACAACGAAATAATTATCTACGCCTATTTACACTAAAACAATTTGACATAGTGGGGTTAGAATGAGCATTCGCTCGTTTGATTTAAATGCACCGTAACTGATGGACTGAACTGACGCCAGACTGAGCGTGTAACCTATGAATAAGAAACCCGTCAGTTATTAGTTTCAACAATTTTGAAGTTAGAGATAACGCTCAGTCGACAAGCCAGGTTGCATTGTAACTCTGAGCTCTGTAGCACGGATTGTTTCCATTTCTAATTAATTAAATAATATTTCAACGTTAGCTCCAGCTATTGAGTTTATTTTAATAATTAAAACTAGTGGATTGTCGCGTTGTTGACGAGGTTACTTCTATTTGAATAAGTTTCTACAAAGTCAAAGGAATTTAGAATATATTTATAAATGCTTTACCTCACAATATGATCCAAGTATATCAATCTAATTTATCTTTTAAACATTAAAATATTCATAACAAACATCTAGGTACCCATAATTCGCGCAAATTTTAGTAAAATCTACCTATAAGAATGTGTGTGTTTATTATCCTGTAAATTATCTTTGAGGTTTCCTCGCTTATTCTACTGATAAACAGTAGATATTAGAAAGAAAAAAAAATGTGTGCGTGTACTAGTGTACACATGTAAGAAGTGTAACTTCTTTATGACCTTATTTTTCAAAAAATAATTTATTATATGCAACTTTACAGAAATACGTCGAATCACGCGTGGTAGGGATAAGAAAAAATGTTACACTAAATTTTTTCCCAACCCCGATAAAGAAGTTTCACTTCAAAAAATGTGTGCGTGTACTAGTGTTCACACGTAAGAAGTGAAACTTCTTTATGAACTTATTTTTCAAGAAATAATTTACTATATGCAACTTTACAGACATACGTCGAATCACGCGTGGTAGGGATAAGAAGAAGATGGCGCGTAACGGAAAAATGTCACGCGTAACGAAAAAATGTTACACTAAATTTTTTTCCAAACCCGATAAAGAAGTTTCACTTCAAAAAATTACCAGAGTAGTATCTGATTTATTAGTTTTAGTTGTCTTAAACAGTAACATTAAAAATTATCTTCTAGATAATATATCTAGGCAGTTCACCGGGCGCGGTGTACAAGCAGCTGACGGAGGGCACGTGGTCCCTCCTGAACTTTCGAGATGCCTCCGGAGGTCCGCCGCTCTTCGATATATCCCTGTTGGATGTTCTGCAGGGTATCAAAGTGGCGCACGATGCCAGGTTCTTTGATTTCGAGCATTTCGACGCTGATCAGTATTTGTTTTATGAGGTAAGTTCATGTGTGTATAGTAATTGTTTTATTTAAACTTCTATTAATTGGCTAAACGTTGAAGATTGATCTCTCTTCAATCACGAAAAAGAAATACAAAGATATTAAATTATAATTTAAGTGTATAACAAAGATTTTAGGATATTATGTTTTTTGTAACAATTAAAACCATTTATTTCCAATAAGTACCAATTCATTTAAAACAGAACAATGTTAACAATATAAATGTCAAAAAAAGCTTGCTTTACATTTCATCCACCATTAAAAACCTTCCAGAAAGTCGAGAACGGTGACCTAAACTGGATAATCCCAAGCAAAATGCTAGCGTTCTCCGGCCCACACCACCGCTCGCGGCTCGACCGCGGCTACCCGCTCCACAGCCCCGAACACTACCACGAGTACTTCAAGAAGCACCACGTGACCACCATAGTACGACTCAACAAGAAGTCATATGACGCAAGACAGTTCACATCGCATGGCTTTGAACATAGAGAACTGTTCTTCGTTGATGGTTCAGTGCCGTCAGATTTGATCGTGAACAGGTTTATACGGATCTCGGAGATGGCGAAGGGTGCGGTCGCTGTGCATTGTAAAGGTTTGTAGGATTGTTTTGTTGGAAAAAGTTAAATTTGTCTACTGGCTGAGAGATAGTCACTCTTTTACCTTAGCAAATTGCTAATCTTTTCGTAATTTTTTTTCGCAAGAATATATTTTTTTAAATTATTTACCTCGATATCTTAAGCTACCTTTAAAGCCACATATTAAAATAAACACTCATTGATATCGCTCCACATCTATTACAGGATATTCCTTACTCGGAAGACAGAGATGCTTTTTAAATTGAACTATATTACCATCACAATAAAGCTCATATTCCTTTTCTAGCTAGTCTCGGGCTTTTTAAATTGAACCATATTACCATCACAATAAAGCTCTATTTCACTTGCAGCGGGTCTCGGTCGTACAGGCACGGTGAACTAACTATGAAAATGATGACGACTTTTCAAATTAAACCATATTGCCATCACAATAAAGCTCTATTTCACTTGCAGCGGGTCTCGGTCGTACAGGCACGTTGATAGCGTGCTACATGATGAAGCACCACGGGTTCACGGCGCGCGAGGCGATCGCGTGGCTGCGTGTGTGCAGACCGGGATCTGTGATTGGACACCAACAGTGGTTTCTTGAGAAGTTAGTGTTTTTGTTGTTGAATGTATTGTTGGAGACTGATTTGTAGTGAATTAAAATATTTTAAATATAATTGTTGTGTTATGTGTGTATGTAATTTGAAATGGTGAGAAATTTATTTATATTTATTCATTTATTCATTTGGAGAGCACACAGGTAAAATTACAAAAATAATAATATAATTATCGTAACACATTTGGTTTTTAAATCTAAATTGCACCCTAAACGTCTCACTGTGTACATGATATTAAATACATAAAAAATAAAAATATAATTTATAAATTAATTATAAATATGCGAGAAAGTACTTACCGCATATGTTGCAATAAGGTTTTCCATTTCAAATCTTATTTTAGACGTAGTATGTATTTCAAGTTTCTCTATTGTATCACCAGATGGGCCATATTCAAGCAGGATACTCTAGCTTTATTCAAAAAATTGTTGTTAATTACATTTTTTTTATATTATTTGCAGCATCCAACCACGCATGCACGCGGAGGGCGAGTCGTACCGGCGGCGCAACAACATTACTGCGCTTCCTGTATTCACTCGTGGGATATACTCGACGGCGCCCCCCGCCCCGGCGCCCTCCGCGCCCCACGCCGGCGCCCCCGCGCCCGAGAGACCCGTGTCGCTGCATGCTATACTGGGCAAGGGCGCCGCTAGCAAGGTTCGTATAAATAAATAAATAAATAAATAAATATTATAGAACATTATTACACAAATCGACCTGGTCCCACAGTAAGCTCAATTAAGGCTTGTGTTGTGGGTACTAGGCGACGATAAATATAATATTTTTATAAATACATATATATAGATAACACCCAGACCCAAGAACAAATAATTGAGTTCATCACACAAATATTTGCCCTGACCGGGGATCGAACCCGGGACCGTCGGCTCAGTAGGCAGTTACTTTACCACTGCGCCAACCGCGTCGTCAACCCGAGACCGCGTCGTCAGTATGTGTGTGTGTGTGTGGCATTTACTCGCCCGCACGTGTGATGCGCGCGATGTGTGTGTGTGACGTGTCCACACTGAACCGCCGATTGCGTTCGTGCAAACAAAGTCTACAGGACAAGGTGTACACATTTGTGTGTGTAATAATTACATACACACGTGCTTACTGTAGAACTTACTGGCAACAGAGGCGCCAACAAGTGTGATTGATCTTTAAGATTTTTAAGTGTATTTTTTCTGCTTGTTGTTAGGTTTAGCATATGTGTTTAAATTAACGTGCATTGAAAATATAAATCCTTCTTGAAATCGACCTACATTTTTAAAGTAACTTGGATGTATTAATTTTTTTTTTGTTCACAGTTGGATAACGCTAACGCACTAAACGCGAACGAAACAGACACAGAGAACAACATAACATCAGTGATCGGAAAGTATAAAATAACCGCGTCCCCGATGTTGCCGGCAAAAGTGTTCACGCCGAAAATGAATTACATGATGCCGACCAACAATATAAGAAATGCGAACAACACGAATCTAAAACCGCAGCCGAGGTTGATCAACTCGACTCTAAAGTCCCACTACGCGGCCAAAACGTCCACTTTCCCGCCAACAAGAGGTGCCAACTCGCAAGCCAATAAACTGACCGGTGTAAAATCACCCTTCACAGGGAAAAATAGCTTCCACGGTCAACGTGCCAACCTCGCCCGACCGGCCAACTACACACACGGAACTAGTCCCATAAAAACGTTCACAAGAAAAGCACTAAGTGTCACCAAAATAACCACAAACGACACTAACACGGTCACCACCGTCAGTGTAACTTCAACCTTATCGGCTATGACGGAGAACTGCCATTTGAACGGCAAAAATCGCCTCCCCTCCGAACCGAATCTCAAAGCGGCGCAGAACAAAGTTCCAGTGGTCAATAACACGAGGAAGAAGCTGATAGTTCGGTCGAATTCCAGTTCCAGGAAGAAATTGCCAAAGAGCGTTCCGAAAGGCAACCTAGAAACCACACAGGATCTTTCGTCCAGTGATACCAACATTACGAATATTTCAGTCGATTCGTTGGACGCTCCGTTTAGGTTTAGACGAAAACGGGATAAATCTAGCAGCCCCGAGCCGATGGACACCTTATCAAACTCAATAATAACGGCCGACGTGACGCCAGAAAATTACGAAGAATCGAACAATTCTCAAGGGAATAAACTGTATAAAATAAAAGCGTTGCGAAAGAAGTGTCCCGCGTTCGGTGTTAGTTTGTTGAAGAAAGATGGCGTTCAAACTCGCTCGAGTAGTTGCGCCAGTAGCTCGACCGTTAAAAAGAAATGATCTCTATGAGTGTTAGTTACGCACGTTCTAAGTTTACGAGTTAGTACTTGTCGCGGTGTAATTAGCGTCTTAGAGGACATTTTAAAGAAATATATACATATTCGAGTGTCTAGCGTATAGACTAAAATATGAACTATTTGTTTTTACTTTTTACCACTGCAAAGAGAAGTGAGAAGTGAGAGAAGAACATTTATTTTACTTTAAAATCTTGCCTAATTTATAATTAATCTATATTAACCCATAAACAATATTTTGTAATATGTAACTTGCTTATCATTTGATAATTTATTGACACTAAAAATATAACTATTGACAAGAACTAAACTCGCGTAAACTAGGCTTTAGATATAGTTAGACGTGCATAGCACATGTTGTAACGTATAGGTCTATTTAGATTCGTGCCGACTGACTTAATAACCCATATCACAACGTTCCCTATTAAATTAATAGTTGTCTAAACGAAATTATCAAATGTTTGTATTGTATAGAGATCGTTCGCTGATTAGACCCCAAAAAACAAGCCTAAATGTTTATAATCATTTTAATGTTTATATCTTAGGTCTTCGTTGGAGTGGTTGAATGTTCAATATTTTTTTTTTTTGGATGTTTATTTTTTTTTTTTTTTTTGATACAAGATTCTATGTTGTAACGACAACTAGAAATAGGCTGAAAAGTCTTTGTTGGACGATTTTTTTTTATATATTTCTTGTATTTTTGTAATCTTTTTAAGTTTGGAAATAATTTATATTTTTTATGCATTATTTTTGTGACCTTAAAAAGGATGACATGAATTTTTCAGAGACCTTATTGTATATTCAATCACTCTTTTTAGTTTTAAGAGGAAATATTTTTGTAATTTAAAATACTTATTATAGATCTATAAATGCCATTTTATTAGCTTTTATTAGGCTTCCTTGTTATTTACATAACATATGATTTATTGTGTTGATAATATGTTGTTGTATTTTTGATTATTTCTCGCAATAGATAGCTTAGATTATATGAATAAATAGTTTAAATTAGTTTTATTATACAAATGTATAACGTTTAACTGGACAGAGAATACTGACAGCATTTTTATATAATATATATTATTATAGTACATATATCATATATGACATAAAGTGCACTTTATTTCAATGCAAGTTTTCATTTACGATTGTTATATTTTCCATATTCAATATGAGAATAAATGCAATTGCTATTTAATAAGTTGCAACAATCTTGGACTTTTTATAATTATTGTTTCAATTTTTTTTTTTATTTAATTAGAGACGGCTTAATTATTTGATTATATAGTTTCAATCCGAGTTATCATTGATTAAAATTCTGAAAAAATGTGAAAAAGAGATAATACTATTTCTAACTAAATCTATTGAGTATGGAGTCTTTAAAATCAATTTAACTAGTTTCATATTCATTTTTATTGTGTCATGATTCTGTTATTGGCAGAAAGGGGCACTAGATATAACAAATTTTTTTAACATTTATACAAAATTTCGAGTTAAACCTATTTTGTTTATTGAAGTCGTGCTTAATAAAAATGTCCAAAGAAAAAAGATTTAGTTTTGCAATAAAAAATGTTTATTGAAAAGGATTTGTTTACAGAATAACTAAAAACAGAAAAATAACAGAATATGTATAATGTATATCAGCTAGTGTCTTTAACTGAGATCATATAACTTATTGAAAATATATTTATTTGATCACTTTAATATTAAAATGTTACTATGCCCGATTTAACGTACGCATAGTTTTAGATAGCTGTTTTATAAGACTGTTGACTGTCTTCGCCATTTTTATTAAATAGTTTACTGTTAGGAGAACTGTACTTACAGTGAGGCGTCATTGAATACGTTAGAAAATAAATATTTTCTAAAAGAACTATTTTGAGCACATAATTACATATATTGGTATATAATGTTGATTCTACGCAATATATAGTAAAAAGGGTAGATAGGATAGCGATCTGGGAGTAGCACGAGAAAAAGTGGCTAATTAGCCAGATTAGACAGTTGTCTCTTTCGCTCACGATGAATGAATCATGCCATCTTACTTTGACGTGAGCTTTAGTGCACCGTTTTTTAAGGTCGAATGTGTTGGTAACCTATCTATACTTTTAACTTATAATGTCATTGGTTTCTACGCAAGATCCATCCATTCTTCTTGCAGAAAGCGTGCGTATGAAATGCCTATTACTTAGACAAAAGGCCTTCAGTTATCAAAAGTATAGTCTAAGCAGTCTGTAATTATGTAAGACGATAATTGCTATAATTCTTTCACCTCAATGTTGTCTCATTGTTTATTATCCCTCTTTTTTAACTAAAAATATATCATGTACACAATATAGAGAATGTCCTAATTTGCAAATAAAAAAGAACGTTTGCCCGTGTGAAACTTCTTTGGCAAGATTCAAAGATACGTCTCCTTACTCCATGAAGTGACGGTATTACTATGACGCAACCTTGAAATTTTACACTCAACGCGCTTAAAGAAGTATCACTTCAATAAATGTTAAAAATAATCCTTATTGTAAGTACAGTTTTGTCAGTTGTTGATAATTAGGCAGCTGTTAAGAGTGACTAATAGATAGATTCTGGGAAAGAATGTTGGTTTTGTATTTAGCGATGTTATATTTGAATATTTCTTCATAACATTAATGATTATCAAATCATTAAAAATAATAATTGACACTATATAGTATTAATTATTCTTTGTTATTACAGTAAATTTTGAAAATAATACCATAATTTGTTATCAAGATTTGTCAGTCTTTCGAGGAAAATCTATAGATTTACATTTTATATAACAAAAAACAAGCGTGTGTGCCGAGCACACGTGTCAGAAGTGAAACTTCTTTGGCAAGATTGAAAGAAACCAAAATCGTCGCGTTACTCCATGACGTGACAGTATTGACATGACGCAACCTTGAAATTTTACTCTCAACGCGCCTATTGAAGTTTCACTTCAATACAAGAAGAAATATTCAAATATCGTCGTGTGAAAATGGTGCAAGATTGAATAATAGTTTTGTTAAATATTATATTTGTATTATACTTACCATTGTTTGTACGGCTTAGATATTCGATTTATTTACACATATTTTGATTGCATATTCATTTGATGAGACATTATTATTAATTATTATAGTATTTAATGTTAAACGATATTGAATGTAAGTGTATATGAACCATTTATATTGAAGTAACAAAGTTTTGATCGTCAAATAATAATAGAGACGTACCTATCTAAGTAAAAACGTATCTTTTTTTTTATTTAGTACATATTTAAATTTTAAATAAATTTAAGGAAAATATCATATTTTTTTCAATATATAGGACGTGGTATGATATAATACTTGTCTCTCAATACTTTCGTTCTTTATTTCTTTCGATGATGAGACGAAAAAGCAAAACCTTGTTAGGTAAGTATTTAATTTAAAACTATTTTTGTTCAGTAACTTTATTTAAATTTGCACATAAATAAATACTTCTAAATTTTGAACAAAACAAAAGTAACACTAGTATTAATGATGATTACTTAAAAAAGATGACGACATGACGGTAAAAACTGTATTAAGCTATTGCATAGCTTCTATCGCGGGCATTGAACGCGGGGACCGAATCGAGAAATTCCGTAACGAGAAAACCTCACGCTCCCCACTCCGACGGGCGGAGGTGTGGCTTGAAGGCATAGCATGCAATAGCTTTACCGCGGCAGTCCCCGAGTGCCACACGTCTTTTTTTTTTTTTAATAAATATTACCCCAGTATATTTCAAATATTCTTCTATATAAATGGTTCATAAAAACGGTGCGTATTAAGATGGATTCGGGACCAGAGTATAGGGTATGAAAGTTTCCCCAATATGTTTAGATAATTTGAATTATTACATCTATTAAATGTTTTGTTGTGGTTGAGAGCTAATCGATTACTAATGCACCATTACATAGGTATGTATATAATCAAGTGACACCCTAATGAACGTGGTGTAATGCTTGCGCTTAATAAAAAGATATATTACTATTTATTTTGTGTTTTATTTTACTAAGACTACTAAGAATACTACTTGGTTTCAGGTTTGAACTATTATGCCGCAATTAATCAGCCAACAACACTTTGTATCCATCAAAATAAAAAATATATATCTATATTATGTTTCAAAATTTAAACGTTGAGTAACTTAGTACCAAGATTCTATGGAATACTAGTCACTTGCAATCCTACCGGGGCAGGTTACTTACTGAATTTAGTCTATCCAAAACCATTAAATTATTATTCACAAGATCACAAGTGATTGTAAGAATATATGTGTAAAAATATATAGAATTGATTGAATTTAGAAAACTAATGCAAGGCAAGGCGTAGAACTAGCAACATTATTTCATTTCCAAACCATACTAACAATTCATTGGCTCTAGTACCATAAACAATCAGATCAATATAGAGATCAAAATAAAATACCAAATACACTATAAAAAGTTTTATTTAATCTACTAATAACAGCTAAAAGTCATATAATGACCACAGCGCTGCCCGCGAAAAGCGCGCGTGGGTATAAAGACATGGTGAGCTCCAGCTCAGTTTTTGGAAGTTTATAGTTTATGATCAACTTTCGTTCAAAATACTTTACACGATCGGTGGACCCGTCATACACGATCAAAATAAAAACCAAACACATTATAAAAAGTTTTATTTAATCTACTAATAACTTAATAAGCTAAAAGTCATATTCCGACACAATAACGACCAGTCTCGCGACAGCACTACCCGCGAAAAGCGCGCGTTGGTATAAAGACATGGTGAGCTCGAGCTCGGCCACCTGCGGCCCGCCCAGCGAGCACACTAGCGACACCACGCAGATGTTGCCTGATGGACGCATGCTGCAAACATTCAAGGGTTAATACATCACTAGATAGTATAAAACAAAGTTGCTTTCTCTGTCCCTATATCCCTAGGTATGCTTAAATCTTTAAAACTACGCAACGGATTTTGATGCGGCTATTTTAAATAGATAAAAAAATTTTGAAATAAATAATTTATTTTCAATTATAATTAATTCTTCTTTATTAATAAAAAGAGGGTTTCAAGGGGAAGGTAGGTATATAATTTAATAGGTTTAAGACAAAGCGGGCGAAGCCGCGAGCGGAAAGCTAGTTACTTTATATTTAAGGAAATGGGATAGCGAAGCGTTTTACTACCATCGTGACGAACGGAGCGCATAATAAAGTAAAAAATTTTATTATAATTTTATGAGAAAAAACTTTATAGTTATGCAACTTGCATATAAAGTTTCTTCTCTTAAAATTTTAAAATAAAAAATAATATATCGGGGTAAAATAAACGTAAAAACTTACTCGAAACATGACAAGTCAGCAGGTTTGACTCCCGGTGAAGCCTGCACCTCGATCATCCGCATTTCGAAGCTCACCACAGAGTCTTGCCATGAAGGGCCGTGCATTGTGAATAGATCCACCTTCAAATAAATAAAGGTATTTAAATATTTATAATGTTATAATATTTTGAATAAGGTTAGTGTTCTGTGATATTATTTTATAAAAAAACATATTTTGATGATAGTAAAATCGTTTTAGGTATTATATAACTAATCTGACTTAAAAGACTTAAAAATATAATCTTCACATCTAGAAGCTTTGGAAATAAAATAATGGCCACTCACACTTCCCATAGGCAGATATATATTAGACACGAATGTGATGAAGTTATAGCTGTACGTGCTCGGCTGCTGCAGGCAGTTCCAGTCTGACACTAGGCACGAACGCTGGATGCGGCTGCATTTGCTGAAATTTACAAATACCTAGGATGAGCAATATCAAAGGAAGATGAATCATACTGTATGAAGTTTGTTCTATGGCCAATAATGCAGCTATATCGTTATAAACAAGAATTTGTTATTTGTTATAGGTATAAGCTATTTGCTTTTGACCTATTAGCTGTGATATTGCCTATTAGTCCATACCAAATAACTATATAGAATTTTATTCCGCTTTTGAAAAAAATTGCATTGCTGCTTCGTTATATTTGTCGTGGCGTGTTATGTACTGAATACATAAAAAATCAAGTCGAATCAGTGGTTCGTAAGATAAGCAAGTTTAAAAAAACCCTTCAGTTTTATAACTTGCGTAGATTAGAGAGCGGTGCATACTGTTTCCCCTCGAGGCGGTATCCTGGTGGGCAGCGGATGTGGTGACAGTGGAAGCCACCTCGAGTATTCTGGCACACGGCGCCGGGCTCAGCACCGCATCCAGCCTCACCGGTCTCGCACTCGTCGATGTCTGAAACGAGTAGGTACATAAATATTGTTGGTATTAATTGTTGGTATGTGTTTGAGATTTTTATATTTGAAAAAGAAATGTGTGCTTATTAGTTGCTAGTGTATACATATTTGTATGACATCTTTGTGTGTTTTGAAGTAGGTTGGTGTTTAGCAGTCACCTGCTATAATATCGGAGCCGTCCGCTCATATTTTAAAATTGAAAGCCTTAATTATGTTTGCGATTTTGTGTGTTTTAGTTAAAAATAAATATATTTTTTTCAGTAGATGAGGAAACCATCGTAATTTTACGAGTAGGGTAAAATTGAGAAGTATATTTTTTTACCAATACAGCTCCTCTCATCATCAGCGAGCCGATAGCCCGCTGGGCAAGCGCAGCGGAAGCTCCCCGCAGTATTCACGCAGCGGCCGCCGCACAGACGCCCGCGAGTGCGTGAGTTACCCCATTCTGAACACTCATCTATGTCTTCGCATGTTCTGTGGAATTATGTATATCATATACATTGATTTATTGATACACTTTAGAGTATTATAATTTTTATTTATCTCTGATAGTAGTGTTGTTTACAGACTACAGAGATATGTTATATTAGTACACCTTAAAAAGTCTGTATTACATCGGTATATTTAAGTTTTAATATACATTTTCTGTGACCCATGCCTATTTATTTTGTATATGATATTTCCCCAATAATATATTACTTGAAAATGTACAACATGTATGATAGTATACTGCATAATACGTACCTATTATCACTTCTCAGCCTGTACCCTCTATTACAGAAGCACCGATACCCTCCCCACACGTTAGAGCACCCGTGCTCGCAGGCCACAGGTGTCTCCGCACACTCGTCCACGTCGACGCACACCTTGTCGTTGGAGGGCGCGTTGCGGAAACCGCTGCCGCAGGAACAGCGGTACGAGCCAGGCGTGTTGATGCACCGTGCGTTGTAGGAACATGGCTAGTGAGATAGTACAGTGAAATAAAATTACTATAGCGCTTATTTAAGCTTTATATTAAAGGTATATATATGATATAGCTAACTGCAACTATTTATAGTAATTATTGATAAAAAGTAAATGTTCGTAATAGATAAACTCACAAATCTGATTAACTGATTTGAAGTAACAACATAAAAACTATATTATTCCTTAATTATACTATATAATTTAAAATAAACAATTTTTCGAACCACCATATACAAGACCAAACCAGTAGTTTTAGGCCTTAGCACTATAACTTAAGTGAGGTTTTCCCAGCGACAGAGTCAGAATAAATAAATAAAAGGAGATCAATATCAAACACACTCACATTGCCAAAATTACACTCGTCTATATCATCACACTGCTTGCCGTTAAGTCTATGGCCACTTGGACACTGGCACGAGTAGCCACCGAAGAAGTTCTCGCACTTCTGTTGCGGGCCACACTCGGACACGTTGCGCGCACATTCGTCGATATCTGTGTGTATTAAAAAGTGTTTTATTTGAAGATATTGATAAAAATAGCTATAGAATAGTAACATTTCATCGTCATTATGATAATAATGAATAATTTATACGTATGTATGAACCTTTAAATAGAAGTGATTACTAAAAATATTATCAAAACTTTAATGAAAAGCACTGTCATGACACTCCTATGTGTTAATATGCAATACGTATAAATAAATAAAAACACAGTATATACAACAAATTATTTAAAGAAGGTATTAAATAGTAGGTATTATTGTTCCTATGAAAAAAGTATTAAAAAAATATATATAAAAATAAAACTCAAATCATACCTAAACAGTGTTTTTCCGGGGTGAGCTTGTACCCCCAGGGGCAGGTAGTCACAATGGCCCCGGTGCCGGGCAGACGCGCGCGCGAGGGGCGCAGGTAGCGCGGCCCTCGGCGTCCGTACTGCGCGCCCACCGTTATCACGTTCGAGTCCGGCCCTGGTTGGGACTCTGAAATTATAATAATTATTGTGTAATCTGAACTACAGTATGTATTAGTATTTTTTACTGAATGTTTGCTTGTTTATTTTTGTTAATAAATATCAAAATAAAAAATGAACTAAAACATATTGCGAAATGATGCAGTATAAATTCATATTCGAAATTATTAGGCAGATTGTAAAACTCGTGCAAGATTTTAATTTTTCAATTAAATAACTAATGTACAGTGAAATAAATGTAAAACTTGAAGTATGTAAACTACACATAAGTATAATAGTATTAGTTACATCTGCCATATAATTATAAATAACATAACATTCAGAAAATACTAAACTAAACATTAAATATTATGTATACTGAATCACAGAACTGAATACACAAAACAATATTATAGATAGGTATTACCATAGGTAGTATCCCCGCGACAGGCCCGGCCGCACACGCAGCGGTAGCCGCCTTCCGTATTAATGCAGTCCTCTTTAGGCGAACAGTTAGCTCGGTTCGTGGCACACTCGTCCACGTCTGGAGTTTAATTTCGTTTCATTTTAAATACTATATAAGTTTTTAATATAATTTGTAATACATATTTATAAAATGTAATATAATTTGTCAAAAAGTTTGAATTTCATTTTGTTAGAGCTGTTTGCCAAAAAAGTATTGAAGTGAACTCATCATCAATGTTATTAACGCTAAATTAAACGAGGAATATGATGTTTTCTAAGGAATCAACTGAACAGAAATAGTAGGTGTAGGGGTAATTTTATCAGATTTTGTCGAAGCATATTTTCACACGTTATTTAACTAAGAACTAACTCAACGGTAATAAAACAATGGTAAAATTTTCTAACATTTCGCTCAAACTTACCAACACATCTGCCCTGGGATGAGCTGAAGGTATATCCCTGATCACACGGCTGCGGGGGAACCCACCGGGAGGGGGGGTAACCCCACTCAGGAGTTGTGGATGCTGTAATAATATCGATTTGAATTTAGTAGAAATGTGTTTTTAATTTAATCGTCTGTGTCCAATGCAGTTCGTATAAAGGTTCACTTCAATATTTTCAGTATTTCGTACATACATAAAACATTAATTCCAAAAAGCTTTCTGGTGAATTCTGTTATGTGCGTGGCGCGTGCAGTCGAAGAAAAAGGAAAAATAAATAAATACTTATAATAATTTACGTGTAACGGAAAACTTTACTGTCCACTATATTTTTAAAAACTAAAATAAAACTTACCCGTTGTACTCTCAGTTTCATAAGTATAAACCACAGTGCTAGTGGTAGGCCTTGCAGTGGTGGTAGGTCTTGCAGTGGTGGTTGTGGTAGAAGAAGTAGTGGGAGTGGTTCTCGTGGGTGTGATGGGTGCGCACCACCCGGAGTCGTCCCGGGTGTAACCGGGGACACAGACGCACTCGTAACCACCCGGTCTGTTCTTGCAGTACTCTAATGTACTGCAAATGTGGCGGCCTTCGTCGCACTCGTTTTTATCTGAATTTAAAAAGTAATTATTAAAAAATTAGTCTATCATCTTTGTTACTCAGGATACGGTAGTTTTGAAGTGCTGAAAGTAATGTAAAGTTTTGAAAGAATCTTTACGGTCAAGGTGTACGTTGAATGTTCCAATTTTATTCGTACTGTTTTTTCTCATAAGAAAAGTTGAAAGTACTATAAAAACGTGTGCTTTATTTCTTATATTGCATTTAATTTAAAAATATTATGATTCAATTCGTTTGACCTGGAATAATTCGATAGTAGAGCTGTCTCTTCCTCCTTAAGAAGATCGAAAAGATTACTTTGACTAAAGATAAAAATAATAAATGCAGTCTTACCAACACATTCGCCCCTTTCGTTCCTCTCAAACCCGTTTAAACAATGCACCAATTTCGGATCGAATTCAGGCTCATTTTCCTTCTCAATAACATTCGTCCATTTATCCTTAGGGATGTCTCCAGTATCAATTGCATAACTGCCATCTGGGGCTCGATCTCTTTCTATTGTGTTTATATCCGTGGAAGTCACTGTAGTTTCGACTGGAGTAGTATACGTAGTAGATGTAGAAGACGTCGGTCTTCTGGGATAGAACTGTGGCCTTCTATTGTATACTCTTCTGTCCGAATTGGTAGGTGCATCTGGTTTGTCTTCTGGTTGTCTGGGATAACCCGGTGGTCCGGGGTAAGTACGTGGGTCTGGGGTTGTGGTACTAGATGTAGTTCTCGGTCTTGGTCGTAAGTTGTGGTATCGTCGCGGTGGCTGGTAAGGTCTGGGTCGTGGTGTTGTGGTGGAAGTAAAGGTTGTACTGGTAGAGGTTGTTGGTGGAGGTGTTGTCGTTGTTGATGTGGTTGTCGACGTTGTTGTTGAAGTTGTTGAAGTAGTTGAAGTGGTTGAAGAAGTTGTTTCTGGTACAGGCGCTGGTGCTGGTGCGCGTGCTGGATCAGGTGGGCTATCATCTTCACTAGATAAAATAAATAAAGTCAATAAATTACTAATAGAAGTAATAAACATACAAGTAAGTTGTGTAAGTTATTTTTAATTATTTGGAATTATAGTGTAGCTACCTATAATGAGGATGTTCCTGAATCTCCAAAAATTGAAGCCAAACAAAATTATAGTGACTTACCCGGATTCATAATACTCATAATAGTAATCTGGCGATAGAGTGGTACTGGTAGAAGTGGTGACAGCGCGCTGAGTGCACGTGAACGAACCCAAAATGTTGAGACAACGCTGACCAGCTTGACAGTTGTCTAGTTTTAACGCACATTCGTCGATATCTGAGAGAAAATGGTTAGTTATAAAATGATTGGTATAAGGTTTAGATACTTATTATGATATAGGCAGATATACTAAAGAAAAATAATGTTGGCAACATGATTTGATTGAAAAATGGTTCAACGTTATTTTCCGGAAAGTACTCGTAATTTTTGATTTTCATTCTTTTCATTATCTGAAAAAATTCACCACATTGCATTCTACCTCGGCGATCTATATTTTCACAGATTACTTGTATGATTACTTTCATAAAGATAACCAAGTTCATTTCGAAAACTTTCGTCCGTAGATAACAAAAATAAATCATTTTGAATAAAAAGTCTCATAAATAATTACAAACCGACACACGAGCTCGACGAAGAGTCCAATTCGAAGCCATTCTTGCACCGACACTCATGTCCACCAAAAGTGTTGATACAATTCTGGAATTGGTCGCACAAATGAGTGCCTTCACGACACTCGTCTATGTCTGAAAGAGAAAGAATGTTGAATTTAAATGGATTTGTGATTCTTTTTCATTATGAAATCGGATAGAGGAAAATTTAAGCTAATATAAGTCATACTGACTAACAAAATTAAAATTTATCCTGTTATAATGTAATAAACATTCTTTATTCTTTCAGAAGATTATAACTTCTGCCGTTTTTGTTTCTTCTAAATTATAAAATTATAACTCTTCATACCTTCACAAGTTGTCCCACCAGGACGCAATCTGGTTCCTTCTTGACACTTCTTTGATGGTGCTAATCTGAAAAAAAAACGTTTAAAGCATAATTTAGCATACCTTCTTTTCCATTTGCATGGGATATAGATAATAAAATAAGTACATAATCACTGAATAATTCGATATATCGTTTCCAGTAGCAAGAAATGTTCTAATATTGCAAAGATATTAAAAAATACATGCAAACATCGTACGAATACTTCTAACAAAGCACTAGACTTGAAGCTAGAAATTTAGGTACTTATTCATCTCTTGCAAATCTCTTACTTAGGTAAAGTGCTGATCTTAGATTTGCAGTTGTACGCGCCGGGCAGGTTGACGCAGACTTCAGTGCGTTTACATACTTCCAGACTTTCTACGCACTCATCGATATCTACAAAAAAGCGTAAATGGGATTTGAAAATTTAAACAAAAGCTCTTTTTCAACAATCATACTGTTTTGTCTCAAAGTCCAATGATTAGAAAATACAACTACATTAGAAAATTTCATCATTATCCATCATCAAACCTTCACAAATCCCAGTAGCAGAGTTAACTTTGAACCCTGGAGAACACCGCTTGGACACGTGGTCCTGGCAGAAGTAGCCGCCATGTGTGTTTATACAATGCTGAGACAGACGCTGGCAATCGTCCACTCTTTCCTCACATTCATCGATATCTATAAAAAAAATCAAGTAGTATTTAATTCATTGAGTACTTTAACACGTGAGGAACGCGAAGAACTAGAACAAAAACCAATTTTTGACAAGCCAGGGATAAGTGTAAATCGATCATTAAATAAAATTGCACGTTATTGAAAAAATAAATTTCTTTTAACACTAGTCATATAGTTAGTACTTAGTCATTTTTATTAAGTGTAAATACTTAATTTGCTTCTGATAAAATGTAATTAATTAGTAAATTGTAAAATGAGCAAAAAAAGGACTTTTGAATTTTCCAAATCTTGCATACCCAAACATTCATCATCCTCCCCAGCTCTGAAGCCAGGAGGACATATATCGTTCTTCACTTCTGGTACATCATCAGGTTTAGCAGTGGTGGCACTTGGGGCATCTTCAGAAAACGGCTTTCCAGGTTTGCCAGCACACTTGTACCCTCCTATCGTGTTCTCGCAAAGGTACTTTGGACACGGAGGCCGGGGTAACTGGCATTCGTTGATATCTATGAATTTTAGAATTTATTTATTGCAGGATAGAGTATTTTTTGGTGTGTAGTAGTAAAATTATAAGTACAAAATATTTTTTTATAGACTGCATTGCTAGAAGAATTAATGTTATTGTAAACGAAGGTAAGAGAACAGATTTGTTCCACATCCATTGTCCAATAAAGTGGAGACATCAAAATTTTTAATTATATACATAGAGATTTTAAATCGTACCTGTACAGTATTTCACTGTTATAATATCAGAAATACTATCTCTTATCTACTTTCTACAATAGGTTCTCACCATCACAAACTTGGTTGATGACGTTCTTCTTAAACCCTGGCGGGCAACCAGAGCCAGCTTCCCTCTTCTTGATGGGAACACATTTGTAGGACCCATTCGTGTTGTGGCACACTGTGTCCTCCGCAGTACACAAATCATCGGTTGATTCGGCACATTCGTTTATATCTGGGAAAGAAATTAATTTCGTTACATGATAGAATACTTATTCTGTTTCCGTTTACTTTCCATAGTTTTTGTCTGTGGAGAATAGAACTAGAACCGGAGTATAATAATTATTTTCCTCCAGACACATTTGTGAGTTAAGAAAGGTTTTTTTACAATAGTCTAGTTATTTAACGATTTGTTTTCAAAATATGTATGTATCACATAAAAGACGGTGTGGGGTACCTACTTAAACACAAAACAAATTTAGGCACACGCTGAAAGCTTACATACGTAATAAGCAAAAACAACAAGCAAGCAAACAAAAATGGTGACCAACCCAAAAAATCCAGACCACATCTCACAATGGACAGACACAATAAACTATCTCAAGTGGTACCTTTACACGATCTCTTATCAGGCTGAAGCCTGTACCCTTCGTTGCATTGACATTGTACCTTCCCATCTTGCTCGCTACAAACATGCTCACAAGTGTTCTCCTTACATTTCTCTTTTTCTTCCGCTTTCGCTGTTGTCGTTTCTTTCTTCTCTGTTGTTGTCTCTTCTTCTTTTCTTGAGTCCTGAAATGTATGGGTTTTAAAATGTTACGTGAAATATTTCATGTAGCCTGTATGTCTTATCTATAGTATATACGAACACAATGTTTAGAGATGAGTCGTTTTGAAGAGACACATTTAAAAAATATTTTGTAGGATATCGTTTCAACGATTAAAATCCGATATGAACCTATCATACAATTAAAGTCTTTTGGATATTTTATACAAGTGGATTTGTCACTAAACTCTATATTATGAAAAATGGAAGAAGAAGCCGAATCTGGCAACTAGTATAGCTAGTTATATATAACTAGTAAATCAATTATTCTATACTAGCTTACCGCCCGCGGCTTCGCCCGCTTTGTCTAAAACCTAATAAATTATATACTAAAACCTTCCTCTTCAATCACTCTATCTATTAAAAAAACCGCATCAAAATCCGTTGCGTAGTTTTAAAGATTTAAGCATACATAGGGACATAGGGACAGCATAAGCGACTTTGTTTTATACTATGTAGTGATATAACTTAATTGTTAATAAATTATAATTACCATGCAGCATTGGTAAAAAGCATGCCTCCTTAGTGCAGATGAAGATGAGTAAAACTCTTCTGTAGGCTCTCCGCACCCCGCCTCTCCTTCCAAGCCGCCGGTTAGACGACCAAATGTACATTCGTTGCAGCAAGTCTGTTCAGTATTATTAAGTATCAATTAAAATAACTATCGACAATGAAAAATATTGGAGCTTCAAAAAATGGGAGATTAAACTTTAAAACTGAAAAACCTACCTTCCCAATATCACTTTTTGGACTGTTACATTGCTTTGAGTCAGCTAGTTTTATGCCGGCTTCACATTCTTCTTTATCTCTGTAATAACAACCAATTTAAAAGATGCAATATAAATATCATTAACTTACGCCTTAACTGTTAATTTACTATTATTTATCTTGAAACAGCTAAATTACTAACTTGAATTGTTCCTCACAGCAACTGCTCAATGCAGTCACACACGTGTTCCTCGCTTCATCCTCTATACCTTCCGGAAGATCAGCCTTTGAACATGACGCTACCGAAGATTGTGTCATGGCATATGCCTGCCCGTGGGTGCAACATGATTCTTGCACATCTGCTATTTCATCCGAAGAAAGACCTGGAACATGAAATAGCAAGATTTAGATAATAAGGAAGTATCCTTTCATAGTATTTCCTACCTTTTTAGGAAATACACCGTCCGCGTCAGTGGTGCAGTTCAGACCTTCATTAAAATGTAAAGACAAACATTTTAATGAAGGTCTGAAGGTCCCTAGTGGTACGAGATTTAGATGACAGAATAATATCCTTAATCCTATTGTACCTATATTAATGTAGCATTTATCTATATGTAAGAGAGTGTGCGTTTAATAGATTCATCGTACAGTATTCTACCCCGCAACTGCATCTGCTATCAAGAAAATATATTTGCAACATTTTCATTGCAGCTCCACTCTTATATACGTAGCCGATAGCGTGTTGGTATAGGTAATATTAAATATAGCCTTCCTCGTTCAAAATTCAGGCAACAAACTGTTTGGCACTATAATATTACTCTATAGATTTATTCTAACATACACAAATGCAATTGGCACCAATGCCACAGCCCACATTGCCTTAAACACCTCAACTATAATTCCCAGGATTCAGAAAATTGATGCGTTACGATGCGGATGATGCATTTTAAATTGTACCGAAGATAAGTCCATAACCTACAACAATTTTGTTGTTCTATATTCCTTTGGACCTAGGGTTATGAATAACACAAGCTTTCAGTGAGATTTATAAATTGATAACAGATACGTTTAATAAGAGAAGGACCTAAAACGAGGTAAGTCTTCGCCAATATCTTATACATTAGAGCCACCCTGCATTCCAGTCACTAGATAATATTATTAAATCTATGTTGTATACAGTATACTTTAACAGAAAGTATTCTAATATCTAATAACAGAAGCTACAATGACCCTTGTTTAGGTACATGTTTTTTAAATAAAAATGAATCCCTATATTTCTCTCGGTCACGGTATCACGCGTTGCTGGACCGATTTTAAAGAAAAAGAATTACCTATCGCTATTTTTATAATATTCCTTGAAGTACGAGAATGGTCCTTGGCGAAAATGTAAACATGTAACACGGGCGAAGCCGGGCCGGACTGCAAAATACAAAAATATAGAGATACCTTGGAAAAACTGAATACTAACCATTTAGAAATATTATAATAAAATAAAATTTCATCATTCTAGGTCATTCTTTCCATTCAGGCCATCCATGGAAATCACTTCCATAAAACTTATATAGGTTAAGTGCTAGAAGCAGCATTAAGATAGTATCAATAAAAATGCTAACCTAAATATTTTTATTTTTGGCAGTCACCTCAGTATCTAATATAGCTTTGCATGTTGATGAAAGAAGAGCAAAATATTGAAAACGAAGGTCTTAAAAAATAAAAAAAATTAAAATGATTTGATACTTAGCTATAAGTACCGGGTGTCCCACTGTTGGTATACTAAGCTCAAAGGAGGTTATAGTTTTGCATACGCTGAGTACGTAAAAAATACTTATAAAATTCCAGACGCATTTTTTTTCAAATAGATGAATTCTTAAAACTCTATGTGTACACCCATAACAAGCAACCCGCCCAACTATGCCACCAGCACGTGAGCTATCGTTTAAGATTATGTTTTCATAGAAAAAATGCTCACATTAGAGAAGCAAGAGAGAAGCGGTATATGCCGGCTGCGCGAAACTAGAGAAGAAAACATGGATTTTCAGGAAAAATATAGAAAAATTTTTTGACGAAACTAATTTTGTGGTTTAAGTATTTTTTACGTGATCAGATCATATGCAAAACTACAAGTCCCTTCGCGCTTAGTATACCAAAAGTGGGACACCCTGTATATTTTATAAGATTGAACGTAAAAAAACAGTAGGTAAAATAAATAAGTATCAAATCCTTAACATGAGATCAATATAATCCTTCTAATACTGTTTTACTATTGATTTGTATTATTAATCCCCGTAGATAGGTACATTAAGTTATTTAGCTCATTAATATATAATTCCAAGAGCTGTCAATAAAATCATGAAATCATCAAGTGGTTGGATAATAATGAACTTCTAAACAACATAGATTTCCGTCTGTTTACAATACATTTGCTACTTGAGATAATCCCGCTGACCCGAGATGCAGTCACCGTCAGATACGCAATTTAGATAAACAAGAAGTAAGTATCGTATATTATTTAGAGTGTATGGAAGAGTATTTTCCTGCCTACATTCTTGCCATTTTCTAAAAGAGTTCTTACAGGAACTTTTGTAGAAACGAAGATTTTCGTGTCTCTTTTCAATTCGTTCTATTATAAATACACCTTTAAAATTTTTAAAATGTTGAAAAATATATTACAAAGAGTGTGGTCTGCTTCTGAGATTCCCTATATGATTATGAATGTTAACACCTCAAACTACCTATTAAAAATTAAAATTAAGTAATAAAAATTATTTTTAAAACTCATTTGTCGTTCTCATGTGTTTCGGAGTTATTTGTAACGATTTCAAGAGCCTTCCTTACGCTAGTTTCTGAGTATGACATCTTTAGCTGATCACAATAGAATGTGGATTAGACACGCGATACCAGATAATCGCCTGTATGGGTTCTCAATACGTGGACCTAATTAACCGATAAATTTTATATTTTAAACGTCTTTTACGGGAATCTTATTTCTTAGAAGTAACATAATTTAATTAAGAAATCTACCTAACACTGTTCTTTGGATTAATAAATAAATCTCCACTTGCTTCATTGTTTTTTCACGAGCGAGTAGGATATTAACCAGCTGTAATATGACATACCAAGACTTTAAATTCATAACAAAGAATAAGAGAGAGAGAGAGATTATAAGTCATTTTCTAACGAAGTTCGATACGAGCTTCGCTCAAACTTTTACTTGTATACGTAGTAAGTATATTATTATTAGTCTGTGTTTTTACTATTGTAATACCTACATATAAACGAGGCTTTTCTTGAAGACACATTATTTTGATCATAAGTATTTTAACTATCTTCGGATTTTCCATGATATTATCATGACGCATAATTACATGCATCTGTTTAAATATTGGATATTTAAAATTCTTAGCAGGAAGGTTCGTCAGCGATGATACAGATGAATAAACAGACCTATGACAATACAACAGCCTTGGATAATTAATCCTACTAATATTATAAATGCGAAAGTTTGTGATGGATGTTTGTTATTCTTTCACCTTAACGCAAATACTACTGAACCGATTACAATGAAATTTGGTTTAATAAGGTAGCTGAAGCCCCAAAATAAGTCATAGGCTACTTCTTATGCCGAAAATTCCCCAGGAACAGGACTATCAGACCTACCCAATAGGCCCACAAATTTTAAAAGGTAGGAAAGTAGGAAGTAACTATGGTAGTTAACTACCATTGTGACACTAGAATGTAAATATACAGAGAAGAAGAAAATAAAAAATTATATAATAACCAGTAGTAACATTTATTAATTGGTCAAAATAACTAACTAGTTAGGTCTATCTAAAGTCTAAGAACTAATCTAATAGTAAGAAAATAAATATTCTAAACGGCTCAAACAACCATACTAAATTCAATACAACTACATAAGTTTACTGTTAAGATCTTGTTTTTCATACTGTTTTCCTTCACCGAGTACCTAAATCAATGTTGATAGGGATAGTAATTAATATGCAGATAAATATGTAGATAATTTAATTTTTGCACGCTTCTCTGTTGAACCCTCAGTCAGAGGCCCTAACAACTGAGTCATTTCTATTCTATATATTATGGAAATAAATCCAGAAATATAAACATATATATCACTTTTTGAGTTTTTCAGTAAGGTCCTACTAAAAAATCGAAGAATCGATTCGCTTCGTTTTTCGACACAAGTAGGTATGTAGAAAGCTGTTAAATTAAAAGTAAAAACATGATATGCGATAATTTACTTAACAAATTATATATTACTGAACCAAAATAATGTTAAACCCCCCAAATAATATAATAATAAAAAAATAATTATGAACTTTTATTGCTTGGCTTGACTTCCTCTTACGAACTTTTCCAACAAAGTACCTAAGTAGATACTTAGTAAATACGTTATTTCAAAATGTTAACTTTTCAAATTTTACGTAAGTAAGGTACCTATTTAAACCTAACTTACCAAAAACATTCCTATCCAAAACCGCACACAGCACTGTACACACAATAGAAAATCTCATTTTCATGAATAAATAACTTAGGTAACACTAAACTAAGTTTGTTACGAATTTACACACGACATGACCGCGGCTTGCTGACAAGTGTTATGGGTCAAATGATAACGTTCCGCGACGTACGTACTATGTAGAGCGTGGTCTATTTATAACAGACGTCTTATTTTATCTATCATTTATGTATTGATTTTTAATGAGCTTCCTGCAGCCAAACATGCACAATACAGTACCACAGAGTGCTATCAAATTAGTAAATACGCGGGAGGCTTGTTTCCAGTAGTAAAGGATTCTAATGCTTCTTCGATCATTGATCTTCATCGATGCAGGAAGCTTCACGGTACAATATCGTGTAGGTAGGTATACGTATAGGTACGTATACAAAGAACTATTTAATGTTTATCACTACATAGTATTAAACAGTAGTCTGTCTGTCTGCTTAGAACAACTTGCAACCGATTTAGATGTGGTTTTTTAGAACTTATTACTTATTAGTCTGAAATAGAGCTTAGTTTGGGACTAAATATCTAGTGATATAATATTGTCTCAGATAATGATAATACTTATATTTATCTATTATAATAATTGCATATCTAAATAGCCTTCCAGATCCAGGATCATGTGTAAAAATGTATGACATACCTAATGTGAAAAGTAATTTTGAAAGAACATTTTCTTTCTTATTTTCATGGCTATAGTGCTGAACAGAATTGGATGAGTTTACTTGCTCTGCCATAAACCCTATTGTTAAGTAAATTTTAAGTTTACTATTCACTGATATATTTTGTAGTATTATTATATAATGTAAGCATGAAGCGTTAATTTTCCCATCATTGTGTAGAGACTCGGAAAAATGAAGCGCGTAATATACGGAATTCAATTTACATATTACGACGTTAGGTAAACTCGACACTTGTGTTTATCGAAATAGACGCATTTTCGTACATGGACTAGAATAGCAATACTTCAATAAAGAAACATGAAATTAATAAATAAATGCAAGGAATATACCTACTTACATTTATTTTTTGCGTTTCATAACATCCGCAGGTTTCTTGTGAAAAATCGGTCAGATTTTTATGATGTGAAATGTGAATCTGAAACTTGAATTTCTTATTTCTTCATTATGTCTAAATTATTTTGTACGCTTGTATGAGATTTTCTTTTCAGATATTGTTTTCTGTGAAATGCAACTTGGTGACGAATACATTCAACAAGGTCATTTTAAGTAGGTACCTATTTAGGCCATGATACAATTTTGTCAGTGTATAAGTAGGTAGTAGTTGTCGTAGTATATTATTATTAGTCTGTGGTAGTAGGTACCTATTAACTATTTTTCCTGGAAGACAATTCGCTTCTCTGGAATTACTTATTCGTCAATAGTAAGCTTGATTGTAATTAGTACCTAGTGAATAAAAGATAAGTGCCTATATAGTTGAAGAGGATAGGTACAGTAGATATTTAAAATGATTAAATTGTTGTCCGAGCCTTGCTGGTAAATTAGGACATTTTCAGGTAGGATTTATTGTAATGTTGAATTCATGTAAATTACGACATATAGGTAAATAATAAATATATACATTCATGACACAAAAATAGGATTTATCGAAGAAGTCATAAATAAAAATATATTAGTTAAGTAGGTATATCTATATTCTATACTAATATTTTAAAGCTGAAGAGTTTTTTGTTTGAACGCGCTAATCTCAGGAACTACTGATCCGATTTGAAATATTATTTTTGTGTTAGATAGCCCATTTATCGAGGAAGGCTATAGGTAGTCTCTAATAAAACGTTGGGATTTGGACCGAAACTTTACGATGCGGGTGACATTTCATGAACACTAACATTCATAAAAATCATGCTCGTTCCACGTTATTGTCTTTTATTTCCCTTTTTAATATAAATTGGACAAATATAATATAATATGTACAGTACATTGAACAACTATTTTATCAGTAATTCTTGACCTATGGGCTATGTGTTATCCTACGATTCAAATAGATAACTAAAGCAAACATAGCTACGTACATTAATTAGAAAATTAATAAGTCTTAGATACTTGTGAAAAGACACATAGGTAGGTATTATATTATTCTACAAACTGTAAAGTAGATATGTTAAAATACTAATTGGTTCTACAAATTATATTATATTAGTTATAGAAGAGTTGAAGACTGATGATATACCTACGTATACGTACGTTCACATTTAAAATTTCTTCCCATTCATTATAAAAATCGGCTTGGCGAGAGTTGCATCCGCGTATATTTTTTTAAGGTATGTTTAACTTAGTTATAAGCTTTTCGCAATTTTTAATACCTAATTCAAAATTCTGACTTCAGGGGAAGTACCCTGTATAAGAAGATTAGCAAGCGACGGTAAACCGCAGTAAACGGTATTTGATATGAATTGATACCTCCACGCGTTCCTGAGATATACGATTCTCTAGATCGCTTTGAAAATCTCTGTATTCTATTCGTATTTGGTCTCCGCAAATACGATCGTTTCCAAATTCCACAAAAAAAAATATAAGGGGCTTCTATGTGTTGCAAGTGACAGTCTTAATATATTATGATGTATTTGGTGTTTAATTTAATCCTAAGACTCCTTCTTTTTTTAAAAAAATCATATAACGGATATATTTTACTTCCATGGCCGGGTATAACATAAAAACGAAAGAAACTTGACATATTTAAGACTGCAGAACAAAATAAAAAGGATTAAAATAAAGCTACTCCAAAAGTATCAAAGGTTAAACTTAAGTAGGTTTATAAATAGGTACTTAAAAAAATAACATTAAGGATAAAAAAATTTATTAGGTACATACATATTTTGTCACATCAATACTGAATACATTGCAAATTTTTTATAATAAAATTCTTAATATTGTTTACACCTTATATTAATTAAAGCTGTTGTTAATAAAGCTTATCAATGTTGTGATATAAGGACAACATGAGGTTCTAATTCATTGCCAAGTTTTTGAAATGTTATATAAAATTCATTACCAAGATGTAAAAGTTTATGTAATTGATTCTGCCAAATTTGACTTTCAATGGTACAACAACGCATGCTTATCGGAGGATATAGAAGTCTCTCCGAGATTTGTTTTAATTTCAAAATTGACAATTCCATTGATTTTCCTAAATCTACTAACTCAATCAGTGCTTTAGATTCTGGAACGGTCACTTTCTTAATTAATCCTCTTTCATAATTCACATGGTCCAGTGTAACCAGAACTGGCATATTTTCTGTTAACTCTTCACTTATTAAAGCTTTCGAAAGTTTAGCATTTCTTGATATTTCTTCTTTATGTTTTAAATATTTTGCAAAATCACACTTTTCGGCAACAAAAAATTCTTGTAAAGTTTTCCCAAATTGAACTCTCACATGAAGTTTATCATCAACCTTCAGATACTTTTGGGAATAATATATTTTCTTTGGTGAAGGATGCCCAAGTCTGCTAACAGCTGGTTTGACGTATCCAAATGTGGAGAAGCCAGTTATTGCAAGCATTGTTGCTATGTCATCAGGGCATGTATTAATCAGTTCTACAGTCAGCTTATTGTTATTTTTTCCTTTGATAATAATCTTTGCTCGTTCCCTGCCTACATATGACTTCATGGCTTCAATAGTTTTGTTTGTCCATGTACTGTCTTTTACAGGTTGACAGTGTTCCAGCTCACAGCACATAGATAATGGTGGAACTTGCAAGCAAATATTACTGCTTGTCCATATATTTTTCGATTTTACTTTACTGTCAATAAAACCATAGTCTACTGCAAATATGTCGTACAAACAAGTATCTTCTTGTTTAACGATACCAATTATTTTACCCCTTATATACTGTTCACATTGCCTTTTAGTATTTTTGTATACAACTAAGTCTCCCTGATATATTTTATCAGGCTTCTTTAGTGCGCCGGCTAGATTAGTACAAATCTTCTCAGTTAAAAATTCACTTAAACACGTCAATCGTACGTAAAAGTTATGTGGATCATTTATATGGGTTACATGAACCCAATGCATTGATCCTAAAGAAAAATTTGTAGGAGTTAATTGACGAAAAACATCACTTACAACTTCATCCATAGTTTACTACGAAAATTAAACAAAAACCTTATTTTTAAAGTGATGAATGAAAAATATATTTATTTAATTCAACTCAATTATTGTCCTTAAATCTCGAATTGTTATTTCTTCATAAATAAGGAAGACTTAAATAAAAACAACAAACATGTAAATATTTGGTAAAATTGACAATTTGAGTGATTTGACAGATAACTAATAATTGTCTGAAATGTCCGCTGTCATCGAAATTAACATTTATTTGCAATTCAAATACTTGTCTATTGGCCACTTCAAGTCCAAAGGTCATAAAATGTTAATCGAAAATTTTCAAATTTTCTCATTTTAATCACTTTTATATAAAATACATAGGTAATCATCGAATACTCTAATATGAAGAACAGAATCAGATCACTTGATCACCCGTTCAAATTCGTCGAGAATTTCTTTGAACAAGAAAAAAGGGATAGGTATTAAAGTGTCCATCTCCTTATTTTATATAATTATTTTATGGACAGCAATATCATTAAGAAATATGCATGTCATGTTTTTTAATACAAATAGTGTGCAATAAGAGAATTTAAAAATAATAGAAGGTACATAATCAGATGAAAAAAAACATCGACTTTTGTATTAGTATCTTTTTCATGAACTGAACATTACAAAGCCAAGTTTACGTACTTTTAAAGAGTTTTGGTGTACATATCCGATGTGTCTAATGGTAAAAAATGTATATTATTTAGCTTTAAGGGGTGCTATACACGGGTAGAGTGAACTAGCATACTACTCTACCAGTTCTCAGTACTCTACCAGTTTTAGTAGAAATCTACATTAGTCGTGTAGTCGTGTATAGTGTCTTCATTAGTCTAATAAGTAGGATAGTTAGTACTCTACCGCTCTGCTCTACCGTTTACTCTAGCCGTGTACAGCGGCCATTATAGTTAGATAATTATGTAATATCGGTGTACCTACATTAAAATACTTACATAAAAAACAAACCTCGTCATTTTTTAATTCAGTAAATAAAACACAATTAATACTTTAGAATATTTTTATTTAGATCAATAAGAGGTCAATTTTATTTATATTCATTAATTACTACTTAAATATAAGTTCAAGTGAAACAAAGCATGGTTACACAGTACAAAGACGAATGATAATTAGTTTACGTCTTGGACACACACAGTTTAAATATTATTTCCTAACATGTCTATTAACTTTTAAATATGTCTATTAACTTTTAAACATGTCTATTAATTTTTATTTAGATCAATAAGAGGTCAATTTTATTTATATTCATTAATTACTACTTAAATATAAGTTCAAGTGAAACAAAGCATGGTTACACAGTACAAAGACGAATGATAATTAGTTTACGCTTGGACACACACAGTTTAAATATTATTTCCTAACATGTCTATTAACTTTGCCATATATTTCTGGAAAAGCATCTTTACAGTACGGCAGTGCATCTCGCATCTTGTCGTATAGCGTGTGATCAAACATATCTCTGAACTCGTCTCGGGTAGTATACGTGTCTGCATATAGCATTTGGTAACCATTTTGCTGAGTGACGAATGTTTCGATTCGCCTCGTCGATGATACCTTCAACAAATATATTTACATTTATTAGAATAAGTACAGCTCTAAAATAAATAAGACAATTAATATATTTTCAATTTTTCACGTTGAAGGAAAGATGAGATACAGTTTCGATAATTTTACCGTGTACTTGCATACCTACTCTTTTCGGTTTTCCTCTCGATTACAATAAGTTCGACTTACCGTTTCAAAGCCATCAGCTTTAGGAACTCCATAAACGCCGATATCTACGAACATTTCCCACTCCCCAGAACGGATTTTTAGCTGTCCTGGATTATTAAATAATTTAAAGGGACACAACCATATGGGATATACCTAAAAATATAACAAACATTAGGTTCTTAAAGATTAATAAGGTCTATGCTAGATAAACTGTTATTTCATTTTTTTTCTTTTCGAAAATCCAAGATAAATATTCTTACTTCAAACTCTTTATGGAATAGTTGTACCGCGCTTTCTAAGGATTGAATTGGCACCAGCATGTCTTGTATAACGTGCGCTTTATTATAAAGCTTAGTGACGGATTCTGGTTGAGTAAGCTTCAGTAGAGATACCTCTGGAGGCATCAACCAACCGAATAGGAGACGGAACAACGGGTGATTGCCGAATGGGATTATATCCTGTAAATAAATTATAAGTATTACGTTATCTTTACAATTAATGTCCATTCTAATATAGTAATTACTTTTTTTATCCGATTGATTTCGGCGTTTGATACCAGCAGAAACTTCTTGTAATACATTTTGATGAAGGACTAAATGTTTCATTTATTGTTAAAGACTTTCCATTCTTTAATATTGTTCGCTATTATCTTAAGCTCGGCGCAAACGGGTCATCGACCACAGCCATCGATGGCCACTTGACACATTCTACATACAATTGATATAGATATAAATACTGACCCGCAATTCCCAAAAGAAGCTGCGAGTGTGTCTATGATAGTAGTCCCGAAGAGGAATGTACTCCACATTGCTTTTCTGGTTCTTTCTAGTCAAATATTTCTCTACTTGCGTGAAAAACCATTCAGAATACCATTTGCCAATAGGGTTAAACTAGAAATAGTATTAAGTATTAATATAAATTAACTTTTACACTTTAAATAAAATGCTGCGTTTTGGCCATACCTGTCCATCACTACCAATTTCATCTACCATATCACCTGTCATCACAACACCACTATCTCTATCGTAAAGAAGAGCTTCAATAAACTGGTGAGGACTATCTTTAAGAGACTCCTGTCTAAACTTATTTGCCACATCTGATAAATTGTGGTAGGGATAGTATTCCAGACGAACGTACCTGAGAGAAATAATAATGATAAAGAAGAGAGAATATAGTTATTTAGAGTAAAATTTAAGCTTTCGTGCTGTGCTTACTTCTTTGCCGGAACCACTTTTATAGTCGCAGACGTTAAGAAGCCTAAAGTTCCATATGACCATGGTACAGCATAAAATAAGTCAGCGTTTTCATCCTGAAATATGAACACGCTTGTAGATTATTATAAAAAGTAATACTCAAATAAATATAACAACTTTTAAGGATTCAATGTGATTGTATTCATTATAGTATAAACATTACAGTACACCTAACCTTACTGCACGTTACCACAGACCCATCAGCTAAAACGAGCTCATACTGGACACAAATGTGCTGGAACAATCCATGAACGTGTGACGACGTTTCCACCCCCGTTCCCATCACCAGCCCTCCCACTGTGAGCTGGTCCAGCTCTGGGACCACGGCTAACGCAAGACCCAATGGTTCTAATGTTTTCGAAACTTGACCCATCGTGACTAAAGGCTCGCATCTTACCGTCTAAAACAAATACATAAGTTTATTTGAAACTAGCGGTCCGCCCCGGCTTCGCCCTTGGTATATTTTAAAGTTTTCTCTCCATAAGAACCATCCTCGTACTTCAAGGAATATTATAAAAAAAAGTATTAACGAAATCGGTTCGACCGTTTTCGAGTTTTGCGCTGAGCAACACATTCATTTTTATTATTTTTATTATACAGAAGATAATAAAACAAAAAAAACTTATAAAAATGATCTAACCCATCAGTATAAGTATTAGTTATGATTTTATTTCTTTGAATGCGCAAAAAAAAGCTCATTCTGAAGACTGAAATGAGTGGTGAAAACTTTTTTTTTGCGGTCTCTCGTCTTCCAAGTATATTATCGTACAAACCATATTCTCAGTATCCAATTCCAGTATATCTACGAGATCAATATGTATATTCGTGAAAATTTTCTTATACAGTCCTTGTCTGAAAGACATGGCCTGCCATGATGGTCGAGCGGTACATAGTCGCGTGCTGCGGTCACCAGTTAACCAGCTTTTTACCTGAAAGTATTCAGAGGAATTCCTATTTAGGTTCTATATTTTTTATCACATTCTATACGTGCCGGATTAGTATAATTATAGATATTTTCTTGGAGTCCGTTCTGTATGAATTAAACTTATACACGATAACTTAGTTTTATTATAATAACAAAAAAAATTAAGCATGAAGCGATCGACATAATCGAGGCGACTATAAATCTATTTAAGAAACCTTTTGGCTTCACGGTGAATATCCTGAATACTTCTGAATAAATAAATAAATCTTGAATTGATGCTTTTCCAAAAAAATAATGTCTAGAGGTACGATTCAGTTTTGACGCAAGAATTTAAATTCTGAATATTGTATATTGATACCCAATTTGAGATTGTAATCTGAAGTTCCCGTGTTGGAAGTGAGTTTTTTTGCGCCATGAAATAAAAATAGGTATTGTTCATGATTTCAACTGCGTTTGTTGATACATTTTTTTTAGCTGTAGGCATTCACATATCTACATCACGTAAACACGTTCTTGGTGCCGTAGCATAGAATATAGTGAGCCTCAGTAAAATGGGACAGAATCGGATACAGTTAGACAGATAGATCATAACTATAATTAATTAAAAAACACAATGTTAAATATCTGAATTCTTCTACTGAACAATACTTGTCCAGAATGTACAGAACTAGACGACCTAGGTACTAAGATGTGTAGGCGTACCTACTACCATATACCAATTCACACCAATTATAAATAAAGTCAATATCATGCTAGACAGGTACTTTGACGCGATTGGCTTGAAAATTCATTGATACTCAATATAAGCAATGTAGAGTACCTACCTATATTATGTAGTAGATTTTATAACTTAGAATTTCATTTAGAAAAGTGAAAAAAGAGTGTCGAAGTTGGTGTTCAATGTTTTTATTGAGTTTGAGGTCATTTTTTTTGCTTACCTGCCTTTGAACATCCTTAACTTTTTTCTCGTGTGCTCGAGGAGCTGTGTTCAGTTTGAAAACCACATAGTTTCTTGCAAATGACCAGATCTTCCACAGGAATGAAAGGGGCATCAAAACTGTTACAGCAAGGAGCCATCTGTACTCAATTACGAGATATTCAACTAATGATTCTGGCTGCACTGCAGTCATGGTCTAGGGACTGAGAAAATATTTATTTAATTTTATTCAATATGTATACTTACTTACACCGCGAATTTTTTGTACTCAAGTTAACGATTAAACTTCTATAGAGTATCTTAGGAGACGAAAAAATGCTAACACTAACGAAAATCTATATCAACATCTCAAGAACCTATAGAGCGTTTTAAGAGGTGCTCTGGCAAAATTTGTGATAACATAAATATAAACAATTGCTCGTTAATTGCAACAATCAAAGCGAGTAAGTATACAATTTTGATAATATTGCAGCACTGCGAAAAATATAAAGAAATAAATCAAACCTAATTTTAACTACACGTTACGACAAGGTCGCGGCCACGCGAGATGTGAAGATCTCGGGTCGGAAGCTGTAATGCGTAAAAATCTTCTGCACGCAATTCTCGACTGTAGTCCTTTACAATAAGGTTCTTTAACAGTTTTTGTCTTGAAAAGATGGTAATTGATCTTAAAATTATGTACAATCATTACATGTATGGTGTAAGTTTTTAAAAACGTATGATTATAATAATTTTAGGTAGCAATGTAATATCATTGTGCGAAATTGAGAATTTTGTACTGATAACTTTTGACCTTTTTCTTAGCCTTTTTCATATGTTTTATTGTGGTTTTATCCACTCAGCTGTTGTCAAGTAATAAAAATTATCAAACTTGCAATCTAATAATCTAAACAGGAATTATTAACTTGAACATGAATCTATGAATGGGATGATAAGGTATGTACTTTTATTATGATGATACATTTTATATAAATACATATGTGTATATGTTAACGGAAATGTATGTAATCCGTCATTGTATAAAATTCCTAGGAAATGTATGTAATTCCTAAAATCGCACGGAAATGTGTGAAATAAATTATTTTTTAAACATTGCCTAGGAAATCTATACATTTCCTAAATAGCAATCGGAAATGTAAAACATCTAAGATATTGGAAGGTACGAGGGGTCAAGGGGTGTGTAATGTGTATGTCGCAGTCGGATTGTATAATCCGCCGTATTACAAACGGCCGGCATTGTGTAATATTGGAATAAATGTAAATTGTGAATTTTGGAAAAAGACGAATTTCGGCATATTACAAAATGCCGGCCGTTTGTAATACGGCGGATTATACAATCCGACTGCGACATGTACACGAGGACAGCGGGACGAGGGGACTGATTTCTTACCAAATGAAAATTTTATTTAATTGAATATAAGTTGATTAATAAGAAATGTTAATTGGTAAGATAATATGAACATATTATTATTATTTTACGGTAAGACTGTTACCCGATTGTCTCAATAAGTGCTATAATAAAAAAAAATAACAACGTGTTCTATTACAGAAATCATTTACTTTATACATTTCCTAATACGATATTGGAATTATATACAACTAGGTTTCCGCCCGCGGCTTCGCCCGCGCAGTCAAAGAAAAACCCGCATAGTTCTCGTTCCCAGAGGATTTCCGGGATTGCGTCATTTTCCCGGGATAAAAAGTAGCCTTTGTCCTTTCTCGGGTATCAAAATATCTCCATACCAAATTTCATGAAAATTGGTTCAGTAGTTTAGGCGTGATTGAGTAACAGACAGACAGACAGAGTTACTTTCGCATTTATAATATTAAATAATAGTATGGATTCCGAGGAAGATTATACATTTCCTAGGATATCTAGATGCATTAAATAGTTTATTCAACAATATTTTATACATTTCCTAAATGGTATCGGAATTGTACACATTTCCTAGGATTTGTATACAATTCCTTGATTTCATACATTTCCGGTAACATATACATTGACAAAATACCTGAATAATATAGGTAGGTATTTATTTTATATCAAAAATTACTGCTAGGTAATTTTATTAATAAATATATAATATAAATTGACTTGTGAGTATGGCCATTGGTGTCACTTAAATGTTCATAATGTAAAGAACATAATATTATTATGTTTCTCATTTCCATAATACTCGGGTACCACCAGAAGGACAGTACCCGGATCTTTGGAAGGCTTACGTGGGGACACGGATCCAACACGCAGAGGCCCTTTCGAGAATTTTAATGTGTTGTGGGACACCAGCCGCAGCCTGCCCATGACTGCACTATAGAGATACAGCCCTAGGCAGTCCGCGGCCGATGTAGGACTATTGCAGGGTATGGAAATCTAATAACTGGGCTATGGATTGGGATGCTAGATGGACTGGTATTGGGGACTATGGGAAACTATGGCACCTGCCTTTCTACTAAAAGAAAGTAAAAATATGTTGGCAGGTGGTGACTCGCCCTCTCACTGTATGGGCCCCCGAAATAAGTCGCTGCAATAGTGCGACAAGGGGGCAACATATTGTGAGCAGCTAAGGGTGGAGAGGCGTCTCTGGACTTTAAACTACTATCACGCGCTCCCTGAGGGTCCAGCATCACGTGCCCACTCGCCACTTATGATTCGCATCCACCCTTCGAGCTAAAAGCTCTCGCGACTCCACTCTGGCCGGCCGGTTAAGGCAAGCCAGAGGTGGGGGTCCTGTCCTCGTCAGGCTTCACTTCGACCAGCCGGTGAAGGCGAGCCGGAGATGAAGAGAGGGGCCTCCCCCGGGAGCACTCGGTTCCCGCGGGGTCGCTACTCCCCGACACCCCGCCACAAGGTGTCCTGCGGGTTGACTGATTGCACGGGTGGAATATCTATTATCACATCGACAACAGATATTCCAACCGTGGGCGATGGGGTATTATTATTAAGTCTATAGAATTTGGAACTATTATTTTGTGTAGTATGAGTAAAGGCAGATCTCAGAATAAATTTCTAAATTGTCAATACATTATGAATAAAATAAATAAAACAACAGGTATACAATGGAATGATATTTATTGAAAAAAATAATATATAACTACTAACATAAAATGCTCATGACCCTTTATAAAAGACCCATAAATTTAAACACAATAAATCAGACACCCTTAACTATACAATTACATATAAAATAAAAAAAAAACATCATGTTTCCTTTAACACATATTTTCGTCGATATTTCATTCTTCTTCATCTTATAGTTTAGATTTAACACCTTCATGGGTAACTGGTATGATAGTGTCACGCTTAATTTTTTCTTTACGTGGAATAGCTATAACCAATACGCCATCCACAGTAAGTCTAGACTCAACACTTTCTGCTTTAACACCTTCGGGTATAGCGTACCTTCGAACGAAATGTCTAGAAACATAGCCATGCTCATCTTTTTTTTCTTCTTGCTTACCTTCAATAACGATAAATCCGTCCGTTGTTTTGATGGTTATCTCTTCGGGTTTAAAGTCCTTAAGATTCATTCGAATTTCATATTTACTATTTTCTGCCCTCATAGAGCTTTCGTTTCTCCAAGGGAAATTTTCCAGCCAATCGATAGATCTTAAAACAATTTCATCCCCAAATGAAGGTCTTGCCGCCGGCCACAGAGACATCCTTATTCCTTTCCTTTATTGTTTGCTATAGAATGATCGTTGACTAGTGACTACCAAATTCTAGAAACCTAGATCGTTCTTTAGAGTAAATAAACAGGTGTAATCAATGCCGAATGCGCAATGTTATCAACTACCAAGTTCATATTGAGTTCGCTGTTCGAGATAAAAAATGTCAGTTCAGAGTTGTCAATTTGACACAAGACAGTTGACAGTCAGCTGGTGTGTGTTTCTTCTAAGTTTTGTTTACACGCTACTCTCTGCTGAAAAAGTATGTAAGTATTTTCGTGTCGTTTTAATAGTTAGCTATTTTGTTAATTATTTATTTTAAAACTATTAGTCAGTATGTCATAAACTGAAATTAGGGCTATAAAAATGCAAATATTCAATCACTAATATGTATTTAGTATGGAAAGTTGTCATCTATAAATAGGAAGATATTATCTTGTTTTATAATTTATTAATTATTATTATTCCAAAGAATCATTCCATTGTTAATGATAAATATACCGATAACCCTGTGTATAAAAAAAACAATTAGGTTTATAGTAGGTATCAAAATTAATCTTTATCTTGGTTCTCTGTTTACTCAACAATGTTAGATAAAGTAGGCACGTGCGTTCTTTGTATTTATTATCTCGTGTATGTAGTTCACCTTAATGATCTAAGAGTTCACCCTATGAACCTTAGATGTTATTAAAGTAATAAGTCATTGCCTAATAAAAGAAGTAACCTGATTAATCTGCTAGAGCTCTATAAAATAAACCCGGGAAATCTCCCATATTTAAATTCGTTAAGTTTTTGTTTTTAAGTAGGTAACTAGGTAGTAACTTGCGAATAATTTGAACCCATTGAGATAATATTAATATGGAGACGATACCGCCTACATCACTTATGTTCCGCTCAACATACGCCATCTGGCGTAACTGCACTCAGTCGCTTGCTCGCTCATTGGCGCGAACGTCACGCTCATTTTTTATTTGTTTTAAAGTGAAACGCATCAAATATGCCTACGTGTGTGTTACGATATTGCACAAATAATACAAATAATACGGAAAAGTGCAAAGGAATAACTTTTCATCAGTAAGTAACTAGATAATAATTTTTAAAACTTAGTTAGAGCAAAATTTTTGGCGGGCGACATTTTGCGTCATTTGTCATAGATTAAAAATTTAAGATATGACATTGGGCATGAAATAAGTGTTGTTAGTAATATTTGCTGGCGTATATTTTTATAGTATAAAATAATAATTTTACATATTTAAAAAAGCATAGACTGGTTGTTAATTGAAAAAAGGTGAAATCATGAAATATGAAAATCAATTACATAATCACCAATTTTTTTTTTGTTAATTGATTTTAATCAAGTTTTTAATTGATATTGTATAAGCTACTGACTTGAACGTATAATTGAATTATTATTTATTTATCTGCACTAATATTATAAAGAGGAAAACTTTGTTTGTTTGTTTGATTGTAATGAATAGGCTCATAAACTACTGGACCGATTTTGATGAAATTTGGCACAGACAATCTTTAGACTCTGAGAAAGAACATAGGCAACTTTTTATTGCGAGATATGTACCACGGGCGAAGCCGGGGCGGACCGCTAGTTCAGAGATAAGTAATTAATATTTTTTCTATTCAAGGTTTCCATGTCTGGGCCGTGAAGAAAGGGAAAAATGGGTAAAATTTGTCCAAAACAACCGCAGTGAAGAAACCTGGTTACCATCCGATAGAACTTGCGTCTGTTCATTGCATTTTCGCGATGAGGATAAATATACCACAAAAGCGGGAAGGCGTTTTCTAAAGAAGTCTGCTGTTCCTTGTATTGATGTTAGTAATAATAATAAAATTTTACGGATTTGTATAACAAATAAAATATTATTTTAGCCATCACTAACATTATTATTATTATATTTATTTTAGCCGAAGGTGTGCTACAATAGTACTGGAACAATACAAGCAATTTCTGAGCCGGGAACATGTTCTGAGGATGATGAACTAAATAAACATTTTGTACAAAATTACACGGCTTTTATTTTTTTTCTAAAAAAGGTTCAATTTGTAAGGAATGAAACTTCCCATAGCCCTGACTGAACCTAAAACCCGAAAAAAATTAAATTATTCCATATGACGTCACTATTTACATCATCCTATATTATATGCCAGATATTGTTAGCCCCGCGTAGTAAAGTCAGTTTATACCTAAAATAAATATTAAGTAAGTACAAAGAAAATTTCAAGTCAACGTGCATGTAAGGAGTGGCACCCAATAAAATAGACAGAATGAAACAAAGTGTCGCCTCTATAGCGGTGAGTCAGTGACATCGCATAATCTATGACTGTTTAGCCGTCATTCGCGCGCCCCGCGCCACCGCGCTTGGCGCACAGATTTTGTTCGTGGTGTCTGCTCCATACGAAGTAATATTATCTCAATGTTTGAACCTCATATATTTTGATTCCAGATAAGAAGTATTAAATTGCTCAATTAATTAATTATTTTCTTGTTCGTTACCTATACAAAATTAAGCAAACGTAAAGAAATAGGCTACTTACCTGTTGTCTTTCAGCATACCTTTTTATCACACAGGTACCTTAACAATTTGAAAGTATGTAAGTACTTAGTAATAGTAGTTTGAACAGCGACGTTAATGAAATTTTTTATATTTTTTTTTTTAATAATAATTATAAAAAAAAATCGACGTGGTATGGCGGAAGACGCGGGTTCGAATCCCGCCTCGTGATCGATTTTTTTCTATTATTTTAAAATTTATATTTATAAAGCATTTGAATGCTATAAAAAAAAACTAAATAGGTATCAAATTCAAAATTTTTATTTTCAGTAAAATAATATGGAAAAGAAAATTGCTGTTGTGACTGGGGCGAATAAAGGGTTGGGCTTTGCTTTAGTAAAAGGGCTCTGCGAGAAACTAAATGGAACAGTTTATTTAACTTCAAGAGATGAGAAAAGAGGCATTCAAGCGCGAAATGAATTAAATAAAATCGGGCTTAAACCTGAATATTGTCAATTGGATGTAACAGAAGAAAATAGCATTCAAAAATACATTACTAATATTAAAAGTAAACAGGAAAAAATAGACATATTAATAAACAATGCTGGAATACTGTTCCTTAAAGATGCGCCAGAACCCAAAGTCTTTCAAGCAGAGCAAACAATCAAAGTTAACTTCTCTTCTTTGGTGAATTTTACTGAAGCCATATTGCCATTTTTAAATGATAACGGTTGTATCTTAAACATATCCAGTTCTTCTGGTCATTTATCGAGAATACCTTCCGAAGATATACGAAAAAGATTAAGCGCGACTGATTTGAGTTTAGAGGAATTAAAAACTTTAATGCAAGAATATTTAGATGCTGTGAAACAAAATAAAGAGGTGGAACAATGGGGATCTTCACCATACGTCGTATCTAAAGTTGGTGTCAATGCATACACTTTCATGTTAAATAGAAGACTGAAGAACAGAGGTAGCTATACTATTTTTATTAAAAACATTAACTAAATTGTAAGTTATAATAATTTAGACCCCGATCACAAAGGTATGCTGTAGTTAGGTCAGTAAATATCTTTTCTTATAATAATAATAATTTTACGTGACTTCATTTTTTTAACTTGGTCAAGTTTTATTTCGTCTGCATCAACTGTCCCCGTTTTCCAATTACAGAGCATAATGCGACTCAGTGGCGCACAATGCCGAATTATGCTGATGCTTAATTGGAACGTGAATTAGTTTTCAAATGCACCAGCAGGTTGCGCTAAGTTCAGTGTTGAAAAAAAAAATATTCATAGAGTTAGCAATAACCTCATTAATGTGTAAATAAAGTGGTATACATAATAATTGATTGAAAACTATTTACGGTTATTTTAAGTAATTTTTATTTTGATTATTTCATTAACATTTTTTTCAATGTTTGTACCTTCATCCATACTTATATTTATTTTTTTAACACAATTTGAATTAACTTTGATTATTTCGAAAAAACTACAATGAAACGAAAGCTTTAAAATTTTGTCCAACAATTAATAATATTACTAACGATAAATCGATTGCACGCATCAATTCACGCGCATTACTTTTAAGAGTGCTCGATTGTGCGAAGCGTTGCTGTAGTTGAAACATTCAACGTTAAGCATTATGCCGCATAATGCGCTCTAGTGCTGTAATTGGAAAACGGGGTTTGCTTCTCTCATTAGTATCACAATGTGGTAAACTTGTACTGTGCGATCCAATCAAGAATAGGATCAATTCATCGCCATTTTGTGACGTCATAAATGAGTAAGTTTTTTAGTATATTATGTATTTAAATGTTTGTTACTCTTACCTACTACTGGACGGATTTTGATGAAACTTTACAGTGATATAGATCATCAGAATAAAACAGAAATACTTTATTTTGCGGGTGTAACCACGCGGCACAGCTAGTTAATCATATATCATTTAAACTTGCAGGTATTCGCGTTAATTGCGTACATCCCGGCTATGTGATATCAGATATGACAAAGGGAGTCGGTTCTATAAGCCCTGATGACGCTGCAGTAGTTCCTTTGCAAATTGCTTCGAATCCTGAAGACGGAGGCTTGTTTGTATGGCATGATGGTTCCCGCGTCCCTTGGGACGGACCTGACCCTAGAGGCTATATTGATAAGATGCTGTAACTGTAATCTCGGCTTATTCTTGTGATTAAATGAAATCTAAAACATTAGACAGGCCTTTTTATTAAATTTATCTCCTTTGTATTACTCTTACTTACCACTTTTCTTATTGAAATAGAGAAGTTTCTAATAATCTAATAATTCAATAAATGCTTGTATTTTTTTGTTTTGTAGAATAACTTCAGTCCATCCTTCTCTATCCTATTCATGCACTACAATTAGAAGTCCTAGTATATTGTTAATACACAATGCTTTGTGCATTTTATTGTTACTTTTCATGCTTTCAAATAATATTATCGAGTTGATGAGTTACGGCAATACTTACCATGCAAAAAAAAAGGCTCAGACCATACATTAATTACTGTTAGTAAATATTTGAATATTTACAAAAAATAGACATGCATATGCACAGTTGTTTGGATAAGGTGTCGCATTAAAAGAGCGAATGATAATTCTTTAAATTTAATAATTTTTATCATGAATAATGGCTCAATAAGGTACAAATTCAACCGAGTTGGCATCTCATTTAATATAGAAAAAAATAATTTCAAGTAACACGTAGACGATCCTAGCGCAATATATAATATATTAACAAATATACATATATCATCAGTCGCGAAACGAAAAGACTCAGAGAGGAAAGCGACAGCGAGCCGAGACCGAGACAATAATAAAGAAAAAAAAATTCATGATAATATAATAAAATATAAATCAAACTTTTTTTAAATAAAACAAATAGGTTAATTTATTTTACAAATTCCTTTGTTATCATATTTCTCTCGTTAAAATATGCTCTCTTAATACAAAGATTTATCGATCACATCACCAACGGAAAGAGGCTAGGTATAAGAAAATATAATATCCAGTGTCGGGAGCGGGGAGGAGGGGTTCGGATTGCACGTTTACTTGGCGTCGATGCACTCGGCGGGGTGCTGGGAGGTCTTCGGGGGGGCGAAGCCGGGGGGCAGGGGCATGTTGTAGGCGACGCCCCAGGGCTTCTGCGCGGTGGGCCAGGGCGCGGGCTGCTGGTGGGCGTGGGCGTGGGCATGCGAGTGCAGCTTGACGCCGTTGGGCTGCACGGCCAGCTGGTTGAAGCGCGCGAACAGCTCGTGCTGGCTCAGCGCACTCTGCGCCTTGCCGAAGTTCACCGACGTCGACATGATCGCCGGGTCCATCTGCGTCCAGTCTGAGAACATCGCATTGCTATTGGTGAAACCTGCGGATCGTTACCGTCAATTATTTGCATCTATTCACTCGTGAATCCGAGTAAATATTCAAATAATATATTGTGAACGATGAACAGAATGTGTAGCAAGTGACACAAAAAATTTCAAGCTTGCATGATGCATGACATTATTTGGAAATTTTAATCACATACAATAGCAATCATACTGAACGTCTTCAAGAATAATTTATATATAAGTTTTAAATACAATTGGTACCTTGTTGTTGTGGTTGTTGTCTGCCGTAAACGCTCAAGTGACTGAAGCCGGGTGGGGGCAGGCGGGTGCGTCTGACACGGTCCATATTGTCTCTGTAAAAGAAAACATTTAATAAATAATATTGTATAATTATATTAGTAAGTTGTAACAAGTATTTTTTTTATAAATTAATAATTTATCGTGTTGTGTAGAGTATGATTTCGAAACATTTTCCGGTAAAAAGTGATAAACACTAATTGTAAAAAAATTGGTCTACAATTTGGCGCGCGTTGAGAGTAAAATTTCGAGGTCATGGCAATACTGTCACGTCATGGAGTAAAAAGAAATGATGGAAAAAAGATAAAATGATTGATAATTTACCATGGATTTGGTAAAAGAAGTTTCACTTCTGAAACGTGTGCTCGGCACACACGCTCTTTTTTATGCGTTAACTCACCCGCTCGAGATATTGCTGAGCATCATCTCGGTCTCCATCATCTCGGCCAAGGCCTTCTGCGTCTCCTTGAAGGGATCGAAGTCGAGATCATCATCCCCGTCGCCCGCCGCTCGCCCGCCCGAGTTTTCTGACGCACGGTAGTTGCTCATTCTGCTGTACGTAATTATATCATTAATACATATGTATTTATTACTAGTTTCCGCGTTTTCAAAGATAACGCATAGTTCCCGTTCCTGCGGGATAAAAAGTAGCCTATGTCTTATTCTGGGTCTCAGCTACCAACATAGCAAATTTCATTGTAATCGATTCAGGAGTTTTTTCGTGAAGGAGTAACAAATATACAAACTTTCGCATTTAAATTAAGTAGGATTAAGAGGGAAAAACGTTGTTGGTAACGAAAAAGCTGGTGATCTTTAAGTGTATGGCAGGTCAACAATTTATTCAATGATTAATGAAACATAATCTTCATGTCCCACCTCTTGTGCTCCATCTCGAGGCGCTCCGCACTGAGCATGTTGTGCGGGTAGCGCGGGCGCTCCGCCCCCGGGCCCGCGCCCCCGGCCACCAGCCGCATCTGCTGCGCCTTGTGGAAGTCCGTGAAGAACTTGTCCATCGTGTCCGCTTGATATCGACCCTCGCTCTGAAATTTGGCAAAACGTTTTAAGGGTGCTTGTAAACCAGAGATGTGCGAGGATGCGTAGCGGGGGATGCATTTGTAAAAAAACAATCATATCGCTTCATTTATCGTTTCAAACGATAGGAAAAGGATAGGAATAGGAACCAATAGTTCTTTACAAACACATCCTTCGATCACCCTAACTCGAATCAAAACAGAAAAAATAAAGAGTAAACATTTTGTGTTCGATTGTTTTAAAATCACTTCAAAGTAGAAATAAAAACAAAATGACAAAGTTTTAAAACGATGCAACAGCTAGAGATAATTGTTAAAACATCAGAATAAAGCCCATAAGTAGCACACATAGAAAGTGAACAGTTTCTGCCCATCGAAACATGCTACACTTTCAGATGATCATAATTAAAAAGTGCTTCAGTCTACAAAGCTTTTCTTTATTAAAAAAAAAAATCATGTGTTGTAAAGAAATATACTCACAACACTCTGTGGCGAATCGAATCCGTTTACAAGTCCACTCTGCTGCATATGTTGCTGATTCTGCATCTGCATTTGTTGATTGTGTAGCATGAAGCCGCCTATTGTGTTGCCCATTGCATTTGTCCCCATTGAATTTACGCCTAATGTGTTCGCTCCCATAGAGTTCGCGGCTAATGTGTTCACACCCATAGAATTAGTTCCTAACGTATTCGCCCCCATGGAATTTGCACCTAACGAACTTGCCCCTAACGAATTTGCCCCCAGTGTATTCGCGCCTAAAGAACTTGCCCCTAGTGTGTTTGCTCCTAACGAATTTGCCCCAAGTGTGTTTGCGCCTAACGAGCTTGTACCTAGTGTGTTTCCGCCTAACGAATTGACGCCCAGTGTATTCGCTCCTAACGAATTTGCCCCCAACGCGTTAGCCGACATAGAATTACCACCTAGCGAGTTAACTGACAACGTGTTCGATAAATTCATAGATAGGGAGTTAGCTAATGTGTTCGCCGTGTTGCCGAGGGAATTTGTTACTAAAGAATTATCTACTCTCATTCCGAACGGTGGAATCATATTGGGGTTTGGATGATAATTAGCACCTGGAAAAGACAATTTCTTTGTTAATGTCACATTTTTTTAATAAGAAATAAATAATATTTATTAAACATACTAGATATTTTAAAAGATCGATTTTTTACATTTTGTTTTGTAAGCATTTTGTTCAAATATGCGCAATACATACCTAATAATTCACTAGCAGACTCCATTCCTATACTAGACGAAGGCATATAATGTTTGAGGTCCACCATAACGTTGTGCTGGCGGGCCAGCAGCTCGTTCTGCCGCAACAGCATGCTGCGGTTGCGTTCCCGCATCAACAATTCCTTCTGGTCCATGAGACCTTGGCTAATTTGACTAATCTGTCTATCGTTGGCTAGATAGCCCATAGTATCCCTGTCTAATAACCCGTAGCCGTTCATGAGCGGGGCCTTGTTGTGCATCCCGTTGTCCACGAGCCCCGCAAGCATCTCCCTGTGCCTCTGCATCATTAATACTTCGTTATTGGCGTCGTTCAGCAGGTTGTGTGTGTCGTCCTCGAGCAAACTGTGATCACTGTTATCTAGTAAATCGTGGTTCTCCAGGAGGCTGTGTCTATCTGATTCTAATTCGTCCAACTCGTTCGTTAAGAATTGCGTGTCATTCTCGAAAACGGACGTGTGCGTTTCCGTGTCCGTCTTCTCTGTGGCCGAACTGGATTCGCTGCTTTCGTTGCTAATACTATTCTTTGATTTAGATTTGTCCGATTTACTCTTCTTTGCCTGTCCGTTTGTATTGCTATTGCTGTCTTTATTGCTTCTATTGCTTTTTTCCGTTTGATTATTATCTTTGCCGTTTTTGATCTGTGATTGCTGATTGTGTAGTGTTGGACTGGACGATTCTGATGTGCCGTTTTCTTGTGACTTTGCTGTGGAAAGATAGAAAAATCTATTTAAATGTGTGTCGGTATCTCAGTTACTAGATGTTTAAGTTGTAGTCGACAAATAAAAAGAAAATAAACTAATTCAACATTTTTGGTCATTACTTATCGAAATCAATTTTCATAAAAATCTATATAACCTTACCCGTAGACTGTTGTGGTTTGGGACTGAGTTGTTTTCTCGCGGGACTATCGGAAGGTGGCGACGAGCCGAGGCTGGGCCACGCCTCTTTGCCATTGCCACTATTGCCATTACTGCCATTGCTGCCATTGCTACCATTGCCAACATTACTACCGTTTGTGTCCTTTTTCGATCTAAAACAGCGCACATTTTTAAACCCTATGTATTAAGTCATAAGAGCGAATTTAAGTTGTCAATGACATGTTTGTTTGTAGGTTTTGTCAGTAAGTATTTATCAAAATATCAATCAATTGTATAGCTAATAGGTGATTAATATCAATAGAGTATTAAAAATATATATTAGATTTACATAAATATTCCTTGTTGTAAGTGCATATGTTGTGTTTCATATTATAAGAATGGTTTCTTTTTGACAACAGTTCTGTTGTTTAGAATGAATTACTAAAAACAACCATAATTAAATTTTTATCATATATCTAAGTTTTCAAACAATATCAGTACATCTTTTATAAAATGTTAGACTCCTAATATAACTTTATATAAGAAATTTGCAAGAAAATAGTAATTATATACCCTCAAGCATTTTAAAAGAGATCGCCACATATCACGGGCTTTTATATTTGATGCATGTGAACAATACTCACTTAGATGTACTGACTGAATTAATTTGAGACGATGTGACCACTGTTGTCGGTATAAAGTTCGATTGATTACCTGAAAGAATACGAAATATTAAAATAACGAGTAAAAAAACTATTTATACTAATTCATAATAATTTAATGATTATTTATAACATTAGTATTTTACTAGAAATTACAAATGGAAAATATAATTACCATATTTCCATGTATTGTTACATCTATGATTAGTTTGAACAAAATTAAATGTATATAGAAACAAGATAATTACTTACCATCTTTTGTACTGCCTTTATCTGCATTCGTACTAGAATTACCTGCAATTTTAAAACATTGTTTTATTACAATATGTTCATCAATTCTTTCTTGTATGTCCTTAAAAAGGCACCATTTTATTTTTAAAAACTATGTTCGGTGTTGAAAATTTAATAATTTTTTAAAAAAAATAATACGCAGGTCCCTTCAGGGCGAGCAGTCACGCGAAACTATTGCTGAAAGTGAGAATCCCGCCTATTTCTCTCTATTCTCTCTCTTTCTTTCTTTATATATTCTCCTAATTATAAATACACATTAATTTTGGTTTTAGCAAAAAAAACGATGAACGCACTAATCCTGCTGTGGGATCTCGTACTATTAGGCGGATCATGATAAAAAATTTTCATATAAAAAAAATTGGTTGTCTATAAAGTCGGTTTACTGACGATAGTTATAGTTCCGCGCTCTCGCTTGCACTTCAAGCCTTACATGGAACGCCTCAGAGCGAGGTAACGCCGCATGAGTCATGTTTTTTCGTGCGTGCAGCCGGCTCTATCGAATTGTAAGACGTTGTCACGTCAAAAAAAAAATAACGCGTGTTGCCTAATTTGCGAACTTTTTTCTATTTTATAATTTTATAATTGAATGTATACGCGTGTTACCTAGTTGCTTGTCGTCTGGCTTGGCGGCGAGCAGCTGCTGGTGCAGGCGCCGCTCGTACACCTGGTGCAGCCCCGCGTGCATCTCCTCCTTCGTGAACGACGCCTTCGGATCACCTGCGCATAAAAATAATTACGTTAATTGTAATGGGGATACAACATTACTATGTATAAACTATATGGTAATGTTCATGAAACTACAATAGACAACGGTAGTTGCAAAATCTTGTTTTATTTTTCATGGAAAATTTGGACATTGATATAAAATATAAATTCATCAAGCTTAAATGTGTAGTTTTGTTTGTTCTTGGTGCACTATTGACACTTAATTTTCAGATGAAAATCTTCCACGATCTTTGTTATAATAATCTTTGGTGTAAAGCATTTTCAGATATATCCCGTCACGTCACATCATGAAACGATCCGTCACTAAAAAACACGAAACGTCACGCCTCGTCATGTAACGTAACGCCAAGTCACTAAACGTCTGGCCACGTAACGTCACGTCACGTAACGCAACGTCACGTCACGTAACGCAACGTCACGTCACTCCACGTAACATCACATCACGACACGCCGCGTCCCGGCACTCACCCAGCTCGTGCAGGTACATGCAGTCGGGCTTCGGGCACGGCTGGTTCTTCATGAAGTTCGCGCAGTACTTGGTGGTGCCGAGCGAGCCCTTCAGCACGCGGCCGTCGAGCGTCACGTTGTTGACGCCCTGTATCGCGCGCAGGGCGTCCGCCGGCGACACGTACGTCACGTACGCGGACGCGGACGGGCTCTGTGTGACAATAGCAAAAAAAACACGTTTAGATATCCGTTGTTGTAGCTAGAGCTCATTTTTTAATGCTTGGTTAGCAGAGCGCGTGTGTCTAGCACACGTGTCAAAAGTGAAACTTCTTTGGCAAGATTTAAAGATCGTCGCCGAGTGACGGTATTGCCATGAGGCGACCTTGTAATTTTGCTCTCAACGCACCTAAAGAAGTTTCACTTCAAAATTTTCATCGAACACATCTTTTAGAGATATATCGTAGCTATTAAACAACTCTTTTAAATGTGTTCTAATTGCCCATCTTTTGACATTTTTATTGAATATTCATTCAGTTGACGTTTAAAGCAGTGGCAAATTAAAAATGTCATAGTAAGCAAGCATTGAAAAATGGGCCCTTAGTATAGTAAAAATGTATGACTTATAAATTGTACTTAAAAATTTCATTAAGTGCAATGTACAACCTTTGTATCAGCAAAAAACCTTGTTGTTGATGTTGTATAACTACGTTCAAACCAATTGTGCATTGGATTTAAAATAGCAATGTCTTCTAAATGGCATTTAAAAAGTGCATATAGTTGAGTTCAATGCACAACCTTTAACAGCAATAAACCTTGTGTTGATGATGATGGATAACTATATTCTGTAACTAATGAAACCACTCAAGTATATCTTACGCTAACGGTAGCAAAAATTAAAGCCTTTTTTATTGTAAGCAAATAAAACTCTTAATCTAACTTATATAATAAAAAATAATAAACAAAGTCCATACAGTGTGTACCTGTGACCCCGCATACGCTGGACTCTGATTTATGACTACTTTGTGAATTTTTCCGTATTTGCCAAAGTACTCTTGCCGTTTGAGAATCTGAAATAAAAATTAAAATATGTTATTCACATTGAATTTATCATGTTTATACATATATGTATTTTTAACTTGGTGAAATAGGGAATTTCGTCGAAGCAATGAGTCACAACTAGTTTAGTTTTTCCATGCAGCTGCAGCCGTAACTACCAGACCGATTCCAAAAATTTCAGTGTTGGCCATACAAAATACATGGAATGTAAACCACTCCAGGATCGAGTATGTGGTCAATACAATATATAATAACACGAGCGGAGCCGGGGCGGTGACTCATATAAGTTTACCTATCACTATTGGCTATATAATCTATCCATGAATACTATAGTATACAAGCACCACGCACAACACCAGAGAGCGGAGAGTTATCTTAATATATATAAATCTCGTGTCACAATGTTTGTCCTCAATGGACTCCTAAACCACTTAACCGATTATAATAAAATTCACACACTTTTTTTGCAGTTTTTGCAGTTCGATCCAACTTAAGAGATAGGATAGTTTAAACATGTAGGTACCACGGGCAAAGCCGGGGCGGACCGCTAGTCTACATATATATTTATGTATCGGTGGTAAATGTTAAAAAATGATATGACGATTCAAAAGTGCTTAAATTATAACAAGTGTAATTGAATAAATAAATATCTATATGTTTGTCTATAATCACCTCGGGGTCCGCGAGTCTGACGGGCAGGCCGACCACGAACACGAGGTTGTTCTGCACGACGCGCACGTTGGCGAGCGCGCGCCGCGACTCCAGCGTCTTGTTGCGGCGCTTCTGCTCGCGCGCCTTCTTCTCCGTCTTTATTGCGGCTACCTGCGCACACATTGAGGTTAGATAATTATTTATTGAAGTGAAAACTTCTTTAGCGGCGTTGAGCACTTTTTCTGTAATGGGTATAAAATCTTAAACTCGCGTCAGGACACGTGACCTGATCGAAAAAGCGTAAGACGGATGGATATCAAACATGCTCAACGTTAATAATCAAGTTTTCACTTCTGCCGGCACTCCCGGAGTGCAACCCGTCTTTTTAGGGTTCCGTACCTCAAAAGGAAAAAACGGAACCCTTATAGGATCACTGTGTTGTCCGTCCGTCCGTCTGTCAAGACCCTTTTTCTCAGGAACGCGTGGAGGTATGAAGCTGAAATTTATATCAATTACTCAGGTCTACTGTCCCTTGAAGCTGTGAAAAAATCAAACTTCTAAGCCAACGCAATCAAAAGATACAGCCGTTTATGCCGCAAATTTTCGACACTTGCAAGGGAATCAAAACCTACAGGGTGCTTCCCGTGAACTCAGAATCTTGAAATTTGGTACGAAGCAACGTCTTATAGCATAGATAGAGGAAAAATTACGAAAACCATAAATTTTTAGTTACATCACATAATATATTTTTTTTTAATAATTTTAAACTTACTACCCATTTCCTCATAAACGCGTAGAGGTATTAAATTGAAATTCATACCAAATACTCAGGTCTATAATACCTTTAAGCTGTAACAAAATCAAACTTCTATGTCAACGCAATCAAAAGAATTTCGTAATGAACGAACTTTGTAAACCTTGCAGGTTTGTACGGAACCCTCGGTGCGCGAGTCCGACTCGCACTTGGCCGGTTTTTTTTACTTTAAATAATTATGCTGACTGACCGGTTGGCTTGGTAGTGACCCTGCCTTCCAAGCCAGAGGTCGTGCGTTCGATTCCTACCCAGGGCAAATATTTGTATGATGAAAATCGATGTTCGCTCCGTGTCTGGGTGTTAATTATCTATATAAGTATTTATTTATAATTGTTTTATATAATCTACAGTTCAATTTGTCCTTAAAATATTGTGTATTATGTGCACAATGCACTATAATTACCAATTTGCCAGAAAGGCGTCTGACAATCTGAGAAGGAGATTCAAAAATTGTCAAGAATTGTCCACGACGCGTGGTATAAATCATACATTGAAATTTACACCTTATCTCAAGCCAGTAATGTTCAAAGTCAATTGTATCATTTAAAACTGTCTAATTTTGAGCGTGATTTTAAGATATTGTCGTAGCATAATATGTAAATTAATAATGGTGGTATTCTAATAATTCGTTAAAGTTATTAGCTATGTGTTTGTTATGTCAACAACAAATCGTAACGGAAGTTTTAACAATCAGTACATTTATTACGTATAGTTTAACATTATTTACAACACATTGTTTAAATCCCCATAAAAATAGACATATATATTATCTATACTTAATATTATTATTATTTTATTATTCATATTATAAAGCTGAAGAGTTTGTTTGTTTGAACGCACTAATCACGGGAACTACTGGTCCGATTTGAAAAATTCTTCCGGTTAGTCTAGATAGCCCATTAATCGATGAAGGCTATATATCATCTCGCTAAGACCAACAGGAGCGGAGCACTGCGGGTAAAACCGCGGAGCACAGCTAGTTACATATATAAATAGACATATATATTACCTGCTCTTGACTGAGTGGTGTGAAGTCTGCAGGGTTCTCCGGGTAGGCCTTCCGACACGCGGGACACAGGCCGTTCTCTCCCTCCCTGATACGATTCCAACAAAACCGACATATCTGTCAACAAATAATAATAGTTTTAAAAAACTAAAAAACACGCTTTTTATAGAAAACCGAACTAAAAAATAGAAAATTTTATCAAATTAGTGTATTGTCATCGGTCCTCAATAAATCTACAAAGTTTGAACGAAATCTGGCCGTTTAAAGTGGGTCAAAATCGCGCCCAAAGAAGTCGGTTTTGACATTGGCAGAATCCGTCCTCACTGGGATCGGGAGTTACCATTTGAAAAAAGAAGAAAAAAGAAGAAGAAGTCGGTTACAAACAAACAAACATACAGGTGAAGCTAATATAAAGCGTGTAATAAAAATGGCAACTATTACAAATATATTTTTATAATAAACAAACGATCACGATTATTGGTGTCTATAATGTAAATAAAAATAGATTTATATCAATTTATTTTAATAAAATGATATATTTGTAGCTTTTATTTATAAAACACGATTAATTATAACACGATTCAGTCGGTAAAATATCGGTGATTAATAACCAGAGGCGGCTCGTGACAAAATTTTATGGGTGTTCACTTGAAATAAAACACTGAAAATACATTGTGTAAAGCAGTACATTTATCAAAAAAATTACTTATAAAGGAAATACATACGTCTTTCTTTTTGGTGTGCAAAAATATCTATAACTTAAAGTGACATTAAGACATTCGTAAAGCACTAGCTTTACGAATGTCTGTTGTTGCTTTCATCACAACCACACAACCACGGTGTTTTCACATAATATTGTTCGGATTTAAACACACGCGTATATATATGTTTTCGTTTTTGTCGTACATTTTTGCGTAAGGTCAAGTTCAGGCCGTGGCAGTCCCTTAGCTTTCAATTCAAGCCGAATTTGTAACGTTTTAACACACTTTTTAATGAACGCCACATTATAATTGTTCATTTTCACACTCACAAGTAATACTGATAACTACAGACTATTTCAACACGTATCTTATGATTTTAATTAGAAAATTCCCGAATTTGCATTCGCGCGCGTGCATTGAAGTTGACTCGAGTGTTTGTTTATATTATAGAAGTGGCAACTGGCAACGTCGCGCGCAATCGCTGTCCTGCCGGGCGGTAAAAACGAACCGGCAACGTTTGCGGGTGCGGCGCTCCGAATTTTGCTACTTTTCCATAGAAAATCTTTTGTTTCACGCGCAGGGCTCTGGCAAAACCCTCTCTTTCACTCCTATTGGATTTCGTATTAGGAAATGTACAAATCTTTTTTCATTGGAGCGCAATCGTGAGCGCTCCGCTTCGCGCGTTACATAATACAGTAGGTATTATACAGGTGTATGGGATGATGGAATGATGGATATATTCATTGGTATTAACAGTAGTTTTAAAGATTACGATTGATTTTAAATAGTAATAATTAATGTTAATAATTAAATTAAGGAGTATGATTTTATTATAATTATTTATGGGAGTTCACTGCACCAGCGCTCCTTAGGGCGAGCCGCCTCTGTTAATAACAATATGCATACATCAAAATAAGTGAATAATTTAATATCTATAAAAAATAAAACAATGTCGGTTATGCAATTTTGTATAAATTAAATCTCTTCAATAAACTGCAATTACTTTTGTAAGTTTATAAAAATACTGTTGTTATTTTACAAACGAGAAAATTCAAATATAAATAGGTCTTGCTTGACGCAATAATTGCCTTTTTTATCTTGAACTAAAAACAGCGCAATCTCAACGGAAATTATAAGTAAAACTAATCCGTACTTAGCAAGAAAAATATATTTCAATGAGCGCACATATATTCCGCTCGTCTTAATTTATTTACAAAGTAACACAATAATGTATTTTTCAATAAACTTGCCGACCTCAGAATCATTGTTCTGCCACAACATCATTAACACATAGGAGGATTAAAAATAGTTTATGACCTATTAATTGAATTTATATTTTTGGTTTTATGGCATTCAAATGCTTTATAAATATAAATTTATAAAGAATAGAAAAAATTCGATCACGAGGCGGGACTCGAACCCGCATCCTTCGCGCCATTCCGGGGCGGATGCCTCACCAACTCAGCCACTCGTGACCCGCCCGAGTGATCGAATTTATTCTATTCTTTCAGTTTTATGTGTCTGAAGGGACACACCGCGCGCCATCTATTGAGATGATTAACAACCATTTCAACCAATATGAAGCACTTTTCAGTGAATACAATATTGTAACGATGGAACACGACCTTTTTTGTTGAATTTATATTTTTGGTTTTATGGCATTCAAATGCTTTATAAATATAAATTTATAAAGAATAGAAAAAATTCGATCACGAGGCGGGACTCGAACCCGCATCCTTCGCGCCATTCCTGGGCGGATGCCTCACCAACTCAGCCACTCGTGACCCGCCCGAGTGATCGAATTTATTCTATTCTTTCAGTTTTATGTGTCTGAAGGGACACACCGCGCGCCATCTATTGAGATGATTAACAACCATTTCAACCAATATGAAGCACTTTTCAGTGAATACAATATTGTAACGATGGAACACGACCTTTTTTGTTGAATTTATATTTTTGGTTTTATGGCATTCAAATGCTTTATAAATATAAATTTATAAAGAATAGAAAAATAGAAAAAATAGAAAAAATTCGATCACGAGGCGGGACTCGAACCCGCATCCTTCGCGCCATTCCGGGGCGGATGCCTCACCAACTCAGCCACTCGTGACCCGCCCGAGTGATCGAATTTATTCTATTCTTTCAGTTTTATGTGTCTGAAGGGACACTCCGCGCGCCATCTATTGAGATGATTAACAACCATTTCAACCAATATGAAGCACTTTTCAGTGAATACAATATTGTAACGATGGAACACGACCTTTTTTGTTGAATTTATATTTTTGGTTTTATGGCATTCAAATGCTTTATAAATATAAATTTATAAAGAATAGAAAAAATCATATTCATCATTCATATAACAACCATTTCAACCAATATGAAGCACTTTTCAGTGAATACAATATTGTAACGATGGAACACGACCTTTTTTGTTGAATTTATATTTTTGGTTTTATGGCATTCAAATGCTTTATAAATATAAATTTATAAAGAATAGAAAAAATCATATTCATCATTCATATTGGTTGAAATGGTTGTTAATCATCTCAATAGATGGCGCGCGGTGTGTCCCTTCAGACACATAAAACTGAAAGAATAGAATAAATTCGATCACTCGGGCGGGTCACGAGTGGCTGAGTTGGTGAGGCATCCGCCCCGGAATGGCGCGAAGGATGCGGGTTCGAGTCCCGCCTCGTGATCGAATTTTTTCTATTCTTTATAAATTTAGACCTATTAATTACCAGTATTTAATAAGTGAATATGAAAACAAAAAATCTAAGTATTTATTACCTCAAATTCTAACAAATACAAGAATAAATCTTTTATTATGATGGTAGCGATCTAAAATATATGTCAAGCATGCTTTATTTATTTTTAAAGAATATAACGTAACGCGATAAAGATAATAAATATTACAATACAGTCGCATGGAAATATTATTAGTATAATAATATTATTGTGATGACGTCATACACGTAAATTCAAGTTATCTTGATAAACTTATCAATATGTCATCAATTGATTCAAACGACACTTTGCACTGAGTTTACATTACAATTAAAATTGATGAAATTTAAATAATTATAATTAAATTGATAATTTAAAATGTAAGTTTGTTAAGTACATGAGAAATTTTTTTAAACGTATTTACTTTTAACTTTAAGGTACTTACTCAAAATCTAATGTGTAAAGTTTATACAAATCTCATATTATAATACATCCCTACTAATCCCTACTAATTTCCTACTTCCCTACTAATCCCTACTAATATTATAAATGCGAAAGTAACTCTGTCTGCCTGTCTGTCTGTTACGCGTTCCCGTTTAAACAGATTTTCATGAAATTTGACACAGACAATCTTAAGACCCTGAGAAAGAACATAGGCTACCTTTTATCAAAACCACGCGGGCGAAGCCGCGGGCGGAAGATAGTATATCATAACCTTAGATGGTAATTTAGAAATAAGATAAAAGTAAAGTAATAAAATAAGATAAAAGTAAAGTATGAAAGTAAAATGATTTATTAAATATCAAAACCTAAGTTACGTCTATAATTCATAGAGTATTAGCTGCATAGCTAATGCAAAATGCAAATAAACACGCAATGGACTTACTATAAAGTATAAATGTCAATTGAGCTATTTCATATTAAAACTTTATTGATCTCAATTACTATCTTCCAAACATAAATTATATTTATTCAGTTGTGAATTTTTTTACTTACAATTTTTGTTTATGTTAATTTGTTTTATTATTATGAGTTCATTGAACGTAAGATGCACATATATTATACTTTTATTAAAGACCACATTCTTCTCATAAATTCATTATTATTAAATGCAGTCAATGACACTAAATTAGAAATTAATAAAATACAATATGTACATTAAACCCAGTTTACAATCAACACTAGACTTATAATTGCTCACACTACTTCTATGTAAGCACTATATGCATATATTATGTTCCTGTAAAGAACCTAAAAATAATTTAAAAAAAAACTAAACTAAAAATTTGTGTTATTTTTCATATACATACTTGATATCCACATGTGCAAGGATAGAAGTGGAGGTCGTCCACCTCCAAGGGTTCCATACACAGGGGACATTCCACCTGCAAAAAAAAAAATATTTTTTTAACACTACCTACATTTTTTAAATCCTATATGTATACAAAATTAATTTACTTATAACTATAACTTAGTTAGTACTAAAAGAAATCCTTTGAAAATGAGTCATAAAAAAGGTTGTCATGATATTTAACATGTTTATGTCAATAAATAAATGTTATGTAAATATAAACAATGGAACATATTTGACCTACATAAATATATTCACAAAAACACTCACTCTTACTAGTACTGATATAATTTTGTTGAATACAAGATACCAAAAGGAAGCAAATTGTTTTTTAATGTTGAAATCGTTTAGAAGGGAAAGCAACAAACAAAATTTCTTAGTCATCTTTCAGAAAGAAAGAAAGCATTTTGTAGGATTGAATCATATTTATTTTACCAACTCTCTTCACTCATGAAAATGCTTTATAATACAACAAAAATAACTAATATAAATAATATGTGTTACCTGTTCTTCGCCACTCTGGTTCAGAACTGACATCCTAGCCCCAACAGCGTATTGTTATGTACTTCACAGCAAATACAAACAAACGCCAGCCAAAACGAAATATTGCACCACCAACGTCTGTAAACACGAAATAATATTTTTACATAATACAGAAACTCACAGTAAGAAATAATCTTTAATTATCTATAGGTTATTTAATGTAAATTTTTAACAGTATAATTATTAGCAAATAAGTAATGTTTTCGTATTTCAGAGGAAAAAGAAATAAGACAATTTTCTGTCTACACTAATAATATTATAAAGAGGAAAGATTTGATTGTTAGAATTGAATAGGCTCCAAAACTAATAGACCGAATTAAAAAAATATTTTACTATTAGAATAATCCCTGATTTTGTTTTTATCCCGAATCGACCGGCGGAGCCGGAAAGAGCGGCTATTCAGTTATATTGTTATGATTGGGTTAATCTTGTACAATTTGACAAACATTAATTTGGATATAATATTTATCTATAAACCTAGTAAATAATGTAAAGTCATTAAAAAGTTTGTTTATTTAGTGCCACCAATTAACCTTTAAATTAGGCAGATAAAAAAACTGCTCCTTACTATATACAAATAAATAATAATTAACATTGTACTTAAAGACAGCCAATCAGACAAGTAAATCAGACTTAAAGACAGCATTTTACTAACATCATCAACTCAATAATTAGTATTAAAAGTCTCTTACATAATATTCTGTCAGTATATTTAATTATTAATTAAATATATATAACTATCTTTAAATAGATGATGAAAACAAACTTTTATCAAGAGATTTACAAGTGTTGTTAGAACACCATAAAATAGAAATATGCAACTAATATTGATTCGTTTATGTCTAACATTTGTTATTGTTTCAAATACAATATTTTTATAAGTAGAACAAAAGTAATAGATTGGTTATACATATTACAATTTAGGACATCCAAAATTTGTAAATAAACAAAGAGTACTACAATATTATAAACTAAGATATTTTAGTAAAATAGTACAAATTGCATCTCATTGAATATGCATATTTAAAGTACATATAATTCAATATTATTTATAGTTATATACTTGGCCTATGAAGGATATAAAGGAAATGGAATGTTATTTCTACTTTAATTATTTAGTTGTTCCACTAGTGGTATAATATTAAATATTGTGTATTTAAATTAACAACAAGAATAAATCAAGTTGTTCAAAAATAAACCCACAAATGTATGTTTTTTGATAATTTGGAGCTTCTTGTTTCCTATACATGTAATGCTTATTAAAAATATTTAAAACATATTATATTATCTGGACCATAAAGATGTTTATGATTAACATGTTATAAATACAAAAAACAATATTAAAGGAAGTTAAAAAGAAACATTTAATAACAATTCATTGCAAGTTTAGCTTTTACTTTATTAATCTCATAAATAATAAGTCATATATACAATTTAGTTACACACTTGTATAGCCATTCCATTTCACATATGATTGCAAAGTGATAGTATTTGATAGTAGTCAATGTAATGATGTATTATATAATCTCTATTCAAAAGACAGGGGTCATCACAAATTGACTATGCAAAGTTACTTTTACATTAATTTTCTTATGATCATTAATAATCTAAATAACTTGAAAGTGTAATAACATACTGTTGTCTGAATTTATTATTAAACCGTAACCTGTGTAGACACGATATTAGAAAAAAATATAGTTGAAAGATTATAATTTGATTTATAAAACGTTTTTAAAAACAGTATAGATTTCTCTATTTATGTGTAAACCCACCTGATTATTGTGGTAACTTAAACACCATCCAATTATAAATAAATTAAAAAATACACTTAATATACTTGTATATTTTGAAAGAGCTTATAATGCATTGAGGTATAACAAATTAAACATGACTATTACGTTGTGACTAATATATTTTGTATGTAAGTTTTGTTTTTAAAGCCAACAATATATATATATTTTTATGTTTCTAATTTTGCATTTAGTTCGGTTATTTTATGATAATATTGGCCAAATGTGAATCTATGGGGAAAGTAAATATGCATTAGTAATAACTTTGCATATTAATGAGATAAGCAGAAAAGTATAGTTTGAAAACATAAAATATTAATTGTATTATTTTTAAGTGTGTTAATTGACAGTTTCCTATGAATTATAACATATGTAAATCAGCTGATTGATGAAACAATTTTATCTTTTATGTTGTGTTCTACAATGCTAAACAATGAAGTCTAGTGAACAAAACAAGTTTTACTCTAAGATACAAGCTGACAAGAAAGCAAACTTTACTTTTGATAAAAGTAATTATTTAGCCAAAGTATCTACTTTATACAATTGTTAAGAGTGTTTATAATTTATTACACCTAACAGTAAATTAGTGTGATAAAAGATTGCTCTAATGACTCAACCCAGCTTTGACAAGATCACATTTTGACATTTTACAAGGGAAAAACAATTCAAGCCCCTGTTTTCTATGCGAGTCTGGAAGGTTTCCAAAGATCTTTACATTCGAGCGACATAAAAATAAAAACATATCATAATCGGTGGACAGTTTACGTTGCATCGTAAGTACCTACTCCCGTGTTAAAGGTACGTCCGCCAGCTGCCATTCAGAATATGTGGCATAAGTCAAACTTTCATTTCGTACAAGGATGCACTATAAATAATTATAAACACTCATAACGTTGAATAACAGAACAAAACGTTTTTAAGCTTCAATTACCCACTATGATTTCACTTTTGAACAAAATAAATCGATGTTTACCTTACGTCTCCTTTCAATGCAAATCTTTTTTCTGTTGCAGAATCAAGACTGCTAACCCTTCCGCTAATGTCGCAGATGAATCCTTTCCAATAGACCTATAATACGGTTCACGATTCAATTTTAAGAAAATTACGAAGCTGAAATAAATATAACTGCCCCGAAGATATTTTCTGCGAGTTACTATACATTTGTTTTATGAAATGGCCTAATCTTTTACAAGATTCCGTTCTGTGATTCCATAGACAATCCCTATTATTTTTAATTTCAATTATTGAATGAGTAATTTTCCGCTTTCGTCAATAATATTTTTTTTAATATTTTTTTGTATTAAAATCGTACTCTTTAAATAAAATATTAAATCAATTAATAAATACTGTAAGAAACAAATTAAACAATTGTTACGTATTCGTACTTCGTTTTTTAGTGTTAAAGAGTATAAATTTTCTCTATGGAATTCATGACAGTTGACAGATAAATCTACTCTCGTTATTTTTCTTAAATTACTCTGTGGTTCTTTCCAAATTGGCTGTGGAAATTGGTTACCAAACCAAAGAGAAACTAAGTGACCAAAGTTTTAAAAAATAATTTAATTATTTATTTTGATGTGTTGATGTATATCTTAGAGTATATATATATTACAGTAGTATAGAGCGCGTGTATTGCACAAATTGCTTAGTGCACATCGTAGGCAGATGAGCTATAGATACTATATAGATGTGTGTGTGACAAATAGGGATGGGAAGGTATCAATTGCGTGTTGAACTATCGATAAGTTATGTAAATAAATATGTATCATAAGTAAATTTTATGTTTAATAAGTTATTAAAGGAAAAATATGAATAAAGTATAAATATGTAATTTAAATTTGTTTACCAACTGAATAAAGTTTGTTTATTCCATTTGAATATTTCTTGTATTAATTATAAGTACTTTAAAAAAATATGTTTAATTGGAATATCAGAAAAACGTGAGTACTTTTTAAATAATAAACTTAATAAAATAAAAGATCGGGTTTAGTGCTATTTCTTTAATAATAAATCAAACAATAATAATAATGTTTTAAAAATGTTAAATAAAAACAAGAAATAATTAATAATTTAAAATGATTATATAATAAATAATATTAATATTTTTTTTATTCAATTTTATCCATTCTACTATCAAAATCTTCAAAATCAATTTAGCGGTTCAGAAAATATATCGTAACATTACATACTTTACATTTTACACTATAATACATTCGCATTCATAATATTAGAAAGTCTATCATACAAAACACACCACAAATTTATTTATAATACATTTTTAAAAGAGTTTTAATTTTATAGTTAAATAAATAATTTGTTAAAATATAGCTCTTCTAACTTTATATCGAGTACAGCGTTGATTAGGTCACATCACTACGATCACGTGGCGGCAGTGAGGCGCGCGAGCGAGCCTGCGCGTGTCCGCCTCCCACCTCCCCTTCACCCCCGCGATGCTAGATTTATTTTCATAAAAATAAGTATAACAATCGACTTACTGATGAAATGTGATACTGGATTTCAATTTTGTGTATTTTCTAGTATCGTTTTTGCAAGATAGAACTGCACATTTCACCATGTTTATTTGTAAATATGAAAAAATTCCAGAGCAACGCACTTCGACAGCACTCAACCACGACTACGAGCGCTCGCGGCGGGAACGTCGTGTTGTTCCCACCCACAGAACAGTAAAGTAGATAGAAGTGCGATGTGGGCGTGGCCCACGTGTCACTGGTAAGGTAAGATCACCTAACTTGCTCTCAGTTGTGCGCAGAAAAATATTCGAGTCGGTTGTCAGCTGTCAAACCTTTTTTCCATATTTATTCAATAATTAGGACGTGTTGTTCGGTATTAGAGTGCAAAAATGATAGCAGACGAAATAATATCAGCAATGGAGGCATTTCATACCATCGGTAAGTCTTATTTTTATTTATTTTACATATAATATTTTATGTTATAACTTCGCTTGTAATTTGTCAAAATTGTATACAAATATCTAGTCAAAATGAACCTTAATCAGTAATAAATTAGTACTATTATAGATTGAACAGCAAACAAGACTTTCTGGAATATTATTGCAATAAACAAACGAATGTCGCTTTAGTGATGCTTGTGGCGCATATCGACAGTATCGATACTTTAGAAAAGACAAAAATTATAAATATTAAATTTTATTTTATTTTTCCTTAGCTTTCATTTGTCCAATTTATTTATAGATTTCCCAAAGAGGCTAATTTAAAAGAGAAATGGATAAATGCAACGTGACGAGTTAACTGGATGCCGAAGAGCACTAAGCGGTCTAACAAAGGCCGACCGATACAGCAAACCTACGGCAGTTCGAAGATTTAAAATAATGCATATTTTCTGTTTGTATTTTGTAAATATAGATTAATACTATTCTATTCCGTTTTTTATTTAATAATAATAATATAAAAAGACGTACTTAGTAGTAATAAACATACTCCAAAATGTGACACATTATACTATACTCATATAATAGAAAGAAAAAAAAATACACAAAAAAATATTTATTTGTGAATTATCGATAACAAGGCTGACATCCCTCAGGGCATAGCATCAGATAAATATCAAGTTAATGTCATTAATGTTGAGTGACACAAATTTCAACCTTATCTCTATGTGTAGAGGTTCAAAGTTATATCTATCGAAAACTAACGCCCTCTGTTGTGGAGTAGCTGAATGTTTTCGAATTTGGAATTTCTGTGCAATGAGAAACAAAACAGCTAATATACCTAGGGATGTTATACTAAAATAAACCGTAACATTGTGCGTTAGGGTACATATTGAAATGCTGAATTTATAACCTAAGTCAGTTTTTACTCAAATTAAGCTGTCCAATCAAAGGCATAGTTTACTTGTGGTGTACTGTATAACTATCGGTTTAAATGTGTGGGTTTGGCGACACTGGTTTTCATAGTAATTATGACATTATAGCACTTCTATTGGTTTTTAATGTTCTGTGTTCCCACCTGTGCCTACTGTTCCCACTCTATAGATAGTATATATACTCTAAGATGTATATAGTATAGGAATGTTAGTTTTTTTAACTATTAATTACTACTAGATGAACTCCTAAACATTATATTTTTTATAACAGTTATTACATATTAAGAATGAAATGTTATATCAGAATAAAAAAAATTGCTTTTTCCATCGCCTGTTATAAATTGTGTAAATATAACTAGCAAAAATATTTTGGCACTTGGATCACACGGCTAGAGGGGCAAGAGCACGGCAAGAGTGTGAAATAGAGTCTGTCTAAAAAGTCAGTTTACATGGGTAATTTAAAGGGTAATTTTAAAACTCAACCTAGCAACACTGCAAATAATGTATAGTAAATAGTTTATTCCTTAGTTTATTCGTACAATCTAGATACATTAGAATAAAAATATTTATATTTAAATATGATAAAAAAATATGAGGATAAGTGAATAAAAATATATTTGAGGTAGGTACAGGATTACAGGAAAAGTCAACAAATAAAAAAACAATTCAGAGCATAATGTACATACATTTATTAACTTTGACTTGCATAATCAAAACAAAGCAGAGTCAATGCAATAAGAAATTGAATTGAATTTATCAAAGTCATCCAAATTGATTTTCAAAGGGCGTCCAGTTTTTGAACCACGACCTTTTCTAGGCGTGCGCCATACTCCGTTATTTACGCTAGCTTCTATTTTAATACGAGCCAAAGTCACTCTTGAAACACCTGAAAAATCATATTCTGTGTAAGGAGAAAACAAATAAACAAACGATCACACCTTTGCACATTTTAGTACATAATTACATATAAATTACAAGAAAAAAAATTAAATAAATACAAGTATCAACTAGTATTACATACCGGTCATTAACTTTGTTTTTGTTCACCAAATCTTTTGTTCTGCCTTTTCACGCTGACAAAACTTAATAACCTTGTAAATTATCTCCCTCGCACTACTGCTCAAAGGTTTTGGCATTTTATACGAATATTAAACAGGAAAATCTAAATAAAATTGAAAAAAGTTAGGTTACAATTTACAATTTTGACAGCACCTGCAGGGTTACCAGTATAAGTTTTTAAATTTCTACTTAAATTACCCATGTAAACTGACTCTAGACAGACTCTAAGGGCTGCCGATGCAAAAGATCTCCCATTTTCCAGGGAAATTAGGAACGAAGGTATTAATCTGATGTACTAATTTTTAGGACACAATTTTTGTTAGATAGTGTACGTGAGCGTAAGTGTAAGTCACTGGATATTATGGGATTGGTACAATAGGGTACAATTTGTAAAAAGGGAAACATCATTTTTGAATATTCTGTGTTTATATGTGGATAATGTTGGTTATGCATTTGTGAATTTTATTGTATATTTTAATGTGTAAATGTTTTTATCCCAAATAAAGAAAATTAGACAATTATCCGCATCAAACAACCTTCAAACAACATTCACTCTGACATCAAAATTCAAATGACGTTTTAAATATTATAATCACAGATTATAATGACCGATTAGTTCCGAATTTCACCACGTGCCAAAAGATCCTCGTAGCACTATAGGCACTATAGACAGTATACATACCACAATACATACCTTAGTGCTTAGATCATTAAGTAATGGATGGAGTACGCTGGCAAATGTTCTAACTAAACTTTCTGCTGATTTTGGTGCGGGGAGGGTAACTCACACTGATGAAACACAATGAAACACAATCACACATTCACAAAAATAATTTGTGTCACGAAAGTCGTAAAAATTTACGACCTTTTAAGCGACGAGTTTTTAAATTCAACTCTATCCCTAAGTTCATAAAGATTAAATTTGTATTTCATTCCAAGTGTCTCGTGGGGAGTGCGGTTCAATATCGCGTTCTAAATTCAACTTTATAACTTAAATCATAAAGATTAAATTTGTATTTCTTTAAAAGATAGTCTCGTAAGGAATGCGGTTCATTATCGCGTTTTAAATTCAACTTTATCTCTTAGTTCATAAAGATTAAATTTGTATATTTTCTTTCCATGATAGTCTCGTGGGGCCGCATCAATGATCGAGTAAACATGACTCGATTATTAGTCTTGATCATATCGCTAAACGATACATCGACGATTATTAGAAATTGCATTTACTTAGAAATGTACGTTAAGAAAATAAAAAAATATACACAAATAAAAGGTTATTCCATCTTTTTTAATATTCGACACGTTTGAATTGCTTCTGCAAGACTTAACAGTACAAAACGGCATTTTTAGCGGAGCACTCGCAGACGTCCTTTCGATGTTTTACGAATACGCAGAGTTTTGTAATCGATTACGCAAGTAGTTTTTATGAAAGCATAAGATTTTTCGATTCGAATAATCTTATACCTCGGCAAAAGGGGAAACGCCTGCGAGTGTTATCCATTACTTAATGATCTAAGCCTTAGTGTCCACAAATAACATAATTTGTGGTCACTTCAAGTGTACTATGGAGAAAAAGTATGAGTCTTTTTCTAGCCATAAAAGCGAATAGTGTGCTTTATACTTTTTGTTTTCCTATTTAATATGATACTTACATTTAATAACATACTACAGAAAGTTTATGGAGGAATCTGATGGAAAATAATTTGAAAATGAAGGGTTAACACAAATGAAACATGATTTACAAGCATATTATATATTTTTTTTATAATAATTAAGAATAAATTCTTACATCACGAGTTATAAAATAAATACATTTATTGCCTTAAATTAAGTCCAAAAGTACTCTGTACAGTTATTGTTAGTGATGTACAAACGAGAACGACATATAAAAAAAATGTTCAAAAAAATAAAATGGGCCTTATCAAGAAAAATCAATAAGTTTTCACATTTAATAATCTGTGTGACATAACTACGAACAACTTAACAAATTGTGTCAGAATCACAACCAATAGTTTGCATCTTAATTTCATTTCTTATTTAATATTACACAAACTATATCATTGCTCTTCACTTATCCTAAAACAAGAACCATTCTTTACCTTATAATAATTAATTACATTTAAATTACAACTATCTAATTTCTAGCGGGTGTTTCCTTGAGAGTTTGTGTTATAGCCCTTCGTAATCTCAAATACATCTCATACGGTGAGCGATTTTTTACAAACATATAGATATACAATCCAACAAAGGTGTCTGAATCTTGAAATGTTTACTAGAGTGACACGTGCATTTATAATACGGAGTTGTTTCACTTGAATGCACTATCATTGAAACAAATTGCACTGTTCATCCACCTTGGTGAAATAAAATACTTATCCGTTGAGCGAAATTTTTACTAACACGTACGCACGTGCGGGGTTCGACGCTTCGTAAAAAGGCATTTTTGTCAAAGGCCACTGTGTGTTTCCACAATGTGCTTCACTAAACTAACTAAAACCTCTATTAAATACAAATTGCGGTTTTCAGGAAATAATATCGCTCGAAGAACAATAAATTAAAATAGTTCAATATATCACGAAAAATGTGGCAAATAATATGGCATCAGTATTTTTAAGTACTTTAAAAAGTATGACTAAAAATTGTTCAGCGAGTGTAAAGAATGCATTGAGACCTGTTTTGATGCATCATTATATAGAATATGGAAGACAGAAACCATTGCTATCAGATCAAAAATAAGGAATAAAACTTTTCACTAAGAACTAAAACAGTTCCATGAGCTACTGGCCAATGAGCCAAAAAAAAAATCATTAGAATTAAAACCAATTTCCCTAATTAAAATAACTAAAACTAAAATGGACAAAAATATTGTTACATAATAATTATGTACTTCCGTGTCATCGTAAGTGACCAAACCGTGGACTCAATCGTTACACATACATAACACAGGGTCGGGCATTAATTTCAAAATTGACTAGATATCTGCGTGCATAGGAATCATATATAAAATAGCTAAGTAAAGGAACCGATACACTGAAATTCTGGCATGTCTGCATATAAAAATGATAAATTATCGCCATTAGCAAAAATATACTTAAACCTGTACTTTTTAAATTATGTATACTACGTGTAACACTTTAATTTGTACAATTTGTACAAATCTCACCGCCTAACGTAAAACTCGTTCAGTCAGAAATCTAGAACAGACTACGCAAAATCGATACGCTAATAGACGCAATAGAGGAACGCGACTCTCCGAACGTCGCCTTCCGAATCTCAATAATACGAGAACAACTAAAAAAATCGCTAACGAAAATATTTGATCTCTCGTTCACTGGGGTATAATTAAGTACGTCCGCACACTCCCGTCGGAGTAACGTCCAACTCAACAGTAACAGGCCATATCGTAGCTGCGCTGGCGCGGCGGTCGCGCGGCGGGCGGGCCGGCGGGCGGCCCGACGGGCGGCCCGACGGGCGGCGCGGCGGGCGGCCCGGCGGGCGGTCATCACTTGGACGGCTGGTAGGGCGGGTAGCCCTGGTGCGGCTGCGCGGCGCGGCTGCCCGTCGCGTACAGCTGCTGCTGGAAGTTGTGGAACTGCGCCGCGTAGTTGGGGTCCGCCGTGGACGGCACCGCGAAGCCCTGCCCCTTGAAGCCCGGGTTGGGCCCGCCCATGGACGGCGGCAGCGGCTGCGCGGCGCCCATGCGCACGTTGCCGGGCCCCATGCCACCCTTGACGCCGCGGAAGTTGGGCCCGCACATGGGGTTGGGCCCGGGCCCGCCGAACGGGTCGCCGGCCATCTTGGGCGGCGAGTTGAAGCCGGCCGGGTAGTGCGGCATGCGCAGCATCCCGGGCGCGCGCATGACGCCCCGCATGCCGCCCTCCATGTCCATGCCCCTCGCGCCCGGGAAGTATTGCACGCCGCCTTTACTGCTGTCCATTTGCATCGGATTCGTGACTCGTTGCAGGAAATCTAGACTGGGAGGCCCCCGGGGCCCCGTGTTGCACGGCATCTGCGGCCTCGTGGGCAAATACTGTATCGTGTTCGGTGCGCTCGCTTTGACTTGTACGTTTGCCCCGTTGAAGGGAGGCATTTTCCCGCCACCTGACATGCGAGGCCCTAACATTGACGAGTCGGGTCCCATGGGCCCCATCGGCCCTCCCATAGGTCCGCCGCCCATCTTCGGACTGAGGTTCATATCTGGTGGGAAATCTCCACCGCCCATCATTCCTTCCATGGGACCACCTAATCCTGGCCCACCCATGCCTTCCATATGGCAACCTGTGACAAAATAACATTATGTCATGAATAAATATTAAATAACGTATTTTATCAACGAAGTTAAGTCTAAAATTCTTTTCATTTGTGAAAACACTAAATTAAACGTGAATTTCATTTTTCGTAAATGATCAATCACGAACAATATTTACCGCGACCTATAGAAATTTGGATATAATATTATGTACTTCTCTATTTGTTATATTTTGCGGACCAAACTTCCTTCAATAATGTTTATGTGAAAATCACTTACCCAAATCATTCATCATCATATGCGGGTGTCCATGCGGATGCATAGAATGGTGATGTTGCATGTGATGGGGCCCGGACCCAAAGGGCCCCATGCCAGACCCGTTGGGCCCCATGGGGCCTGAGGAGCCGGGGCCCCCGCCGACCGTGTTCGTTAGTTGCTGCGACATCTGCGCTAACGATGAGATCGGGTCGAACGACGACGTGGCGGTCATGGGGCCGTTGGGGCCCTGGTTCGGGTTGATGGGAATGTTGTCCGGCCTGTTCATACTGCAAGGCCCCGGGAACGGGCCCGGTAGGCTCGTGCTGTTTGGACCACCTGATAACGTCGTCTGGAAGAGAAAAACATTTATAAAGAACTGCGTGGTTTATTAGGCTATGTATTATGTGAATATAAACAATTACAATTTATAATTTAATTTGTTCAATACTAGCGACCCGCCCCGGCTTCGCACGGGTGCAATGCTGATACTAAATACACTACAGAAAAACTGTGAACGTTGTATATAAAAACATAGCGGCCCGCTCCGGCTTCGCACGGGTATAAAATATATAGCCGGCGGCCGGCCGGTACCGCCGCAAACGCTACGTCCCGCAATTTTTAAATCTGTAATATCTTCGAAAATATTCACTTAAATCATACGGTGTAAAGGGCCATATAGATCTAAATTAAATGAACAATGTATTCAAGGTATTTAATTGGTTAAGGATTAATGCTGTATTGGTTAAAATCGCTTCGAAAATTAGCCATTATTTGTCGTAAAAAGTAAATGACAAAAAAAAGTTATTGTGGGTTATCCATAAGAGATAGACATATACCATCACGGACTTTTCTGTAGACCTTTTCAATGTATATAATACTTAGTACATTATTTTGATAAAACTCGTAGGGTTCAGCCTGCGTTTGCAATGTAAGCGAAAAAAAAGTAATTTTTTACGACATCACATTAGAAACCTCAAAAATAACAGTACTTCTCCACTATTTAATGGATATTATACATATAAACCTTCCTCTTGAATCACTCTATCTATTAAAAAAAACCGCATCAAAATCCGTTGCGTAGTTTCAAAGATTTAAGCGTACAAAGGGACATAGGGACATAAAGCGACTTTGTTTTATACTATGTAGTGATTAAATAATGATAAGCAAACGAAATAAACAAATATTAACTTATCGCCAAACTTAGGAAGTTGTTTATAGGAAAGTAAATTACTGGACAATACTAATAGTGAATTAGGCCGGGCATAAACGAACGGTTTTCGAATTATGTCTAGGTAGGAATTATCAGCTTATATACAAAATGAAAGCTTATTATTTTCGGAAATAACCTTACTTTCGCTGGTTTAAATATTTTCAACGTCTATTTATTGAATTTTATCTATCACATGAAATAGCAATCTGCCAATGACGTTATCTATAGTATGTCGATGTCCGTATCAAACTTTTCTATGTGGACCGATTAATGATTTTTTGTGTCCCCAGGTGGATTTTCCTCTTGTTTAGTGTTATCTAAATATCTATATAATTACGTACCTCGGTGCTGGACGCCATGGTGTCGTCAGCATGCGCCTGCGACATGGTGGTAACCGCACAGCTGCTCTTCGCACACGACACCGCGTACCCCTGGCTGTGGGCAACTGACTCGCGTTGCGGCGCTTTCGACGCGCTATCACTGTTCGACCTGTTCGACGACGGACTCGGCCGGGATTTCTCATCTGTGGACGTGTAATTTTAAAAGAGGACATATTTCGGGTTATAATTGAATATTTAAAATAAAAATTTTGAACAATAGCCAAAAAAATTACTATCTGACAAACAAAGTTATGTCTTGCCATCTGCAGCGATGAAAATTTATAACAATGTTAATAATTATTTATTTCAAGAAGCTAATCGTGTTTCACTTATTTATTTATTTATTTAAAGACGTACCAACAGTAGCTCAATTTGTTAAATGTTATTTGAATTTGTACATTAAATCATATTCTAAATTGGCTATTAATTACAGGTACATAGAGCATTATACATATTCACTTTATTAACAAGGTCAAGAAAAATAGATAACCAGTTGGAAAATTCATTTTTTTATCAAGAAAAATAGATAACCAGTTGCAAAATTCATTTTTTTATCAACTATTACTATTGTAATAGCTAAAAACGCAACAAATTACTGTCTTATTAATTACAGATTTTTATTTTTATTTAATAAGTTTTTTTTTTTTTCAATAAACACACATACCCTGCGAACACTTGGACGTGGGCGTCTGCGGGTTGTTGAAGCCGGGGCTCTGCTCGAGCGAGAAGCGGCCCGCGCGCTGCTCCGCTAACGAGCCGTGCGGCTCCGGCGTGCCCGGCATCATGCTAGAGCATAAAAACAGGTTATTAATTGCGAAAAATGTTCTTTTTAACAGAAAAATTGAAAAAATAATGCTCAGAATACATGTGGGATTTGAAAAAAATAAGCAATATTTTTCAATGATAGATTTACACAAAGAAGGAATTTTCAAGTGCTTATTTTATGCTGGATATTTTAAAAACACGGAGTATATAATATGTTTGACAACAATACAAGTAGATTATACACGACAACATAAGGCAAAAATTAAGAATGATTGAAAAAAGAAGGTACATTAACATTCTTACAAATAGTGGAAAATTAATTTGCATACCCAGCAGGTGATTTTTGATTCGAATTTGACTGAGGCGTTTGTCCCCCACTGTTCGAAGGCGGACCGTTGTCTTTTAACGATGTGTTCGGCTGCTTTTGTATCGTTAACTCTTGTCCTATTTGAAAAAAATGCACAAATAAAAATCTCGCCACGCCTCAAAAATAAACCCTATGTCTAAAGCATAAAGTTTAAATTCCAAAGATGACATGTTTTGTACTAATAGATGGCGTCGTACACATTTACGTACTAGTGATAGAACGAATTAGCCATAGATTATGAAAATTATGTTAGCACATTTTCACCAACCACCACCAATGAAAACATAACGGAAAACACACACACAAAAACAAAACAATATTCAAAAACAAAAAAACCTTAAAAAGAAGGTGAAATGAGGGTATATTACAGCACCATGTATTGACCGAGAAAATATTCGAAGGGTATGATAATACGGCATGAGTATTTAACCCTCTTTCTAAGGATGCAAGCGTTGTTTTAGCGTAAAACGAAACGATTACCCGGTAAGCGTTTAGGATTACTGTCAGCGACATACAAAGCGTGTTACCTTCGAACTGGTTGAGATAGGATATTTGTTGTGGCGACGGTACGGGCATCAAACTTGGCTCCTTGCTCTGTTGGTTCTTCTGCCGCTGCGCCGCCAGACATTGGAGCGTTCGAACAAACACACCGTCGTCCAATTTCTCTAATATCTCTATTTCGTGTGATCCGATCGAATCGATCCATATTTTTACACATTTGTCCGGCCGTAACGATTTAAGGCGTTGTTATTTCGTCACACGGTGGGATTTCAAGCGTCAAGCGTTTGCGGAGGGGAGGGGGAAAACAAAAAATTCGCATTACAACTACAGAAAAAAAAAAAACGAAAATAATAACGGAATGCATTTTCAAAAACAAGCTGTATTGAACGTAAATTAAAAAACGTGGTTGGGGAAAATGTCTAACAACAGAAACATCATGCATTCTACTTCTATGGCTATTTTAAAATGGTTGTTATTTATTCATCGTCGATACAATTTAAAGAAGTTCAATTAGCATTTATTGATGCCATTTATTGAGGCTGGCCAGTAAAATTGTTTGCTTGCCAGGTTAATTACTATGGTACTTTTTGTAAAGGCATAAAAATTCACTTTGGTTCAGAGACAAAAATATAAGCAGTATTTGTGTTTGTACGAAAAAGTAAATGTTGTAAATGACTGATGGATGTCTATTAAAGTGTGGTGACCATCTTAATTAGTCAGTAAATCTTCGAGTATGTATAAAACTTAGAAAGATTTTTCTTAATTCATCGAAATTAGAATTTAATTCAAAACAAAGTTTATATTCAACTCTCATTTAAACAGCTTAAAATTTAAATTAAAAAATATGTCAAAAACATCATATAGTGCATGACTGTTACTTAAAACGAAACTGTCTATCACACTGAACACATTTACTAACTACAAATACTAAACAGTATGTATGATGCATTTTGCGTGCGTGTGTCTAGGTTTGCATTTGTGTATGCCTATGTCTGTATATTTTGGGTGCGCACATATTTTTGAGTATTCTGCGTGTATACATTTTTGCGCATGATAGCGTATAGGTACACGTATCTATGTGTCTGTTTGCGAGCGTGCGTGCGTTTGTAGGCCTGTGTGTATAATATACACGCACGCAAATATATTATATTTGCGTGCGTGTCTGCGTATAAGTGTACGTATCTACGTGTACGCGTGTACTGAGTGCATTGTACGTCTCTGTGTGTGTACTAGCGTGCATATGTATGTGTGTTATATGTGTACTGTTTTGTACGTATCTTCGTGTGTATACATTGTGTGTGTATGTACGTGCGATATAAGGGCGGTCACACACCTGGCGGGTCGTGTTTGTGCTGCGGCTTGCAGTGCGCGGGGCTGCTGAGCGCTGAGCCCGCTCTCGGCGCTTCTGACGAGTTGCCGCCTTGTGACGGGGATTGTGTTGCTGTTTGCGGTGGGGAAAGTTAGTTATTTAAGATTTATTGAGATAAAATTACATGAGTTTGAATTTTGAATATTAAGATGGTAAAAATATGGTGTTACCTTCGTTTACAACTCAACGAAAGTAGCTTTTAAAGCTGAAGCACAAAATTTATTATTTGAAAATTAACTAAAATAGTCGTCGCCGTATCAAGGCTGAAATCCTATTCATAACTCCATCCTCATATTCCAACGTCCTTTAAATTTCTTACAATCCTAACAAATTATATTACACCCCTTATACATTTTTCCACACAACTCAATATCTTAAATTATTCCTTATCTGATTTCCAACATTTTAATAAATTCGGTTTACATTATTTTAATAGCAATAATGTTACCTATAGGCACTGAAGCAGATCTGTGTAAAGGTGACGCTCCATACGGCGGCGGCGGCAGGCAACCGCCGCGCTCTGAACACGGCGATTTTACTTGCGTACCTGGCAAAAATATATTTTTAAAATACTTAATTTAACTATATTTTGAAGAAATGTTTGATATAGTTGTTTATATCCATAAAATGACATCTTTAGCTTGGAGTAAATAGCTGTAGAATTTTTTTTTTCTTTCCATCTACTCTAAAAATATGTATGTTTCAATACATGTAAATTTAGAAAATCAATCGTTTGTTTGTGAGCAAAGTTATCTATGGGCAAAGCACTATCAGAGAAAATAGCAATCTTTACATGCACTATTTGTCGTTTCTATAAAAGAAATTACAATTCGAATTTTGACAATAAGAGTTATATATAAAAAAACAACACTTACTTAATTCCTGGTCCATGCTTTTGTTTTCGTCGAAGAACTGGTGATGTAACTTCTGCCAATCGATATCAGCGTGCGCGTGCGCAGGACTCTTCGGACTGCGCAGCGAGTTCTTGTGGTCGTTGCCGCCCATCTGTAATTTGTACTTTTACATGTTTTTTTGTATTTAATTATTTGTCAAATTAGAATTAAATATCATGCAAAAGGGTTCGGTTTTAATGTGGTATATGTACTTAATTTTGTCAAGTATTACATGTTTTTTACTTATCCGAGAACAGATATAAATGTTCCATGCTATTTAAGTATAAGTAATGGATCAAATTAATATTTTATTTATTAACGAGCTTTTTCTTTAGCATCACCAACGCATAGTATAAAAAACGTAGCCTATTTTAGTCGAAAAAGCTTCCCAATACTAAAATATTTTATGTAATTTTTCAATTAGTGGTTCGAACAACATTTTAACAAACAAATCATGAAATCTTTCCTCTCACTATACATATAGATATTAGATACACAATATATAGATTCTCTATAATAAATTAATGCTAATATTATTACTAGCTTTTCGCCCGCAGAAAATAACGCCCGGATGAAAACGATCCTATGTCCTGAAATCCAATCCAAGTTACCTGAAATGCTAATTCATGTGCTAAATTTCATGAAAATCGCTTCAGCAGTTATTGTGTGAAGAAGTAACAAACAATCAAACATACGAACTTTCGCACTTATAATATTATTGGAATGATATAAATTTTCACGGGTGGCCGAGTTGGACAAGACGTCGCCCTGGATTAGTGGAGGACGTGGGTTCGAATTTTTTTTTATTACTATAAATGAATATTTAGAAAGCATTTGAATGCCATAAAACCAAAATAAAAAAAATTGGTTGTCTGTAAAGTCGGTTTACTGACGATAGTTGAACGTGACAACGTCCGATTGTGCTTCTTTGTCGCTCGTTCCGCGCTCTCGCTTGCACTTCAAGCCTTACATGGAACGCCTCAGAGCGAGGTAACGCCGCATGAGTCATGTTTTTTCGTGCGTGCAGCCGGCTCTATCGAATTATAAGACGTTCTCACGTCAAAATTAGTATTATAATTATACATACATTCCTCCCCCGGCCGTAGTCGTCGCACATGCCGTGGTGGTCGGGCCCGCAGTCGCCGTGCACCATGCCGCCCATCATGCCACTCTCCATCATCATGCCGCCTGCAATTTGTTACCGTATTTTAATTAGATTTCATATTTTTTTGTATGTAAGAGGTTATACAAAAAACCTGTCGATATTATTGTTAGATTTGATTTGATTGTAAGCTGTTCGGTGAAATTTGAAGTAAATTATGATGATATTTTTGTAATTTATAAGGAAATGCAGTTTTTATGATTTGTAGATACGGATTGAATAAATACTGATATTTTGAATAATAATAATTAGTTGAAATATAACTTATTTCTCTCATATCTTATCTTTCTGATTAAAATATCTGAAGTAACACAAAACATAGCTTTTATCTTATATATAAAAATGAATCGCAAATGTGTTGGTAAGCGCATAACTCGAGAACGGCTGAACCGATTTCGATAATTCTTTTTTTATTATATTCCTTGAAGTACGAGGATGGTTCTTATGTAGAGAAAACGTAAACATGTACCACGGGCGAAGCCGGGGCGGACCGCTAGTATTGAATAGATATATTTTTAAGCTATTGCATAGCTTCTATCGCGGGCCTTGAGCGCGGGCACCGAATCCAGAAATTCCGTAACGAAAAAACCTCACGCTCCCCACTCCGACGGGCACGGAGGTGTGGCTTGAAGGCATAGCATGCAATACAGCAATAGCTTTATCGCGGCAGTCCCCGAGTGCCACACGTCTTTTTTTCTTTTCAGCTTTTATGTGACAAAATTATAGAAAATATTTCAAAATAAATACCGTTCATAGCCGATAAGTTAGGTCCGGGCATCATCCTAGGTCCCATGTGAGGTCCACCCATCATACACGGCTTGGGACCTCCCATACCGCCCATAGGATTCGGCATACGCTGTAATATGTTTCAATTGTTATTACTTTTTACATCTTCGATCATTAACCTTCCTATACTCGCGCGTTGGTCTGTGAGACCGACGAAACACATTTTCGTAATTATTTTTATGCAGGTAAATCCTGTGAAGTCAAGTTCCTTGCTAGTTTCCGGATTTGGGGCTAACTTCATTTTAGTGCAGGTCGCGGCGTGGTCGGCAGAAGTTCACGTGTCATAGCGTTTGGCGCCAATCGGTCCATGAGACCGACGCGAGTATAGGTGCAACTTTTTGTGTAAGTATTAATATTATATATTTTGTACATTTATATATTTTTACAGACTTTGAATACTTTATGAAGTATGTATAGTAAAATATATGTATGAATGTTGCTCTAAATTATATTTTGACCAATTTTTTAGGCCATACTTCATGTCAAAATGAACGATGATCAAATCAGATTGTTGCTGGAATAATCAAGTTCTGGTTCTGCTATGAAGACGAAAATGACAGTGAGGTGGAAGACAACGTGGAGGTACAAGAAGAGACATACAACACCGAGCAAGACGATGACAATGAAGAGATATCTGAGGAAAAACACAGTGAAAGTTCCCGTGATTTTTACTTGGGAAAAGATGGACAGACAAGGCTCAAAACTAAGCCAAACATAGATAAATATGTGCTTTTATATGTTTATTATTATTATTTAGAAGTTTATTTTGTTTTGAAAAAGAAGTTCTGTTTTTAATTTAGTTTTCCCTAGTACTTAAGAAAAACATCTCAAATTCGAGGACTGATTTGTGATAGACTATAAGTCAGTAAAATAATTAATAAACTAAGTATGATCAATACTATTTTGTTTCAGTACATCCTAAACTTCAAAAAAATTGTTATAGTTTTCGATTTTCTTAGTAAATATATCGGTCTGTGACACCGTGCGCGAGTATAGGTGTTAAAAAAATTGGCGCGAGTATAGGAAGGTTAATAATAAGTTGATACGCAATCAGCGACAAAAAACATGATTTTATAAATCAGACTTTAAATCATGCGATTAAGGTTGATTATATTTTTTATCACCTGCTAGTAGCTTAGGCTAAAATGTATTGCTTTTGTTACGTCTTGCGTATATAACTTAAAGTTATGCTAATAAGCTTTAATTTGCTTTCATATTTGTTTCTTTTGAACAGAATTGCAACAAATTTAAAGAAGGAAAAATGTATTTGCAATATATTACTATAATAATTAAATGTATTTTTAGCATATAGAAAAAATAAACAGAAAACACATGAAGAATGTGTGTATATAGATTTTCACGTAAGTTTCAGTGTGGTGAAATTAAATGCTATAAAAGTTGAAAACTTACACCCATAGGACCTCCGCAGCCTCTGCCCATATGCATATCTGTACACATGCCGGATTTCATATCCGGCCCGCCACACGCTCCCCTAATGCCCTTCATGCCGCACGGCCCCATAGGGCCCATCGGCCCGTTGGGTCCCATACCCGACATGATCGGCCCGTTCGGTCCCATCATGCCGTTAGGTCCCATCGAACCGTGGCCACCCATGTTCATGCCCGACCCCATGTTGCCCATCGGCCCGCCCATCGGGCCGTTCGGTCCCATCGGGCCGGGTCCCATGGGCCCGCCCATCGGCCCGTTCGGTCCCATAGGTCCCGCCATGGTGCAGCTCGGACCTGAATTCATGCCGCTCTGCATGGACACCATGGGGCCGTTGGGGCCGGAGACCATGGGCCCGTGGGAGGACATGGGCGGGTAGGGCATGTTCATGTTGGCGCTGGAGTTGGGCGGGTTGATCTCCTGGCCCTGGCCGTCCTGCTGGTTGGGGTTGGAGCCGCTCTCGGGGAACAGGATCTGCTGCATCTTGCGGATGGTGGCCAGCTGCTCCTCGCGGTGTGCGCGCTGCTGTGGCGTCAGGTTCTCGTCCGGGATCTTCACGCCTACGGACGAGACTGAAGCTAAACATTTAATATTGGCTCATTGCGGTAACATATGCTACACAAAATAATAAATATATTAGAATATTTGACAGTTTATGATACTTAGATAAAGTACATAATATTTAAAACTTAACTTGATCAAAAAAAATAATAACGATAAGTTTAAAATACTATTATGATTTGTATCGAAATACTCCGACTAATTTCCATAGCTTATTTTGTGTTGAAAAAGTTAATTGTTAAATGAAATATCATAAACATAGTTAAAATAAACTAAATCATGTGAACAGACCTTTAGAACCGGGCTGGCAGGATATATTATCGCCGCTATTGTTGTCTCCCGAGCCCGCTTCAGAGCAGGGCGGCATCTGGGAGGGTCCATTTGCCATGCCGTTCGACATTACGGAGGGGTTTTTCTGTGAATAAACATAAGTTTGTAATAGGTTTACAAACGCAAATATATTAACTTACAATAGAACTTTTCTATTTTGCATCCTATTTTGCAATTATGCATTAAGCACGCATAATCGTTTGGATAGGTTCATGTCATGCAAGAGCTTGCATTGTTTCGCGTATTATACTCAGGCTGGATGTGATTTGATTTTTATCATTTCAAGTAAACGCATGTCATGCTTACTTTATAGTATACTAGCGGTCCGCCCCGGCTTCGCCCGTGGTACCTACATGTTTAAACTATCCTATCTCTCAAGTTGGATCGAACTGGACATGGTGTGCGAATTTTATTATAATCGGTTAAGTGGTTTAGGAGTCCATTGAGGACAAACATTGTGACACGAGATTTATATATATTAAGAAAGATTGACTAGGTACTTTTCATGTTTTGTGATGTTCGTTTTGAACTGCATATGAAGCCAACAAATAAATGAGCAAAATATTCACAGTTAGTTATGAAAACATTTAACAACTTATACTTTTCATTATTTTTTACGTATATGCATACTGCCACTGACAAAGTTAAAGATGAGTTATTTTTTAATTTAAAAAATACTGTACGAATTACTCACGGTGTCCCAGGGCATTTCACCATCAGCACCGAGGCCGTCCATGACACCGCAGGACGGGGTGCCCCCTGGAAACCCATCCATGGGGCCCATGCCGGGGCCCATCTGCCCCATCTGACCGGGCCCGCCCTTCATCATCATCATCTGGTTGCCGGGGCCCCCCATGCGGCTGGGCCCCATCATGTTGGGGCCGCCCATGTGCCCCATGCCGCCGTGCCCCATCGGCCCCATGTTGGGCCCCATGGGGCCGCCCATCATGTGCCCCATTTGGTTGGGCCCGCCCATCATGTTGGGCCCGCCGCGCATGCCGCCCCGCTTCGCCATGGCGAGATTGTTCAACCACTGTGCGGGGTTTTGTTTATTGAACTGGCCGATTTTTAGTGGATGTTTCTGAAAATACAATCGGAACGTTCTCATGTGCAATTGCTACAGTTTTTATTTATATAAGGCTGTTAAATTAGCTCTTGTTTCATTTATTTAATAACATTAAAAGAAAACAGCCCTTAACTTTTCTGTTATGTAATTGAAAATGTTACAAATAATCTCGGTAAAAATAAATGAATTGTCTTATTTTCACATAATTTGCTGTTAATTTTGATACTGGTTATTTTTTGTATATCTGTGTAATGAAATGGCTATTAGCCATATATTTGCATGGAAAGTTCTATCGAAAAACGATTAGTCCGCGTAATGTGTGCGTCTCGATACCTATCTGTTTTGAGAACGCGTCCTAAGTAATTTAAGTTTAATTTATATGACAATTGCTTCTGTAAATTTCTTCTATACCTATACTACGGTCTACTTCTATCAAGCAAAATAAACAATTTAAACTTACCTCAAGATACTTCTTCGTGTTAGGCTGTGCACAATGATAGGCGATAATGGAATGATTCTGTCCCGATATCACCGCCTCCGCCGCTTTGTTCGCGAGCATCGTCGAGAACACGAATATTTGACTTTGCTGCTGGGAAATAAATTTGTTAATAAGCCTTCCAAATTGAAACACAAAAAAAATTGTAAGTCTATAAATGTCGTGTTCTATGTTATAAAAATTATATTAAACGATAGGTTATCAATTTGGCATGTATTGATGTAATATTGAAGAACAGTTTTGCACAATTTTCTATAACAACTTCCAAACACGTGTGCCAAGATAATGTGTTTGTTTGATAAGGATCAGTGCAAGTTTCATGAAAATCGGCTAAATAGTATTTGAGAAAGAGTTAAATAGTAAATATATAGGATCTACAAGTAAAACAGTGTCGCAACGGCTTTTACCCGCTTCAAGCGCTTTCAAACGAGATAATACGTATTGTCAGTTTAATTTTCTAAATTACTATTTGTACAAAACAAAGTCTAAACCACATATTACCTCCATGCTTCCCGACTGCTTGCTAATGACGTTCGATGGCAAAGTCTGGGCCTCGCTCGACATAGGGCCCATGGACACGCCGGGCCCCATGGGGCCTCCGCCCATGCGACATGATCCCATGTTGTCGGGCCCGTTCGGGTTGCGGCAATTTTGATTGCCATCCTTTAAAGTTATTTTTAATGTGTTAGTTGTGAAGGAATTGCCAGTTGCAGTAAGTTTCTTTTTTAACTTTTGTCTAATTGTGAGTCCATTTTGAATAAATAAATTAATTATGTACTATTATTATTACAGTTTATATTACTAATTCCATACTTATTGTAATTTAAATGTTGTTAAATCAGTCTCAGAATCTATTTCCACATATCAATATGTTTTGTTTAGCTTATGTGTCAGTCTAAAAACAAATAAATGTCACTTATGTGAAATAAGATATTAGTAAGTTTAACAGCAAGTATTAAAACTGTCTTATACATGTAGAAATTAATCATAAAAAATAATGACTTGTATATTTCCAGGGTTATTTCTGAGGCCAGTTTGTGGGTCTATAATATCGTTGGAGTCTGATGAGAGACGCTCCGACTTCAAAGAGCCTGGGCCCCCCAGCTCACACTGCGGGGATTTTGTGGGGTCACCTGCAATTTAAATAATAAAAGGGATATATTAACGATTAACGCACACAAATATTATTTTTGGAACAATTTGTAAACCTTTAGCCTACTGCTTTGTAGAGGGCGCTATTTTCGTTCAGTATTTGATAATGCATATGCAATAATAAGTTTATTAGATTTAAGCAGTATTAATTCTAGTGTGGGAACATGACAAAGTTAATAAGCAGTCTAGTCTAGATCTTCTTCATTACATGGTTCACTCTGTAGCTGTCCACATCCCTCAAATATATGATTAAATAAAAAAAAACCTAAGTAATATGAATCAGAGGCGGCTCGTGACAAAATTTTATGGGTGTTCACTTGAAATAAAACACTGAAAATACATGGTGTAAAGCAGTACAATTTATCAAAAAAATTACTTATAAAGAAAATGCATACGTGATACGTCTTTCTTTTTGGTGTGCAAAAATATCTATAACTTAAGGTGGATGTTCCGACCGTCCCTCCATACATTTTTGATGACGACTAAACACTTAACACAGACACTATTTCTTTAAAACTAATCATTTTATCACTTCTCTACAATGAAATGTGTCCGCGTTCGACCTTTTTAATCAATAACTTACATTATTTACTTAGAAAAACAACAGTGAAATACGGGCAAAATTTGACACTTCTACAGTAGTGTGCGTGACTTTTGCCAAGCGAAACACGACATAAAGCACGACATCTAGCGCGTCAATGTCTAAACGAATGGCGATGTTTAGACATTGACGCGCTAGATGTCGTACATTCGCGTTCGTTATCTTATACATAATTCGCATAATTCTAATAAATCAAAGTTCTATGTGTAATAATTGAGTAAAATAAAACTAATGACCTTAGAAACGATGTTTTTTTTTGTAAACAATTTATTACTCATTATTGTTCGTCCGTCGTAGGTCTGTAAACTGTATTGTACACTGAAGGTAAATGGTACTACTGTAGGTACTTTAGTTCGGCGTCGTCGTCGGCTTGATATAAAATTACATTCTTGATTTCATTGACACGCGCTATGATTTTCGCGCGGAATTTCTTGTGTTGTGAATTTATTTTTGTATGCTATGCATTTTAATTGATTCAAATTGCAATATTTCTCTAGTATGCATTTGAGACTATATTGTAAATTGTAATAATTGATCGTGGGTATAGTAATTAATTATTCTAATAACGCAATTAGTAATATATGTATTTTCGGTGGGATTCAAAACAAAAAATTGGCCCGTGATTTTTATGAAATTTCACCACATTGCAAATCACATCAATCATAGTTCATACACATGTATGACGAAAGTGATTAGTATTGTGGCTAACATTGACTCATCAGTTCATCACTGAAACCAGTGATAAATCAGTACCTATATAATATTGTGTTTGAATATTTTTAAACAATGATATAAGTATACAATTATTATAAATCGGTAAACTATCAAAGTAATCACAAACTTGCAAACATTGGTAAAATGTCCAGTAGTTTATGAGCCTATTCATTACAATCAAACAAACAAACAAAGTTTTCCTCTTTATAATATTAGTGTAGACAAACACTATGAATACGATCACGAATGCAAATTCGGGGATTTTCTAATTATTGCTAAATAATAATTGAATTCGTTTTGAAATACTCTATAATTTTTAGTGTATAAATAGACATTTATAATGTGGTGCTCATTTTTTTTGTACTGCTAACGCTATTGTAGGTACCTATTTTCGTTGTTTTATTTCAAGTGAACACGGCCATACAATTTTATCACGAGCCGCCTATGATTGTAGGTACTTTTGTTAGGCTCCTTCGTCGTCCGCGTCGGCTCGAAAGTTCTTGATTTCATTGTCACGCGCTATGATTTGCGCGCGGATTTTCTTGTGTTGTGAATTTATTTTTGTATTATTATTATTTTTTATTTTTTTTTATTTTATTGATTCAAATAAAATATTTCACTAGTATGCATTTGAGACTATATTGTATTATGTATAATTTATCGTAGGTATAGTTATTCTTATAACGCAGTTATATTTTCGGTGGGACAATTTGACCCGTGATTTTTCTGAAATATCACCACGTTGCAAATCACATCAATCATACACACGTATGACGAAAGTATAGTGGCTAACATTGACTCATCAGTTCATCACTGAAACCAGTGATAAATCAGTACCTATATCATATTGTGTTTGAATATTTTTAAACAATGATAATTATAAGTATACAATTATTATAAATCGATAAACTATCAAAGTAATCACAAACTTGCAAACATTGGTAAAATATGCTTTAGCGAATTTTCAGACAGACACACAATTTTATTACTTAGTTTGTTTTAGCAAAGTAGGTACCTACTCCGTTTACGTCACGCGTCGGCCGTCGCGTCGTCGAAAACGGTGCACCCAGAAACAAACATACCTAATTACCTAATTCAGTTACAATCCTTCTTTTGTTCCAATACGATTTTTTTTCCTGATAGCTAATAGCAAAACCATATGTTACTTTGTTTTCGTAAATATGTTTTTCACCTTCCTGGTTATTTTCACATAATGAAATATAATAAAATAATAAATAGTGTATTAGATTTGTTATTGTATCTTGTATACGAATTATTCTTACTTGTTGGTTATGAAATGTTCAAATACCTATTGAAATAATTTACTGTTACAAATCATTAGTGTTATTAGTTTTGAGTGAATAGGCATGGATCAGAATTCAGAATATTATATGCTACTAACTACTCAAATACATGTTTTGATAAAAAAAAAACAATAGTGTAATGTAATAATAAAAATAAAACTGAGTTTTATTGTAATCAATTCATTATTTATTTTCCAAAATTAATGATGAATAAAATAGTTTACGCCAACAAATAGGTATAACTTTTATTTTTATAACAATCATTCATAATAAACCGTAGCAGGTAGCGTTTTGAACAGCGGCGGCCTTGGCGGCTCGTCCTCAGGAGCGCTGGTGCAGTAAACTCCCATAAATTAATAAAGTTATACCTGCTCATTATTTAAAATCTATCGTAAAAAACTACAATACTAATATCAATAAAATAAGTAACTACACATTACAAATAAAATACATCATTACATACACTCTTGTTCATTTCATAAGTAACGCGCGAAACGGAGCTTACGGAGCGCTCTCGATTTCGCTCCTATGAAACAACATTCAGTACATTGCCTACATACGAAATCCAATAAGAGTGAAAGAGAAATCAGTCCTGCGCGTGAAACAAAAGATTTACTATGGAAAAATAGCCATTTTCGGAGCGTTCAATCAAGCGACGTTGCGCATCGCATGACAGCAGCAATTGCGCCACTCCTATATTATGTATAAACTAGCTTTCCGCCGCCCGGCGGCTCCGCCCGCGTTTTCAAAGAAAAACTCGTTCCCGTTCCCGTTCCCGTAGAATTTCCGGGATAAAACCTATCTTATAAGTATTACTCGTGGATAATGTAGCTTTCGAATGGTGAAAGAATTTTTAAAATCGGTCCAGTAGTTTATGAGCCTATTCATTACAATCAAACAAACAAACAAACAAAGTTTTCCTCTTTATAATATTAGTATAGACAAACACTATGAATACGATCACGAATGCAAATTCGGGGATTTTCTAATTATTGCTAAATAATAATTGAATTCGTTTTGAAATCCATACTAATATTATAAATGCGAAAGTAACTCTGTCTGTCTGTCTGTTACTCAATCACGCCTAAACTACTGAAACAATTTTCATGAAATTTGGTAGGTATGGTAAGTACCTATTTTCGTTGTTTTATTTCAAGTGAACACGGCTTTACAATTTTGTCACGAGCCGCCTATGATTGTAGGTACTTTTGTTAGGCTCCTTCGTCGTCGGCTCGTATTGTCACGCGCTATGATTTGCGCGCGGATTTTCTTGTGTTGTGAATTTATTTTTGTATTATTATTATTTTTTATTTTTTTTTTATTTTATTGATTCAAATATCTATATTGTATTATGTATAATTTATCGTAGGTATAGTTATTCTTATAACGCAGTTATATTTTCGGTGGGATTAAACAACAATTTGACCCGTGATTTTTCTGAAATATCACCACGTTGCAAATCACATCAATCATACACACGTATGACGAAAGTATAGTGGCTAACATTGAATCATCAGTTCATCACTGAAACCATTGATAAATCAGTATATCATATTTTATTGTGTTTGAATATTTTTTAAACAACGATATATACAATATTATTATAAATCGGTAAACTACCAAAGTAGTCACAAAATTAAACTTGCAAACATTGGCAAAATATGCTTTTCCGAATTTTCAGACAGACAAACAATATTATGTAGTTTGTTTTATCAAAGTAGGTATCACTACTCCGTTCACGTTACGCGTCGCGTCGCCGCGGCCTAAATCAACAAGTCAAATGATTTTTGTTCTAATTGTATTTTGGTAGTAGTTTGTTTAGAATTTACATATTATCCATTGTATATTTTTTATTTTGTATTTGCTGTAAAATCAAAAAGTGAAAAACTTCATTAGGTATACTGTACAACACCTCGCTCTGAATCGCGCAAGCGAAATTTTTTCGTTACACAGAACATATACAACTTTCCGACATACTTCATTGAGGCCGGTCGGCCAATCGAGTATGTTGATAAACTTCACTTATTCGATGGAGGAATTCACCTTCCTTCTTCCACAGTTGCGTGACCCCGACGTGCATTGAACACGCAGTTTTCTTATACTAGTAGCAAAAATCAAAACCATAATATGTTTACCTACTATAATTTACTAAAAGTCGAGTGCGTCGAAATCGTAAATAATAATAATGTTTTTCACCTTCCTGGTTATTTTCCCATAGAAAATAGTGTTTTAGGTTTGTTGTTGTAGGTAGGAATAATAATAATTATTCTTACTTGTTGGTTATGAAATGTATATTGAAATGATTTACTTTTACAAATCATTAGTTTTGAGTGAAAATGCTTGGATCAGCATAATATTATATGGTACTTCAAATACATGTTTTGATAAAAAAAAACAACAGTGTAATGTAATAAAATAAAACTGCGTTTTATTGTAATCAATTTTGACATTATTTATTTCCCAAAATTAAAATAAAATAGTTTACGCCAACAAATATAACTTTTATTTTTATAACAATCCTACTTCCTACTAATGCGAAAGTTTGTGAGGATGTGTATGTGTGTGTTTCACGCAAATACTACTGAACCGATTACAATGAAATTGAGCACACATATAGAACGTAACTTGGACACATTGAATAGGTTTTATCCCGGAAATCCCACGGGAACGGGAACTATGCGGGTTTTTTTTTTAAATGCGGGCGGAAAGCTAATCGTTCATAATATAAACCGTAGCAGGTGGCGTTTTTAAGTTTTGTCTACCCATACAGAAAAATGGAAAACTTGTTTTAGATTCACGCCATCTAGAGTTAAATCTTTATCATTTTTGTATACGTCTGTGTGTGTAAACGACCCTGTATGCAATGACAGATGTTATAACTCAATTTTTTACCGAATTGGGTGGATTTTAAGGCATTGATATGACATATTTCAATAAAATATAATATTCAGTAACCGCCCTGACTATTCCTACGACTTTTAAAGGTTTTCCAATTACGCAAAAACTCAAATAAACTAGAAATGTAGAATTCAGCGCCATCTAGCGGGACATTGGCTGGGAACAGACCGTAGCATCCACCTTAAAGCGACAAGACCGATAGACGCCAATTGCAGTTCATTCAACAAATGGTACCGAGATTGTGAATGTTTTTTCATCTTGATTGAAAGATGAGCTAAGTCGTCAACGCCCGTTTCAGTCCAAGCACTCTCACCTCCGCCGGCCGCGCCCGCTTTAAATAAAAGACACGGAAAACAAAATAGTTTGTTGCTTTCATCACAACCACACAACCACGGTGTTTTCACATATTGTTCAGATTTAAACACACGCGTATATGTTTTCGTTTTTGTCGTACATTTTTGCGTCAGATCAAGTTCAGGCCGTGGCGGTCCCTTAGCTTTACATTCAAGCCGAATTTGTAACGTTTTATCACACTTTTTAATGAACGCCACATTATAATTATTGTTCATTTTAACACTCACAAGTAATACTGATAACTACAGGCTATTTCAACACGTATTTTATAATTTTAATTAGAAAATTGCATGAATCGCGCGCGTGCATTGAAGTTGACTCGAGTGTTTGTTTATATTATAGAAGTGGCAACTGGCAACGTCGCGCCGCGCGCGCAATCGCTGTCCTGCTGGGCGGTAAAAACGAACCGGCAACGTTTGCGGGTGCGGCGCTCCGAATTTTGCTACTTTTCCATAGAAAATCTTTTGTTTCACGCGCAGGGCTCTGGCAAAACCCTCTCTTTCACTCCTATTGGATTTCGTATTAGGAAATGTACTAAATCTTTTTTCATTGGAGCGCAATCGTGAGCGCTCCGCTTCGCGCGTTACATAATACAGTAGGTATTATACAGGTGTATGGAATGATGGAATGATGGATATATTCATTGGTATTAACAGTAGTTTTAAAGATTACGATTGATTTTAAATAGTAATAATTAATGTTTATAATTAAATTAAGGAGTATGATTTAAGATTTTATTATAATTATTTATGGGAGTTCACTGCACCAGCGCTCCTTAGGGCGAGCCGCCTCTGATATGAATATATTTGTTAACATGCGATTTAATTTAGCGAAGCGTATTTTTATACGTAAGTCAGTCCAAAATAAATAATTCATTTACTAAAGACGAAATTTAGATTACATTATGTATTTAATAATATAATAAATTTTAATTTTAAATGTGGGGTATAATCATAATAACATGTGCATAAAAGTTATATTACTACATCATACTATTATTCTCGCTTATGTAATTAAAATTTTTGTAATACAGTTAATTTTTGAACAAGCAATTTTTTATGCAAAATTTTTCCAAACCATGTTGTTATGTTAAACTTTTTTATCTTAATTGTATGATAAAATATACATATATATTTTTCTTTTATAACAAATTCTAATGAGCTTTGCTCTTATTCTCTTTACTTATACATTTTAATAAATTATATTTAATTGTAATAGATTTAAATTGTCGGAAAGAAATGTGGATTTTTAAGAATATTTCATATTTTAAAATTAGATATAAAAAATGTGGTGAAAGACGACTTGCTTATATCTAACACTAGCGGTCCGTCTTCTATTCGCCTGTGGTACATATTTACGCTTCTTTCCATATGAACCATCCTCGTACTTCAAAGAATATAATAAAAAATAATTAACGAAATCGGTTCAGCCGTTCTCAAGTTATGCTTACAATGCGCACACTTATTTGCATATGTGTGCATATTGAAATCATCATACATACATCCCATGTCATACTCAAGTCTACATACATATCCAGGAATCTCATTGGTCCATTTCCTCAAAGATTAAACTTACCATCGCTATCCATGAGGCCATCAATTTCAGTTTTAATTCCGTCCACACCTAGGTCACCGGCAGAGTCCTCCGCACTCCCCTGACTGTGGGGCTCCAATTTGACCCTGTGTGGTGCTTCATCCGGCTCCTTTTTTAGGGCTGCCGGCGTTGGCAACGACGCGGACGGCGGTCTGGAGCCGTGCCCTGAAGATATATAAAAATTAACTGTGTTTTATTGCAATTAATTTAAGAGGATAAATTATTTATCGAAACTTTTGAATACAAACATAACATTCACTAGAGACTTAGTCAAAATTATGGCAATACAGTATTGCCATAAATTAAAACATTGAATTTAATTTTTAAGTAAAATAAATAATGTCTTTGTGTAAAGATATTTTTATAATATAGAGAATCAATTTAATGAGATTAATATTTCGAAACTTGTTCATTGAAAAAGAAGTCCTTTTCTATACTGATACAATATTTTTGACGCAGTGTTAGTAACTCAATAGGTATATCAATGATGAGCAAACAGCAAAATAATATATTTACGCACACTCACTCAAGAATCAAGAATTATATTAGCTTTGATTTGAACATAATATTGGTACAACATTTATATTACATTTAACCATACACATGTTAAAAAAGTTTTTATTTTTATTTTTTATGAGTAAGATATAATTTTTTTTTTTATTAATTTGATTCCAAAAATATATATTGTTTAATTTAAATATAGCCTATTATTCTATTTAAAGAAAACCATAAAAATTTAAACATGAAAAATTGGTATTTGCTTCATAAAAAAAAATACAAACTACTTACATTTAAAGAATTACAGCTTAGCCTTTAAATTATGTTTTTTTAATTATTCAGTTACAACATCTGCTGTATTCATTAAATGCTCCATTGAATTCACTACTTTCATTTTGTACCTGTTTTATTCATTATAGATTTATCATTATTTTTTATAGATATGAGACAACAAGGTTTTTATTATTTGTGGTATTGTTAAATTCTTGATTACCTCCATAATGTTTTTATCTACACTTGGCAAAACCTTCCTTTCTTTATAAGAACGAGTTAATGCTTTTTTTTCATCACACATACATACTCAAACAATTTTCTTTTTGAAGAATAAACTTAAAAAATACTGATCATTAATCAATTTGAGTAATTTTTGTTTAAACAAATAATTTGTTGATAACATTTCTGTTAAAATAATTGCATAAGGCTTATCAAATTATCAATAACAGGTATAATTTAATACATTTATAATTTTGTAACATGTTAACTGAATAATTTCTATAAATCATTCCCTGAAAAAAATGTTTTATGGAGCGTCTTAAAGCAATAATAATACAACAAATCTACCTGGTTCTGTGGGATCATTGGGCTCATCTTTCAGGCGGGCACCTCCGCCCTTCTCCTTCTCCTTAATCATACCCCTACGTGCCTTCGCCAACTTGACTGCGTGCAGACAGGAATCGGTTAATAATAAATAATAAACAGTTTATGAAATGTATTGCAAATCTATAAGAATGTTAGTAATTGGACCTTGTTTTTTATGTAAGCACAATAAAAATTAATTCTAAGTAAAAATGAATTACATTGGATTATTGAATTTGCTAATTTACTTATAAATTGATTGTATTTTAAATTATAATTGATACCTACAACAATTTGGTTTTTAACTGTCCCAATTGGTTGTTACTTTCTATATTATTGTTATTTCAAATGTACAACAAATATGTACAATACTAAAATACCGTCCAATTAGTCAAAATATACCTAAGCTTATGCTTCAAGAGAATATATTTTAGGACTTAATTCATTTAAATACAATTTTGAAGAAATAACTGTATTACAAACATGGAATTACTTTCAATATGTTATAATTTAAAAAATAAAAATTAAACATTGGTTCCACTGCTGTTTTCAATATCATTAATCATTATTATTAAAATTTTCTTTGAAATCAGTGTTTGAATATTACATACTCTAAAAAATACAACATGGACTTTCCCTAAATAAATTAAATCAAAAATCTTTAATTTCAAAATAAATCATTTTTTTAAATATGGCTATTAATAAAGGATTTAAATAACTTGTTTAATATAAAAATTATTCTTATGAGACTTGCATCAAGGAATCACTATAAAATGTAGAGTACATGTATAGGAATACCATTTTCAATAAATTTCAATAAATAAATAGTGGTATTGTTTCATGTGCATCCCTTATCCCTACTAATATTATAAATGCGAAGTAACTCTGTCTGTCTGTCTGTTATGCTTTCCCGCTTAAACCTCTCAACCGATTTTGATTAAATTTAGCACAGAAAATCTTTAGACCCTGAGAAAGAACATAGGCTACCTTTTAACAGAACACCACGCGGACGAAGCCGCGGGTGGAAGCTAGTGTCAAATAAATTTGTGTTTCTTTAATTTTACTGTATTTTCATACATTTAAAGGCTAGTATTTCTATATTACTTGTTTCATAGTATCTACTTAATTAAAAATATGTATTAATAAAAAAAAAATGGAACGTCCTTGAAATTAGAAATTAAAGACTTTTTAACGGATTTTAAACGCGATTTATTCATTCTATTATTTTCCCGACGTTTCGAACACTTTACAGTGAGCGTGGTAACGGGGAGACTGAGATGTTATACGTCTTGACGGTCATTCAAAAAAAAGTCTTTAATTTCTAAATGTATAATACTCGCGTAAAATCAAACATTAGAAAATACTGTCCTTGAAATTAATTTCAAGGACAGTTTTAATGTAACTGTTTACATAATAAAGTTTATTCAATGGTTTTAATCTATTCATTTTCTTATGCAGTTTTATAGCAATAGTACTAAATATGAATTAACATTTTATTTATAGGTGTATCATCTGCAAATGTTATTTTGTTTTGTCAATACAACACAACTTTGCTTATTCCTCGCTATTACTATCAAAACTGCACTTTAGTGGCAGAAATACTAATATAATATTATAATTATATGTATACGTAGCCATATTTAGTACAGTGTTACTTCTTCATATAGCAATATGTAGCAATAGTACATACAACTGGTATAAAAACAAATATCAGAAAAAAATCACTTCAGGTAATCATCAACATTGAATAACATTAATTACACATATTTTTTATAATAACAAATGAATTCAAGGTTATGTGACATTATAATTTTATATTGGATTTTTTTATATAGAGTAACTAGTTATTTTATACTACAATACTTTATCACACAAATCTGAGAAGTAATTAACCTGTGTAAATGTTACAATAATACAAATTAAGTATTATCGATATTGTATTGTGTAAAAGAGGAATATTTTCACTTTATAGCAAAGAGATCACTTTATGGATTCATTTGTAAACAGTACTAAATAACTATTGTATACATACAAATTTTTCGCGGACCTGTCGTCACTGGCGTAATAATTGGCACATATCCCACAAATTAACCAAGTGGCACTTCACCTCAAGAATATCATTTTACTGCAGCGTACGATCGAAAGATTATTATTAATAGAGAATCTAATGAAACCTTGGCGACAGCTAGACGCGCGACAATTCTCGGTACCTTTCCAACCGGCCAAGCGATATGCTTGTTATATCTGAGTTATTTGTTTTAAATAATATTACTCCGCATTACGCTATTAAAATTCCAGGTTTACTCTCCATACATAAACAATGAGATAGATCGGGTGTAGACAGGCGCGAAGCACATTAAACGCACGTTTATTATGGCCGATTTATTGCTATGGGCACGCCGTTTCGACAATATAACACCTCCGGAGAAAGCGTCTTACTTTAATTAATATCATTCAAGTGATCTAATTAAGGTTTATCGAGGGGTATGCAGCGCGAAACAAAAAATCGGGATCGCTGACATTTTTGTTTATGGTACATCGACGAGACGAGATCCAGAATCCACAAATAGCCAATAAACGTACATGATTACCGCCTCCTGACGGACTCACTGCCACTTGATAACACAAATCACAACGTTTCTTCACATTTATGCAAGTTTATCATCAAAATATCTTCATATAACTATTTTCTTTCTATAAGCATTTAACACAAATCACCACGCACACACAACACAAGATACTTAATATATGTACACCAATACACATGGGATGAATACTTCTCACTCACAAATTTCCTTTTCTACACAAAAACAACAAAAGTGCGAGACTGTAAGATCTTCGTTCGATTCCTCGTAACAGCATCGTTCGTTGCAAGTTGCACTATTCTATAATAGTAGGGGAGCCCAGGATGCTAAATGTGGATTTACTCGAGCGTCACGGGAACCTATTAGAATTGGTAGATTAGACCATAGCGAGAAAAAAAGGTCCTATAATGTTTTCACTTTTAGCGGTGGGGAAGGGTTTTTTGATTTTTTTTAATTTAAAAAAGAAAACAATTGGCTTGGAAATACTCAAGCGCGTTAGATATTGATATTTTGCATGCTCCAGGACGTCACTGAAAAAAAGTATAAGTTAATCTGACGATTTAAGTGGCGATTTAATCGCTATGAAGAAAGGGTAAAAAATTAAAGTAATATTATACGAGCGCGTCAGATTAATATATGGGGGGGTTAATTACAATATAAGAAGTCCCCATTTCGCTAATCTGACGATTCGAGCTCAACCTTAGGGAATTATGGATTATTCAAATTTTCCAGCGGGGCCCCTGAGCGCACCCACCAACCATAACTGCTCATATTGACTAGAGGTACTAATGAATAGCTAAGGTACCGTCCCTTATAGTAATCTGACGCGCTCGAGTAAATCCCAAAATCCCCTCTTGGGCTCCCCTACTATAAAGTAAAAACGATTATTGTTTCTGTTTTGTTGGTATACAATAAATACAGAAAAATAAAGAATAAAAGTTTTGAATGAGCAGTAATGTTAAATTAAAGTTAAATGTATATGAAGGCTAACCAAAAATGGTTTTAATAACAAAAGGCATGTTCATAATATAAGGAAACCCGTTTATTTTAAAACAGTATTTAATAGTAGATATATATATTTTGATGCTGTTTCTTTAAATTATTGAATTTTATACGCGTTAAGAATAAAATGTCAAGGTCGCGTCATGGCAATACCGTCACGTCATGGAGTAAGGCGACGATTTTGGTATCTTGGAATCTTGCCAAAGAAGTTTCACTTCTGAAACACGCATTTTCTTTTTCTTTACAAACCTATAACCTTAAATATTTTTCTGTGAAACGTTGTTGATATAGAAGGTAAAAAAATATAATAATAAAACAAAAAATATAGTGTCACTTTGCCTATAAAATTAAATGAATTTGTTATTGTTTAACCTTTTTATTTCATCTTTATAAGCCTCGAAATTAGCGGTCAGAATTAGTAATGTAAATTAATTATTGTTTTTTGACGTGACAACGTCTTAAATTAGGTTGCGGCTGGGAGTCACTTATGAAAAAGTGTAACGCTCGGTAACGTTACGATGAGTCACCGAACGAGAGAGAGGCCCGCGGTCTGCCGCGCGCGCAGCACATAAATATTCTACCGAGAAAAAGACGTTGTCACGTAAAATCTTCGCCCGTAAAACCGACTTTACAGGCAACCATTTTTTTTTATATGCTTAATACAATACTACGAGTATCAGAATAGTCATCCCAAACCAAGCGTTGCTATTATTACATATTTTTGGAATATATAAAAAATAAGATGAAAACTTGATAATTTGTATAAGCTGCATTAATATGGTTTGCAAATCATCTAATAGAAATATAGTTCTCAGATTAGAATTAATCTTATAAATAAGGAGCAGCAAGCGTAACTTGCGCTTCATTGAATATTTTGACGTGACAACGTCTTAAATTAGGTTGCGACTGGGAGTCACTTATGAAAAAGTGTAACGCTCGGTAACGTTACGATGAGTCACCGAACGAGAGAGAGGCCCGCGGTCTGCCGCGCGCGCAGCACATAAATATTCTACCGAGAAAAAGACGTTGTCACGTAAAATCTTCGCCCGTAAAACCGACTTTACAGGCAACCATTTTTTTCTTTGAAAAAGGACTAGATTAATTCAAGCTAAGAGTAAATTTTTTACATACAAATGATGTTAATTTTATATTATTTATTTACGCGCAAATAATTTATTTTATCCACTTCATAGAAATAAATTAATAATTAAAATACAATTATTAATAGTATTGCCAGTACTGAAAATTCGTTCAAACATGAAGCAAATATTGTCTACGGTAATTTTAAGGTGAAGGGAGGAGGGATTACGCTAAGTTTCGCTTCGTTGTCGTGTATTGAAATTTTTGTGTGATTTGTGATAAAATAATCTTCAATTGAAAACTATTGAACATTATAAATTAGTGCTTTATTATTGTGTCGGACGTCTATGCTGCTTCATTTACATCATTGCTGACTACATTTCGACCGCTCCCAGTGCGTAAAGTACGTACGTCATATATCTTCAGATATTTTTCATACTGTTTGTAGTACTTGCGTATAGTAGGGGCCGTGTGATAGTAAAAGCTGTTGGAAAGTGCATTCATACGGGAAATCGTCGCCGTAAAAACTTATCTCACGTTCCATTAAAATTAAAACGTTATGAGCTATCGGCAGTGTTAGTACGATTTTGATGTTTGAAGCCATTTTCAAGGAGTTCTCAATTTCGTTGTATTTACGTGTCAGTGGGAGATAATGCTTAATTTTGTGTTAACATGACTGTATCAAAGGTTCATGGACCTGGTATTTACATATTCTTACCTAAACGTGTGTATGTGCAGACCACACAGAAGTAAGGTATCAATTCAATTTGTGTATCACATTACTTGCTGTGAGCTTTTTGAGTTATAAAATACAATTATAAGTTCGGTTAGTATAATTAATCATACAGATCAAGATCAATTTAAGTTCACTAGTATACTATATAATAATTTAATTGATTTACAGGATGGTCTTATTGGAACATCTATGTGTTTATGCTTATCTAAATAATAAACTGAATGGCACTTTATTGACTTGATAAACGACTCTCTACTAAGTTTATTAGATATAAGGAAAGTATAAAAACAATTGGACACATTGTATATCCTTAAAGTACTTTAGGTAACATTTTTGATTGCTACATTTTGCCTTACTTTATCTATTTATTCAAAGTTTTCTTATAACTTTTTGCATTTTTAAATATATCACATTAATAGGTTAAAAAATTACAAAGATAACTCTTAAATTTATGTTTTGATAAGGTTTTGATGATCATTGATCATTAATATGTAAAGCAAACAATATAATTATTACCTACATAACTTTAATTATAAATCTTGGCGCTTCTTATATGCTTCGCAACATGGTACATGTATCCAAAAGGGATTTTTTTAAGTAGTACCGTATTTCCTGCAATAAGTTTGTATTGCAATTTCACAAGACAAGTTAAACAAGACAATTCATCAGCTTTATATCAATAGTGTAGTATAGTATAGATTGTTTATTTGCACCATGTTCAGGGGCTGTATTATGACCTCTTATTCCCAGTCAGTTAATGCCCTGAATTGAAATGACTGGCAAATCCATATAATACCATAATTAACCATGGTTGGGTATTGCGATCATAATATGAATTTTCCGGTCAGTTCAATTCACGCCACAATCTGTCCGGAAATTAGAGCTCATAATACGGCCTCTGGTTTGGAAAATTTATTTATTGGGCATTTATATTTTTATATTTTGCTATAATTTATAGTTGTTTACTCTTAATGAAGTTTTTTCTGATTCTGTACTCTTATCACTGCTATTAAGGCTTGGCCATTGGTTTACCATTGATTCATATTCTAGTTTTGGAAGCCTTCATCTCGCAGGCCTACTTGTAGTGGACTGACTGACGGACTTTATGTTATATTTTATTGTCAGATATATAAAATACAAGGTTCATGCACATGGTTGAAACTTATAGGATTTTTAAAAATTCGCGTACATTTTAATGTGCAATATGTCTTCCCTAAACCTATATTCTTAAATGAATACTTACCACATCACATTATTTCACATTATTATACAGCATAGCCTATGGATACTTTTTCATAAAAATAGTGGCCCACAGGCGTTAGGAACTTCATTCATTTCTGCATGGATTTATCAGCTACTTATACTTACTTATACTATACTTTCGCATTTACAATACTTGTACCACTAAGTAATTATTAATATATTTCAATTCTATAGGTTTAAATATTTTTTACTAATTAGAAATATTTTTTTCTCAGTTTTGATCCATTTTTCAATCGAGATTCGATCATATAGGACATAGGTCGTGGCGCAATTTTACATAGCCATCCTCGATTAATCGACTATCTAACATGAAACTAATCGTTCAATTCTGAACAGTTTTTTTTGTTTCATTAGCTTTTCCATGTTAATTGTTAACAATAATGAAAATCTCTTCAACACTGTAATATGTATGATAGGATGATATGAACGACGAACGTTTTATTTTTACAATTAGGCAATTTTTGCAATAGTATTTTATTAAACAACTAGTTTACCGCCCGCAGCTTCGCCCGCTTTGTCTAAAACCTAATAAATTATATACTAAAACCTTCCTCTTGAATCACTTTATCTATTAAAAAAAACCACATCAAAATCCGTTGCGTAGTTTTAAAGATTTAAGCATACAAAGGGACAGGGACAGAGAAAGCGACTTTTTTATACTATGTAGTGATGATATTCGCGATATGTAGGTACAAAATGAGAGATCAAACAAGTTCGTATAAAGTATAAAGTTATAAACATTTGTACCACGAAATCACCACCTAATTTTGACTCATACAAATGGAATGCGTTTCGAGAATAAGGCTAACAGTTACCGAGATAGACGATTTATTTATTTTTTCCGATTGTTCCTTCACTTAGTTGGATTGCATCCAAAAATATAATTCCGTCTTGTATCTATCTCCCCATGCATTTCAAATATTGGACCGTTAATAATGTTCATGTGTCGCCGGTTAATTGTTAAGGTTTTCGTTAGATTACATTTTGTTAGTTTTATTTACCTACGTAAGTAGGTATGTACTATAATTTCGTATCATAAAGTTACTTACATTATTTTACGATTACCGTAATAAATGCAATTAGACTGAAACAAGCCCTCAAAATTGTGATAAAGTACTTCATAACAGAAACATTTTACAACCCCGGTATTAAACCTTACAATTACAACCATATAAAACATTATATTTTCACTTTTAATACCAAGAGTATTACATAAAGTACGCCTTATGCTTTGCGGTCATATCGATTTTCGTTGATCGAAATTCGTACAATGTTGTACAATGTACAATCGTCACATTATTCTTATCACATAGTTACCTACTCTGATAAAGGTATTCGTTTGTATGCGCGTATGCATACAATTTGACCTTTGATTGTGTCTTAAAGGTATAAGTCATCCGTCTTTGTGTTTTGTTGTATCATTTATGTTTACGATAGGAGAAATTACACATAAATTTATTATGATACTAGATTTCCGCCCGCGGCTTCGCCCGCGTTTTCAAAGGAAAACCCGCATAGTTCCCGTTCCCGTGGGATTTCCGGGATAAAACCTATCCTATGTGTTAATCCAAGTTACCCTCTATATGTGTGCTAAATTTCATTGTAATCGGTTCAGTAGTTTTTACGTGAAAGAGTTACAAAAATCCATACATCCATACATCCATACTTACAAACTTTCGCCTTTATAATAGTATTAAGATTAAGATTTTAGTGCGTACCTAGATTTAGTTTGAGTACATATTCTATTTTGTATATATGTAGCCTGATTTTTCGCTAGTTTTAAGGATGCATTGTCTAAATGAGTACTATGTAATTCCATATGTGTATAAAAATTCAGATCGATCGGAGGTATGGGCTGAATAGAAGTAGGTACACCCGTATTTTCTTTTTGTAGTAAGCATACATAGAAAATATGCTCTATTTTAAATTACCCTTTATAAACTAACAGGAAGAAAAATTGTTTTATTTAAATATGAGTCAACAGCTAGCCTTCTTCCACCTCAAAACCGGCAATACGTTCCCTAATGCTGTGAACTGTCATGGGCGGCGACTATCACCTACCATCAAGTGGGTCGCCTGCTCCATTGCCGGGGTTGCAATAAAAAAAAAAAAAAGACGGGTTGCACTCCGGGAGTGCCGGCAGAAGTGAAAACTTGATTATTAACGTTGAGCATGTTTGATATCCATCCGTCTTACGCTTTTTCGATCAGGTCACGTGTCCTGACGCGAGTTTAAGATTTTATACCTAACGCCGCTAAAGAAGTTTTCACTTCAAAAAGAAATAAGGAAACATTAGAACTATATCGATATGTTAATATAAAAATAGGCGCAATCAAGACCGTCTTCGCGAAACGACGTCCCTAGCGAGGGAGGAATCCGAAAATATCTTGACTTATCCTTAAATCCGTTCAATTTATTGAACAAAGATACGATGGGAAACGGTATTTTGTACTTGTAAAAGCTAGACGACCATTGTTTTAAGGTAGATGTTGTAGACTTTTCTTACACTTACAATATAACTTTATAAGGTTAAGGTATAAAGGTATTAAACAAGATAATAAGTCCAAGAAGCTTCAACAATGATCATTACCATAAAGTATAAATTGATACATCATTTTTGTACATTATGTAATTATGTGTAAATTGTAATATGAAATAATTTTGCCATTAAAAAATTCTGGTTAAATATCAACTACAAAATTACATGAATTTTTGAATAGCACCCGTAGCTCCATTATGCCTGGAACGGCTCCGTCATTACAATTGTTCGAGCTGACGATGTTAATTTGATTAAAAACAAGTCTACATAGAACGTGAAAATTGCCGGTATTTTTTTTTAGCCTTACATTCGCTACGTGATTAGTTTTCGTGAACTACCTATAAGGAGAACAATACAAAATGCCAATCTATACTAATCCATACTATATTATTTAATATTATAAATGCGAAAGTATCTCTGTCTGTCTGTCTGTTACTCAATCACGCCTAAACTACTGAACCAATTTTCATGAAATTTGGTACGGAGATATTTTGATACCCGAGAAAGGACATAGGCTACTTTTTATCCCGGGAAAATGACGTAATCCCGGAAATCCCACGGGAAGGGGAACTATGCGGGTTTTTCTTTGACTGCGCGGGCGAAACCGCGGGCGGAAACCTAGTAATCTTATAAAGCTGAAGAGTTTTTTTGTTTGTTTGAACGCGCTATTCTCAGGAACTACTGGTCCGATTTGAAATATTCTTTCGGTAATAGATAGCTCATTTATCGAGGAAGGTTATAGGCTATATATCATCACACTAAGACCAACAGGAGCGGAGCACTGCGGGCAAAACCGCGGGACACAGCTAGTCTAATATATGAATCTACGTAATGTTAAAAATTTTCTTAAATCTTGGCCGATATCGATCCGATATTGATTTTCCGTATTCTGTAGTTGCTAGTTAAGTTAAGAAGACGTGACGTGACTTGTTGCTGTGTCACTGCTCTTCATTCTGTGTAGTCAGGTTGTATCTTTCTTTACGCTATTAGAACTTGGATGAAATACTTACCCTGCTATCTATCTATGTAAAACAAATTAATTCTCTCCACGTCTATTTGTTGATTGCGCAATTTAGCTAAATTAATTTTGATGCTGTAGGTTCTGATTGTAATAACAGTGTTCATTGATCGCGTTAAGCGTGCTAATATAGCAAACAACCGTCCAATTTAAGCTTTGGTCTGGTGATCATGACGCACAACGCTGAGGTATGCGCCCCAACGCAGCGTCACGACGCAGCATTTACCGTCCCTGCGGAGAGGTGGTCAGTTGATTTTGCCGCAGCTACCAAGGTAGACGTGAACATGAACAATTTTGCTGTAATTTGTGCTTCTCAGCTATCTCCCTCCAGCAATTTTCTTTAATTATCAAACTTTTATGTTTTTTGTCTTTATTTTTATATAAAGAAGGATAGCTGCGAACTAATTCTATTAAATTGTCTTCGAAAAAATTCATATTGTCGCATTCATATATGCCGTGACACATACCCGCACACCGCAGCGTTGAATCGAGAATGACGCCGCGCTGTGCGGGAGTATACCTCCCAACTCACCGCGCTTGCCCTTCGCCGCTGACGCATACTGCGACGGAACAAGAGAACATTGTCGACGTTTTCCATATGATTGAGTGTCCGGCATCGCAAACCGCATACCTCAGCGTTGTGTGTCATGATCACCAGACCAAAGCTTTAGGCGGATACACGTTACTAGGAACCTTTGTCAAGCTTACTTCAATATACAATAGTGATATTAATGATTCGGATTTGTATTACAATGTTTTATTAGGCGGGGAGGCCTGTACCCTGGGTGTCCTAAAGGCAATTGACTGTAGAGGTTTTCTTATTTATGCTTTCCTAAGTAAATCTCAAGTTTTAACAATAATGGCTACCTTTCACAGTATCAATAATATCTCTTTTATTAAAAGAGAATACAAATTTCGTATATCAAAAGTATTTCTTACAATCCGACCTTAATAACCAAGCGACATATGCCTGCCAAATTATTGTGGATCGTTACAGGCTGCGTCTATTATAGGCAATTGCTTCTACTCACAGTCCAATAAGTATGTATCATTCTGTATATTTAAGTGTAGATAATAGATAATGGGTAAATGACGGTCATTTATTGTACACAATTAAGACATTATGATAAACGTAATAAAATAAGACTGATGAAGCATTTTTATTGTTTAAAAAGCGATTGATATACGAATGATTCGAATAATTATTAATTTCCCGGGTGATATTGTCTTCTCACTTAAACAATAGCTATAGTTATAGATTTCCCTCAGAGTTGCTTTTTTATCGCTTAAGCAGGCACACGAGCTGGGGGGTCACCTGATGGAAAGTGATGCCCGCCGCCCATAAGCATTCGCGATGTTAGGCCACCGCGAATGTATCTCTGGCTTCTGAGGTATAAATATGCCCTTTTCATGAAGGTCTCCGCGTCGATTGTAATTTTTAAATTTTGTTCCAGAAAAGCCACTGCAGAGCGCACAATGATGTTGAATTGCGTACCAATACCGGCTTGCTAAGCGACCCGACCAGGCGATGGTAAGGACACCACGGCAGACATGGATGGCGTGAAGAAAATACACTCGGGAACATTGTACCGGTGAGTTTTCTTCAAATATTATATTGCTCTATAGCTAATTATGTGGTTCTTTAACCACACATACGAAAAAATCTGTAATTTTTAAGAGGAGATACTTCATGTTGATTTTAGCTTATTTATGCTGAAGAAACGGTTCGTTTGTAAATTGTTGAAATGCATATTTATGATGTCGAATAAAGAGAACTTGTATGCGTTCAAAGTAACAATTAGTTAATTATCCTCTATAGGTAACTCGTGGTAACTTTGACTAAAATTTAAATGTATTAAATGAACTTTTCCGGTGTTGTAGTTAGCAAATTCGCGCTCGCACTTCATCGTGGAACTTTGGAATTTGAATAAACTAGAAACTACGCATTTGGTCTATTTTTATAAGTTGCGAAGTTAATAAATGGGTACAGGAATGAGGTTAATCTGCCCACTTTTTGTCATTGGCAGGTGTGTGTTATAAATAGCTGCTTATGTATCACCGTGCGCATATTGTTTATGAATAGATAATTATTTCGTATCTTGAGCATTGTCCTACATTTGTGTCTCATTCTTATGCTTATTATTTTTCTGTCCTTGGAACTGTACAGTCTCGAGTTTTTTGGTCCCGTTTTAAAATACAAATTGTAATGAAATCTGAAGGACGTCTCATTTGTTTAAGCTTATCATGGCTTAGAAGTCCATTTGCGTAAATTTCAGCATCAGTCATATTTTTGTAAAGAAATGTCTACTGTCTAGCTTGTTAAGTTAAAGAAATAAAACATTTCAGTAATTTTAATCCATATTGCATAAAACTGGATGATTTCTAAGAAGTAAATATAGTGAAGGAAATGAAATGATGTCGAGGAAAATTTGATACAATATATTTTTCTATTTTTAGTTCTTTAATTTGATTTTTTTTCTATATATAACCATGATTCACAACACAGATATTTTCTAAATTTCTATGAAGTATTTTCACTTACATTGAGACAAAAATTAGCTGAGGATTTTTAGCTCTTATTTAAGGTGAAAATCTGTTTGGGCTAAAGTTTAACTTTGCGGATTTGGTTGGTACCTGTTGAACATCCCGATCACGTTTACCACAAAATAAATTACATACTTTGAAATTCACGGTACCTACACGCCGGCAAATCGAAGTCTTCGCAATAAGCCTTTTTACGGGACATTTCTTTACTATTCAGAACTAGTTTTAGTCAGACATTTTCTGCTTTTAAATGTGTTGAGCGTGAATAGAACTACTGTATGTTTTGCGTATTTTTTTCGGGTGCTTTGGACAAAATATTGAAAAAAAAAATTACCTCAAATACATTTGTAGAGGCGTAAGGCGTCTGCAAATAATCATGGACGGTGTTTTACCATTAGTAGCGCTTACTATCAGGCGCCCCACGAAATCTTTTGCCATAACATAAAATATTTTTTTTGTCGTGCATTACCTCTTTTTCTTTTCAAAATTATTATGAAACATACAAATTACCATTTCCCGCACTATTAAAAAGTGTATTTACCTACTTAAAATTCTAAAACATTTTCATAAAAAATAAAGTACTTACAGAATTTCACACGAAGTTCTTAAGAACTTTTTGTGAATAAGAATATATGTATAGGGGACTTGTATTGTTAATTTTGCCGATGTGTGATTACATAAACAATTTCACATAAAAATATTCTAACTAGCCTATCAATATTATGGTCTTTTTCACGACCATGGTAGTAAAAAAAAATATAATAGCGAGGAGGAGGAATAGGAATGGGAAGCTTTTGCCCTAAAAGTTGAATATTATTATACACAGAAGAATATAGAATACTATATTATAATATAAATCGATAAACTATACATATAAAAAAATTATCCTCGTTATACTGCTGTGTCGAGGCACGATTTATAAACGGAATTATGACGGTTATTGGCGGTCATGAGGTGAATAAAGCTCGCTTGAAATTCCGTAGCGTACTCTAAGAAACCCCAGTATAATTTCATTGAAATTCAGTATCTAAAGTGCGGTTGCGGTGCACGTTGAATGCTACATTTCAATAGACGGTATGACATATTCATAGTGTCGCTACTGGGTAGGTACCGAATTATGCTGAGATTTCGCTTTGAAATTATTATGTTATAATAAGGAACTTGCGCGTTAGTGCTGGTTGCTATAGTGGTGTTTTGAGTGAAAATAGTTTAGGCGTTAGTGAAATATCTGGTGATTTAAATGAAACATTATAGATGTTGTTCAAATTATTAATACAATGAGGGAATGCTTTTATTATTTGTCCCAAAATGATTACGGGATATTCTTTGTGTTCACATAATCCATTAATTGATCAGTACATAATTAATTATTAATAAATTTTATGTGGGAGGTGCGTCTATTGACATTTCTATATTATATATGTTGAGCTTCATCTAAAGACTGAATGCTGAATGAAACAATAAACCTAATAATACCCAATTTAATCAATTTCAATCGATCAGTACAATAACGTATTGCCAAACATTTTAATTTCTCATCAACAAGTATATTCAATTTCTAAAGTGTATTAACCACTGCTGAGAAGAATAGATCAAATGCTTTGCCCTCGTCGGCTCGAAGTGTCAAACAATGTCAAGTAGCCGTGAACATATAATGTTGAACGTTTGTTAAGCCGCTTAGTGAGCGGAACGGTGTGACACCACTCGTTTAATACCTTTTGATTGATATCGATTCGATGTATCGACGCTGTTCCAATATGCCAGAATCTTACAAGTCTTTTAATGGCATATAACATTTTATACATTGTGACTTTACATGTACTTGAAAGCCTAGATAGCGTTTGCACACGTAAGCTTCCCAACGCCAAAATTATTACGTTGAAATTTATTAAAGCAAACCTCGTTAATATGTAGATCGTATGTACATTGGTTAAAATATATCATAACTATTCCGTGGAGTGCATTCGTAGGTAGGCATGTATTTGATGTAACGCTTCACACGTGAAATTGAATTCTGTCGTGCAGCAATTTAATTAGCCCGTTTGAAATAATAAAGCGTTTTTACATTTTTTGATGAACTATTGTTGTTTTTTTGTAATCAGAGTTAATCAAATAAAGCTCGTATACATGTTTGTACGATGTAAATTTTATCGCTGTTTTGACAGTATTATGTGAGATTATTACCAAAGATCATCCAGAATATTCAATGCAGTAGCATGCAGTAGCATTGAATATTCAGGATTATCTTTGGTAATAATCTGTAGTGCAAATCCTTGATACCAGGAAGGTAAACGAGCGGATATGTCACTAGATTCTGAACATACTGCTCTGTCTCGCCGTAATTATTGGTCGCAAATACCTTATGCAATTGGCCATATCATTTATGATGATTATTGCCTATATGGTTATTAATGGCAAATGGATGTGGCATTCAATGTCTCGTAAAATCTCTCGACATGTGAACTATATTCCATTCCTTCAACTCGGATATTATATGAAGGCATAACCCAAATCTTGTATGCACTGTATGTCACATATCGTCGAACTATTGTACAATGTACATGTTCATTTCCTGGTGAGGCTTCCTTCCGATTGAAGCACGAGACTATAAATTGTAAATGCGAATATTATTTTCAATTTTAAGCTAAGTGTCTTTAATCTCTAAATTTGAATAACAGCCTATTAAGTCAATCTATTTATTGACTTATTCAAATATTTGTGAATTCAATCGACTACACTGAAAGTCGATTTTTATGCAAATTGTTCAGCGGATATGGAGGGGAAGGGAAGAAATCTAATTGCTTTTATGTATTTTCCGATGAGTCAGGGAAGTATAATTATATAGCCTTCCACTTATGTCGTTCGTTTTACTACAAGATTGAAAATGTAAAGTCATAATATTGATTGTGCACTTATTATTCAACAAAACGTAATTTTCAGTTTCATATTCAGCTTAGAAGTGTTTAAAGCGTACTAAAAAGTTTATTCCAATGAAGAGCTAATGTCTTTATGATATAAATATGAGCAAATTTTCATCAGATGCACACAGACTCATAAACATCTACAAAGATACTGTATACATTTTTCTTTCCAAACTGCTCCATAATCCATCGAGTACCATAGTGAATATTACGCAAGAATTATGACTTATGATCCTCAGGAAACGTCGGTTTCTTAGCAAACAAAAGGTAGCTTAGTTCTGCACACATATACATATATGTATATGTGGACATATGAAGTGTCAGTTTGTTTAGGTCGTGTCCCATTTCCACTGACCCATTCGCGAGTGAGATCATTGTTTGGTGACGCAACACCACGCGGTCACTGAATTACCTCTGCGAATAATTTAAACTTTAACGAACTCATTTAAATTAGATGGAGGGAGTTGGCGAAATTATAGTTGTGGATAGTAGATACGTTTCAGTTGGCTACGTTGTTCTAGCGTAGAATCAGCGAAACGGGGATTCTGTTCTAGGATTTAAGTTTGGTTAATAATGTTATTGGTGTGTAGTTAGTTAGGTACTACTTAAACTGGTCCGTACCAGTGTGTAGATTTAGTTCCGTACAAGTCTCATATAAAGAAAATATTTAGGTAATGAGGGGTAAGGTTCATTTTTCCCAAATATGTCATGTTTTTTGATTGAAAACTATTGTGTTTATTTATTTTCTTTAGATGAGATGAGATTTGCCCAATCTCTAATCTGTGTATTTTATTTATGTGATATACAAAAAAAAAAAAAAAACTTTGTCACAAACACTTTTCCATATAGCAGGTCATCGTGAAACCATTAAATAAGGAATGGCACGGAAAATGCTGAACTAGGATGACTTAATATAAATAAAAAAATACTCTTGATACAATTGCTTCTATTTCCAATCAACGAAGCTGAGAAGTAAGAGCCATCTTATCATACAGGATATCACAAAGAATCGCATTCAAATTGGACCCTTCGTTTCCGACCAACTACACATAATAGTCCATACGATACGTCAAACTGATAAAATCTTGCAGTCTGGAGATTAAAGTAGTGACTAACAAGAGGAGAAGATACAATTATTATTAGCTATTGGATATGCATATAAAAACATAAGTCACAGATAGTACAGACTACAGAGCATTTCCATTCTCGCCAACTAACTTATTACCATGACATCATGGTAATTTGCAGAAGTAATCAAAGTCATTAGTACCATTAAAACCAATTCTCACTAATTTATCGTATGCAATCTTGCCTTTGGCGGTTCTGTCGTGTGCTGTAAAATATCATATGTATTTTCTTCATATGAGTCCCAAGATCCAAACAATTAGTTACTCTTATAAGACATGTTTTATATCACAGATGAATATTGTTTTCTTTTATTTATGTTATCAGAAGTATAAGAGGTGATAACCACACTGTAATATTCGCAGAATTTCAGTATAAAAGCAAACATCGATCTTGTAATTTCTAAGCCGGTATAGAAGTTTCTGAAGCTTTAAGTTCAAATCTGAAACAAGTTTAACAATGGTCTTTTGTTCGTTTATTTTTAAAAGTTGGCATACATGCTTAAAATATTTATCGAAAGAGGTGGTTAGAAATTTGCTCGTACTGTGATTGTATCTTAACTTTGATTAGGTGAATAACTAATGTTGTCTTAACTCATTCTGAAAAATATAAATAAAATAATTTGTAAATAATAATAATCCCTTCAATATTAAATTTAAACATTGTTAAAGCAATAACTAAATGTTATTCTAGGAACCGAGATATTGAATTAAATTTACAAACAAAATATTATGTTTTGGAAAATATTTATAAACGTTGTAATTTTATATCACTACAATATTCGTACATTCAAAGTTGAAACGCACAATTGAAATGTTCAAACAGTTGGCACAATTATAAAAACTTGGTAAAGAATACAGATCACGTTCTCCTATTGTTATAACTTATAGTATTATAGTATACAGTACATGGCCTGCACTTCGCAGTCTAGCCAGGAATTCAAAGGATCTACGCTGCGAATCCGTTATTGTCAAGAGATATTTTCAAATGGGATTTTGGGCAATGTCATTTTGAGCCTCTGGCATAGAGTTCTGTTATGTAACCATCGTATGTTTATGGTCGTAACGTGTTCAACTGTATAGTGTGATTATAAGTTATATGAGTAATGCCTATTTTCGAGGTATAATTGCGTTCTCTATTACAAATGCAATGTTATGCGCATTTATAATGGGAGTATCGATGTATGCTTAATGTACGGTAGCCTTCAAAATATAAAGTTGGTTTATTTTTTAATGATTATTTTACTAAGGGCCGATTTTTCAATGCTTGGATAAAACTTATCCGTCCAATAAAGTATTACACGATAGTATTAAAATGTCACGTAAACTGTCAAATACGGGCAATTAGAATCCGTTTTTAAAATGGTAGTTTTATACATTATTCAACGAATAAGTTTTAACCAAGGATTGCAAAATCAGCCCTTAGTTGGAAATATACAATTCATTTCATTATATTTTTCACGCGCGTGTATTCTTTTAAACTGGTGGACACTTAATAGACCCATATTTCGTTAATTATCTTTTTATTTTCATGTAAATGAGTTCTAGCTACTTGACTTCGGACGGAAACGTAGAATGGAATAGACGTTCCGCTTTATCATTAATTAAAATTGGTATGTTTTCAGTATTTCCTGATATACTATTCTATATTAACTATGGAAAAGTAGATATTGTATAGTTTAATAAGTAGGGCGGAGGGTTTATATCGGTGTATTTCCCGTGGTCCATCCGCTATGACCCACTGGTGGGTCTAAGGGTTTCTTTTTTTCCCCGTATACCTACTGCTATAGAATGGTATGATATATATAGCAGTAGGTACACCATGATCAAACTTTTCTAGGCTTTAAAATTATTCAAAAGACATTTTCTAGTACAATTTGCATTTAAAAAGCCAACAGGACGGTCAATATGTCTATATCTGTAGTATAATATGTTTGGTACAGCAGTGTGTGTGCTATAAAGCTCTTTGAAGCCTATCAATATTGATGGTTTACGCAAAACACAAGAATTCAATATACCAACCAAGGTGTTTACTGTTTATTACATTTTACTAAAAGCAAATATGTGTACAACTATTGAGTTTAGTTAAACACTGATAAAGATGCAATACATACCTAAAAGTGAATCCTTGATGATTGTAATATGGATGTTACGGGATTCGCTATATGCATAGTATAAATAGGTTTCCAGGATTTCATTAAAACAGAAGACAATAGTTTCTAGTGTAGGTACATTCATAGTGCGACGTGTTTCATAGACGTTACAACGTGCGGCTCGTGAATGGGATCCTACAATCAATGTCCATTGTGAAGTTGTATAATTGTACTCGTATTAATGTATGCTAGAAGGATTTCAGATTCATTTACTGTGGCTTCTGTTTATATATTCTAGGCGCCTAGGAGAGGCGCCTAGAAGATCTAAATAGAGTCATAAATATATTATGAGTTAACATTTTGTGATAGGGATTTGCAAACAAAGATTAATAAAATATTCAATTGTTGTAAATAAATGTTTAATATTATAGCTTTCAAGCCATTTGGTTGGCTTGAAAGGTTTGTCTCTGAACACAGAATAATCGACGCCTAAATAAAATAGTAGGGATTTTTAAGCTTTTGGTGTGTACCAGGAATTCGATTCGCAAGTTGATTGAAAAATCAATACGCTGCCAAAATCGGTGGCTTTTGAAAGTAGCGACACAGCAGATTAGTTTTTTATAGCTCCATAAAATTCATATATACCATACAGGTGTAGTCTTTTTGAGCATTGCTGAAAGCGTATTCTAGTTTAAAATGAATTAAAATTTAATCGAATTATACTTGCACGATGAATATGTAGTACTTGCGAATAAGTTTAAACATAGTTATTGCAGTTTTCCGTCTAATGCTATTCTCAGCGTAGGACTGCATTAAAAAGTTTACGAGATGTCACTTGCAGTGTGGTGCTCGTTCGTTTCTCTTTTTTTTTATCTCCGTGTTTTTGTCGCTCTGCAAACTTACCAAGATGAAACGTTGCCGTTCCTTTTTCTTAATTAGAAAATTTTATAAAGAACGGACCCATTTAATTTCTTAAATTGGGTATTTCTGAGAAACAATAAGTATTTGAAACAGTGCAAGTGTTATAAGTATTGTTCTTGGTTATTTATTGCCTTTTTTAAAACTGTAAAAAAGGCAATAAATAACCTGACATGTATTATAAAAATCTTAAATAGGTAGTTGGTATAATTCGAAAATGCACGGAAACATTTCGTTTCGTAAAAAACCTCTCTTCAACCTTCATGTTAATGCAATTAGTGTTATGTTTAAACGTTAATAGGTTGGAATTAAAGCGTCGACAGTTTTCTCATAAATCAGAAGTGTTCGATAGTTGTTGCGCTCACGAGTTAAGTAGAAGAAAGTTTGGTGCAATTAATAGCCATTAGTATTACATTGATGTAGTTCTCGTATCGATTCGATGTACCGCGGCCTTGTCTTTATCACGCTATTGAAGAGGTTTTATGGATTCATGAGTAAATTGTCGTATAATAATAATGTGTAGTGTAGAATGAACTCTAGGCTCCGTTCCAAATATGTGAAAGGGTGGGTGGTCCTCTATAGCGTTTCCTGTTATGCACATCGGATAGTGTGCAGTCAATTCTTATCAGAATAACTTCAAGTTTAAAGATGATTCAAATTTCAATGTGAATGTATAAACGAAACGCAAACGAAAGTAAAATGCACAGATAGTATTTCGGTTGATTCTGCAAATTTATTCAGAAACTGAGTTGTAGAATTTAGCCGATCACATTCTCTATGGGATGGTTTTTTCAATTTCCGCAGATATATGCAGTTATTTTGTTTCAATGAAAATGCATGAAAGAAGAAATATATAGACTAGTACAATTTTTGAATGATTTAGATAAATTTGAAAGCGGTGTGGCTCTCTCTTGGGTACATTTGCCAAGAGTGAATTGCTTGATTTCGTAAAGGTATCTTGGTTTCTCGAGAGAGCTGAATAGTAACATTCTTAGTGACATGCTCGGTTGCTTGGACACTTTACCTAAATTAGGTTTATCTGTCCGAATTCAGACATATTTTTCTGGTATTTTGGCAATTTATACAGATTTTAAACAAGGTTTCACACTTAGGCTATTCTTTACATATGAATTAGATATTGCACAACCGTGAGCTTGAACTCAATAAATACATATTGATTAATAATGAATAATGAAACAAAAACAGTGAAGCGTACGCCCTCCCCGGTGGTTATTCGTAGATTGCAATATAATTTTTGTACAGCAATCGTAGCCAATAATAATTAGGCCCCTTAACTTTTAATTAGCTTCAACAATGAAACGTTAAATTTATGTAATGATTATATTTTTTAACGTTATGGGATGTTGCGTAGGGTGAAACGTACATTAAAGTGCATAAGGCCATTTGGCATTGGCACAAGCAGTTTGTCCAATATGCGATAAAACTAAAATGTAGGCTCTTATCGGGAACGTATTCGACACTGTAAAAATATTACGCAATGTGAAAAGGAATTTCTATCGACTATACATTTGGTTTTAGCTGACATTTTCTTTTACAGCAGCACATAGGAGCTCTGAAGTAATAGCGAACTACTGATTAGCAGCAATGCTGGAAATTGTATGTTTTTATCATTGTCATGTCTCTTGCGTAGTAGTATAAAAGTTTGCCCAGGAACCTAAATACCAAACTAAACCTAATACTTTTTTATTGTCAGGTTTCACGACGAGATTTGAGGTGTTTGTACCTCCCGTTAGAAGTCACATGATAAATTTGCAATTTGAAAGATCAGCTTTAAAATCGTAAGGTGCTCGTGTTGCCATATCTAGCCGTTCTCGCTGTTTTCCTTGACTTCGTTCTAATGGAATTAGTAATTATCTTCATAAGACTTGTCTTACCTTAAAAGTGGTTATGGTGCGTCTCCAAAACTATTTATACTTTACGCAAATTTTGTACATTTGCTACTACGATTCGTATGTATGTTCTATGAATATTTACAAATAATTACTCTTATTTTATCTATACTAATATTATAAAGAGGAAAGGTTTGTATGTATGTATGTATGGTTTTCACGCATAAACTACTGGACCGATTTTGATGAAATTTGGCACAGATAATCTTTAGACCCTGAGAAAGAACATAGGCTACCTTTTATTGCGAAATATATACCACGGGCGAAGCCGGGGCGGACCGCTAGTTAATTATAAGGATGATTGTGTTTTTTGAAAGTTATATTAATTGAAAAAATATTGAATATCCAAATGTGTTTTGTACTTTTTTACCAAATAACGTTCCGTCAGAAGCAAACAAGATTTACATTATATAATTCGTGAATTGTAGTACGAAATAAGTAACATGTTTTTGTCGTCATCCCTCACGTGTAAAAAGTTTTCTTATTATGAAGCAAGCGCCACTAACAAATTGGATAAATTGCCGGCGACCACCTGCGGTATTTTAACTGCAGATTAAGGATTTGAACATGGACTATATTAATCTTTATAAACCGTTGAATTTCTCAGCATGATGCTTTGTAATTTATCGGGCTTATTAAATTTTAAGCTAATTATAATCTGCCTGAATATTCAATACTTTCGTACTAATATTGTTCCTAAAGAGGAAGTAAGTATATTTAGTTTAAATTCTTTTAAACATTTGGGTACTATCTTCCAGTGGTTGTGATTTTTAATTTATATCGTATGTATATTGTATCTACGATACCTTTTATTGCTTGTAGTATTTATTGAAATAGGATACTGGATACATTTACGAGTATTTTATGTTATGAGAATTAAATTACCTAATCGGAATGAGAGCAGAGTGTACAAGAGAATAATGAAATATTTATTCAAATACATATACAATGTTGAAACTGTTTCAAGTATTTAATATTACCCGAGACCATACTTAAAAGTCTAGCAAGAGATACATTTACGTAGCATAAGAGAAATACGTGACAATAAAAACAAGAGGTGGGACTAAATTAAGTGCTCCGCGTCCGTGCGGAAACGTGCGGTGTCGTAAATCTCCGACACCGAAAGCTTCCTCAATTTTCAACTGCATCCAGGTACAATGCAAACATTTATATTAACAATTCAATATATCGTGTATAATTATGTACGGTTATTCAGTAATTTATTTTTCCAAAGGTTGCCTGAAAGAAATCGCGTCTAAGTGATAAGGCCGACAAATTGCACATTTCGCAACAATTTCGCATTTAGCAGTAGCGCTTACTAAGTTTGTTTGCAAATTGACACAAATAAAATCAAAGTTTTTATTAAAATAATATATTATGATTTGTAAAAGTTACGCGAATGATATACGAGGGCGCCGCGGATCCGTCCAGTTTCAAATTAGATTGCTTAGTTTGGATTCGTATGAGAAAGTTTCCGAGCGAGGAGTAAATTAAATATGTTTGGATATTGGCTTGATATTGATATGGATACGAAGATATTATTTTATTGAAACTTAATGCTTAACAATTTGGTAATGGATGGTATAACAGCTTACCTTTTTAAAGGAAATAACATCTTCATAATAGATATGAAAGTTCACATAAAATGAATGTCAATAAGTCGAAAGTATAAAGTTAATTATTTAAAGTTTGTGTTATGTGAGTTTGCAAATCTAAGAGCGTGTATGTTAAACTTTTGCCTAGTCATATCAAAGTGAGATTCATTATTGAACAGTACATTATAATTTGTTCGACACTACGAATGTGATACTCGGAAATTATGTGGGTTAATGTCGTAGAAAGTGATGACAAAATTACACATGTAAAAGGGGAATTTAGACATTTTAATTACATTTATTGCTTGATAAACGCGTAGAAACTGTAAAATTTCCATGAATATACCGGTATAATGTCGCCGAAAAACCGCTCTGTAAAGTTAATATCTCATTCAAAACGTCAAGAAAAATGTTTAAACAGCTAAAATTTAATGCAACTCAAACATTTGGCGACGAAAAGCATTGGTATAATGTTCATTGCATTTTTTGCGATCGTCTGAACTCTGATGTTTGAAAATTGGTGTTTTAACTTTATACTGCACTATAAACGTTTTAAAAATCATTATGTTTATCGTATAATCCTTTCGCATTGCCTAAAAGGAGTTAAAATAACTATCTTTTAGAAAATTCGAAACTTTCTGTTTGTTAAATATTAATTGACGTAGCCCTAAGGAAGTACCTGTAGCTACAGGTACTTCTACAGCTGTAGAAGTACCTGTTTTCGGGATTCTTCAAATAACGAATTATAATTTATCACTATTATATGACTGACATCGTTCAATATCATTAATTTGTTTAAACAATTTATTTATATTTATGTGTAGTAAGTGAAATCCAATACAATACAAAAATAAATAAAACGAGCATGAACAAATTGAGATACAGTAAACCCTATAATAACGTAAACGGCTACTTATATTTACCCTGGTAATACATTAGCAGAAATATACGTATATCGTATATCAAAGTTCTTTGTTCAAGCGTCCAAAGCAATTACTCCTTTCTTCAATATTTTCATCCGTTTCTATTCACGTTGGTAAAAAGGAAACGTGAAAAATACGTTTCTACTAGCTAGTCGGTCAAGTGGCATTGCTTCGGAACTCGCAAAATGCTTCAGAGGATTTTCTTATAGCTCCATTTGTACAATATTGGTTTTTAATTTTCATTTATTGAGATCTCGATTTGAGTTACAATCGATTAAATAGCTATCGGAGTAGATAGAGCTTTAAAGATTTCATTTTAATAAGGAACTGAAGGGTGTTTAATATCGACTGATATTATTCAAAGGAGAAATGAATTATGATTGAAATTATCGGAAGTATGTACAAGGTGTATATTAAAGCAGTTAAGATATTAATTTCATCTTTAGCTGTAAATCTCTCGAGAATTTCATTAAACTTGTATAAGTTGTGTCCATGATACACTTTTATATTGGATTTACCTTCTTGGCTCGATTGTCCAAAGATATATTTAAAGCTATATTTTAATTACATACTAGGTGTATAAGCCCTATTACACAGTGTCGTTTGATGGATAGAGTAACAGGCTATTACCACATCGTCGTTCGACAATGGACCCCCAATGTAATGAGCGCTCGGAGCGTAACCAACCATGCCCGAAACGAGTCATGGTTGTCTTTTCATATATATTATGTGGACAAAGAATTGACCGCTATTTAGTGGTTGCTGGGTTCCGTTTTACACTATTATAGTTTGCAGTACAATTAGTGTGGTGCTCTGTCCGAAGGTTGTTTGACATTAAAGAGTTACTAGCAATTGCAGCAATCATGAAAAGTGGTCTTGAGAAAATAGGAAAAGCCGGATTGTAAACATCTATCTAATATTCCGAGAGGCGTTCCTTCATTTTGATCCTTTCAATTATTATCATTATGAAAATTTCGAAGTTTATATATATATATATAATACCTACTATGTAGTAAGTAAGTATCTTTACACTTGAATTAGAAGATGATGATCAATCTCAATACTAAAATATTTACACTTTATGTTTTGGTCAAGCCCTTTATTTTTACTTAATTTTTTTCTTAATTATGTGTTTCATTTATATAACTTTGTGAGCAATTATAATGTGAAAACTATATTTATTCCTCAATCGTTTGTCAAGTTAATATTACTATTTGTCGCTATTCTAACTAAAGTAGTGGTAGATAATTGTGATTGCGTTGAGTTAGTGTTCAACTTAGTATTATGGTCATTTCTGGTAGTATATATTAAATTGATTATTTTGTGCATATATTTTTTACTCCACAACACAGCTGATAGTTCTTCTGGTCCCGCATTGAACAGTACATTCATTAAAATACCTACTATCATTGCATATAATTTTCTTAGAATTTATAAATCTTATCCTATATTATATTATTATATCTTACACAATCATGCAATATCATTTCATTATTTATGTATTACAACATACCTACCATATGAGATTATATTGTATGCAGTAATTATTTTTAATATTGTACTTAAATCCAGTAGTAAATATTTTTACAGAACACATTTAATTGATTTAAATTTTTATTATATTATTATAATGTATATGTCTAGATATTCTTTTAATAATCACCCCTGGGATACGTATAGTTCTATAATTATCTTTTTAAGTATATGTTATTCATCACTGTTATGGCTAAGCGTAAAAGTTTAATCATTGGATTTTTTAATGCGGGCTCACTGGGTACACGACAGGATGAATTCCGTGTTGCATTTGAACGCACTCAACCTGATATCTTTGCGATCAATGAGACCTGGCTTCGGGATGGGCAGGAAGCACATGCTCCTTTATTGCCCGGTTTTAACTTTCGGCACCGACCCCGCCCACCTGAAGTACGCAGTAGAGGTGGAGGCGTGGGATTCTACGTAAAGCGTGGTATGACAGCGCGAGTTTGTGCCATTCCTTCCTCTCCTGCATCTGTCGAGCAGATGTGACTGAGGATGAATATCAACTCTCATCGCTTAATCATCGGCACAGCGTATCGCCCGCCGTGGCTTAATGTCGATGTGTTTTTAGATACTTTTCAAGATACTATTTCTGCATTCAGTGGCTATGACTACCTGGTGCTTACCGGTGATTTTAATATAAATCTCCTGAATAAACGTGACTCTAATACTGCCCGCTTGAATGCATTCTTAGAATCTCTGCAATTGGTTAATTATGTCGAAGAGCCTACACACTTTACTGATCATAGCCAGTCACTCATTGACATTGTATGCACAAATGCTCCAGTCACAAAAATAAAAGTTGAATACATCCCTGACCTTGGTGCTCATGCAATGATAACTACAGAATTTAATATAAAAAAGACCAAGTGTTCCCCCAAACATATAATGTTTAGACCTTTAAAGGATATAGACCTAGATAAATTTAATAAAACGGTTTCTGTCTTACCCTGGAATGATATTGCGGGCTTATGACTTATCTGATGTTGATCAAATGGTTGATACATTCAATCACCTAATTATAAAATTATTTGACACATTTGCTCCTGTAAAGAAGTCGTTAATAAGATAAGTATCCGTGGTTAACGAGTAACGTACGGTACATGATGAAGCTGAGGGATGAGCAACATTATAAGTATCGCAAAACTAACCTGGACGTTCATCTTCGGGAATATAAAGAGTTGAAAGGGCTGGTGAACACTAGCATATTCTTTGAGAAGAAAGCTTTCTTTGACCATAAAATTAACCAGCATCACAACAACACAAAACTTCTTTGGAAAAATCTTAAAAACAATATTATTCCCAACTTTAAACGCACTGGAGAGATTCCGCAACATTTGTGTGATGCTGACGAAATAAATAAACATTTTCTAAACGTTCCTGGTCAAAATAGTGCTGACCCTGCTGCCTTAACTTACTTTAATGAAAATCGTTTTTGTAACAGTTCTTTTAAATTCGAGCGAGTTAATGAATGCTATGTAGGTAAACTTATCCTGGACATCAAGAGTAATGCAGAGGGAATTGATGGAATAACCAGGGACATGTTTCTTCTAACTCTTCCTTATAGTCTTCCTGCTATTACTGCAATAATTAATAAATCTCTTTCCTCTTCACATTTCCCATCGCAATGGAAGATAGCTCTGGTGCGGCCCATACCAAAAAACAGCAATCCTACTGCTCTGAAAGATCTGAGGCCCATTAGCATCCTTCCTTACCTCTCTAAGATCTTAGAGCGAGTTGTCTATAACCAAGTCACCAAGTACTGTGAATTAAATAATATCCTACCGGAATTTCAGTCAGGATTTAGAAAACTTCGGAGTACTTGCACGGCCTTGATTGATGTTGTGGACAACTTGCTCTCTGCTCGTGACTATGGTCAACCTTCAATTCTAACTTTGCTCGATTTTTCTAGGGCTTTCGACAGTATAAATTTCTCTCTTCTCATTTCTAAGCTAAATTTCTATGGATTCGATTGTATTTCTTCATCTTGGTTCAATAGTTATCTTCAACATCGTTTTCAGAGAGTGGTTCTGCTGAAAAATGACGGAAATAGTGCCCTTTCGTCACTTGTCCCTGTGAGTAGAGGAGTCCCCCAGGGTTCCATTCTTGGGCCTCTTTTATTCATCATTTATTCGGCAGATATCACATCTTGTATAAAAAATTGTCAGTATCATCTATACGCTGATGATTTGCAAATTTATATACTTGTGGATAGAGCTCGTATAGGAGAATGTGTTCGTAACATGAACGATGACTTAGAACGCATTTCCGACTGGTCTCGCAAGAACGCACTGGTTCTAAACCCAACCAAGTCCAAATATCTTGTCGTTGGCTCTAAAAAGCAACTCTCCCACTTGGACGAAGAAGATATCAGGATTTGTGTAAACTCCATTTCTATAGAACGGGTTGCTGTTGCTCGAAACTTGGGCATCGATTTCGACAGTCAGTTAAGGTTTGAAGATTATGTTACTAACCTAGTTAGTAGCTGTTTTTATCGACTCAAAGTTCTTTATAATATTCGACCTTTTCTGAGTGTCGATCTACGAATAAAGCTGTGTGAAAGCATTGTGCTTTCCAAATTAAACTACGCTCTTCCCGTTTACGGACCTTGCTTAACAGGAAAAGTACAGCGCCTCATTCAGAGGGTCCAGAATTCCTGTGCAAGATTCTGCGTTACCATTCCACCCAGATCACATGTAACTCCATTTCTAAACAGCATTAACATTTTAAAGATGAAGGGTCGGCAAGAGTTATTATTGGCTTGTCTTTTATTTCGATACAATACATACTAAGCAGCCAGGGTATCTCTATACTAAGTTGTCGTGGCGTAAAGATACTTGTAGGGGTGAAATAAGGAGTGGAACTCACGAACTATCCATTCCGCAGCATAAAACCTCAGCCTTTCGTGGGTCATTCAAATATAGTGCGACGAAATGTTGGAACAATATCCCCCCTCCAATAAAAAATCTTAAGTGTAAGTCCAACTTTCGTCGCACTTACAAATCGTTCCTGCTAAAATTCCAACATTAGTAATTTAATATTCTTCGACAATACCTTATACCTATTATACGTATCCAAAATTATATTATATTATATTGTTATTACTTATTGCTTGCTTATATCGACTTCATTTCATGATTAACATATAGATATATACTACCCATAAACTTGACCAAAAATATTGTCTCCTATATATCTTATCCTTTATATTTATTGTATATCTATTTATTATTATTTATCTTATTTCATACTCCTTCCATCTTAGAGGCGCAAACTAGTCATGTGGGTATCTGGCAGAATTACCAGCGTTGTGGAGTTTGCCTCTGCAACATTATGCTGAGCCAGGGCCTTTTTGCAGCTACAATGCAAGTTTGATATAATTAATGTCAGTTATAATTCGATTGTTATCATATATTTTATTTTTGTAATTTTTTTGTATTTTTTGATGGTGTCTTAGAATGTATAAGCTTATCATTGTGTTGTTTGGTTGCAATAAATCTTTTTGTATTGTATTATTATTGTATTGATGATATGAAACATGATAAAGTTAATAAAAGGTAATGAAATAACTATTTAATTAGCTTGCAAGTGAAACAAATTAGTTTGATGGTGTTGCACATGAAGCTGTTTCAATGATTGCAAATCAATGTTTGAGGGCTGAAAACGAGAACACTTGATGAAGCAATTCAAGTTTATGCCATCGAGAAAATGTATGCAAACGATCGAACTGGGACAAACGTGCGAAAATATTTTTCCTCATTGCTCTGTGAATATACATGTGTGTGACGGAATAATGGCTAATTGGGATATTGTTTTTGTGTGTGTATGTGTAACACAACACGGGAATAATTTAAAGCGAAACTGAATTACTTACTTTTATTCGCGAATGATTATCAAGATAATAATTTATGAATTATTGAACAATATAAAAAACAGTGGTTAAATGATATTATGAAATAGAGTAAAAAGCTAATAATATATTTATTTCCCTTAGATTAATGCATGAATTATCATTTTATGGATTTTATTTTGTGTGTGGCTTTTATCGAGTAGATACGCAACATTTAAGTATTTATTTTATTCACCCATTGAAAAATATTCTCCCTCGCGGTAAACCTTAGTGGTAGACGATTTTAACATTAAATATTACAAAATAAATGATATTTCCTTTTTACATTTCTGTTCTTGTGACATGTAGCGGATTATATGCGAAGTATTGTTATTACTTATTAGATATTAGGTACTACTATGTGATACCAACATAAATTATAATATCTCCATAGAGCCGGTGTTGATCATTTGGAAATGCCGTAACATCACCCAGTTTGACAGTTTGCAGAATAGTTAATAATTTGGTGCTGCGATAAACGTTGAAATGTTTAGCTGGCTCCTGAAACTAGTTGGGAAGTGTATAATGAATATTGGAGTCGAGTCAGGTTTCAGTGTACCACCATTCGAGCGTCTCTTGTTCAGCTCAATCGATATTCCTGTCCCGAGATTCCTCAAGTCGTCTTGATGAACTTATTACGTAATTGTATGGGATTAGTTTTGCAAGGCTGTGGTTGGAATTGCATTTTTTAATATCATTTTAATTAAATGCTGGATTGATTGTTCAAGGAGGTCTTATAAGACTTCCATGAGATATCAATGTTGCAAAGTAAACGTTATTGAATGGTATTGGCATGATCGTTTAGTAGTACATTTTATAACTAGCTAACTATTTGCATTTTTAAAGAAAACATCTAAGAGCTTCTTTAATAATGTTCTTCGTAACGTAGGAAATGTAAAATTTTACGGAAAATTACCTTACAAAGGAACAGCAAATAAATATTTAATTTAAAAGGCAAACGTTTAGTTTCTAGTTACGCCAACGGATCCCTAAGACATTGCTGCGTCGACGGTTCTCACGGGAACGTGTTGTACGAACGTAGCAGATTCCATTGGCGCAACGTAATTTTAAGTTTTCCTTTTAAATTCAATTAGTATTATATTCATTAATTTTTAGGTCTTGCATCGAGCAGGACACATTGTAATAATTATTATAATTAAATGTAGTTTATAAAGTAAATCTGAGTTTCTTTTGGGGCCTCCGGTTGCGGGAAATGTAATTGGCGCAGTCGGTAGGATCCTCAAAAACCGTCGCATAGATAGTAACCTTGCTATCGCTACGGAGCTGAGGATCCAGAATCTACGGTTTCTGCGGCCAGGAGGCGAAATCAAACATCGATCCCAAAAAGTAACCAGATGTGGTAAGTACATAGAATCGATCTGTGCTACTTATCCCTTTAGTTTTAATCCTTGTAATTTTAAATACCCATAATTATCCATCCTTGATAATTATACCCTCGGGAGCTTACATCGTGTAGGTCTGTCCGTATGTTTAGTTATAATTGTAGGAATAAAATTAATTAAAAAGTATGAAATAAAGTTCACTTTCATATTATAGAATATATTAATTAGAATTAGTCTATGCGTAGTAACGCATTTTATAAAAATTAAATAACTAGTGAATTAATATCAAGGTACGGGACCGCATAGAGATTTATATAATTAATCTATAAAAATTAATTATTTCAATTTTGCAGACGCAATTAAATTAGATATTAAAATGATTAGTTTAAATATTCGAGCCCAATCAGAATTTAACAGTTTTTGGATTCAATAATTACATATCATTGTAATATATTTTAAATAATTTATAGCGATATTGTAATATGATAAAGCATACTCAAATGGATAATGCTCATACGAACGTCCTTTACAAATTTTTCCATTTTATGTTACTTAAATAAAATATAATTATGTAGTGCTGAATTTTACGTATGGTAGAAATAAAATCCTAGATTTGAAATCAGATAAAACAACGATAATTTAAAAGCATAATTATTTTAATTAGTATAAAATAGTGCTTTATCTTTTGTTTTCGTTAGATTTTTTTTATTTAATACACCTGAGCAGGCATCCCTCTTTTCTTGTTATCCCTCCTTTTCCCTTCATCAAGTACACAGTCATTCTTGTACATAGAGGCTGAATGCCCGAAGTACGGTAATGGGTATCTTTGTGAGATAAAAACCAATCAGATTCAGACGAAAGCAGACTGCATACAGGATTTTATTCAAAGTCAAGTCTTGGGCCAAGGATGCAGGATGACGGAAGTAATCCTTTCTCAAGAAATGATACTAGGACTGGATGACAGACACTACATCCTATCTATGCCACACCAGACGAAAATGCATCTAAAATGCAAACAGGACGATTTCATGACTGTTAATGGCAGCTTCCTCATAACCGTTCCTGAAAATTGTATCATGGAATCAGATAAATTTAAAGTCAATAACGTTCAAGATAGAATTCGAGGACAACCACTGAAAATAAGTATAGTAATATCGACTTAAATGAAATACACTTCAACCACAGCCCTGAAAATCATGTAAAGTTGAATTCAATAAATTTGGAAGATCTGCATAAGATTCATACTAAGGTACTGATGCAAGCACCGATTGAACTAGAAAAGGATACATCGACGATATACCATGACAGTAATTTATACATTCCTTTTGGGCACTTTGCTACTTTTCGCAACTTACAAAGTAATCCGTTATAAGAACGTTACGTGCTGGAAGAATCAAGACGACCGCGACCCTAATACAAAGACGGAAGATCAAGACAGTCAAAATTGTACCGAATCTTCGCCAGGACCACAGTTTCCAGCAACATTTTATCACACCGTGCTCAAATAGTTGCTGGTCTTCGGGGGGAGGAGTTACGCCAACGGATCCCTAAGACATTGCTGCGTCGACGGTTCTCACGGGAACGTGTTGTACGAACGTAGCAGATTCCATTGGCGCAACGTAATTTTAAGTTTTCCTTTTAAATTCAATTAGTATTATATTCATTAATTTTTAGGTCTTGCATCGAGCAGGACACATTGTAATAATTATTATAATTAAATGTAGTTTATAAAGTAAATCTGAGTTTCTTTTGGGGCCTCCGGTTGCGGGAAATGTAATTTTCTCTCTAATGTCGCTAAACACTTTGCCGTAAATATTTAGACATAAGTTTGTTCCAATAAAACTGGACTACTTATCTCAAGCGGAAATCTCAATTAACAAATGTTAGAGTAGATTAAAGTTTAAAACGTGCAATCCGCACATGTTTTTCAGTGGGAAAAGTGTTGAGTTAGCACGCCTCGCAGTTTTGTTTGCGAATATGATCGATATCCTATACGCTCGTATGAAAATGAAAGGTACAATTCTATATCGCCTCATTTAATACGCCTGAAAGGGAATTTTATTGATGTATTGAAAACTACTTCAACTAGTAATAAATATAGGGCGAAGAATATTATGTGTAATGTTGAATAAAATGTTTTTGTGTGGAACTGGGGTGAATATTATAGTTGCTAGGTATTTATGATTTGAATCTATACTAATATTATAAAGCTGAAGAGTTTGTTTGTTTGAACGCGCTAATCTCGGGAACTACTGGTCCGATTTGAAAAATTCTTTCGGTGTTAGATAGCCCATTTATCGAGGAAGGTTATAGGCTATATATCATCACGCTACGACCAACAGGAGTGGAGCCACGGGGGTGAAACCGCGCGGAGAAGCTAGTAGATAATATATATTTACCTACACTTTCTTTTGCACCAGCTCGTTTACCATAGACACACTTTTTAATCCATAAAGTATTTTCATGGCAAAATGTAGTCTGTGATATGTCCTTCTCCAATATTACTAATATTTTATCAGTCGGCAACTTCATCTAAATCAATTCAGTTATTAATGTTTTTAAATGTTGGTATTACAATACATACCTAAGAGTAAGTCCACACGGCGCGTCGCGGCAGCGTTGCGTCGTCGCAACGCAAATATTTGACGCATAGCCGGCCACACGGGCGCTGCGCCATCGCAGCGTTACTACTACTACAACTGAGCGCTGCCGCTCCGACGTCGCAATGAGTACACCCCCTCCCGCTTCGTCTCGGGGGCTGCTGTCCGTCACGTGTGCGTTGCGTCGACGCAGCGCGCCGTGTGAACACCTTGGTTATTTGTATGTAAAACGACGCAGCGACAGCGCTACGACGACGCAACGCAAATATTTGACGCATAGCCGGCCACACGGGCGCTGCGCCATCGCAGCGTTACTACTACTACAACTGAGCGCTGCCGCTCCGACGTCGCAATGAGTACACCCCCTCCCGCTTCGTCTCGGGGGCTGCTGTCCGTCACGTATGCGTTGCGTTACTCATTAAATTCATAAAACAACTGGGTACACAAAAGTGCTCCTGCACAGAACGGGCTGCACAAGTGGAAATTAATTAAAACGACTAATTGCTTTTACAAACGCTGATAGTATAACTATTTGCGGAAATCTCCATTACCGGCGAGGAGTTTTTTTTTTTTTTTTTTTTTTAATGTATAGGTCGGCAAACGAGCTTGCGCGTCATCGTACAGAAAGCTGAGATGATTGGCGCCGCCCATGAACAACCACAGACTCTGGAGTACTGTGGTTGCGTTGCCGGCCTTTGAGGGAGGAGTACGCTCTCTTCTTAAAGTAATCCAAATTGTAGTCCTTGGGAAATGCCGAATAAACAATTGCGTGGATTAACGAGAGATGTTTACACGGCTGGTGGTGTGCAGCGGCCGTGTGTGATTACAGGAATGTTCTGTTTGCGCTCGTGTCTATGTGGCTTTGTGTTCGATTGGATTTTATACAAATAGGTGTTTAAGAATGATACGTTGGGTCGTGGGATTGCAAGTAATGTAGTACATGCTTATATTTCGACGGGTTATGTTCTAGGTTCAGGCTGTAAGCCTTTTGCCGTTGTACAATGTACATACCAGGCAGCTACTGATTTTTTTTAAGTATAAAAGAACATGGCAAATCCCAGTGATTTGGATAGACGCAGTTACTTTTAAAAATATTCTAGTATTTAAGGCTATTCCTTAAATTAATTAAGGTTGGAGAGGACGATTTTGTAATTTCAGCACATTTAGACTAGTAAAAGGCGATTTGGCAGTGTGTGCAGAGGCCGTGTATATGATTATAGGAATATTTTGTTTGCGCTCGTGTCGTGTGTTCGATTGGAGTGAGTCGAAGGAGTGACACCTGAACTTGCTTATTTAGTAATTGGTCCGTTTATCCCCATGTGTTAGGTTGTTAGTTAGTTAGCCTTTTGCCATTAGGGGATGCAGGAACATGGCAATGCCTTATCACTAGAACTGACTAATTCAGTTCTAGTTACCTAAGGTAAATTATTAAAAAATATATATTCCTCAAATGGATTTCGAATTGTGAGTTGTGATTTCAGGACATTATAATATATTTAAACAAGTAAAACGCGGTTCATATTGTATTATATGTCCCAAATTCCCAACGTAAATGATGAGCAGCTTCGTAGAACAAATTTATATAACGAAGGTATCTCGTCTAGATTATAATCTTGGTTCGTCTTAAAGAATTAGGAAGCTCAGATGAGCCTTGGTTGTCTGTTAAATATTTAATTAAAGGCATAATGCCCGTGGTTTATAGCTAATTAGCGTTTTTCTTTGGCATTTAAAAGAGTTGAAAATCCAAGATCGATTGAGAGAAATAAATCCAATTAGAAACGACACTTTCTCGGCCGTTTGTCGGATGTGAGCCCGTTGCGCGTCCTGCCTCGATATTTTATTTTCTATTTCATTTTCCAAGTGTAAATATCTAAATATGTTCGATCATTTTAGGAACGGTTCATCCGCTAAATGGCCAGTGTTATACTTTGCGTAAACTACAATTTTCCATCTAATATGGTAAAAATATAACATTGTTTGAGCTATCAATTTCCTCATTTACTTCCTACAAAACGAAATAATATGTTGTTTTATGTATGTATAATTTACATGTTGCTAATTGCTAAAATTGTGCTAAAATATGTAACTACCCGGTGCAATTTGCGATCGTGACGTAAGCAACTTTTCACGTTATACCTATGTATGATTAGAAATGCTCTGAAATCAAAAATGTATTGAATACCTAACGATACTGATAACGATAATTTTTATGTATTCTAAAATTGTATCTAGGGAAGTAATCTATTTTATCATATGATGCTACTGATACACGTAATAACGTTCAGCTGGAGCAGTTTTTAAATAGAATTTACCGCACAAGAGCATTGTCGCAAGAAATCCTTTGAGCGAACCTTTTACTGAACGCTTATTGTACTTACTTGCATGTTTGAATAAATGCACTCGAGGTTTAAGTGGAAATTAGGTCGTTGCATGCGGATATCTAAAAATAATTGCAAATACGCAGTATTATCGACTCCACCTTTCAATTGATACGTGAAATCGATGATAATAATAGATAATTCATATTATGGTAAAAAAGGGATCGTTCAAATTTACACTGTTTAAATTTTAAAATGGAAGTAAAACCTATTCTGTTGTATTTGACTGACCGGTTGGCTTGGTTGGTAGTGGCTCTGCCTTTCAAGCCAGAGGTCGTGGGTTCGATTCCCACCCAGGGCAAATATTTGTATGATGAACCTAGATGTTTGCTCTGTGTCTGGGTGTTAATTATCAATATAAGTATTTATTTAAAATTATATATATGTATGTATACAAGCCATCTGGTTTCCATAACACAAGCAAAAGCTTAGTATGGTTTCAGATCGTGCCGTGTGTGAAAAATTGTCCTGAAATATTTATTTATTTAATAATTGAAGATAATGTTTAAGTTACCGTAGACATATAGGTAAATAATTGAGTAAAATTGGAATCACTGCGATAATTCTGATTCTTTGGCGAATCGAAAACAATTTTCTAGGTTTACAGTTCGTTAAAACCTTGAAACGGAAAATGTTACGATTCGGCAAATTGCGTGCCGTAGGCGGATGCTAACAAAACAGAGTTCAATATAGATTGATTCCAAAATATACTTCGCGAATTAATGCTGATGATTTCATAATAAAACTGAAATCTCGTATCCCCATTATACGAATATATAACATTATTGTTGGGTATGAGCAAGATAGGTTTCACATCTGTTTCACGGATCGCTTATCTTTGCGTAAAAGAACGTGAGCCTTCTTGCTTTGATAATAATTATTATTGTTGAAATATATTAAACTAGACACTGAAATAATTGGTTTTAGATAAACGCTATTCCCACTTTACAGTGTCAATTATTTTGCAATTTGAAAACACTTTCTGTAAACTGAGAACCGATCGATTTCCAATAACCTTTATTCTATTAAAATTTTAATTAAGTTTAGGTATACTTCGGGAGCTGTTAAGTTTACAAGTCGTTTATTTTGTGTAGTTTTTGAATTGCCAATTATCAAGCTTTGTCGTTGACCCATTTTATAATATTTTACATTTTTAGTAATGCTGTAAAGTGCACAGTTTTTAGGGTCTTATCGTTGCATACCTTAAAAAAATCTGGCTTTTACAAGAGAAATATGCGACAAGTATGCGACTTTTTGGCATTCTGTTGGTAATATTATAAGCATAGTTACTAGCTGACTCGCAAACCATATGCCAGGATAACCTTATCACTTACGTTTATAAATAACTAGCGACCCGCCCCGGCTTCGCACGGGTGCAATGCTGATACTAAATACACTACAGAAAAACTGTGAACGTTGTATATAAAAACATAGCGGCCCGCTCCGGCTTCGCACGGGTATAAAATATATAGCCGGCGGCCGGCCGGTACCGCCGCAAACGCTACGTCCCGCAATTTTTAAATCTGTAATATCTTCGAAAATATTCACTTAAATCATACGGTGTAAAGAGCCATATAGATCTATATTAAATGAACAATGTATTCAAGGTATTTAATTGGTTAAGGATTAATGCTGTATTGGTTAAAATCGCTTCGAAAATTAGCCATTATTTGTCGTAAAAAGTAAATGACAAAAAAATGTTATTGTGAGTTATCCATAAGAGATAGACATATAGCATTGCGGACTTTTCTGTAGACCTTTTCAATGTGTATAATACTTTGTACATTATTTTGATAAAACTCGTAGGGTTCAGCCTGCGTTTGCAATGGAAGCGGAAAAAATGTAATTTTTTACGACATCACATTAGAAACCTCAAAAATAACAGTACTTCTCCACTATTTAATGGATGTTATTATACATATAAACCTTCCTCTTGAATCACTCTATCAATTAAAAAAAACCGCATCAAAATCCGTTGCGTAGTTTCAAAGATTTAAGCGTACAAAGGGACATAGGGACATAGGGACAGAGAAAGCGACTTTGTTTTATACTATGTAGTGATTTCAATCTATTCTCTACATAGATGAGACTCTTGATTACCAAATTTGGTCCAATTTTTATATTGAACAATAAGAATACACACATTCAAATCACTGAACACAACACGTGTTAAAACCGCGTACGAGTCATATGTAAACAAACTCTTTGAATAGCTGACGCGTTGTTTATTTAAAATAAACAACGTTTTTTCTAAACCATTTGTGGTATGGCGCTGATACAGGCTGTCTGTGAACAAATATGATTACTATTTGTTTGTATCGATTTATCCTATTGTTAAGGGTTATCCGAGTCAGATGTTGATTGATGGAAGTTATATTTTGGTTGTTTATGTATTTATTAGATTTGCGTATCTGAAAGATAATGATCCAAGATAGATAAGGATCGTATTTCATAACTAGCTGCGCTTCGTGGTTTAACCCGCGTGGCTCCGCTCCTGTTGGTCTTAGCGTAATGATATATAGCCTATAGCCTTCCTCGATAAATGGGCTATCTTACACCGAAAGAACAAACAAACAAACTCTTCAGCTTTATAATATTAAGTATAGATTCTCATGATTTTGAGAAAAAAATAATAGCATACCTACCACAGATAATAGATTATTATTCGTTTAATATCGTTAAACAACACAAAAACACATCCCACACTATTCTGAGAAGATTTATTTGCTTCCCTCTAAACTAAATACATCTATTAAATAATAAATAAATAAATAAAATTATTTAATTCAGGCCACATAGCCCATATAGTGTTAGTAAAATCTTATTGAAGCGTGATTAAGAAAATATTTATCGTATAATGAAAATAATAAAATTATAGTATGTTCTCAGTTCAGAAATTAAACTTAAAAAAATATATTATAGTAAATGATAGTAATGTTTACGTTTAAGATATATGGTCCATAATCTTTAACGGCTTCCGCGCGGTCGTTCATCATTACACTTTTATTAGCACTTTTGATCTATAAAGTAATTGGAGTTCCATAAAACGGCCACATGGGCAGTATCAGGCGGCGCTATACAGAATTGACTCGGATTAAAAATTAAATAAGTTTTTTACAACATGAATTGACTTCGTTTTTTATATTTATTGTATCGTCAAATGAGACGGTTTTCTGTCTATTCCTCCGACAGTAAGAATATATTGATGTAAAGTAACGACGCTATATTTGAGACGAATAAACATCAAGACGCAAACCTGCTCTTCATTGATAATGTTGTGCTAACTTCTAAAATTTCTTGCTCAACGCGATCAACTAAGTCCTTTTGATACATAGGTACCCTAAATGTTTTTGCGCGCTGATTTATTACAACAGTAAAACAGCATGAAGGCTTAAACTTGGCACATGTAGAAAATCTCACTTCCAGTATTTGACTTATCGTATTACCACATTACTGGAGTCGTTGGCGTAGTCGTATCGTAAGCGTATCGTACTACAAGCGGAGTACGAAGCCAACACCATGTTCATTGGTAAAATCCGCACATGTTAGAGACGTATCTTGTATATGAATTCTTACGATACGCTTACAAGATGCCTTATACCTCGTGTGCGAAGGGGGTTACTCTGCTAGCTCTTACACTATACCCGACGCACGGCTAGACGCGCTGACTCCCGCGACCGCGTAGGTAATTGATTCATTAAACTTGTGACGCGAATTGGTTTTAATCGATCGAGTTGTTCGAGAGCTACGTCAACGTTAATTGAATTTCCCCGTGATATGGAGGCTCGATAAATGATTTATGGTGTGGCCGTTTCGTGTTCTTTATACTGGCTGTCACTATTCTTTGATTTCAATGGTCAATCAACTTTGAATTAGCTTCAATGTTTGGGTTAGGTCTTTTAATTTATACCTACACATTCTTCCTCATGATTTATGGGTTTATAAACGGTGATCATCACTTGGAATGTCTAATGGCTTGCTGCTAATATGACTTTTTAAAGTCATTGACCATAATAATTATCACCTGACACAGATTAGGAATAAATGCCTTTGACCTATACTTCTCTTCTCTCCTTTATTAGTCCAAATATCTTATTGACAGTAATGTTTATATGTATTGTTACAGTAACGGACCCGTGGAAGGCGCGTATGGTCCACAACACAGCCCCGTGTCGCGGTCGGACGCCTCGACCGAGGACGCGGAGCTCTCTGCTGCGCTCGCGCATCAACACCATCTCGCTATGCAGGTCTGTATGACAATATGACCATCATTGAAAGCAGATTAAATTCGCTGATGGCAGTGGTTCCTTTAGTCCAGAAATCGGTGCCTTCCAAGCCAGAATTCGGTCTAAATTCCACTTGCAATGTGATTGCCTTGCAAAACTTTATTTTTTCTGATATCTTTCGCCTAAAGAGCGGTAGAAAGTTAAGTGAGAAAGAAAGAAAGAAAGATCATTTATTAGACTCCACAAAATTGCAATAAACAGGATTAGCACACAATACAATTAGAATAGGACAATACAATTCAAACACAATAATAAAGGAGATTGCCCAAGTGACTATGGCACTTGGTATCGCAATCAAACTTATTGTGTCAAGATGAAATATAGCTCAATTTAAAGCTTGATGTTAGTACTTTTAGATATGATTAAAGTTTTTATGTAAATAAGCCGCAGTTCGCGACAATAAAAATAAAACAATAGTTTTATTCAACACTTCAAAAAAATACTTTATCGAGTTTAAACTTACGATGAACGTTAAGTTTTACATTTATTACATATATAATATTTTAATTTACAAGACAAATGTGAAAAGTAAATCGTAATAAACATTAGTTCAAAATAAATAACGTCGAACAATGCGTCGAACACATTCATTTCAAATAGAAACATATTAAGACGCTTGCAAGAGAGATAGATATATGTGTCAAAACAAAAACTTTTACTTTTATTTCTATTTATTCGATATAATTACGACTTAATAGTGATAAATATGATCATTATAAATACAAATAGAAATTAACAATATCACGAACACGTGACACAACTAGTATTTTACCGATTCCATCCGTGGTCATACATGTTTCAAAACACAAACTTTTACTATTATTTCAATTTATCCGGTATAATTAAGACTTAATATTGATACATATGATCATTATAAATACAAAAAGGAATTAACAATATCACGAATACGTGGCACAACTAAAATTTTACCGATACCACCCGTGGTCATTCTCCTTTACAGTAAATTCAAAATTAAAACATGATGTAAAGAAGCTAAGAAGTGGATCCAAATCGGTAGCTAAAACAGTAAGAAATTTCTTTATTCAAGGTGATATTTATTTGAAAATGTATCTCGTAGGCCGGAGAGTACCCAGTGGGCGGAGGCGTGGAGGCGGAGTACAGCCAGTACGTGTCGTCGCCGGCGGCCCACTACAATCATATGGGACACCTTACAATGGCGCCTTCGCAGAAGTACCCTCATGTAATTATTATTTTACCTCAAACGTAATTAATATTTATGCGTCTCTTGTATCACAAAATCTTTCACAATCACAGTATTTAATACAGCAAATGAACATTTGTTCATCTGTGTAAGACGTTTAATGGAAAGGTTTCCATTAAACGTCTTACTTAGCTATGCATTTTTAAATAATTAACAACTAGAAATTAAAGATTTTACACGCGATTTATTCATAATATTATTTTCCCTGCGTTTCGCACACTTTGCAGCGATCGTGGTCAAATCTTTAATGTCTAAATATATAATACTCGCGTAAAATCAAACACTAGAAAATACTAAAAAACAACTACAAAAAACACTTCCCTACCAACTTTTACATACTTCTGACGAAAAAAATTCACTTCCGACCGGCTTGATGCATGTTTTTGTGAAAAAAGCTAGCGTATGCATGCGATCTCAACAGTTTTACACATGACAAATTAAAATAAAATATATAAACATTCTATTTCCCCACAAATGACAAACATTGAATTAAAAATTAAAATAAATAAACTTGTTTTCTTTCCCCAGGTGATGGAAGCGGTGTCGGTGGGCGGCGGGTACGCGGGCGCGGGCGGCGCGCACTACGGCACGTACGCGCACTACGGCGCCGCGTACCCGGCGCAACCGTACCTCGTCGATACGCAGATGCCGCCGTATATGACGCAGGTATAAAGGGTTTTGGCTATAGACTGTGTATTTTTCGAGAAATAATACTTTACAAAAAAAAAAAATTCATTGAAGAACTTGTATTAAGTAGCAGTTTTGTGTGGTACTAGTGGATATATTTTGTGTAAATTTATAAATTAATTGTAACTTCGAAAAGATAATACAACATAACGTTGAAGAGGGCGATTTTAATTTTTATGCTAAGGATGTAAAAATCTTAATAGAAAGATATTTAAACATAATTTTCAGGAATATGTAGAAGGCGGCGGTAGCGCATCGCCCCGCAGCGCGTCGCCTGGAGCCCTCCCACCTCAACACAATTTACACCTACAACAAAGGTATATAATTATTTGAACCCATGATATTTATGTATAAGAAATAAAGCTTCTCTGCTATAAATTAAAAAGAAAATGTTCTTTGCAGTAATGTTTAATGTTCACTAAGTCTTTTTTTACATCTAACTTGAATATACAGGCTTTGTAATATAAAATTTTTTTTTTAATTTGTAATAAAATATTAACAAAAAAATTCTCGATATTTATATTTTTGGTTTTATGGCATTTAAATGCTTTATAAATATAAATTTATAAAGAATAGAAAAAATTCGATCACGAGGCGGGACTCGAACCCGCATCCTTCGCCCCGGAATGGCGCGAAGGATGCGGGTTCGAGTCCCGCCTCGTGATCGAATTTTTTCTATTCTTTATAAATTTATATAAAATTCTCGATAATTTCACCAGATACGACTCGTCATCCCTCGAGCAACTGGGGCGGCACTACTGCGTGACGTCACCGCGCGGCGAGTACGCGGCGGACGCGTACTCGTACCAGCACTACCCGCCCGCCATCGACCCGCACCACCCGCACCCCGCGCAGCCCTTCAAGGTATACATACATACAAATACATTATACCCACCTGTGCGTATACCCACACGTATACGTACATGTGCACGCACACATATACGCTAAAGTACACGCACACCTATGCACGTACACATACGAGCGTGTGTGTGCGTGCACGCACACTTTAATACTCAACTAAACATTAAGTTATAGCAGCACATACTTGTACGTGCTGCGATAAGTAACTTAATGTAATACGACCATACATATTATACGATCTAGGTTTTATGTTGCGTAAGAGCAAATATAGAGCCAATATATCCACTACCAAAATAAAAACATATTTTTTTAAATTTAATTTGTTTCTTTTATGTGTGCTTACTTGTAAATAATATAATAATGTAACTTTTGGTTGCTAATTAAGTACTATATGTGTCCCAATTAAAATTTGAATAATATTTTTTTCTTACACGAAGTTTGCTATTTCAAAGTTTACTTTAATTTATATAATTTATATTATAAACTTGTATTTTAATTGATATACATTTGTTACAGGATTCCCAAAATGGCCTAAGTTTAGGTAGTACCGGGGGTCAATCTATGTACGGCGATGAGGAAGAACTACAGAAACAAATGGCGGGGATGGCGTTAGGTGTGTACCTTATTTATTTTTCTTTCTTACATAATAAAAATTCTATTTAAATGCATATGCCTTGTTATAAATTCGCCCGAAAATCAAAATATCATGCAATGGCTTTAAAAATGATTTTATAATAACTGCCTTGTTTTTACGGCGAGTATGTACTCTCGCTATATGATTGTTTATATATGTTTAATTTATTTAATTGTAACTATAGTATCTTATTACCAGATGTCTACTACGATTGTTCAACATTAATCTGTACGAAAATTTTAAAACGCACATATACAAACATAAAAACAAACAATTTCCTCCATTCCACGGCGGTGTAGGCGTGGGCGTGGGGCGGGAGGAGGGCGGAGGCCTACAGTGGCGCGACCCGAACCTGCCCGAGGTGATCGGCTTCCTGAACTCGCCGTCCGACGTCGTGAAGGCCAACGCGGCGGCCTACCTGCAGCACCTCACGTACATGGACGATCCTAACAAGCAGAAGACTAGGAGCTTGGGTATGTTAAAAACCTGTTTAATAAATTAAATTTACAATGCTAAATTAAAAAAAATAAATTTACAGTGTTAGAAATTTGTTTATGCCATAAATACAATATTCCATTATAATTATCATTTTTTTAACATTCACTTATTCTATATAACTCGCTAAGCGAGTTAAAATGAGTGTAAAAAATTATATTTTTCTGTGAGTGACTATTCCATTAACTTAACATAACGCATGCGGCGCGTTACGCAACCTCTCCTTAACTTCATTCTCGACCCCTTATTAATTAAACACATACTTCTATTTAATTACATTACATACTTTAATATGTTTGTATATCACTCATAATATATTTCCGTCATCCGCAGGCGGCATACCACCCCTAGTGCGTTTAGTATCCCACGAGAACCCGGAGGTATCGCGTAACGCATGCGGTGCGTTACGCAACCTCTCGTACGGGCGTCAGAACGACGAGAACAAGCGGGCGATACGCGACGCCGGCGGTATACCGTCGCTGATGGCGCTGCTCTGCCGCACTTCGGATATGGAGGTGATATATTCACACGTTATACGTGATACTTGACACTAGACAAGTGGCACTTGGCACTTGGCACATAGTAAATGACGCTTGGCACTTAAAACTTGACATTTGTAACTTGGCATATCTTACACTTCATATGACATCAGACACTATATATGACACTTTAAACTTAACACTTGACACATCATACTTGACTCTACGCGAAACACCTAACTCTTAGCACTCAACACTTTACACTTGGTATTCGACACTTGACACTTTACCCTTAGCACATTTATATGAATCTAAAATATATTGTACGAAAGTTTTTTTTTTCGTTACCACGGAGTGATTTTATTAATACCTTCTTTATGTTGCATTATTCGCATAGCATCACAGATTTGTCTTTTTTCCATTATATTTTTTTACACTAAACACTTTAAAAATAATAACACATGTAACATTACATTAGCAATATAACTTTTCATTTACAGGTTAAAGAATTAGTAACAGGAGTAATATGGAATATGTCATCGTGCGAGGACCTCAAGCAGTCGATAATTGATGACGCGGCGCAAGTGATAGTGAACAAAGTGATCATACCGCACTCTGGATGGCATCCAACCAACCCGGGGGATACGTATTGGTCTACGGGTATGTTTGATTGAAAATATATTTTTTTGTGTATAAAATATCTACCCAAAAAATTTGAATAAAAAAATTTGCAATCTTTGTATTTATTAAGAACATTTAAAAATGAGCTGTTAGTGTTCAATGTTAATGTTGAATCTTTATTTAAATCGTCGTTTAAATATTATTTGAATTTATATTATATTTTTTAAATTAATGGTCCACAAAACAGAATGTAAACTAATAAATATCAGAGTTACAAAAATAAAATCAAATTCAATAAATCTGCATTGCGTTTGTATGACGTTCTGTCCGTTTTGAAATTAAAATGTGACAAATTTTCGAAAAATTCGACCATCAAGCGAGATTCGAAATTGTGTCTTTTGCCTTACCGGGCGACGCCTGACCGCTCCGTCACTCGTAATCTCGCCAGAGCAATCGAATTTATCCCGTTCTTTTGGTTTTATGTGTCTAAGGGACATCTAAAATGTGTACAAAATCGGTCTTTATAAATTTTCTATTACAGTACTCCAAAATTAATAATGCGCATGCAGATCTTCGCTAATTATCGTATTTCCAGAAACACCCGAATCACCCCGAATCATTGAATCGTAAGTGCCCTAAACAATGCACTTGCATCTTGCACCTTGTTCGAAAGAAATAGGAGTCAATTCAGAGTCATACACAATAGAAAACAATTCGGGCGATAGGTGACGGTAGCCTGTCAGTCAAAAAATTCAAAAATCCGTCAGTCGTCTTTAAATATTGGTGGTGACCGCACGTATTATCTCTGTATGGAATTATATAGAGCTGCTGTTACATACCCTTCTTAGTTTTGTTTCAAAGTTGAATTTTCCGGTAAAATGATTATTTACACAGGTAGCAGATAGCAGTGGGGAAAGTGAAAATTAATAAGAGCATAATGAAAGTTCTGATCATTCTACGATATCAGAAATAGAGATAATCCCTGATTCTGTAAATCCTTTGGACTGATATTTTAATGATTAGATTTCACAATTTAAATGTAAACCAGAGTTTGAAAATCATTTTTTTTAAATACATATAAACTTTGTCTTATTTTAATTTTCCATACATCCATCATTACGCCAGCTTAAGTAAGACACTTTAATACTTCTAAGTATAGAATTTTCCAAGTAAATCAATACAACAAATATATATTCGCAATCGTGTGGCTTATCCTCGCTATTAACTTACATTGAATTATCGAAACAAATTTCGTTACTTATCTTTTTTATCATAAAATCACAATAAACCTCATAATTCTAATAAACTATTCATGAAGAAAATACATTTAACCACTTTATATACATATCGTCTTCGGAGGCTCGGGGAATATGACAGTTGCCGAACAGTGACGAATTTTTCTATGCGCATTATCAGTTTGGGAGTACTGTATATATATATTGTGTTGTAGTGTTCCGCAATCGATGTAATAAAATTAGTACTACAATAATTGAGTTACTATGTACTACGTACTAGAGAGGACATCGCTACTACACTATTTGTAACACGAGTTAGAGTAATAATACCTCAATGACTACAATATAATAATGTGTTGTAGTGTTCCACAATCGATGTAATAAAATTTATATTCTAATATAATGTGTCGCAGTGTTCCGCAACGCATCGGGCGTGTTGCGCAACGCATCCTCAGCGGGCGAGTACGCGCGGCGGCGGCTGCGCTCGCTGGGCGGGCTCGCGGAGGCGCTGCTGCACGCGGTGCGCGCCGCGCTCAGCGCCAACGCGATCGGCACCAAGATCGTCGAGAACTGCGTGTGCGTGCTGCGCAACCTGTCCTACCGGTCAGTGTGTACACATACACAGACACATGTACATGTACATATGCACACACGTACACGTTTGAGCAAAGCACGGCTGCGTGCTGCGTACATACTCGCACACACGCACATGTACATATGCACACGCACACGTGTAGCGTGCACGTACGCGTATGTGCGGGGAAGCACGAACAGAGTGCGGCTGCGTGCTGCGTACATACGGCTGCGCGAAGATATACACATAGATTTATGTAAATACAAATAAACACTCGTAAACGCGTAAACTACCTACATACGCTCATCACTACATAGTATAAAACAGTCGCTTTCTCTGTCCCTATGTCCCTATGTATGCTTAAATCTTTAAAACTACGCAACGGATTTTGATGAATAGATAGAGTGATTCAAGAGGAAGGTTTTAGTATATAATTTATTATGTTTTAGACAAAGCGGGCGAAGCCGCGGGCGGAAAGCTAGTGCAGACATAAATGCAATAAGCAAATGAGACAAAGAATTATGAAGTGATGTGACTTAATACCAAGATTATTATTAACGCAAGCATCAAGGCTAACTAAACGCATTTCAACAACTTTTAAAATAATTGTCGATGCAAGAATTATCTAGTATTTTAGAATATTTAATTTAATTACGAAGTGAAATAATAACAGCCAAGATAGACATTAATAATAATTATTGTTATTGTAGGTGTCAAGAGATAGAAGATCCACTGTACGACACGAGAGCACCGCCCACACAGTCCACGGGACAGGCGCGGATACAGGCGAGCGCTTCCAAAGGTGAATATGAAACTTAAATGAGAAGCATAAAATACGTTGATTTAGCAAATAATACTTTACACGCTTATCTTTGAAAATCCTAGAGTTGTTAACTTATTGGAATAATTACAAAAAAAAAAAAAAATGTGAAAAACGCTATAAATTCAATCTAATACAATGTGTATAAAATATCTAAAGTAACAGATACATTTTAATTGAAATAACAGCAATATGATTTCGTTGTATATAAGTTTGTTTCACCCTAGGCGAGAATCTAGGCTGTTTCGGCGGCAGTAAGAAGAAGAAAGAGGGCTCCTCGTCCAACTCTACGAGTCCACTTGGCAAAAATGATTCGGATACACAGCCCATGGAGACGGGGACTAATTCACAGTTGGGGTACAGTGTACCGAAGGGAACTGAAATGCTGTGGTCGCCTGAGGTTTGTGAAAAATGAAAAAAAGTTTTAATTTTGAAAAAGTAAGGTTATAAACTTCGTCTACTGAATAATGACATGTTTGTTAAATAATTTTTTCATCGCTTACACTTAACATAATTGAAAAATATATTAAATTCAATATAATTAAAATAAAATTTTGAAATCCAAATGCCTATTCATAACTTCTCATCAATAAAAAATGCTTTTGCGTTGAGTTTGAGTATAAATATTGTGTCTTTCTTTTTATGCCCACTCAGATACTTCCATGAATTTGGTTTTTTTTATATATTTTTAACCTAATCTATTTCTATAGGTGGTACCTCTATACATGGCATTATTGCAAACTTGTTCGAATCCGGAGACATTAGAAGCGGCGGCCGGTGCGTTACAAAACTTGGCGGCGTGTTATTGGCAACCCTCTATCGATATACGGGCCGCTGTTAGGAAAGAGAAAGGTAATATCATTGGATACTTATTTTTTATTTATTTGTTTATAAATAAATACAATTGCGCTAAACGTGTGCGTGACAGATCTTGCCACCACGCAATGGCGTGACAAATTTTATTTCAGTCATGCAACTGAAATTGTACCTTATTTAAATAATGCATTTGCACAGTCGCTCATCTATTATTGAACCTTATTTTAATACTGAAAGGGCTTAATTTATAGTGTCTTCTTTTTGATTATCTTTATAAGATTTGCTGCAGATATACAGTCATTAAACTTTAATCAAATACTGTTATGGCTTAATTTTTATTCGTACAAACGTCGTACTAGTGATACGTTCTAAAGAACTTTCTTTCTTTTTTTTATTTACCATAATATTAGGGTATTTCTTTTGTCAATAGATTTAATTATGACCCCCTCCCCAGGTCTACCGATCCTCGTGGAACTGCTCCGCATGGAAGTAGACCGCGTGGTGTGCGCGGTGGCGACTGCGCTGCGCAACCTCGCCATCGACCAGCGGAACAAGGAGCTGATCGGCAAGTACGCGATGCGCGATCTCGTGCAGAAGCTGCCGAGCGGCAACCAGCAGCACGATCAGGTTAGTGTGTACGTAGCTTAAGTCGAGAGTGTGGATATAGCATAACCTCCTAAGGACCAATGGCCTCATATAAGTACATAAACACCATCACCATTACAACCCAAAGCACCAAAAAGTTGTAACTAAATTACCAACCACTGTCCTCATCCGATGACAAAATCGAAAATTCGAAATAACTTAAAAAATACCGCGCTTTTCTGCCTATGATCACTGTGTAACGCGATTGGCTGAATTGAACTATTAGGTTTGATAGGTAAATGGGTTATCCAATCACAGAATTTTAAAATACTTTAGTTAAAGTTTTGAAAATGGCTGGTCAACGTAACAGAGGTAAGTTAAATCGTTAATTATCATATTAATCTCTCACTTGATTTTCATTTGGTATTGAAAAATGAATAGTAAAAACAGTACAGGAACGTATTTTAATTAAATTTAACGAAACAATTCATATTGTATTTTTAAAATTCACGGATAATTTTTATGTGATCATGTGAGAACATTGGTCGTTACTTACAATATTAGTTTCATTTTTTTTGTACTCAGTTGAAGACATTGGTAGTCAATGACTATAAAACATTTAATTAGTTAATAATTTATTTTGTTGTTTTACAGTAATTTTGAGTGTAATTGTCCTGTTTTATGATTATAATTTATTTAAACTGTCAACAGGAATTACTATTGCAATCAAAATATACAGTTATCTTCCTTATTTTTTCAGTTATTCGTGACGATAATATCATCGATTTCCTAGCCGACTGACGGAGATTTTATTCCTAGTGATGAAGACTTAGGAGACCCACCATTTGTTTCCGAATCGATTTTTAGTTAGCTCATTGATATTTCAAGTTCCTAATATTGTACTTCCAATGTTTTTATTTATTTTTTTAACATATGTTCAGATAGTTTAGATATTTTATTACCTAATATGTAGTAAACTTACACATTTAGAATTTAAGAAAAACTGTTTTTAATTCTTTTGTATACTTTGTAGAGGTTTTTGTATGATCTCATATTTTATAACATAAGTAAATAAAAAAATCTACAAGTAAAACCTTATTTTAATAAAAAAATTTTTGGATTCACTTAGGTCTGATGTGATCACATGAGAACAAAATAAATCGAGTTTTTTTTTTCAGAAATGTATTCTATAAGCTATATTTTACACAGATAAAAAATCCCACAAGTAAATTTTAACTCTAACGATAAAAAAAATAAAAAAATACCATTGGGTGGCAGGTCTATTGTATTTTTATGTACTCAGGTGAGAACAATGGGTGGTAATGCAGAATAGGATTTTTTTAGCTTGGTCCTTAGAAGGTTAAGTGGTAAATGTTAAAAATATGTAATGACGTTTCAAAAGTGCTTCTAGCAGAAGTCTAATTGAATAAATAAATGTTTGAGTTTGAGTTTGCAGAGTGTAAGTGCTGCATTATGATTTTAGTGACATATGAATGACGACAGTGCATATTTTTCCCGTTTAGAATCTTGTAATGTGTGACTGTTGCCATAAATATAATTTTCTACGTTAGTTCAGGGGAGAGATAGTGAATAGGATGACTGACAGTTTATGTGAAAAGTGTTGTAACTATAAAGTATAAAAGTGTAAGTGACTTGAGTGTGCAGCAGGGCTAGAATGTCACTTAAGGCAAGAACGATAGTTTCGCTTAGCTAATTGAAAGTTTCCAATGGCTGACGGATGGTCGGATGATCAATCAATATTAACATTATGGTATAATGTAGCTCATTACTGTCTGTGGCTATAATTTATAATAAAATTTTCGATATATTTATTTCGTAAGTTTTATTATAATTCGTTATGCGTTTACAGGGCACGTCGGACGACACGATAGCCGCGGTGCTGGCCACGCTGAACGAGGTGATCAAGAAGAGCGCCGAGTTCTCGCGCTCGCTGCTCGAGGCGGGCGGCGTGGAGCGGCTGCTGGCGCTCACCAAGCAGCGCCACCGCCACACGCCGCGCGTGCTCAAGTTCGCGGGTGAGTGCACGCCACGTGACGCTACGCCACGCCACGCCACGTGACGCTCCGCCACGCCACGCCATGTGACGCTACGCCACGCCACGCCACGTGACGACACGACACGCCTCGTGACGCTACGCCACGCAACGCAATGCCACGCCACGCCACGCGATGCCCCGTCACGCGATGCCCCGCCACGTGACGCCACGCCATGACACGCCACGCCATGTCACGCCACGCTACGCGACGCCACGCCACGCCACGTGACGCCAAGCCATGACACGCTACGCCACGCCACGCCATGTCACACAACGCCACGCCATGACACGTAACGCCACGCCACGTCATGTACAAACAGAGAAAATTTCGTAAAAACTATATTCGACATCGACAGTAGATCATGCACTCAAGAATTCTTTAAAAAAAATATGCCATATTATACAGTTTTAATTTTCCCACGATTTTATTATATGTATAGATCTTATTACATGTAGAGACGAATGATTTCTCCAAACGTTGCAGGTCAAAGTGTCAATGACGATGTGTATAAAATAATGATTCACATTGAAACGTTGCAGGTCAAGTGCTAATGACGATGTGTAAAATAATGATTCGTATTGAAATGTCGCAGGTCAAGTGCTAATGACGATGTGTATAAATGATTCACATTGAAATGTCGCAGGTCAAGTGCTTATGACGATGTTTATAAATGATTCACATTGAAATGTTGCAGGTCAAGTGCTTATGACGATGTTTATAAATGATTCACATTGAAATGTTGCAGGTCAAGTGCTAATGACGATGTGTATAAATGATTCACATTGAAATATCGCAGGTCAAGTGCTTATGACGATGTTTATAAATGATTCACATTGAAATGTTGCAGGTCAAGTGCTTATGACGATGTTTATAAATGATTCACATTGAAATGTTGCAGGTCAAGTGTTAATGACTATGTGGTCGCACGCGGAGCTGCGTGAAGTGTACCGCAAGCACGGGTGGCGCGAACCGGACTTTCTGACGCCCGCACGGGCCGCACAGCCAGCACGGTCGACAAGTGCTAGTGGTAAATATTATAATGGATTTTATAAAAATGTTATATAATAATAATAATAATAATAATTTGTTATATATGTGTTGTAAATAGAAAATGATGTGTGAGAGTTGAGGGTAGTTGTGTGGATGTTGTGTGTATGTGTTTTATGGGATATGAGGGAACTCTAAATAAAAAAAAATCACTTCTTGCACAGCCAGCACGATCGACAAGTGCTAGCGGTAAATATTATAATGGATTTTATATAAAAAATGTTATATATGTGTTGTAAACAGAAAATGATGTGTGAGAGTTGAGGGTAGTTGTGTAGATGTTGTGCGAATGTGGTACTTTTTGCGATAAGGATTGGATTTGTTCTCATATAAAAAAATTATACTTATATTTATAGTGTCAACACTAAAACAGTTAGTGTGTGGTGCAAGTGCTACGCACTAATACTAAAAAATAGCAAGAAATACTAACACAAAAAACAAATAAGGTTCAAATTTCATTTAAAAATATTTCCATTGTAAAATCATACTAATTTTGTACGAAAATAGAACTAACCTTTCTCTATATTTCTAAATAATACGTAACATCAATATGTGCACGTGTTAACCATTACGTGTAAAATAAAAAAAAATGTCAATACCGCAAATAACAGCCTATTTGTAACATTACAATTTACACCCACTTAACATTGTAAGTACACAAAACTAAATCTCATTTAACATTGAATGACTGCCTAACTGGATGTGTATGTAAATAACTGTATTGTTATATGCTACGTCTGTCCGTCGACCTTGCTATTGTGTACAAATGTGTATATGCGTACTCGCCGCTGCCACGTGGATCTTACGCTTTGTTAACGATATTGAGTCATGCTATTGTTATGTAACCGATATAGGAACTTGTTTGGAGATACGAAATGTTTAAAAATATTTTTTTAGTTATATACTCGATTTTGGGGGAAAGTGGGGAATGAAAAAAATAATATTAAAGAGGTTTTCGTTGTTTAGGGGGAGGAAAAAAAAAAGAAAACAATTTTCAAATATCAGTTTATTCCATTAACATTTGAACGATCCTTTGGAGATTTTGCCACGCAAAATTGACACGTATCACGTAAAGCGTAAGAGCCACAATGGCGTGTACATATTCACCGGCGCTACAGGTCAGGGCACGCCGTCGTCGAACACGAGCGGCGCACCGCACTCGCCGAGCAACGCGAACAGCACGCTCAGCCGGCCCATGGCCTCTACGGGGGGCACGCGCTACGAGGACCGCACCATACGCAGGCATCGAGAGGTAACCGTAACCGTGACCGTAGTAGCGACCAACCGTAGCAGCGTCCAACCGTAGCAGCGTCCAACCGTAGCGTTGACCAACCGTAGCAGTGACCAACCGTAGCAGTGACCAGACTGGGTGCATAGTTGCTAACTGCTACGCGGACAGCACGCTCAGCCGGCCCATAGCCTTTACTGGCGGGACGCGCTACGAGGACCGCACCATACACAGGCATCGAGAGGTAACCGTAACCGTGACCTTGACCTTGACCGTGACCGTGACCGTGACCGTGACGTGATCGTGATCATGGCCAAACTGGGTCTACAGCCGCTAGCAGCAACGCAAACAGCACGTTCCGCCAGCTTACGTAACTACATTGGCTCATAGATTGCAGTACACACAGAGCTACAGTTAGGTAACTACATATTATTTTAACTACTACTCCCAAGCTGTGATGGACACAACGATCAAATAATAAGATGGTAAATCTGGCAAGTATTGTACTCATAAAAACTTATTGTCTGCTTATGCATCGATGTTCTTGGTAACGGTCACATGTTCATTTGTGCACCTCACGTTAAATGTACAAAATCAAAATCCATTGATAATAAATAACAATAACAAAGAACATGATATTCTTCTATCGTGTCTCGTGTAAAGCATTTTCTCCCATTTGTAATATAATTAAACATAACAATATATTTCTGACCAAAACGTTTGTAAATTATGTTGTTATCTAAAGTATTACGTTTAAAATATTCCAGAACGATGACATGCCAACAATGGACGTGAACAACTACTCGGAAGGGCTCGGCATGGGCAACCCCAACGGGCGGCCAATGAACTTGCAAGGTGTGCAAGCGCAGATGCCACCTCCAAACACACGTTGAATTGCTCCGTGTCACATTTTTTTGTTGATTATCTCTTCACAATGCAAGGAGAATGGATGGCAACAACTCGGAAGATTTTCAGTGACGCTCTGTTCGCTCGCGTATTCGTAACGTGCTGTTCTTATTCTGTGACATTCGTCCTAACTCGACTCTGACCTAGCAATGAACAATTGCTGAAAAATGGATTCGTTTTCGATACACAGCGGTTCCATTTTCACAATCACGTGGTTGTTTCGTTCCCTCAATACACCAATTACGATAAATTTAACAAATAATCGATAAGTAACTCATGGAAACTTTTGATATTTAAATAATTTACGAATTAGGATTGTTACAGTAATCTATGCATTTATATTCGCGATTAAATACGTGTTAATGTAAGATAAATATGATATAATCATTAAATAATGAATTACCATTTACAGTGCTAATATTTAATGATGACAAATTGTTTATATGGATTTTATTTAAAACGATGACACTAGATAAGTAAAAATACGGCAGTTTTTTAAGGTATTTAAATCATTCGATCATTAGTCGGTTATGATTTGTTTTTGTAATGTGATCATGTCAATTCCCCCTGTAATATATTCGTGCCATTATTGATGTTTGAAAAGGGGCTTCGTAGGCGTTGTCTGATTGTGAATAAATCATTTTATTAATTTACTATGTTCATTATTAACTCCCCTTGAGTTTTGTCGCGAGTTTTTATTTCTATTCATGTGTGTATCATGTGACTCAAAGTAATTTTATTTGAAACCTTTTTCACGACATTACATTTATAGATACGCAGAAGTATCAGTTTTAAAGCATTTTTTTTAATCAGCTTGCTAGCCGCAACTAGAAGCATAAGTTGTCAACTTAAATTACTAAAACATGATAGGAATAACTGTGAAAAGTATATTAATACACTTGGAAAAAGGCATATGAATTGGATAATCGCGAAATACATATTGATTCAAGAGATCCGACTCGAAGGACCATAACCGTAGTTGATGTATATGTACCCAATTTTTTTCATGTGAATGAATATATTTTAACAAGAGAAAGCGTCATAGTGGAATACTGTTATGATAAAACCCTAATAATACATACAGTTTTAAATTAAGCAATGTCTGTAATTAAAGTGAGAGTCTTACGAAAGTACTAAACGGTTTTTATATAACATTTTGTATTCATTCCATAAAGAAAGTGTTTGTCCCGGAGTTAATGATATTCGTTAGTTTAAGAATATGTCGAATTGCTTTAGTTTGTCGATTTTTTTGCCCCAGAGTTTAGCCATTTGTTCACAGTAAGAGCGGGGGCACACGATGCGTTGCGGCGGCGGTGCGGCGCCGGAGCGGTGTCGCTGCGTCGTCTTACATAGAAATATCTGTGGCATGTCACACGATGCGCTCCGGCGCCGCACCGGACTTGCAACCACCAAGACGAGGCGGGGAGGGGTGAATGCGGTGCGACGTCGGAGCGGCACCGCTCAGTTGTTTTGCGTCACAAGGAAGGACACACGCTCGCTCGTTTCGATTTTTTTTCTAAGTATTTTTGTTTATTGTGATTGATTTCTACGTCGGCGGTGGCGTAATAGTAGGGCCAACAACAGACGTCTTTTACGATCCATTTTCATTAACAGACTGTCCAACGCTGCTACGACGCCGCTGCGACATAACAACGTTACGGCGCCGCACCGCTCGTGTGCCCACTGACACGGTGAAATCTTTGCGGTGCGGCGCCGCAACGCATCGTGTGCCCCCGCTCTAAAGAATAACAAAAAACAAAAAAAAACATGCAAAAGATGTTTGGTCCTTTAAAAGATTGTGGTGACACAGAACTTAGCGGGATGCTGATTTTTTGGTCATCGATTAATAAGTCTGACTTTAAGTAGGAAAAAATAGAGGCAAATATTTCATCATAATGAGACGATTACATTTTTACCGCACGATCTTATTATTTAAGATCTCCGCGCAACGTGCAACTTAAATTAATTTTCCCTCCGTCTTTTAGATTATTAGTGATAAATTATTTATTTTTTTATTAACAAATTATAATTTGTTATATTTGATTTCGAGGTTCGTTAGTTGTGAGTAATGTAACGTTTGATATTAGGTAATATTAGTTGGCTAAATACATTGGTCACACGTTTTGAAGCTATTGTATGCACAAGTATAGAGCATTTACATGTCCGCGTCGCTTCGACTGACCTGGTACAAAACTACCCTCATCCAGTGCATTATAATTTAAGTAAATAAGTTTGTATGATAATTTTATTATAAACGAATACAAACGATTGTAGGTACAACAGTTGAATGCTTGCCAGGGCGACGTCGCTTCTATGAAGCGCTTATAAATTCCACATATTATATTTTTATTTGCGTAGGAGTAAGAGAAGTTTATTTAATCATTTATTATCTATTTATGGTTTCCAGTTGTGAGAGTTTTAGATAAATTTAGACGTTAGAGTATTGTTTTTATTGTATTTTTATCGATAAATAATGTAATGTGAATTTATGTACCACTGTCGTGTAAGTCCTGTATAGATTACTTTTTTACTATGTACATTTATTCCTGTCTCTCTTCCGATATAGGCTGAGTGATAATGGGCTTCATTGCATTCCATGAACGCAAGTTTCAATGCCTCAATATCGTTTGGTTATTGAAGACAAACCTACACACATAACTAATAATGTTATTTATATACATGAAGCCCATTTTCGCTGAATTATACAGATCTCTTTTAAAATTTAATCTAATCTACGACTTGGTATCACGGTATTATTGGGAATGTAACTTAGAGTTACGTAACGTTTTATATTATATCGGTGTCTATGGTATGTGATAACCATAGATATGGAGTTGTTGCAACAGTAATACTCGATTATTTATATTTTATTTAAAGAAAAGATTATGGGAATTATTTAACAAATGTATTCTTCATTTGTCGTTGCGACATCGTAGTTGTAATAAAATAGTTTTGTCTTACGTCATGTTGTATGTAGTTTATTAGAGAATATTCTTCGTGCGTAAATAAATTATATTATATCTGTACTTCACAAAAAATTAAAGAATGATTTTTTATTATTTTATTCCTTTTATTTTCCTTTTAGTTTTCCTTTTTTAGTGGTTATTTGAAGTTTTCGATTGTTTTGTGGGTATTTTTATAAAATGTCTCAAGCTTATTTTTTTTCAACTATTTTTTGGTCAATGTACGCACATTTAGATAGTATGTACAAGCACGACTACTAGATGGGTTGTCCTTGTGGTGTTTATATGATTTATTTGTAATAATAACGGGCCTATATGATATAGGTATTTGTTTTAGCTCAGAATTTTCTAAATAATTAAATGGATTTGCATGTAAGACTCGGTAACTATAAGACTCAAATGTTTTTATGACTTATACATTTCTCTTCTGTTAGGTAGTCGGCTGTTCTGTTGTTTTCTTAGTGAAATATTTGAAAGATGTTTTACTTGATACCATTTTCTACATTGAATCTTTTCAACGTTACATGTAAAAATTAAAAGGGTCTTTTTACAAATGGCAACATTGTTAAAACTCAACGTACGATTAAATGTAGAAACTGGCAATTGAACATCGTTAGTTAATTCCATAGTTTTAATGCAATAGGCCGAATTTGATTATGTTCAACCATTGGAGAGACCCTTTCGGTGTGAATGTGTGGACGTTTGAGATGTTTGTCGGAGTGAAATGCCGGTCCATAGCAAGAATTGAATGTTATCGGAACATAAGTCGGGACAAAAATCAATCACTGGATTGATGGCAATAATCTCTCATAATAAGGGTTAGCGCATACGAGTTATCAACCACAGCCACCGGTGGCCAGCGATAGTCACTTGACACTCACTACAGAAGTGTCAAATATATGAAAAAATGTGTCAAGTGGCTGTCGCTAGCCACCTGTGGCTGTGGTCGGTGGCCCGTTTACGCTAAGCTTAAATTGTAACATGGCAGCGCTCACACACACTAAACGAATTGTAATAAATTAACATGAATTTTAAGCAAAATCCTAACCTTTCCGTCTTAATAACGATAGTCTGAATCTCTATCAAATTAGTTGATGTAGTTAGACATTTCTCATCATTACATATGAATGATTGAACGAATGAAGAATACAGAATTTTACTTATTATTTGTAGATGAGTCAAAATGTGGCTACACCATTTTTTATTTTAGTAGCTCGCTATAAGGTGTTGGTACATATGGGTGTATAACAGTGCAGTTAGTTTTATTACCATTCGAATGATTTTACAATTAAAAATATCACGGCAATAAATCATTTTCCCAAATGTACTAGCGCCTTAAACTTTTCTGCTTTTTTGTTTTGTAGAATGTGATATACATAACAGAGTAGCCGCATCTTAGCAATCAAAATCGTATTATATAATAATGTTATTCGAAACTTATAAAGCGTATTCAATTTCTTCTTACTATGGATCTGCTCGTATGAAACGTTAACAATTGAGATGAATTTAAAACATGTTTTAGTCGAATATATAAGTAAAAATCTCTGTGTATGAATGCTCACGTTTTATATCTATCAGTAGTGTCAGTTATTGAATTTATAGGTGTAATAGACGCATATGAAGTTGTATTTAATGTAAGGCATATTAGTGCGTGCACGGTTTTGGTGATTATACATTTTGTACTAAGTACCTACTATTTTGGACACAGTTGTGGGGCGTATGTTTGCAATAATAAACAACAGTATTATTCCAGTAATCCTCATGTACCAACGTTGCTAATAAACTTAAATACGTTTAAATAAACTGTTTGTTTTATTTCTTTTTTCCTTACATAATACACTTTATACAGGGTGTCCCAAAAAGTAGTGATGAACGGAAGCTAGGAGGTAGAGGACCTAGAGGGCTATCCGAATCACCCCCATGTATGTTCTGCGATTTTTCGTATTTTCGGAGTTATGACATTTTTTTCAATTTTTCATCTATCGCTGAGTACGATAAGATTTTTATTTATGGTGACGTGAATTATTGCGCTAGATGTTTGATTTTTTTTGTGTGCTAAGCTGAAATTCAGTATGGTAACATTTACTATCGTTAGATCTTCGAATGGAATAAAGAAAAGATGGGTTGCACTCCGGGAGTGCCGGCAGAAGTGAAAACTTGATTATTAACGTTGAGCATGTTTGATATTTTGGAATGGTATCCGTCTTACGCTTTTTCGATCAGGTCACGTGTCCTGACGCGAGTTTAAGATTTTATACCCATTACAGAAAAAGTGCTCAACGCCGCTAAAGAAGTTTTCACTTCAAAAAAGAATTAAATGCCAAGAAAGATAAAATTACCCAGTATTTTCACAACTTCAAGGGCCCATAAAAAATTAAAATCACATAAAAAAAAAGTTTTCCATTTGGCTTTTAAAAACTTGCTCTATCTATCAGGTAGCTACCCTAAAAATTTCATTTTATTATTCATAAGGCTTCAATCGAAAAATTGAAATCTAAATGTGGTAAGTGCAAAAATTTTATTAACATGATGATCATTAAAACCAAATTAAAACCAATAAATATTTGTTTTATTACCAGAAATTTTTAAAATAACCCCGCTGGTGCTCAATGCAAGTGCGACATCACCGTAAAAAGTTGACTTTTAAATGTCTGAATGCCCTTTTACCATTTTTAATGGTTTCTTCTGCTACTATGAACTTCCGAGTTATTTCGTCCAAATTGTGGCATTCTCTCAAGTAGCCGAGGTCTTTTTAGTATCTCCGTTGAAACAAATTAATGGTATTTAGGTCGAGGGACCAGGCTTTAACACGTTCAGTACGGCATCGGGTCGAAAACACCTGAAGTGAACTATTCGCGCGGGCCGGAGAAAGATTTCTATTGCTATCGCATGGGCCGGAGTAGTTTACTTTAAGATTTTTTGTAGTGAGAGTGTTACAGATATATTGACTGGTATTCTGCCGCTAAATAGTACCCATAAAAGGAAAAATATTTTATCGAAGACCTGATACGGCCTGCAAAGAAATTTTGTCCTTGCAGGACGGATATCGGATCTAAAAGACCCGATGCCTGATAACCCGATAGCCGGCCCTTGGTGACAAATACAGTCTCAAACTCAAACTCAAACACAAACACGAACACGAACACGAACTCTCAAATTCAAATTCAAATCAAATTTTAATTCAAATTCAAATTCATATTCAAATTCAAATTCAAATTCAATTCACAAACACGAACACGAACACGAACACGAACACGAACACGAACACGAACACGAACACGAACACGAACACGAACACGAACAACGAACAACGAACAACGAACAACGAACAACGAACACGAACAACGAACAACGAACAACGAACAACGAACAATGTGAATGTGAATGTGAATGTGAACATACACAAACTCAAACACAAACACATAAATTACATTTCCCGCAGCCGGAGGCCCCAAAAGAAACTCAGATATACTTAGAAACTACATTTAATGACTAAAGTGAGACTTTACACCCATGTCTGCACGATGCAGACCGAGTTAAAGAATGAATTTATACATTTTATTAATAATTATAAAGACGTAAGCTTGGATGCTAACTCAGGGAAATCGGACTAACATTCTATTCCCGTGCGAACGGCGTATTCATCAGTTTCGTATGAAGGCAGGGCCGTAACTCCTCCCGCCGAAGTTCAGCGACCATTTTTGAATTTTGTGAAAAAATGTTGCTGGAAGCTGGGGCTCATCTGCTCATCTGTGGTCCTCTATAAAGTATGTGTCGATCTGCGTCACATCGTGTATCAAATGGCCAAAATTAAGACTGCACCAACCAGATTATGTATATAGGGATAGTGGTTTGATATATTACTGGATCCTTTTCTATAGCGATAGGGGTTTGCATTAAAACTTGCAATTGGATTTTGTGCAAATCTTCCAAATTAACTGAGTTGAGAATTGCGTATCTTGTATATTTATTTCTAATGTCCTTGATATCTGTACCGCTTATCTTCAGTGCCTGTTCCTTAATTTTGTCATTTACATTATAGATCTTGAAATTCTCCGACTCGAACATACATCCAGTAGGTATAGTTAATAAGAATGTACCTTGGAGTATCACGAAGTCCTCTTGTTGCATTTATAGTGAGATTTTAGATGAGCGTGGTAAAGATAGTAGGTATGTAATGTCGTTGATCTAATTCTTGCGTCGTTTCTTTTGAGAGTGAAATAACTGTCGTCTCGCAGGAACTATTTAAGGTTTGATTCTGAATCTGAATGAAGTCCTGAATACAGTCCGGCTTCGTCTGAATTTGATTGTTTTTCGATTCACAGAGATACCAGATATATACTTCGGGCATTCAGCCTCTATGTACAAGAATGAGTTACTGTTAGTTGCTATATAGGGATAGGAAGGGATGAGGGCCTGCCTATTCTTATTTGGAAAAATAACAAAATGAAATAAATCAATACATATAATAAAATTCTAGAAAAGTCGTGTCTGTACAATCAAAATATGTAAAAAAAAAATGAGTAGGTGTTATTATTAAATCAATCCCAAACCCAAAACTGTAGTTAAAAAAATTTTTGTCTGTTTGTCTGTTTGTCGGTTTGTCTGTTTGTCTGTTTGTCTGTTTGTCTGTATGTTTGAACACGCTAATCTCAAAAACGGCTTATCCGATTTAAATGCGGTTTTCACTAATATATTGTGGTAATCTTCATTTAACATTTAGTGTTTATTTCATGTCAATCGGTTCGTAAATAAAAAAGTTATGACCATTTAAGTATTCACGGCGAACATTTGCTAAGGCATTCTATTGTACACTGTACGATAAAACGTAAGTTATCTGTTTCAATTATTATTCCTATAAATGTCCAAGTGATCATATCGAAAGTCCCCAAGGGTGGGGGTGGGGGGTCAAATTAGAATTATGCTTACTTCTAGGTAAATTTTATACATAAAATGTCCTTTAAATTATGTCGTATTATATTTTTAAATCCCGACGCAAAAAGATGGGTGATAAGTGTTTGACCGCTATGTGTGTCTGTGTGTGTGTGTCTGTTTGTGCCACGGTAGCTCGCTAACATGTAATCCGAATTAGATGCGGTTTTTTTGTTAGACAGCATATTTTCCGACGCTGGTTCTTAGATAAAGTGTATCAAAATCGGTTCATCTATTTATTATACCTAGGTATATAGGGGTAAAAGTGGGGATGAAAAAAACGAAAATTGTCTAACATACCTAAGTGATATATTAAATGAAAGTGAACGACCTATCAGTAACAATTTGTCAAATTTTATAAAAATCGGTTCATCCATTTATTTGATATAGGTATAAAAGTGGTAATAAAAAAAATGAATTTTGTCAAATATACTCAAGTGACATATCAAATAAAAGGGCATGACGTGTAAAGTATAATTAGACATATTTAATCAAAATCGGTTCATCCATTTATTATATATTATATATGGGTAAAAGTGGAAATGAAAAAAAAAAAACGAATGTTGTCAAATATACCCAAGTGACATATCAAATGAAAGTGCATAACGGGTGAAGTACACTTAGTTATACATATTTTTATCCAATCCGGTTTATCCATTTGTATCTAACAAATGGAATATACAGCGGTAAAAGTGGGAATGAACAAAAATCGAATGTGGTCAAATAATATACTCAAGCGGCATATCAAAATATGAAAGGCCAATGTGTGAATTACAATAATTAGTCATATTTTATCGAAATCGGTTCATCCGTTTATTACATTTAGGGCTTTTTAGGGGTGACAGTGGGGATAAATAAACCAAATGGAGCATCAAACGACAGGATATGACGTGTACATATAGGTACAATTAGATATGGTTTACATCAAAATCGGTTCTCCCATTTACTAGGGGTGGAAAGGGAAGGGTTGAAAGTCTGTGAAAGAAGAGGGGATATGGGAGCGAGAGGATAGCCACACCCTGGAAATTTTGAACTCTACTCAAAGCTACATAGGCCTGGCCCTTGGCAATATTTTTTCCTAAATATACCACTTCTTTTGCCACTGTGGTCCATTACAATTTGTGCACGGTTACGGCCCAACTTAAAAGATGTCAAGGAGCAACAAACTTATAGATATCAATATGATGTAGGAATGTAATATGGAAGTAGAGGTAGGTCTCGCTCACTTGAAAATATTACATGAAAATAAGAAACCGATAGGAATAAATAATTTTACAAACTTCCCGACGATCTTTAAAATTAAGTACCATTTATTTTGATAATGAAATATATAATGATAATGTTGGCATGGCAGCCCCGACGACTTTGTTTTTTTTTTTATAAATATTTAAAATGGTATTTATTTTTTAAAATCTTCGGGAAGTTTGTGAAATTATTTATTCCTTTTATTATTTATGCACTTTTCTTCGTAGCGTTGTTTTATTTTTTAATTTAATTTTTATTGCACCGTCTAAACGGTTTAGTTACTACAGGCGTGAGACAGGATTCAGGAAAGATCTGATTTGGATTTGATAAAAACTGAGCATCGATTAAGCTGATCAGTTGCTGCACGATACATTGTTAAAAACATCCATACAAGGAAGGAAGGAAAAGAAATTTGCTCCCCTCCCCCCTGGTGCCTAAAAATAATATGACATAATTTAAAAGAAATTTTACGTAGAAAATTAATAAGGCATTTATTTTTTTTTATTGTTTAGCACAGTTTAGTAATAAATTTTACTAACAGATCTTTTACTTATTTATGGTAGTCCGTGTTTACTCAATAATTAAGTTAAGTAGTAACTACTATGCAGTCACTATTCCACGCGGACGAAGTCGCGGGCACAGCTAGTCAAGAATATACTAGTAGAAACTAATGGAAATTTAAAAATTACTTCAATATGCTTATTCGAAAATTAGCATCCAGTCTTAAGTAAATCATAATATTCCCTATCTTATATTTGATTCTTAACATAAATTTTACCTACCTAATTTCTTAATCATCTTCCTAACTGTTTCCATAACTAACATAGAATGATGATTAGCTAACTTAACGTATTTATTAAGATTATTGTCATTTAATTTTTTTTAGAATTGATTTAAGTAATGTGAAATTAATTTTTTTTCATTTTCCACTATCTGAGAAAGAATAGAATATGACTGTTTTATATCATTAACTACAATAGTTGATGATAAAAACTGAATGCAGATTTTTTTTGAAAAGCTTTAATGAAATTGTCATATTTTATAGAATCTTGTAATCCAAATTAATACCGGTAATTTATAACTATGATGATCGATCTTAATCTTCACAGTCAGTAAAGCTATAAAAAGCATAGTGTGTAAAGTCCGGATCATATGTATACCGATAAGGCGATTATAATTATTGTGATACGAATAATTCTCGGAATAAAAGTCAGGGTCGTACTCAGTTGGATATAATTCGTGCATATTCATTTCACGCATTTTCAAATAATTTTGTGTTAAAGGTAAACCTCTAACGGGTTTCGAATTACTTAAATGCTCCTCTATCATTTTTATTAATTATTAAAATTATTTTTATTCTGTAAATAAGATGCATTTATTCTTCGTAAGATTAAATGAAATGAAATGAAAAATTTATATTTCACAATTTTTTAACGCTTTTTCAATTGAAATCGGCTGCATATAATAATTCTTGAACCTAAGGCCTCCTATAAACCGCAAATAAAAGCTTGTAGAATTATTATTGTGTCGCAAATGCCAAATTATTATATAGAGTGGTTTTGTCTTTTTAATCCTGAAATTATTTATAAATGAATTTTGAATGCCTACCTACTCAATTTTGGGTACCTATGTTATTTTATTTAATTTATCATTGATTAAGAAATTAGGCTATTTACTACCTTCAGCAGTACTTATATAACTTTATAATCTAGTTAATAAGTGTCTAATCTAGTTAATAATATAATTAATTTTAAAGTAAATCTCTACTACATATTATTATCTAAAACTAGTCTACGAGCAGCCTAACTCCATGTAGTGCTCTCGGGAATTTGACTCACGCATGGAAAATCATGGAAAGGAAATTAGGACTAAAAATAGGTATAAACTAGTAAAAGGAAGCAACACAGAACTATTCTATGTACTTACCAATTAATCTGGTTACTTTTCGGGATCGATGTTTGATTTAGCCTCCAGGCCGCAGAAACCGTAGATTCTGGATCCTCAGCTCCGTAGCGATAGCAAGGTTACTATCTATGCCACGTTTTTTGAGGATCCTACCGACTGCGCCAATTACATTTCCCGCAGCCGGAGGCCCCAAAAGAAACTCAGATTTACTTAGAAAGTACATTTAATGACTAAAGTGAGACTTTACACCCATGTCTGCACGATGCAGACCGGAGTTAAAGAATGAATTTATACATTTTAATAATTATAAACCAACCATTCAACAACGAAATAGATTCCCGTGCGAACGGCGTATTCATCAGTTTCGTATGAAGGCAGGGCCGTAACTCATACACAAACACAAACACGAACAACGAACAACGAACAACGAACAACGAACAACGAACAACGAACAACGAACAACGAACAACGAACAACGAACAACGAACAACGAACAACGAACAACGAACAACGAACAATGAACAACGAACAACGAACAACAAACAACGAACAACGAACAACGAACAACTAACAACGAACAACGAACAACGAACAACGAACAACGAACAACGAACAACGAACAACGAACATCGAACAACGGACAACGAACAACGAACAACGAACAACGAACAACGAACAACGAACAACGAACAACGAACAACGAACAACGAACAACGAACAACGAACAACGAACAACGAACAACGAACAACGAACAACGAACAACGAACAACGAACAACGAACAACGAACAACGAAAAACGAACAACGAACAACAGACAAAGAACAATGTGAATGTGAATGTGAACATACACAAACACAAACACAAACACAAACACAAACACATACACAAACACAAACACAAACACAAACACGAACAACGAACAACGAACAACGAACAACGAACAATGAACAACGAACAACGAACAACGAACAACGAACAACGAACAATGTGAATGTGAATGTGAATGTGAACATACACAAACACAAACACAAACACAAACACATACACAAACACAAACACAAACACAAACACAAACACAAACACAAACACTAAAACAAACACAAACACTAACACTAACACTAACACTAACACGAACAACGAACAACGAACATCGAACAATGTGAATGTGAATGTGAATGTGAACATACACAAACACAAACACAAACACAAACACAAACACATACACAAACACAAACACAAACACTAAAACAAACACAAACACTAACACTAACACGAACAACGAACAACGAACATCGAACAACGAACAACGAACAACGAACAACGAACAACGAACAACGAACAATGTGAATGTGAATGTGAATGTGAATGTGAATGTGAACATACATAAACACAAACACAAACACAAACACAAACACAAACACAAACACAAACACAAACACAAACACATACACAAACACGAACAACGAACAACGAACAACGAACAACGAACAACGAACAACGAACAACGAACAACGAACAACGAACAACGAACAACGAACAACGAACAACGAACAACGAACAACGAACAACGAACAACGAACAACGAACAACGAACAACGAACAACGAAAAACGAACAACGAACAACGAACAACGAACAACGAACAACGAACAACGAACAATGTGAATGTGAATGTGAATGTGAATGTGAATGTGAACATACACAAACACAAACACAAACACAAACACAAACACATACACAAACACATACACAAACACAAACACGAACAACGAACAACGAACAACGAACAACGAACAACGGACAACGGACAACGAACAACGAACAACGAACAACGAACAACGAACAACGAACAACGAACAACGAACAACGAACAACGAACAACGAACAACGAACAACGAACAACGAACAACGAACAATGTGAATGTGAATGTGAATGTGAATGTGAATGTGAACATACACAAACACAAACACAAACACAAACACATACACAAACACATACACAAACACAAACACGAACAACGAACAACGAACAACGAACAACGAACAACGAACAACGGACAACGAACAACGAACAACGAACAACGAACAACGAACAACGAACAACGAACAACGAACAACGAACAACGAACAACGAACAACGAACAACGAACAACGAACAACGAACAACGAACAACGAACAACGAACATCGGACAACGGACAACGAACAACGGACAACGGACAACGAACAACGAACAACGAACAACGAACAACGAACAACGAACAACGAACAACGAACAACGAACAACGAACAACGAACAACGAACAACGAACAACGAACAACGAACAACGAACAACGAACAACGAACAACGAACAACGAACAACGAACAACGAACATCGGACAACGGACAACGAACAACGAACAACGAACAACGAACAACGAACAACGAACAACGAACAACGAACAACGAACAACGAACAACGAACATCGGACAACGGACAACGGACAACGAACAACGAACAACGAACAACGAACAACGAACAACGAACAACGAACAACGAAAAACGAAAAACGAACAACGAACAACGAACAACGAACAACGAACAACGAACAATGTGAATGTGAATGTGACAACGGACAACGAACAACGAACAACGAACAACGAACAACGAACAACGAACAACGAACAACGAACAACGAACAACGAACAACGAACAACGAACAACGAACAACGAACATCGGACAACGGACAACGAACAACGAACAACGAACAACGAACAACGAACAACGAACAACGAACAACGAACAACGAACAACGAACAACGAACAACGAACAACGAACAACGAACAACGAAAAACGAACAACGAACAACGAACAACGAACAACGAACAACGAACAACGAACAACGAACAACGAACAACGAACAACGAACAACGAAAAACGAACAACGAACAACGAACAACGAACAACGAACAACGAACAACGAACATCGGACAACGGACAACGAACAACGAACAACGAACAACGAACAACGAACAACGAACAACGAACAACGAACAACGAACAACGAACAACGAACAACGAACAACGAACAACGAACAACGAACAACGAACAACGAACAACGAACAACGAACAACGAACAACGAACAACGAACAACGAACAACGAACAACGAACAACGAACAACGAACAACGAACAACGAACAACGAACAACGAACAACGAACAACGAACAACGAACAATGTGAATGTGAATGTGAATGTGAATGTGAATGTGAATGTGAATGTGAACATACACAAACACAAACACAAACACAAACAACGAACAACGAACAACGAACAACGAACAACGAACAACGAACAACGAACAACGAACAACGAACAACGAACAACGAACAACGAACAACGAACAACGAACAACGAACAACGAACAACGAACAACGAACAACGAACAATGTGAATGTGAATGTGAATGTGAATGTGAACATACACAAACACAAACACAAATACAAACACAAACACATACACAAACACATACACAAACACAAACACGAACAACGAACAACGAACAACGAACAACGAACAACGAACAACGAACATCGAACAACGGACAACGAACAACGAACAACGAACAACGAACAACGAACAACGAACAACGAACAACGAACAACGAACAACGAACAACGAACAACGAACAACGGACATCGGACAACGGACAACGAACAACGAACAACGAACAACGAACAACGAACAACGAACAACGAACAACGAACAACGAACAACGAACAACGAACAACGAACAACGAACAACGAACAACGAACAACGAACAACGAACAACGAACAACGAACAACGAACAACGAACAACGAACAACGAACAACGAACAACGAACAACGAACAACGAACAACGAACAACGAACAACGAACAACGAACAACGAACAACGAACAACGAACAACGAACAACGAACAACGAACAATGTGAATGTGAATGTGAATGTGAATGTGAACATACACAAACACAAACACAAATACAAACACAAACACATACACAAACACATACACAAACACAAACACGAACAACGAACAACGAACAACGAACAACGAACAACGAACAACGAACATCGAACAACGGACAACGAACAACGAACAACGAACAACGAACAACGAACAACGAACAACGAACAACGAACAACGAACAACGAACAACGAACAACGAACAACGGACATCGGACAACGGACAACGAACAACGAACAACGAACAACGAACAACGAACAACGAACAACGAACAACGAACAACGAACAACGAACAACGAACAACGAACAACGAACAACGAACAACGAACAACGAACAACGAACAACGAACAACGAACAACGAACAACGAACAACGAACAACGAACAACGAACAACGAACAACGAACAACGAACAACGAACAATGAACAATGTGAATGTGAATGTGAATGTGAATGTGAATGTGAACATACACAAACACAAACACAAACACAAACACAAACACAAACACATACACAAACACAAACACGAACAACGAACAACGAACAACGAACAACGAACAACGGACAACGGACAACGGACAACGGACAACGGACAACGGACAACGGACAACGGACAACGGACAACGGACAACGGACAACGGACAACGGACAACGGACAACGGACAACGGACAACGGACAACGGACAACGGACAACGGACAACGGACATCGGACAACGGACAACGGACAACGAACAACGAACAACGAACAACGAACAACGAACAACGAACAACGAACAACGAACAACGAACAACGAACAACGAACAACGTACAACGAACAACGAACAACGAACAACGAACAACGAACAACGAACAACGAACAACGAACAACGAACAACGAACAACGAACAACGAACAACGAACAACGAACAACGAACAACGAACAACGAACAACGAACAACGAACAACGAACAACGAACAACGAACAACGAACAACGAACAACGGACATCGGACAACGAACAATGTGAATGTGAATGTGAACATACACAAACACAAACACAAACACATACACATAAATTACATTTCCCGCAGCCGGAGGCCCCAAAAGAAACTCAGATATACTTAGAAACTACATTTAATGACTAAAGTGAGACTTTACACCCATGTCTGCACGATGCAGACCGAGTTAAAGAATGAATTTATACATTTTAATAATTATAAAGACGTAAGCTTGGATGCTAACTCAGGGAAATCGGACTAACATTCTATTCCCGTGCGAACGGCGTATTCATCAGTTTCGTATGAAGGCAGGGCCGTAACTCATACACAAACACAAACACGAACAACGAACAACGAACAACGAACAACGAACAACGAACAACGAACAACGAACAACGAACAACGAACAACGAACAACGAACAACGAACAACGAACAACGAACAACGAACAACGAACAACGAACAACGAACAACGAACAACGAACAACGAACAACGAACAACGAACAACGAACAACGAACAACAGACAAAGAACAATGTGAATGTGAATGTGAACATACACAAACACAAACACAAACACAAACACAAACACAAACACATACACAAACACAAACACAAACACAAACACGAACAACGAACAACGAACAACGAACAACGAACAACGAACAACGAACAACGAACAACGAACAACGAACAACGAACAACGAACAACGAACAACGAAAACGAACAACGAACAACGAACAACGAACAACGAACAACGAACAACGAACAACGAACAACGAACAACGAACAACGGACATCGGACAACGAACAATGTGAATGTGAATGTGAACATACACAAACACAAACACAAACACATACACATAAATTACATTTCCCGCAGCCGGAGGCCCCAAAAGAAACTCAGATATACTTAGAAACTACATTTAATGACTAAAGTGAGACTTTACACCCATGTCTGCACGATGCAGACCGAGTTAAAGAATGAATTTATACATTTTAATAATTATAAAGACGTAAGCTTGGATGCTAACTCAGGGAAATCGGACTAACATTCTATTCCCGTGCGAACGGCGTATTCATCAGTTTCGTATGAAGGCAGGGCCGTAACTCATACACAAACACAAACACGAACAACGAACAACGAACAACGAACAACGAACAACGAACAACGAACAACGAACAACGAACAACGAACAACGAACAACGAACAACGAACAACGAACAACGAACAACGAACAACGAACAACGAACAACGAACAACGAACAACGAACAACGAACAACGAACAACGAACAACGAACAACGAACAACGAACAACGAACAACGAACAACGAACAACAGACAAAGAACAATGTGAATGTGAATGTGAACATACACAAACACAAACACAAACACAAACACAATCACAAACACATACACAAACACAAACACAAACACAAACACGAACAACGAACAACGAACAACGAACAACGAACAACGAACAACGAACAACGAACAACGAACAACGAACAATGTGAATGTGAATGTGAACATACACAAACACAAACACAAACACAAACACAAACACAAACACAAACACAAACACAAACACAAACACAAACACTAACACTAACACGAACAACGAACAACGAACATAGAACAACGAACAACGAACAACGAACAACGAACAACGAACAATGTGAATGTGAATGTGAATGTGAATATGAACATACACAAACACAAACACAAACACAAACACAAACACAAACACGAACAACGAACAACGAACAACGAACAACGAACAACGAACAACGAACAACGAACAACGAACAACGAACAACGAACAACGAACAACGAACAACGAACAACGAACAACGAACAACGAACAACGAACAACGAACAACGAACAACGAACAACGAACAACGAACAACGAACAACGAACAACGAACAACGAACAACGAACAACGAACAACGAACAACGAACAACGAACAACGAACAACGAACAACGAACAACGAACAACGAACAACGAACAACGAACAACGAACAACGAACAACGAAAAACGAACAACGAACAACGAACAACGAACAACGAACAACGAACAACGAACAACGAACAACGAAAAACGAACAACGAACAACGAACAATGTGAATGTGAATGTGAATGTGAACATACACAAACACAAACACAAACACAAACACAAACACAAACACATACACAAACACAAACACAAACACAAACAACGAACAACGAACAACGAACAACGAACAACGAACAACGAACAACGAACAACGAACAATGTGAATGTGAATGTGAATGTGAACATACTTAAACACAAACACAAACACAAACACAAACACATACACAAACACAAACACAAACACAAACACAAACACAAACACAAAAACAAACACAAACACTAAAACAAACACAAACACTAACCCTAACACTAACACTAACACGAACAACGAACAACGAACATCGAACAATGTGAATGTGAATGTGAATGGGAACATACACAAACACAAACACAAACACAAACACAAACACATACACAAACACAAACACAAACACTAAAACAAACACAAACACTAACACTAACACGAACAACGAACAACGAACATCGAACAACGAACAACGAACAACGAACAACGAACAATGTGAATGTGAATGTGAATGTGAATGTGAACATACACAAACACAAACACAAACACAAACACAAACACAAACACAAACACAAACACAAACACATACACAAACACAAACACGAACAACGAACAACGAACAACGAACAACGAACAACGAACAACGAACAACGAACAACGAACAACGAACAACGAACAACGAACAACGAACAACGAACAACGAACAACGAACAACGAACAACGAACAACGAACAACGAACAACGAACAGCGAACAACGAACAATGAACAACGAACAACGAACAATGTGAATGTGAATGTGAATGTGAATGTGAATGTGAACATACACAAACACAAACACAAACACAAACACAAACACAAACACAAACACAAACACAAACACGAACAATGAACAACGAACATCGAACATCGAACAACGAACAACGAACAACGAACAACGAACAACGAACAACGAACAACGAACAACGAACAACGAACAACGAACAACGAACAACGAACAATGTGAATGTGAATGTGAACATAGACAAACACAAACACAAACACAAACACATACACAAACACAAACACGAACAACGAACAACGAACAACGAACAACGAACAACGAACAACGAACAACGAACAATGTGAATGTGAATGTGAATGTTAACATACACAAACACAAACACAAAAACACAAACAAACACATACACAAACACAAACACAAACACAAACACAAACACAAACACACACACGAACAACGAACAACGAACAACGAACAACGAACAACGAACAACGAACAATGAACAACGAACAACGAACAACGAACAACGAACAACGAACAACGAACAACGAACAATGTGAATGTGAATGTGAACATACACAAACACAAACACAAACAAACACATACACAAACACAAACACAAACACAATTACGAACAACGAACAACGAACAACGAACATAGAACAACGAACAACGAACAACGAACAACGAACAACGAACAACGAACAACGAACAACGAACAACGAACAACGAACAATGAACAATGTGAATGTGAATGTGAATGTGAATGTGAATGTGAATGTGAATGTGAACATACACAAACACAAACACAAACACAAACACAAACACAAACACATACACAAACACATACACAAACACAAACACGAACAACGAACAACGAACAACGAACAACGAACATCGAACAACGGACAACGAACAACGAACAACGAACAACGAACAACGAACAACGAACAACGAACAACGAACAACGAACAACGAACAACGAACAACGAACAACGAACAACGAACAACGAACAACGAACAACGAACAACGAACAACGAACAACGAACATCGGACAACGGACAACGAACAACGAACAACGAACAACGAACAACGAACAACGAACAACGAACAACGAACAACGAACAACGAACAACGAACAACGAACAACGAACAACGAACAATGAACAACGAACAATTTTTTTTTTTTTTTTTTTTTTTTTATTGACGATAGGGAAGAGCTTGACCACAATCTCGCCTGATGTTGAGCTGAGATGTGGTCTAAGATGGTACGCGCTTCCCTAGAAGGTACCTGTTCACTCTACGCTTGAAGACCCCCATATTGTACTCGTCGGGGAACACAGATTCAGGAAGCATGTTCCAGTCCCTTGCGGTTCGGATAAAGAATGTGGAATCGAACCGCTTAGTCCGGGTACATGGAACGTCCACCATATGGCGATGCCTAGAATCTGTGCGCCTCGACGATCGATGGAAGAACGGGGATGGCGGAACAAGATCGTGCAGTTCCGCAGCGCACTCACCAAAGTGTATCCGATAAAAGACCGAAAAGCTAGCCACTCTACGGCGGTGACCGAGGCTCTGGAGTTTTCTGCCTACAAGATCATCGTCGTTAATGAGCCTCTTGGCACGCCTCTCTAACGCCTCAAGCGCCTCCAGCTGGTACTTGGCGGAACCGTCCCAGAGGTGAGAGCAGTATTCCATACACGATCGGACTTGTGCTTGATAAAGATTGAGCAACTGTCCCGGGCTGAAATACTGTCTCACCTTCGCCAGAATTCCAAGCTTTTTTGAGGCAACTTGGGCTTTTGATTCTATGAAGGAACCAAAGTTCAGAGTAGGCGTTAAGGTGATACCAAGAAGCTCGAGGTGGTTAGTTATCGGCACGGACACACCTTGGAAAGACGGAGTCAGATGGAATGGACTCCGTTTTGCGGAGAATAGACACGCCTGGGTCTTAGCCGCATTGAACTTGACCAGATTGGCATCGCCCCAATCGGAGACCGCCTGTAAGGACAAGTTCATGCGATCGACCATCGCCTCCCGTAGAGACTGAATTTGTGCCGTACTGGTTCGCGCATTGGATACATATCTCTCCACAACAGTGCTATCGTCTGCGTACCCATAGATACCGGGTTTCAGCAGATCGTTGATGTGTAGCAGGAAGATTGTTGCGGAGAGAACTGATCCCTGAGGGACCCCGGCATTAATAGCCATTTGGTCGGACGAGCAGCCGTCAACGACTACCCGAAGCGACCGGTCTCTCAGGAAATCTGAGATCCAGGCACAGAGGCCAGCAGGCAGGCCGTAGGATGAAAGCTTGCCAATAAGACTATCATGCCAGACCCTATCAAAGGCCTTCGAGATATCAAGGGAGACAGCAAGTGCTTCACCATGATTCTCGATGGCCTCGCTCCAGATGTAGGTGACATACGCTAGAAGATCCCCAGTGGACCGGTTTCGGCGGAACCCGTACTGTCGGTCACTGAGGAGGTCGTTCGCTTCTAGGTGTGCCAGGAGCCGGCTGTTCAGTACACGTTCCATAGTCTTACAGAGTATGGACGTGACAGAAATTGGCCTGTAGTTGGAAGGGTCGGCGCGACTGCCTTTTTTGGGCACAGGCTGCACGTTGGCAAGTTTCCATGATTTCGGTACTTTTCCAGTCGTCATCGAAAGGCGAAAGAGGCGTGTCAAAACAGGAGCAAGTTCAGGCGCACAGGTTTTTAGAACTATGGCTGGAATGCCATCAGGGCCACTGGCTTTATTCACATCAAGATTCCGCAGCGTTTTGAGAACCTCCGTCTGACGGATGCGAATTTCCGGCATATTCGCCTCGCATCCAGGTAGACTGGGAGGTTTTGCGCTGGCGGGATCTAGACGAGAATTTTCCGCAAAGAGAGTAGCAAATAGGTTCGCTTTCTCTACGGCGGTGTGAGCCAGCGTCCCGTCTGGTTTCAGCAGTGGAGGAAGTGAGGGGCGGCAGAAATTCGATTCGACCGACTTTGCCAGGGACCAAAACGCTTTACTACCGGAGGGGTAAGAAGCCAGTTTGCTCCCTATACGGCTAACGTGGTCGAATCGAGCTTTCCGTAGAGCCTTCTTGCAGGACTTGGCGGCCCGGTTAAAGGCTTTCTTCTTTTCTGATACGTCCTTCGCTTTGCGGTGTCGAGCGTCAACCCAAGCTAGGTATGCCTCATGCTTTAGCGCTTCAGCGCGTCTGCAATCGGCCCTGAACCAGGGCTGAGCTTTGCCGGACATGGCTACGTCTGAGAATGGAATAAAGTACTCCATTCCCTGTCGCAACACATCAGTCACAGCATCCGCGCAGGTCGAAGGGTCTTCAGAAGAAAAGCAGACAGGCCGCCAAGGATAAGATGCAAAAAAGGAACGCATCTCATCCCAATCTGCTGACTTGTATTGCCACACGCGCCGAGAGCCCCTGGGACTGGGATCGGGCGGCGAGTAGACAGATACAGATTTCACCAGACAGTGATCGGAGCTGCCAAGCGGCGAGGAAATCGCCACCGAGTATCTGTCTGGGTCTGTTGTCAGCAGAAGGTCCAAGCAATTGGCTGTATGGCTCTCAACATCAGGAACCCGCGTCGCTCCTTGAACCAGCTGGGTGAGATTCAATGCTATAGCGAGTTTACGCATCTCTCTCCCAGCGAGGTCAGTGCACTGGTATGGGTATAGCCACTCCTGGTGGTGGGCATTAAAATCCCCCAGTAACACAAGCTGAGCGGAAGGGTATTTGTGTTGAGCAGCGTCCGCCGCCTCACTTAGGTACTCTGTGAGCCTGATCGTCTCCTGGTCTCCGCTGTGCGCCCGGTAGACACATGCATAGAGAAGCTTCTCAGGGCCTGTGTCCACCAGCATCCATAATACGGAAAAATGGGGGTCTTCAAGATACCGGAGACGCCGACAACAGATGTCGTCTCGGACGTACGCGCACACACCTGACCGAGCTTTAAAATTGTGCTCCAGGGTGTAGCCGGGATAAGAAAGGTACGCCAGATCAGACGGACATCTTATCTGCGTCTCCGTGAGGAACAAGATACAGGGTTTATGAGTCTCAAGGTGGAAGTGGACTGCAGCGAGATTTGAGTGGAGACCTCTGATGTTAGTGAGGTCCACTTTTAGCGAGAGGGAGTGCTGCCGCTGTACAACCTTATTTCTGTATCTTGCTTTCATGGTTTTGTTAGAGGAGAGTGAAGTAGGTGTGAAGACGGCAATGAACAATGTGAATGTGAATGTGAATGTGAATGCGAACATACACAAACACAAACTCATCTGTCAACGGACTGCGTAAAGTGTACAAGTATATTTTGATTGTGCTAATAATTGGCGTGTAAACAAGTCTCACAGTGATTTACCGAGTGTAATTTGTGACTCATTTTGATCCCACGTTTCGGACTTTTGAGTGAGTAAAACTTATAACACTGCTCACACATTATAAACCTGAAAATTAACATAATTTCACTCTATAACATTTTCAAGAAGAGGGTAAAAACAGAAGAAGAAACTTTGAACAACCTAGTTTTTCAACAACAAATAACAATAACATCTGCAACTGTCATAACTCACTGTCAAGTGTCAACTGCCAATTCACACAAAAGTTGCCATAGATAAAAAAAATTATATGAATATTTTCTGCTAATGCTGTGTCTACACGATCATTGATTAATTATGGCTGGAGAATGTTTGGCATGTAATTTGAACGTATTAGTGACGCATAAGAGAATCAAATGCACTAAATGTAGTGCACTTTATCATACGGAATGCGTTCTATCAACCAATTCTTCACAAGTGGCCCGTACTAATTGGATATGTCCCGCTTGTGTTGCTGCTTCTCGAAGGGGTGGTGACAACACAAACACACCTTTTAGGCCTTCTCCGGTTTATCCATTTGTATCTAACAAATGGAATATACAGCGGTAAAAGTGGGAATGAACAAAAATCGAATGTGGTCAAATAATATACTCAAGCGGCATATCAAAATATGAAAGGCCAATGTGTGAATTACAATAATTAGTCATATTTTATCGAAATCGGTTCATCCGTTTATTACATTTAGGGCTTTTTAGGGGTGACAGTGGGGATAAATAAACCAAATGGAGCATCAAACGACAGGATATGACGTGTACATATAGGTACAATTAGATATGGTTTACATCAAAATCGGTTCTCCCATTTACTAGGGGTGGAAAGGGAAGGGTTGAAAGTCTGTGAAAGAAGAGGGGATATGGGAGCGAGAGGATAGCCACACCCTGGAAATTTTGAACTCTACTCAAAGCTACATAGGCCTGGCCCTTGGCAATATTTTTTCCTAAATATACCACTTCTTTTGCCACTGTGGTCCATTACAATTTGTGCACGGTTACGGCCCAACTTAAAAGATGTCAAGGAGCAACAAACTTATAGATATCAATATGATGTAGGAATGTAATATGGAAGTAGAGGTAGGTCTCGCTCACTTGAAAATATTACATGAAAATAAGAAACCGATAGGAATAAATAATTTTACAAACTTCCCGACGATCTTTAAAATTAAGTACCATTTATTTTGATAATGAAATATATAATGATAATGTTGGCATGGCAGCCCCGACGACTTTGTTTTTTTTTTTATAAATATTTAAAATGGTATTTATTTTTTAAAATCTTCGGGAAGTTTGTGAAATTATTTATTCCTTTTATTATTTATGCACTTTTCTTCGTAGCGTTGTTTTATTTTTTAATTTAATTTTTATTGCACCGTCTAAACGGTTTAGTTACTACAGGCGTGAGACAGGATTCAGGAAAGATCTGATTTGGATTTGATAAAAACTGAGCATCGATTAAGCTGATCAGTTGCTGCACGATACATTGTTAAAAACATCCATACAAGGAAGGAAGGAAAAGAAATTTGCTCCCCTCCCCCCTGGTGCCTAAAAATAATATGACATAATTTAAAAGAAATTTTACGTAGAAAATTAATAAGGCATTTATTTTTTTTTATTGTTTAGCACAGTTTAGTAATAAATTTTACTAACAGATCTTTTACTTATTTATGGTAGTCCGTGTTTACTCAATAATTAAGTTAAGTAGTAACTACTATGCAGTCACTATTCCACGCGGACGAAGTCGCGGGCACAGCTAGTCAAGAATATACTAGTAGAAACTAATGGAAATTTAAAAATTACTTCAATATGCTTATTCGAAAATTAGCATCCAGTCTTAAGTAAATCATAATATTCCCTATCTTATATTTGATTCTTAACATAAATTTTACCTACCTAATTTCTTAATCATCTTCCTAACTGTTTCCATAACTAACATATAATGATGATTAGCTAACTTAACGTATTTATTAAGATTATTGTCATTTAATTTTTTTTAGAATTGATTTAAGTAATGTGAAATTAATTTTTTTTCATTTTCCACTATCTGAGAAAGAATAGAATATGACTGTTTTATATCATTAACTACAATAGTTGATGATAAAAACTGAATGCAGATTTTTTTTGAAAAGCTTTAATGAAATTGTCATATTTTATAGAATCTTGTAATCCAAATTAATACCGGTAATTTATAACTATGATGATCGATCTTAATCTTCACAGTCAGTAAAGCTATAAAAAGCATAGTGTGTAAAGTCCGGATCATATGTATACCGATAAGGCGATTATAATTATTGTGATACGAATAATTCTCGGAATAAAAGTCAGGGTCGTACTCAGTTGGATATAATTCGTGCATATTCATTTCACGCATTTTCAAATAATTTTGTGTTAAAGGTAAACCTCTAACGGGTTTCGAATTACTTAAATGCTCCTCTATCATTTTTATTAATTATTAAAATTATTTTTATTCTGTAAATAAGATGCATTTATTCTTCGTAAGATTAAATGAAATGAAATGAAAAATTTATATTTCACAATTTTTTAACGCTTTTTCAATTGAAATCGGCTGCATATAATAATTCTTGAACCTAAGGCCTCCTATAAACCGCAAATAAAAGCTTGTAGAATTATTATTGTGTCGCAAATGCCAAATTATTATATAGAGTGGTTTTGTCTTTTTAATCCTGAAATTATTTATAAATGAATTTTGAATGCCTACCTACTCAATTTTGGGTACCTATGTTATTTTATTTAATTTATCATTGATTAAGAAATTAGGCTATTTACTACCTTCAGCAGTACTTATATAACTTTATAATCTAGTTAATAAGTGTCTAATCTAGTTAATAATATAATTAATTTTAAAGTAAATCTCTACTACATATTATTATCTAAAACTAGTCTACGAGCAGCCTAACTCCATGTAGTGCTCTCGGGAATTTGACTCACGCATGGAAAATCATGGAAAGGAAATTAGGACTAAAAATAGGTATAAACTAGTAAAAGGAAGCAACACAGAACTATTCTATGTACTTACCAATTAATCTGGTTACTTTTCGGGATCGATGTTTGATTTAGCCTCCAGGCCGCAGAAACCGTAGATTCTGGATCCTCAGCTCCGTAGCGATAGCAAGGTTACTATCTATGCCACGTTTTTTGAGGATCCTACCGACTGCGCCAATTACATTTCCCGCAGCCGGAGGCCCCAAAAGAAACTCAGATTTACTTAGAAAGTACATTTAATGACTAAAGTGAGACTTTACACCCATGTCTGCACGATGCAGACCGGAGTTAAAGAATGAATTTATACATTTTAATAATTATAAACCAACCATTCAACAACGAAATAGATTCCCGTGCGAACGGCGTATTCATCAGTTTCGTATGAAGGCAGGGCCGTAACTCATACACAAACACAAACACGAACAACGAACAACGAACAACGAACAACGAACAACGAACAACGAACAACGAACAACGAACAACGAACAACGAACAACGAACAACGAACAACGAACAACGAACAATGAACAACGAACAACGAACAACAAAAAACGAACAACGAACAACGAACAACTAACAACGAACAACGAACAACGAACAACGAACAACGAACAACGAACAACGAACAACGAACATCGAACAACGGACAACGAACAACGAACAACGAACAACGAACAACGAACAACGAACAACGAACAACGAACAACGAACAACGAACAACGAACAACGAACAACGAACAACGAACAACGAACAACTAACAACGAACAACGAACAACGAACAACAAAAAACGAACAACGAACAACAGACAAAGAACAATGTGAATGTGAATGTGAACATACACAAACACAAACACAAACACAAACACAAACACATACACAAACACAAACACAAACACAAACACGAACAACGAACAACGAACAACGAACAACGAACAATGAACAACGAACAACGAACAACGAACAACGAACAACGAACAATGTGAATGTGAATGTGAATGTGAACATACACAAACACAAACACAAACACAAACACATACACAAACACAAACACAAACACAAACACAAACACAAACACAAACACTAAAACAAACACAAACACTAACACTAACACTAACACTAACACGAACAACGAACAACGAACATCGAACAATGTGAATGTGAATGTGAATGTGAACATACACAAACACAAACACAAACACAAACACAAACACATACACAAACACAAACACAAACACTAAAACAAACACAAACACTAACACTAACACGAACAACGAACAACGAACATCGAACAACGAACAACGAACAACGAACAACGAACAACGAACAACGAACAATGTGAATGTGAATGTGAATGTGAATGTGAATGTGAACATACATAAACACAAACACAAACACAAACACAAACACAAACACAAACACAAACACAAACACATACACAAACACGAACAACGAACAACGAACAACGAACAACGAACAACGAACAACGAACAACGAACAACGAACAACGAACAACGAACAACGAACAACGAACAACGAACAACGAACAACGAACAACGAACAACGAACAACGAACAACGAACAACGAACAACGAACAACGAACAACGAACAACGAACAACGAACAACGAAAAACGAACAACGAACAACGAACAACGAACAACGAACAACGAACAACGAACAATGTGAATGTGAATGTGAATGTGAATGTGAATGTGAACATACACAAACACAAACACAAACACAAACACAAACACATACACAAACACATACACAAACACAAACACGAACAACGAACAACGAACAACGAACAACGAACAACGGACAACGGACAACGAACAACGAACAACGAACAACGAACAACGAACAACGAACAACGAACAACGAACAACGAACAACGAACAACGAACAACGAACAACGAACAACGAACAACGAACAATGTGAATGTGAATGTGAATGTGAATGTGAATGTGAACATACACAAACACAAACACAAACACAAACACATACACAAACACATACACAAACACAAACACGAACAACGAACAACGAACAACGAACAACGAACAACGAACAACGGACAACGAACAACGAACAACGAACAACGAACAACGAACAACGAACAACGAACAACGAACAACGAACAACGAACAACGAACAACGAACAACGAACAACGAACAACGAACAACGAACAACGAACATCGGACAACGGACAACGAACAACGGACAACGGACAACGAACAACGAACAACGAACAACGAACAACGAACAACGAACAACGAACAACGAACAACGAACAACGAACAACGAACAACGAACAACGAACAACGAACAACGAACAACGAACAACGAACAACGAACAACGAACAACGAACAACGAACATCGGACAACGGACAACGAACAACGAACAACGAACAACGAACAACGAACAACGAACAACGAACAACGAACAACGAACAACGAACAACGAACATCGGACAACGGACAACGGACAACGAACAACGAACAACGAACAACGAACAACGAACAACGAACAACGAAAAACGAAAAACGAACAACGAACAACGAACAACGAACAACGAACAACGAACAATGTGAATGTGAATGTGACAACGGACAACGAACAACGAACAACGAACAACGAACAACGAACAACGAACAACGAACAACGAACAACGAACAACGAACAACGAACAACGAACAACGAACAACGAACAACGAACATCGGACAACGGACAACGAACAACGAACAACGAACAACGAACAACGAACAACGAACAACGAACAACGAACAACGAACAACGACCAACGAACAACGAACAACGAACAACGAACAACGAACAACGAAAAACGAACAACGAACAACGAACAACGAACAACGAACAACGAACAACGAACAACGAACAACGAACAACGAACAACGAACAACGAAAAACGAAAAACGAACAACGAACAACGAACAACGAACAACGAACAACGAACAACGAACATCGGACAACGGACAACGAACAACGAACAACGAACAACGAACAACGAACAACGAACAACGAACAACGAACAACGAACAACGAACAACGAACAACGAACAACGAACAACGAACAACGAACAACGAACAACGAACAACGAACAACGAACAACGAACAACGAACAACGAACAACGAACAACGAACAACGAACAACGAACAACGAACAATGTGAATGTGAATGTGAATGTGAATGTGAATGTGAATGTGAATGTGAACATACACAAACACAAACACAAACACAAACAACGAACAACGAACAACGAACAACGAACAACGAACAACGAACAACGAACAACGAACAACGAACAACGAACAACGAACAACGAACAACGAACAACGAACAACGAACAACGAACAACGAACAACGAACAATGTGAATGTGAATGTGAATGTGAATGTGAACATACACAAACACAAACACAAATACAAACACAAACACATACACAAACACATACACAAACACAAACACGAACAACGAACAACGAACAACGAACAACGAACAACGAACAACGAACATCGAACAACGGACAACGAACAACGAACAACGAACAACGAACAACGAACAACGAACAACGAACAACGAACAACGAACAACGAACAACGAACAACGAACAATGAACAATGTGAATGTGAATGTGAATGTGAATGTGAACATACACAAACACAAACACAAACACAAACACAAACACAAACACAAACACAAACACATACACAAACACATACACAAACACAAACACGAACAACGAACAACGAACAACGAACAACGAACAACGAACATCGAACAACGGACAACGAACAACGAACAACGAACAACGAACAACGAACAACGAACAACGAACAACGAACAACGAACAACGAACAACGAACAACGAACAACGAACAACGAACAACGAACAACGAACAACGAACAACGAACAACGAACAACGGACATCGGACAACGGGCAACGAACAACGAACAACGAACAACGAACAACGAACAACGAACAACGAACAACGAACAACGAACAACGAACAACGAACAACGAACAACGAACAACGAACAACGAACAACGAACAACGAACAACGAACAACGAACAACGAACAACGAACAACGAACAACGAACAATGAACAATGTGAATGTGAATGTGAATGTGAATGTGAATGTGAACATACACAAACACAAACACAAACACAAACACAAACACAAACACATACACAAACACAAACACGAACAACGAACAACGAACAACGAACAACGAACAACGAACAACGGACAACGGACAACGGACAACGGACAACGGACAACGGACAACGGACAACGGACAACGGACAACGGACAACGGACAACGGACAACGGACAACGGACAACGGACAACGGACAACGGACAACGGACAACGGACATCGGACAACGGACAACGGACAACGAACAACGAACAACGAACAACGAACAACGAACAACGAACAACGAACAACGAACAACGAACAACGAACAACGAACAACGTACAACGAACAACGAACAACGAACAACGAACAACGAACAACGAACAACGAACAACGAACAATGTGAATGTGAATGTGACAACGGACAACGAACAACGAACAACGAACAACGAACATCGGACAACGAACAACGAACAACGAACAACGAACAACGAACAACGAACAACGAACAACGAACAACGAACAACGAACAACGAACAACGAACAACGAACAACGAACAACGAACAACGAACAACGAACAACGAACATCGGACAACGAACAACGAACAACGAACAACGAACAACGAACAACGAACAACGAACAACGAACAACGAACAACGAACAACGAACAACGAACAACGAACAACGAACAACGAACAACGAACAACGAACAACGAACAATGTGAATGTGAATGTGAATGTGAATGTGAATGTGAATGTGAACATACACAAACACAAACACAAACACAAACACATACACAAACACATACACAAACACAAACACGAACAACGAACAACGAACAACGAACAACGAACAACGAACAACGGACAACGAACAACGAACAACGAACAACGAACAACGAACAACGAACAACGAACAACGAACAACGAACAACGAACAACGAACAACGAACAACGAACAACGAACAACGAACAACGAACAACGAACAACGAACAACGAACAACGAACAACGAACAACGAACATCGGACAACGGACAACGAACAACGGACAACGGACGACGAACGACGAACAACGAACAACGAACAACGAACAACGAACAACGAACAACGAACAACGAACAACGAACAACGAACAACGAACAACGAACAACGAACAACGAACAACGAACAACGAACAACGAACAACGAACAACGAACAACGAACAACGAACAACGAACAACGAACAACGAACAACGAACAACGAACAACGAACAACGAACAACGAACAACGAACAACGAACAACGAACAACGAACAACGAAAAACGAAAAACGAACAACGAACAACGAACAACGAACAACGAACAACGAACAACGAACAACGAACAACGAACAACGAACAACGAACAATGTGAATGTGAATGTGACAACGGACAACGAACAACGAACAACGAACAACGAACAACGAACAACGAACAACGAAAAACGAACAACGAACAACGAACAACGAACAACGAACAACGAACAACGAACAACGAACAATGTGAATGTGAATGTGAATGTGAATGTGAATGTGAACATACACAAACACAAACACAAATACAAACACAAACACATACACAAACACATACACAAACACAAACACGAACAACAACAACGAACAACGAACAACGAACAACGAACAACGAACATCGAACAACGGACAACGAACAACGAACAACGAACAACGAACAACGAACAACGAACAACGAACAACGAACAACGAACAACGAACAACGAACAACGAACAACGAACAACGAACAACGAACAATGAACAATGTGAATGTGAATGTGAATGTGAATGTGAACATACACAAACACAAACACAAACACAAACACAAACACAAACACATACACAAACACATACACAAACACAAACACGAACAACGAACAACGAACAACGAACAACGAACAACGAACAACGAACAACGAACATCGAACAACGGACAACGAACAACGAACAACGAACAACGAACAACGAACAACGAACAACGAACAACGAACAACGAACAACGAACAACGAACAACGAACAACGAACAACGAACAACGAACAACGAACAACGAACAACGAACATCGGACAACGGACAACGAACAACGAACAACGAACAACGAACAACGAACAACGAACAACGAACAACGAACAACGAACAACGAACAACGAACAACGAACAACGAACAACGAACAACGAACAACGAACATCGGACAACGGACAACGAACAACGAACAACGAACAACGAACAACGAACAACGAACAACGAACAACGAACAACGAACAACGAACAACGAACAACGGACAACGGACAACGAACAACGAACAACGAACAACGAACAACGAACAACGAACAACGAACAACGAACAACGAACAACGAACAACGAACAACGAACAACGAACAACGAACATCGGACAACGGACAACGGACAACGAACAACGAACAACGAACAACGAACAACGAACAACGAACAACGAACAACGAACAACGAACAACGAACAACGAAAAACGAAAAACGAACAACGAACAACGAACAACGAACAATGTGAATGTGAATGTGACAACGGACAACGAACAACGAACAACGAACAACGAACATCGGACAACGAACAACGAACAACGAACAACGAACAACGAACAACGAACAACGAACAACGAACAACGAACAACGAACAACGAACAACGAACAACGAACAACGAACAACGAACAACGAACAACGAACAACGAACAACGAACATCGGACAACGAACAACGAACAACGAACAACGAACAACGAACAACGAACAACGAACAACGAACAACGAACAACGAACAACGAACAACGAACAACGAACAACGAACAACGAACAACGAACAACGAACAACGAACAATGTGAATGTGAATGTGAATGTGAATGTGAATGTGAACATACACAAACACAAACACAAACACAAACACATACACAAACACATACACAAACACAAACACGAACAACGAACAACGAACAACGAACAACGAACAACGAACAACGGACAACGAACAACGAACAACGAACAACGAACAACGAACAACGAACAACGAACAACGAACAACGAACAACGAACAACGAACAACGAACAACGAACAACGAACAACGAACAACGAACAACGAACAACGAACAACGAACAACGAACAACGAACATCGGACAACGGACAACGAACAACGGACAACGGACAACGAACAACGAACAACGAACAACGAACAACGAACAACGAACAACGAACAACGAACAACGAACAACGAACAACGAACAACGAACAACGAACAACGAACAACGAACAACGAACAACGAACAACGAACAACGAACAACGAACAACGAACAACGAACAACGAACAACGAACAACGAACATCGGACAACGGACAACGGACAACGAACAACGAACAACGAACAACGAACAACGAACAACGAACAACGAACAACGAAAAACGAAAAACGAACAACGAACAACGAACAACGAACAACGAACAACGAACAATGTGAATGTGAATGTGACAACAGACAACGAACAACGAACAACGAACAACGAACAACGAACAACGAACAACGAACAACGAACAACGAACAACGAACAACGAACAACGAACAACGAACAACGAACAACGAACATCGGACAACGGACAACGAACAACGAACAACGAACAACGAACAACGAACAACGAACAACAAACAACGAACAACGAACAACGAACAACGAACAACGAACAACGAACAACGAACAACGAACAACGAACAACGAAAAACGAACAACGAACAACGAACAACGAACAACGAACAACGAACAACGAACAACGAACAACGAACAACGAACAACGAACAACGAAAAACGAAAAACGAACAACGAACAACGAACAACGAACAACGAACAACGAACATCGGACAACGGACAACGAACAACGAACAACGAACAACGAACAACGAACAACGAACAACGAACAACGAACAACGAACAACGAACAACGAACAACGAACAACGAACAACGAACAACGAACAACGAACAACGAACAACGAACAACGAACAACGAACAACGAACAACGAACAACGAACAACGAACAACGAACAACGAACAACGAACAACGAACAACGAACAATGTGAATGTGAATGTGAATGTGAATGTGAATGTGAATGTGAATGTGAACATACACAAACACAAACACAAACACAAACAACGAACAACGAACAACGAACAACGAACAACGAACAACGAACAACGAACAACGAACAACGAACAACGAACAACGAACAACGAACAACGAACAACGAACAACGAACAACGAACAACGAACAACGAACAACGAACAACGAACAACGAACAACGGACATCGGACAACGAACAATGTGAATGTGAATGTGAACATACACAAACACAAACACAAACACATACACATTAATTACATTTCCCGCAGCCGGAGGCCCCAAAAGAAACTCAGATATACTTAGAAACTACATTTAATGACTAAAGTGAGACTTTACACCCATGTCTGCACGATGCAGACCGAGTTAAAGAATGAATTTATACATTTTAATAATTATAAAGACGTAAGCTTGGATGCTAACTCAGGGAAATCGGACTAACATTCTATTCCCGTGCGAACGGCGTATTCATCAGTTTCGTATGAAGGCAGGGCCGTAACTCATACACAAACACAAACACGAACAACGAACAACGAACAACGAACAACGAACAACGAACAACGAACAACGAACAACGAACAACGAACAACGAACAACGAACAACGAACAACGAACAACGAACAACGAACAACGAACAACGAACAACGAACAACGAACAACGAACAACGAACAACGAACAACGAACAACGAACAACGAACAACGAACAACGAACAACGAACAACGAACAACGAACAACAGACAAAGAACAATGTGAATGTGAATGTGAACATACACAAACACAAACACAAACACAAACACAAACACAAACACATACACAAACACAAACACAAACACAAACACGAACAACGAACAACGAACAACGAACAACGAACAACGAACAACGAACAACGAACAATGTGAATGTGAATGTGAACATACACAAACACAAACACAAACACAAACACATACACAAACACAAACACAAACACAAACACAAACACAAACACAAACACAAACACAAACACTAAAACAAACACAAACACTAACACTAACACTAACACGAACAACGAACAACGAACATCGAACAATGTGAATGTGAATGTGAACATACACAAACACAAACACAAACACAAACACAAACACAAACACATACACAAACACAAACACAAACACTAAAACAAACACAAACACTAACACTAACACGAACAACGAACAACGAACATAGAACAAAGAACAACGAACAACGAACAACGAACAACGAACAACGAACAACGAACAATGTGAATGTGAATGTGAATGTGAATATGAACATACACAAACACAAACACAAACACAAACACAAACACAAACACAAACACGAACAACGAACAACGAACAACGAACAACGAACAACGAACAACGAACAACGAACAACGAACAACGAACAACGAACAACGAACAACGAACAACGAACAACGAACAACGAACAACGAACAACGAACAACGAACAACGAACAACGAACAACGAACAACGAACAACGAACAACGAACAACGAACAACGAACAACGAACAACGAACAACGAACAACGAACAACGAACAACGAACAACGAACAACGAACAACGAACAACGAACAACGAACAACGAACAACGAACAACGAACAACGAACAACGAAAAACGAACAACGAACAACGAACAACGAACAACGAACAACGAACAACGAACAACGAACAACGAAAAACGAACAACGAACAACGAACAATGTGAATGTGAATGTGAATGTGAACATACACAAACACAAACACAAACACAAACACAAACACAAACACATACACAAACACAAACACAAACACAAACAACGAACAACGAACAACGAACAACGAACAACGAACAACGAACAACGAACAACGAACAACGAACAACGAACAACGAACAATGTGAATGTGAATGTGAATGTGAACATACACAAACACAAACACAAACACAAACACAAACACAAACACATACACAAACACAAACACAAACACAAACACAAACACAAACACAAACACAAACACAAACACTAAAACAAACACAAAAACTAAACCCTAACACTAACACGAACAACGAACAACGAACATCGAACAATGTGAATGTGAATGTGAATGGGAACATACACAAACACAAACACAAACACAAACACAAACACATACACAAACACAAACACAAACACTAAAACAAACACAAACACTAACACTAACACGAACAACGAACAACGAACATCGAACAACGAACAACGAACAACGAACAACGAACAATGTGAATGTGAATGTGAATGTGAATGTGAACATACACAAACACAAACACAAACACAAACACAAACACAAACACAAACACAAACACAAACACATACACAAACACAAACACGAACAACGAACAACGAACAACGAACAACGAACAACGAACAACGAACAACGAACAACGAACAACGAACAACAAACAACGAACAACGAACAACGAACAACGAACAACGAACAACGAACAACGAACAACGAACAACGAACAACGAACAACGAACAGCGAACAACGAACAATGAACAACGAACAACGAACAATGTGAATGTGAATGTGAATGTGAATGTGAATGTGAACATACACAAACACAAACACAAACACAAACACAAACACAAACACAAACACAAACACGAACAATGAACAACGAACATCGAACATCGAACAACGAACAACGAACAACGAACAACGAACAACGAACAACGAACAACGAACAACGAACAACGAACAACGAACAACGAACAACGAACAACGAACAACGAACAACGAACAACGAACAATGTGAATGTGAATGTGAACATAGACAAACACAAACACAAACACAAACACATACACAAACACAAACACGAACAACGAACAACGAACAACGAACAACGAACAACGAACAACGAACAACGAACAATGTGAATGTGAATGTGAATGTGAATGTGAATGTTAACATACACAAACACAAACACAAAAACACAAACAAACACATACACAAACACAAACACAAACACAAACACAAACACAAACACACACACGAACAACGAACAACGAACAACGAACAACGAACAACGAACAACGAACAATGAACAACGAACAACGAACAACGAACAACGAACAACGAACAACGAACAACGAACAACGAACAATGTGAATGTGAATGTGAACATACACAAACACAAACACAAACAAACACATACACAAACACAAACACAAACACAATTACGAACAACGAACAACGAACAACGAACATAGAACAACGAACAACGAACAACGAACAACGAACAACGAACAACGAACAACGAACAACGAACAACGAACAACGAACAACGAACAACGAACAACGAACAATGAACAATGTGAATGTGAATGTGAATGTGAATGTGAATGTGAACATACACAAACACAAACACAAACACAAACACAAACACAAACACATACACATACACAAACACAAACACGAACAACGAACAACGAACAACGAACAACGAACAACGAACATCGAACAACGGACAACGAACAACGAACAACGAACAACGAACAACGAACAACGAACAACGAACAACGAACAACGAACAACGAACAACGAACAACGAACAACGAACAACGAACAACGAACAACGAACAACGAACAACGAACAACGAACAACGAACAACGAACAACGAACAACGAACAACGAACAACGAACAACGAACAACGAACATCGGACAACGGACAACGAACAACGAACAACGAACAACGAACAACGAACAACGAACAACGAACAATGAACAACGAACAATGAACAATGTGAATGTGAATGTGAATGTGAATGTGAACATACACAAACACAAACTCATCTGTCAACGGACTGCGTAAAGTGTACAAGTATATTTTGATTGTGCTAATAATTGGCGTGTAAACAAGTCTCACAGTGATTTACCGAGTGTAATTTGTGACTCATTTTGATCCCACGTTTCGGACTTTTGAGTGAGTAAAACTTATAACACTGCTCACACATTATAAACCTGAAAATTAACATAATTTCACTCTATAACATTTTCAAGAAGAGGGTAAAAACAGAAGAAGAAACTTTGAACAACCTAGTTTTTCAACAACAAATAACAATAACATCTGCAACTGTCATAACTCACTGTCAAGTGTCAACTGCCAATTCACACAAAAGTTGCCATAGATAAAAAAAATTATATGAATATTTTCTGCTAATGCTGTGTCTACACGATCATTGATTAATTATGGCTGGAGAATGTTTGGCATGTAATTTGAACGTATTAGTGACGCATAAGAGAATCAAATGCACTAAATGTAGTGCACTTTATCATACGGAATGCGTTCTATCAACCAATTCTTCACAAGTGGCCCGTACTAATTGGATATGTCCCGCTTGTGTTGCTGCTTCTCGAAGGGGTGGTGACAACACAAACACACCTTTTAGGCCTTCTCCTCGTGCAGTGACGTCTCCTGTGGCTGCTTCCTCCATTGGTGATTCCGCGAATTTTTCTACCATCTTGTCGGAGCTCAAATCATTCCGTAGTGATATGCAATTGAGATTAGACAAACAAGAAGAGAAGATAGACACTTTCAGTGGGGCTCTTGATTGTTTACAATCTGAAATAATCGAGATGAAAAAGTGCTTTCAGTCACTTCGCACCGATCTAGACTCTGTAATGGAATGCTCCAGTAAATTAAAAGATATAAGCAATCGTAATGAGGCCGCTCTGAAGTGTACGAAGAACTCAATTGTGGACATTAAAAACAAACTAGTTGAACATGAAAGCTCGCTAGAATTTCTCTCGAAGAAGTTCGACGATATGCAAGCTGATTCCTCGTCACAGACATTAACTACAACTGAATTAAAAGTCAGTACTTCTACAATTGACAATAATTTGAAAACTCTTCAAAATAAGGTTAACCAATTGGAACAAATATCCAGAAGACATAATTTTGAATTACATGGCGTACCTGAAAAAAAGGATGAGAACTTAAGTTCAATTGTGTCTAACTTGTTGGATAAAATATCTGTCTCGCTTCCCAACGATGCTGTTATTTCTACCTACCGTGTGGCCAAACGGGTGAAAAGTACCGACCGCCCGCGCACTATTTTGGTTACATTGATGACTCCTAGGCATCGCGATATGATATTATCAGCAGTGCATCGCTACAACAAATCTAACTCCAGGAATGTATTGAACTCGCTTGACCTCGGTGTTGTAGGTGAAGTTAAACAAGTTTATGTAGCTGAAAATCTCACGCCAGAAATGAGACATATTTTCATGGAAGCTAGACAAGCTTCTAGACACTTGATTACAAGTTCGTGTGGGTTAAGTTTGGGAAGGTCTATATGAGAAAAAACGAACATTCTCCAGCTGTAATCATTAATAGTCTAGATAAGATTAAAAATCTGCCTTAGTCTTTACATAATTATCTGCATCTACATTTAATTTTTATTATTATTATTATTTTTTTTTTTTTAACCGCTGCATTATGCTAATATTTTACCAGAATGTAAACAGAATTAGAAGTAAGCTTCAGGATTTCTTTTTAAATGTATTAAACTGCAATTACGATATTATCTGTTTAACAGAAACTAATCTCGATCCTTCAATTAAAGATAGTGAAATATTGGATAATCGCTATAGAATTTTCAGGAGAGATCGGGATAAGTGCACTAGTCATAAAATTTCTGGTGGAGGTGTTTTAATTGCAGTAAAAAAAGATTACATAGTTAATAGAGTTTTCGAATGGGAAACTAATGTGGAATGTATTTGGCTAAGCTTAATTAACTTTAAAAATAAACACATTAGCAAAATTATAAAAATATGTCTAGTGTATTTACCACCGGATCTTTCCATTGATAAACTGAAAGCTTTCTATAATAATACTACTGAGATTTTGTCAGGATCCGATGATTCTTTTATTTTACTGGGGGATTTCAATACTCCTAACTTAGACTGGATTAATTGTAACGCGACGAAAACTGCTACTCCTAGACCTTTGTTTAATGACGTTAAAGTCAACTTAATTTTAGACTTGATGACTTATGGCAACCTTAACCAGTACAATTTTATCAAAAATAACAATAATCGCACTCTGGATTTATTTTTTGCCCGTTTGATTCCGGTATCACTTGAACCCTCAATCGCACTTAGTAAAATGGACGTTCATCATCCACCTTTTGAAGTGTGTGTGAATGACATTCACGTCCCGTCCCTCGAACCATGTAAGAATAATAAAATCTTAAATTTTAGAAAATGTGATATAAATAAATGTAAAGATGAACTTAGGAATATTGATTGGAAGGTTCTCCTTTCCTCCGCGGATATAAATGAAAATCTAACACAGTTTTATGACACTCTAAATCTCATCATTAAAAATAATACACCTTATAAGCAACAAAGAAATTCATCAGTACCTATTTGGTTTAGTAACTCTCTAATCAAATGCCTACGGGAAAAAGAGAAATTTAATCATAAATTTAAAATGTATAAAAACCCACGTGATTATGACACTTTCTCTCTTTTGCGTAAAAGGTCTAAAAAGATGATGAAGGAGTGTTATAACAATTATTTAAAAGATGTTGAATCGTGTCTACATAAAGGTAACATGAAATTATTCTGGAATTACGTAAAGAGTAAAAATAAATGTTCAAGTTTTCCCCAACTAGTTAAATATAATAACATTGTTGCTACTAAGGGTAGTGATGTCTGTCAAACATTTGCTAAATATTTCCATTCTGTATATGAAAATAATGCCATTGTTGAGGATCCCGTCCACAACAATTGGTCTAATTGTCTTAACAAAGTAGTAATTGAAGCGCATGATGTTAAAAAACTTCTTAAACAATTGGATCCGAACAAGGGTCCTGGACCGGACGGTATTCCATCTCATTTTGTTAAATCTTGCTATAACGAACTCACCTTACCACTTTATATAATTTTTAATAGATCTCTATCTACAGGCATCTTTCCTGACTATTGGAAGATCGCTCACGTAATTCCAATATTCAAATCCGGCGATAGATCGGACTGTTGTAACTACAGACCCATCTGCATACTAAATTGCTTTGCTAAAATATTTGAACGTGTTATTTACAATCAAATTTACAATTTTGTTAAACCTTTACTTATTTCTGAACAACATGGATTTGTCGCGCGTAAATCAACAACATCTAATTTAACTGAATATGCTGACTATCTCCTAGAAACTTTGGACAACAAAGGACAAGTGGATGTCATTTACACCGACTTTCAGAAGGCGTTCGATAAAGTCAACCATGAGCTCCTGATTAAAAAGCTGATGATTTGTGGCATACATGGGAACTTATTGCCTTGGATCATCTCGTACATTAAATACCGCACTCAAATAGTTGCTCTCAACGGCTACCTATCTGAACCCTATTCTGTTCCTTCCGGTGTTCCCCAAGGTTCCCATCTTGGCCCTCTTTTGTTCGCGGTTTTTATAAATGATGCACCCTTACGATTTAATATAGGTAGTAAATGTCTACTTTACGCGGATGATCTGAAACTTTATAGAAAAGTCGAAAATATTGCTGACTGTCATTTGCTTCAAGAAGACTTAATTGCTCTTCATGCCTGGTGTAAGAGAAATTTAATGAAATTAAATACCTCTAAGTGTCATGTTGTCACATTTACTAATAAAGTAAACAGTATTAACTTTTCGTATCAAATTTCAAATATTATCTTAGGTCGTAAAGAATTCATACGAGATCTAGGGGTGACATTCGATAAAAGTTTATCATTTATCGATCATGTCGAATCTACTGTCAAAAAAGCCAATCAAAATTTAGGCTTTATATTACGAATGTCCAGATCTTTTAAAAATAAAAATAGTGCCCTAATTCTTTATAAATCTCTGGTCCGTAGCACCCTTGAATATGGCTCCTCAGTGTGGTCTCCATTCTACAAAACACATATCGACAAGCTCGAATCGGTACAAAAACGATTTTTACGTTCTCTATGCAATCGTGAACACCTTAGAAGATCCTTGCCCACCTATGACATTCGACTTAAATATTTCAATTTGGATTCACTTGAAATGCGACGTAAATTCATTGATTTAACTTATATGTATAAAATTATCAATAACCTAATTCACACCGATATGCTTTGTAAATTCTCTTTATATTGTAACGCTCGTGTCACTCGGAACGTTAAACCCTTCTATATACCCGCCACTCGCTTATATATTTCTTATAATAACCCAGTATATAGGTTATGCCGACTATATAACGAAATAGTTAATAAAGATAACACTATTGACATATTTTCAAATAGTCTAGCCAGTTTTCGTCGCTTAGTACTTACTGCTCTGCGTAGCACCTGAAGCATACGGATTTATGTCGAATCTTGTTAGCCTAAGTATATCTTTTATTGTATTTTTTTTTATTGTTGTGGTAACAGTATTTTTAATTGTTTTAACTTGTAACATCTTTCACACTCTAAACATTTGTGTATCCATAGAATAGGCTTATACATAGAACGTTATTAATTGTACTTGAATAATTTGTTTGTTATATTGTTGTATAAGTTGTTTGGAAACTAATAAAATAAAATAAAAATAAACACAAACACAAACACAAACACAAACACAAACACATACACAAACACAAACACGAACAACGAACAACGAACAACGAACAACGAACAACGAACAACGAACAACGAACAACGAACAACGAACAACGAACAACGGACAATGAACAATGTGAATGTGAATGTGAATGTGAATGTGAATGTGAACATACACAAACACAAACACAAACACAAACACAAACACATACACAAACACATACACAAACACAAACACAAACACGAAAAACGAACAACGAACAACGAACAACGAACAACGAACATCGAACAACGGACAACGAACAACGAACAACGAACAACGAACAACGAACAACGAACAACGAACAACGAACAACGAACAACGAACAACGAACAACGAACACGAACACGAACACGAACAACGAACAACGAACAACGAACAACGAACAACGAACAATGTGAATGTGAATGTGAACATACACAAACACAAACACAAACACATACACATAAATTACATTTCCCGCAGCCGGAGGCCCCAAAAGAAACTCAGATATACTTAGAAACTACATTTAATGACTAAAGTGAGACTTTACACCCATGTCTGCACGATGCAGACCGAGTTAAAGAATGAATTTATACATTTTAATAATTATAAAGACGTAAGCTTGGATGCTAACTCAGGGAAATCGGACTAACATTCTATTCCCGTGCGAACGGCGTATTCATCAGTTTCGTATGAAGGCAGGGCCGTAACTCATACACAAACACAAACACGAACAACGAACAACGAACAACGAACAACGAACAACGAACAACGAACAACGAACAACGAACAACGAACAACGAACAACGAACAACGAACAACGAACAACGAACAACGAACAACGAACAACGAACAACGAACAACGAACAACGAACAACGAACAACGAACAACGAACAACGAACAACGAACAACGAACAACGAAAAACGAACAACGAACAACAGACAAAGAACAATGTGAATGTGAATGTGAACATACACAAACACAAACACAAACACAAACACAAACACATACACAAACACAAACACAAACACAAACACGAACAACGAACAACGAACAACGAACAACGAACAACGAACAACGAACAACGAACAACGAACAACGAACAACGAACTACGAACAACGAACAACGAACAACGAACAACGAACAATGTGAATGTGAATGTGAATGTGAACATACACAAACACAAACACAAACACAAACACAAACACATACACAAACACAAACACAAACACAAACACAAACACAAACACAAACACTAAAACAAACACAAACACTAACACTAACAATAACACGAACAACGAACAACGAACATCGAACAATGTGAATGTGAATGTGAATGTGAACATACACAAACAGAAACACAAACACAAACACAAACACATACACAAACACAAACACAAACACTAAAACAAACACAAACACTAACACTAACACGAACAACGAACAACGAACATCGAACAACGAACAACGAACAACGAACAACGAACAACGAACAATGTGAATGTGAATGTGAATGTGAATGTTAATGTGAACATACACAAACACAAACACAAACACAAACACAAACACAAACACAAACACAAACACAAACACAAACACATACACAAACACAAACACAAACACGAACAACGAACAACGAACAACGAACAACGAACAACGAACAACGAACAACGAACAACGAACAACGAACAACGAACAACGAACAACGAACAACGAACAACGAACAACGAACAACGAACAACGAACAACGAACAACGAACAACGAACAACGAACAACGAACAACGAACAACGAACAACGAACAACGAACAACGAACAACGAACAACGAACAACGAACAACGAAAAACGAACAACGAACAACGAACAACGAACAACGAACAACGAACAACGAACAACGAACAACGAACAACGAACAATGAACAATGTGAATGTGAATGTGAATGTGAATGTGAATGTGAATGTGAATGTGAATGTGAATGTGAATGTGAATGTGAACATACACAAACACAAACACAAACACAAACACAAACACAAACACATACACAAACACATACACAAACACAAACACGAACAACGAACAACGAACAACGAACAACGAACAACGAACATCGAACAACGGACAACGAACAACGAACAACGAACAACGAACAACGAACAACGAACAACGAACAACGAACAACGAACAACGAACAACGAACAACAAACAACGAACAACGAACAATGTGAATGTGAATGTGAATGTGAATGTGAACATACACAAACACAAACACAAACACAAACACAAACACATACACAAACACAAACACAAACACAAACACAAACACGAACAACGAACAACGAACACAAACACGAACAACGAACAACGAACAACGGACAACGGACAACGAACAACGAACAACGAACAACGAACAACGAACAACGAACAACGAACAACGAACAACGAACAACGAACAACGAACAACGAACAACGAACAATGTGAATGTGAATGTGAATGTGAATGTGAACATACACAAACACAAATACAAACACATACACAAACACAAACACAAACACAAACACAAACACGAACACGAACACGAACAACGAACAACGAACATCGAACAACGAACCACGAACAATTAACAACGAACAACGAACAATGTGAATGTGAATGTGAACATAGACAAACACAAACACAAACACAAACACAAACACATACACAAACACAAACACGAACAACGAACAACGAACAACGAACAACGAACAACGAACAACGAACAACGAACAACGAACAACGAACAATGTGAATGTGAATGTGAATGTGAATGTGAATGTGAATGTTAACATACACAAACACAAACACAAAAACACAAACAAACACATACACAAACACAAACACAAACACAAACACGAACAACGAACAACGAACAACGAACAACGAACAACGAACAACGAACAACGAACAATGTGAATGTGAATGTGAACATACACAAACACAAACACAAACACAAACACATACACAAACACAAACACAAACACAAACACAATTACGAACAACGAACAACGAACAACGAACATAGAACAACGAACAACGAACAACGAACAACGAACAACGAACAACGAACAACGAACAATGTGAATGTGAATGTGAACATACACAAACACAAACACAAACACAAACAAACTAAACTCTTTTTCTTTCTAAACTCAATTATTGTATAAACACCTATGGGCCATGCCTTCTTCAGCGATCACAACATTTGATTCAAAGAATACAGAATGCTTGCATTAGATATTGTTTCAATGTCCCACCTAGATCTCACATCACTCCGTTTCTGAATTCATCAAATATTCTTAATATGAAAGGTAGACAAAAATTATATCTGGCTTGCTTTCTATTTGACCTTTTGAAGACCAAATGCCCAGCTTACTTGTTTGACAAGCTAACGTGGCGAAAGGATCGTGGTTGTAACCCAATTAGATTCGGTACCAATACTTTTTCTGTTCCAAAACATAGAACAATGGCTTTCCGCGGCAGTTTCAAGTACTGTGCAACAAAATGTTGGGACGACATTCCTCCACCCATACGCAACATTTGTTGCAAATCAAGATTCAAAACTGTCTATCGAGACTACCTTTTAGGAATACAAAAATCAGTTCCATAATTTTGATATATTTATTTATTTTTCTCTGTTTATTTTTATTCATTTGCACAGTCTTGTTTCTGCCGTAAGGCGTAAACCTATAGGGTTACCACACCTTCTGTGGAATGCTTGTTGGTTCCTGAAGTTTATTATTATTTCTTATATTGTGTATTGCCCTTTCATTTGTGTACCTATATGTTTATTGATATTATATACTATAATTTTATGAATATTCAACCTTTATCTCCTTTGCATTATCTATTTATTTAAGTTTATTTTAATTTTCTGCCCTCAAGAGGCATTGGCAGAATATCAGCGTCGGGGTCTCTTTAAAAACTCTGACATTTATGCTGAGCCAAGGCCTGTTCGTAGAACGCTGTGCACATTAACGGTTTAATTGTTATACTTTTAATTTTTCTGTGTGTATGAGTGTTTTCTGTATTGTTTTACTGCTTTTTGTCTTTTGTGTTTTATTTGTAAGTGTTCTATGAATAAACGTTTTATCTATCTATCTATCTAACACATACACAAACACAAACACAATTACGAACAACGAACAACGAACAACGAACAACGAACATAGAACAACGAACAACGAACAACGAACAACGAACAACGAACAACGAACAACGAACAACGAACAACGAACAACGAACAACGAACAACGAACAACGAACAATGTGAATGTGAATGTGAATGTAAATGTGAATGTGAATGTGAACATACACAAACACAAACACATACACAAACACAAACACAAACACAATTACGAACAACGAACAACGAACAACGAACAACGAACAACGAACAACGAACATCGAACATCGAACAACGAACAACGAACAACGAACAACGAACAACGAACAACGAACAACGAACAACGAACAACGAACAACGAACAACGAACAACGAACAACGAACAACGAACAACGAACAACGAACAACGAACAACGAACAACGAACAACGAACAACGAACAACGAACAACGAACAACGAACAACGAACAACGAACAACGAACAACGAACAACGAACAACGAACAACGAACAACGAACAACGAACAACGAACAACGAACAACGAACAACGAACAACGAACAACGAACAACGAACAACGAACAACGAACAACGAACAACGAACAACGAACAACGAACAACGAACAACGAACATCGAACAACGAACAACGAACAACGAACAACGAACAACACAAAACAAACACGAACACGAACACGAACAACGAACAATGGAGAATAAATTAAAAGCTACACTCCATGATTTAAAAGCTTCTCAATACATTGACTTCGGATCACTGTGGCCAGAAAGTAGTTTTTGAATGGGATTGCATACCTACATTTAAAAGGATTAATGTTAGGCCTATAAATAAAAAAGGCATTAATAAATTTAGGAATAATATTAATAAAAACCTGCCCGTACTAAATGATCAATCCTTTCCTAATAGTCCTTGTGAAATGTTTAAAAATCTTTTTAATTTAGTACATAAAGAATTTGAAAAAATATTTAAAGTTAAATCTTTAAATATTACCAAGGATTTACCATTTAGTAAATGGGCGACAGCTAGTATACATAGGTGCAGGAACATTCTTTATGAATTATATGGTATGAAGCAATATAATAAAGACCCATCTTTTCTTAGTTATGTTAGAAATTACTCAAAAATTTTTAAAAAAGTTTGTTTTACTGCATTTGTATAAGCGTTTGTATATCAAAGAAAAAATACGCGACTCTGATAATAAAGTTAAAACAGTTTGGTCAATTATTAATGGTGAAATGGGTAAAAGCAAATCAAGTAATACCATAAAACTTGTAAATAATGACAGGGTTATTGACAAAAGTGCTGATGTTGCGCTTGCTTTTGAAGAATTCTTCAGTAGTGTCCCTGCTACTATTACTAATAGTTTAAATTCGTCTTCAGCACTTGCAGAAACCTTTTTGAGGGACCATGTTGCGGGGTGCAGTACATTATTTGAATTACGACACGTAACTGCTAGTGATATTGTTACTGCCTTTAAGACGCTTAATCTAAAAAATACTTGTGATCTTTGGGGAATGTCCGTAAATTTAGTTAATAATATAATAGAAAATATTGCGAAAAATTTAGCTTTCATATTTAATAAGTGTTGTGACTATGGTACATTTCCTAATTTACTAAAGCTTAGTAAAGTTATACCTCTATTTAAGAAGGGCGATCAAGAAGACTGTAACAATTATAGACCTATCTCTATTTTACCAACATTAAGTAAGGTATTCGAGAAGTTAATATTAAACCAATTGAGTAGTCATTTTGCATCTAATAATTTACTGCACACCAAACAGTTTGGTTTCACAAAGGGGCGCTCAACCACAGATACTGGAGTTGCACTTCTAACACATATATATAAGGCATGGGAAAACTCAAAAAATGCTTTGGGGATATTTTGTGACCTCTCCAAGGCATTTGACTGCGTTGAACATTGTACTTTGTTTCGTAAACTTAATCACTATGGAATTAAAGGAAAAGCCCAGAACCTCATAGCGTCATACCTGCATGATAGGATACAGACTGTAGTTGTTAATGGAGAACGTTCTAGCGGTGCGTCAATTAACATTGGTGTTCCACAGGGGTCAATTTTAGGTCCCTTCTTGTTCTTGGTATATATCAATGATCTTCCCTATTATTTGCAGGATAGGTGTGAAATAGTTCTGTTTGCAGATGATACCTCATTAATTTTTAATGTGGATAGGCATGACCCAAATGTTGACGAAGTGAACAGTGCTCTTTTACACATATCTGAATGGTTTACTGCCAATAATTTATTATTAAATGCCAAAAAAAAACACTTGTGTTGAATTTTTACTTCCTAATGTAAAAAAGTTGAACAGAGATATTACCTTGAACGGGGAGGTATTGCATCCTACTGAGTCTACTGTATTTCTAGGGTTAACATTGGACGAGAAACTACAGTGGGGAGCCCATGTCAACACCGCTGCAGGTAAGCTCAGTTCTGCTGCATATGCAGTCCGAAAAATAAGGCATCTCACCGATGAAGATACGGCTAGATTGGTTTATTTCAGCTACTTTCATAGCATTATGTCCTATGGAATTCTACTGTGGGGCAGGGCTGCAGTCTGCAGATATAGAAACTATATTTATCTTACAGAAAAGAGCCATTCGCTCTATATATAATTTACGTGCTCGGGACTCACTAAGAGATCATTTTAAGAATACTGGTATCCTTACTGTACCATCACAGTATATATTTAATAATATTTTGCATGTACACAAAAGCTCTGACTCACACACAAGAGTAGGAGATAGACACGATTATGGCACAAGGAACAGGAATAGAATTGAAATGCCATTTTTCCGATTAGCTAAAGTTAAAAATTCATTTATGGGTCAAGGTATACGCTTATACAATAGAATTCCTCACAATATTAAAGAGTTTAGTAGTTCTAAATTTAAAACTTATATAAAAAATGTACTAGTTCAGAGAGCGTACTACAGTATTCAGGAATATAATATGGACGATATAGACCCATGGAGGGTTGTCGCGTAAAAACCACAGGACAGTTCTTTGGCATATTATGTAGTTAGATATAAGTTACATATTATGTAAATTTATTGACATTATTTTAAAATAGCAACTATGGAGTTTCTTGCCGATTCTTCTCCATAGATACTGCTTTCCGAATCGGTGGTAAATGTTAAAAATAGGGCGTATTCAGAAAGAAAGCTTGAAACTTATAAGCGCTTATAAGCGCTTATCGGCGCTTATAAGCGCTGGTAACCCGCGCAGGAAAATATATGAACATGCGCTTATAAGCGCTGATCGGCGCCGACAAGTTTGTTGAAACTTGTTGGAACTTGTCGGCGCCGATCAGCGCTTATAAGCGCATGTTCATATATTTTCCTGCGCGGGTTACCAGCGCTTATAAGCGCCGATAAGCGCTTATAAGCGCTTATAAGTTTCAAGCTTTCTTTCTGAATACGCCCATACTATGTAATGACGATTCGAAAGTGCTACTAAATAGTAGTCTAATTGAATAAATGAATGTTTGAGTTTGAGTTTGATACCAATTTAAATTTCGCGCTGTTTATGTATGATTTGCGCATGCCTTGCCTAAGGCGCATGCGCAGGTTTTAATTATTTTATAATTTTAATAAAATAAATAATTTAACAATTTCAATGATGGACCTATACGGACCTAACGGTAAAGAATACGATTTTGATAAAATTCGCCAATTTTGCTATGGATGAGGTGCTAAAGTGTTTTTATTTTATACCCAAAATTTAAAAAAAATATTTAAAAAAATCTAAAGGGGACCTAACGAAAAAATTGTGGGACCTTAAAGGACCTAACGGAGACCTATCGATCAAGGTCATTTTCGACCCAAAATTCCATTGATGGGGTGCTAGGTTTGCATTGGTGATCTGCTATTCACTCTGTGCTATTCACTCTCCAAGTGTCAGGTGGGTGTCAATGTCGATGCGAAGTGCGAACACCAAGGCGAACACGGAAAATGGAAATCGGAACGTCAATGTTTGTATTTTTAATGCTAGGTACACTGTGTCAGCGGTGTATATTTTTAATAGTGTCGAAAACGGCTCAATTTACAGTTTTGTACTGCAGGAAAATATTTAAAGTTTAATAATAATAGCGTAACATACAGTTTGCATACTGTTTACATATTCATGTACATGTAATACATGAACAAAGGTTCGTTTTTTTATTGATAATTTATCGTAATTTTCTTTGCAGTTAGTGGAAGTGTGGTTTTTCTATTATTTTCTATTAAGATGCGGTGGACTTTGCACACTGAGGGTGGGCCCAGGAGAGTGAATCACGCCGCAGCCTGTGTCGGTGACAAAATATTTTCCTTCGGTGGATACTGTTCCACCGAAGAATATCGAGATTGGGAATCGATTTCCGTCCATGTATTAGACACTTCAATTTTCAAATGGGCACCGGTGGAATATAATAAAACTAATGCTCCTTTTCAAAGATATGGACACTCAGTTATCGCCTATGGAGAAAAGGTAAAGCGTCAATAAATGTTGATAGTGTTTCCCTTGAAGGGTGTCCCTAATTCGTTTCTCATTATAGAATTACTTATTTTTCTTACAGATTTACATGTGGGGTGGTAGGAACGACACTGTGGCTTGTGACACTGTATATTGCTTTGATACAAGAGAGTTAGTATGGAGTACACCTCCTGTTACTGGCATGATACCAAATGGAAAGGATGGACATGCTGCCTGCCTTATAAAAAATAAAATGTACATCTTTGGTGGCTTTGACTACCTAACTGACATGTATACAAATAATATTCACTGCCTAAATTTAGATACTATGGAATGGAGCTATGTTTACGTTAAAGGAAATCCACCCATATCTCGAGATTTTCATATAGCTTTGCCCTATGGGGACAGAATGTATATTTTTGGTGGTAGAGGAGACTTTGAAAGGCCACACAATGCACAGAATGAAGTATACTGTGATAAAGTATTTTATTTAGATACAACAAAAGAAACTTGGGTAACTGTTGACATCAAAGGCATAAAACCTGACGGAAGAAGGAGTCATTCTGCCTGTAAGTATAATTATTTGACAATTCCGTCTAACACTAGCACACAAAATTATTTAAATTTTGTACAATATGATATAAATAAATAAATCTTTATTTTGAACAATTTTGTAGGGATATATAATGATTTTATGTACATTTTTGGTGGATATAATGAAAAAACCAAGACACATTTCAATGATATATTCAGATTTTCATTGAAAGGAAATTATTGGGAGCTTGTCAACACCAGAGGAACTGCACCATGTAAGAGGAGACGACAGGTGTGCATCTTGTATGACAATAAAATATATTTATTTGGAGGAACTAGGTAATAGACTTTAATTAATATTACATAATTTTATTTATACTGGGGAAGAAAATTAATGATTACAATAGTTTTATATTAATATGGTTAAGTGTATTGTTTCCATTACTTCCAGTAATACTTAATTTAAATTAAAACATATACAATTAAAATATTTACTATCAACTTTTGTTAAATAAATATGAAAAATGTCTACCTTTTGCTGTTTATATTAAAAAAATAACTAGAAAACATTAACTTTATATTTTTACACAATATTGTGTTGTATGTATGAAAAGGTAATATTTATGTTTCAGTCCAGTAAAAAATCCGCCAGACACAAATCCAAATGATCCTCATGATGTTGATGAAAATAAAAAGCTTTTGGACAACAATGATCTTCATATCTTGGATTATATGCCGAGTTTGAAGGTGCTGTGTATCAATTATGTATTGGACAATAAACTGGATACTTCCAGTCTGCCTAAAGATATATTGTGAGTATCACTACATAGTATAAAACAAAGTCACTTTCTCTGTCCCTGTATGCTTAAATCTATCAAAATACGCAACCGATTTTGATGCGGTTGTTTTTAAATAAATAGTGATTCAAAAGGAAGGTTTTAGTATGTAATTTATTAGGTATTAGACAAAGCAGACGAAGTCGCGGGCGAAAAGCTATAATATAACTTATAATAAAATACTAGGCGACCCAACAGACATTGTCCTGATGTCCTGAAGTTTAAATAGCTGTTAAGTTTTCGCTTTTTCTTACTTTTTATGCGCAAATTACTGGGAAAATAGTATATATTTCTTGTTATTAAATAAGAGCTAACACACTTTTATTAGCTTCACCTGTATGCTTGTTGTTTATATGTAACAGACTCCTTTATATTATGTAGTTGATTTATACTCATTTAATATGTACAGATTTCATTCAAACTTTTTAAGCTTATCAAGGTTCAGCCGTATACTCGTTCCAAGCCAGGATTTTTTTCTGACTAGAGCATTGAAAATGGGCAATTGCTACAAATGAATCGACTTGTAAAATCTCATTTAACAAGGACGAATGTGGAGACTTTGATAGTAAAGTTAATTGCTTATAAAAAGGCCTTATGTAACCAAATAAAATATTTAAATACAATGAAATAGTTTTATCTCTATTATACATATATGTATTATATATGGATGTATTCAATCCATTGTTACTGCAGGCAATGACATTGAATATAAATTACTCGATATTTTATTTATATAATACACATATAATTAATAAATTTGACTGACCGGTTGGTATAGTTGGAAGCTACCCTTCCTTCGAAACCAGAGGTCGTGAGTTCGATCCCACCCAGCGCAAATATTTGTATGATGATCATTGATGTTTGCTCTGTGCATGGGTGTTAATTATATATTTAAAATTATATATACATATGTTATATGGCTTGTATATTTGGCTTCCATAACACAAGCAAAAAGTTTAGTATGGCATCAGATCATGATCATGTTGTAGTTATGTGAAAAAAAATGTCCTAAAAATATTTATTTCATTATGTTTGTTTGCAGGATGGACATCAGAATAATGACACAGCCCAATCGTATCAGTAGGCCCATCAATCAAACTGGTTGAAATCATAATATGCATTTACATCTTTAATAATAATGTAACAAAATAATAAATTCAGGAGGATATATTTTGATCTGAGTTGTGCAATGTTTTATCGTGATATTTTGTGCACTTGTTGACAAACGTGCAATTTTAAATCCATGAAATACTTATAACTTTTTTTAAATCGCATAATAATATATAGCATATATATATTTGTTTCTATCTATAATTTATTAGATTTATCGTTTTACCAGGGATTAAAAGATTAGTGAATAAAACATAATAATTATACATCATCAAGTAGTGACGGTAAGAAGAGTAGGATTGTTTAGAATTTAAGATACCACAGCAGATTTAAATTCAAAATTCATAGACATCCCTGAATGTTTAACCGGTATTTAATATAAGCTTATAAGTCAGATCATTTAATTGTTTATCATGAAATATCAAGTGTTTGTGATTTATCTATAGTATTAAGAAAGGGAACTTAACTGGGTATAACGGTTTTAGGCAGTCATGTTTTAAATAAGTCATGTTTTGAATCCTTGGAATGTATGTAATTGTCATATAAGCATAATATAGAATATAATGATGTCTCTTTCATTTAATTTAGATGCTTGATATTATATAAAGCCAATGTGCAATATTATAGCAATTCTTTTAATACATTATTAATCCTTCTATACCAATATAATAGTATTTTATAGAGATTAATCTTTAGGTAGTATGTTTGCAATCGTTTTTTTTAAATCAATGTGGATACATTTTAAACAGCATTGTCTTGGTTTCATGAATTTTCTTGCTCAGTGCACTTTTGCTTTATAAAGCTTAGGAGTATTTTATTATAACAAATTTGTGATATTTTTATTAAACATTATTTATTTTAGTTTTAAGCTTCATAGTAAATAGGAAAATCTTAATTTATTTTATAAAAGCGCTATTGTTAGCTATATTTATTTTATGGTATTATCATATTTGTTTTATCATCGAATACATAAAAACAATGTAATAAAATAAGCCCTGAGTTAATTGTAAATTTAAAAGATGTATTATAAATAAATTAGGTATTAAAAAAGTTATATGTGGTTTAAATTTAGTTACCCCTCCTTTCCTGATTTATCCCCTACCTGTTTATAAGTCTAACAAAAATACACTATACTACAATTGTATATGTTACCGGAAATGTATGTAATCCGTCATTGTATACAATTCCTAGGAAATGTATATAATTCCTAAAATCGCACGGAAATGTGTGAAATAAATTATTTTATACACATTTCCTAGGAAATCTATACATTTCCTAAATAGCTATCGGAAATGTAAAACATTTAAGATATTGATATGTCGCAGGCAAATTGTATATATAATCTGGCCGTTTACAAACGGTCGGCATTTTGTAGTAACTATGCCGATAATTCGTAATCAGAAATTTTTGGTTTGGATAAGGGGGTGGGTTAGGTTAGGTTCGTGTTTTTTAAAACTACACAGAAATAGGAGCCCCACGAAGTGGGGCTCCGTCGGCTCGCGACCGTCTTTTTGTAGAATTTTGGAAAAAGACGAATTTTTGGCATATTAAAACAGCTAGCCGTAATGTAATACGGCGGATTATACAATCCAACTGCGCCAAATATACGCGGGGACAGCGGGACGAGGGGACTGATTACTTGCCAAATGAAAATTTGATTTTATAAGAATAAATATAAGTTGATTTTGTGATATTTCCGTTAAAAGTTAGATAGTTGATTTTTAAAATGTTAATTAGTAAGATAATAATATGAACATAATATTATTACAATTTTACGGTATGACTGTTACCCGATTGTATCAATAAGAGCTATAATAAAAAAAAAATAACAACGTGTTTTATTACAGAAAGCATTTACTTTACACATTTCCTAATACGATATTGGAATGATGTTTTAATGCAGTACTAATTCCAGTTTGGTAAAAGACAGAGCTATGTAGGGTCCCTTTCCCACTGAAAATTATACTGCTTTAAAACATAGTAACCCTCTTGGGATCACCAAGGTTGCTGGCTGAATCTGTTAAAAGCCACAACATGGTGCTGAGCTTCATGGAGGAGCTTGGTTTGTTTCAGCTATATTCTCCCTCCTTTTTCATGCTAAATATGTGACTAGTTGCGGATATATGCCCGATTCTATTAATAATATTATGGGTAAATTTGCCTATGCAAATAGTTTTACGTGAAGTCAGAGTTTAGCGAGGATTAGCAATGTAATACTACATAATTATCTCTAAATTAATCTAAAAAGGTACATAGGTAGGTACCTACTAAGCGACGCGATCAGTCGTCATTCGTCTGTTTACGTCAGTTACAGTTTCTAACAATACACTAACAATGCGAAAAAAACAAGGAAGAGTTTTTTGTTAGAATAAAATTCAATGATACAGGAACAATTTAACCGAAATTATAATGAAGCAATTAATTTATTATAATTTAAATACGAAATTTTCATTATTATTTAACGCGAAAGACGTAGATACTTACATAAATTACCTACTGGTAGTCTAATTTTCGATTAAAATATTTTATACTAGCTTCCGCCCACGACTTTGTACATGCATCCCCGTTTTTCCCCGTTCCCGCAAGAATTTCGGGAAATTCTTTCTTAGCGGATGCCTATTGCCTACGTTCTAACATCTACCTCAGGTAGATGTTATCTACCTCAGGTAGATGTTAGAACGCATGCAGGTAGACTACCTGCATGCCAAATTTCAGCCCGAGACGTCCAGTGGTTTGGGCTGTGCGTTGATAGATCACTATATCAGTCACCTTGTTTAGATAGATAGCATTCACTCACTATATCAGTCACCTATAGTCCTTTTCACCTAGGATGATTCCTGTGACACTTCATCGTGTTCCGAATTGCGTATTTTATGTTTAAAAAGTCAAAATAATTTGTAGTGCATAATATTTTTATTTTATGGCGGCATTATTACCAAAAATATAAAAATGAAACATCGTAAGCTTATAAATAAAAAACAGTAGGTATTGTTTAGTTTAATATAATGAAAAATAAAATAAAATAACACAAAAATATAATACCTACGCAATTCGTGTACATGAAATGGATCGTTGAAAAATCATAGAGTTGGAAAATCATATAATCGGCGCCCATCTTGTGATCGTTTGTCAATCGAGTCAATCGTCTGTATGAGTGCGTCAGCCTTGTATACAAGTTGCATTTTTATATTGATACTTTACGTGGTATTCTGTTATTGTTACTAATTGTTATTGTTGACTTTTTGTTGCTGTTGTTTGCTAAGTTTCCTTAGTTAATTGTTTGCGAAATGCCGAAAAAACTAATTTTGGTACTTTATTCAAATCGATTTCATTTCCATATAGAATATTATCGATTATCGGAAACAATTGATACGATTTCAGTAACCGACATCTCTATACGTGTCAAAAATCGATGTGTCACAGAAATCATCTTAGGTGGAAAGGACTATAGTTTTATATATATATATAGATAGCATTTTTTAAATAATTTATGTAATCTTTTGAACATATTTTAAATTCATCTGCACTATTTTTCTGCTTTTTGTATTAAATGTTTTGTATATGTAAGAGCGGGCAATCAAGCCGCCAGTGCAATCAATCAAGCGGTGTCTTGTCTGATTGTAAGCGATCGGATCACCACCGCCTATAAAAATTTGCGTAGAACCTCTACGTTGCGTTGCCTGTTTTTAAATAATAAATTGACCCAATAAACGAATTACATATTATGAAAAGGAAACGGGTCTTCGGATCGCCTATCTACCGTACGAAATGCAGTAGAATTTGCATGTTCGTACTCGTACTCGTATTTCACGTATTTCTGTTATGGTGTGGTAGGAACTAGGAACCTACTTTACCCGATGTGAGCTGATCCAGTCCCTGTCAAATCTCGACCCCCGCATATTATTTGATATGATTAATAAAATAAATAACTTTACAATTAGTCTTTAAATAAAAAATAGAGTCACATTTCATAGCGCCAAAATAACTCTACCTAGTCATTAAATGCATAATTCTAGTGAATTGTAAGGCATTCTTATTGCAAATGAATAACTTAAGTGCGTTTCAATTAGTCTTAACAATAATCGCAATTATTTCATGTTTTAATAGAATATCGCTTGTACCACACACCAATTTTCAGTGCACAACTACTTAGTGTGTAAGAATAATTATGATCTAATATTTTCACTTCAAAATACGTTTTACGATCCCAGTATTAAAACCATAGACAACATGAATATTCTCGCCTCTCAAGAAACTTAAGTCAACTTCACATCTCTGGCGGGAAACTAATTAATTTAACGCTTAACCCCGCCCATTACAGTGTCCATAATTTATAGTAGAAAAAGGAGAATGAACGTTAAACAGTTTAAGCAGCAAGACGCTAATGTAATCCCGGTATTTTACGTGGAAATGGTGTTGCATTTCCTATCTCCCCAGTCCCCGGTGTCCATTCGTGCTTTGAATGTTACAAAAAACGATTAAACGCGGGATGAAGTTTTTACTCATTTTATCTTCTTAATGACGTCTGTTAAAGGTATTTTAATTAAAATTTTAGAACTAAATTTTATCGTACTTAAGGAATACGAAAATAAAGTCATGTCTCATGTACTTAAAGCTTTAAATAAATAAATATATATATAACTCAAAGGTGACTGATATACCTAGTGATCTATCAACGCACAGAACAAACCACTGGACGTATCGGGCTGAAATTTGGCATGCAGGTAGATGTCATAACGTAGGCGTCCCCTAAGAAAGGATTTTAGAAAATTCATCCCCTAAAGGGGTAAAATAGGGGATGAAAACTTATACCATGAAAATTTCTTTTCCACGCAAGCGAAGCTGCGGGCAACAGCTAGTCTATTAATAAAAATAAGCTCGCAGAATATCTTTTTTATTTATTCATTTATTGGCACACTCTTTATGGCGAGATAACACAGGTACCAAGTGCTCCCTGGGGTAAGTCCTGACTACACTTCTGGCGTTACTACTTCGATAGAGTGAAATTTGAACGTACTAGACTACACCTGTTTGAATTAGTCGGCTGATAATAAAGACTACAGAGCTTTAGTGTAAGGGTAAAGGGTTTGATGTAAAACATCATCCTTCTAGCACAGAATAATAACTAGTAGCTTGCTTCTAGGTACAGCAAATTGGATGTTTTTGAGCCTGAGTTTGTTACTCCTTTATGTAAAAACGGAAGCTGTAGGGTGTGGGTGTAGTTTCACTTTGGTACAGAGATAAAATACAATAGTCTGAATTAGGACATAGCATCTTGCTTTTTATCTGGTTACTCAGACCTGAGATTCCTGAGAAATTTGTGTTTTTATATTAAACCTAAGTATGCTAAAAAAACTGAGCGCCTACCTTATGTTTCCATTTGCATGTACCTACTTATTGAAGAGAAATAGAATTATTATATTGTATTTAAATTTATTGTACTCTAGGAAGCAATGCTAACAACAATTATTTTCTTATTCGTTTTTATTACTTGGGCATAGGCATGCCTAGAAAAATACATGCCCATAATTTTTGAAGGTTTTTTTTGTTGTCATTGTTGTTTTCTAATTAAACTTTTCATAAATAACTTAAAACCTATTTTCTACCGAAGAGCATGTATTTCGGTAGCCCTATTAACTTATACTTTATACTTCATAATATCTCAAGTCTCTAACAAAGCGGGTGGAATTAAGAAATTCCATCGATGGTAATTTTTTCCACTTAATTCCACGGACTGGTATTTATAGGAATATCTACTTACACGTCGAGTTATTGACGCGAAACTATCAATTTAGCTGACTGCATAGATACATGGCCCACAGCGCGGCATTACGATTTAATACAAGGCGCCTATTATAGATATTAAAATTACACCTCCTAGCCGCTTTATACGTAATACACTTACAATTTATCGGGCACGATACGACTCCGACACGATACATGTTTTAAATGGTGAATGAGGTGAAAATAAAAAAATAAAAAACTTACAAACAAGCAGTACTCATACATTGTAATTTTTTTGTTCTTCTATAACTACTTACGTATTAAAATATGTATAAGAAACATTATTTTAATTAAAATCTAAGTAGCTTTACTTTTGGTTCAATGTTTTGATTTGGTATTTTATGTACAAAATTTATTAATACAAGAGAACTATTTGTCCTCATACACTTCATCAAGAACAACAGATGAGGGCTTAGCTTGATATAAATGAATATCAATCACACATCAAATAGTATTCTTCTAATTCTACTATTTATCAAGGTTTTCATTCTTAAATGATTTAATAATAATTGTTCATGTGAAAGGTGATAAATACAATAGTATTGTATTAAATTTATATGATTACGTAATTCATGATAATAAATATCGTGTGATCTAAATGGTAGGCCTATAATAAAAACGTGGGCGATCGAAGTCTTGAGTTATCGTTATTTTATGCGTCAAAATTGACATCTTAATTAACTGTGCTAAACAATAAACGGTTTTAAGTAATTTTGACTTGTATTAATGTTTATGATAGCTAGTGGTATATTTATATATTATTTTATTGGTGTATGAGTCAGGTTAAATTTGTTATTTTGCGTTTATAGATTACCTATATTAAAATAAAACAAGGAAGAATTTTCCTGATACCTCACTATAAGTAATACCTACCTAAGTTTTAATTTTTATTTTGCTTTACAATAAACCTACCTAGTTTCATTCAATGTTTCTGCTTTGTGGATAAATATTCACAGTGCCTATTCTCTTATACCTATTGTGTTAATACATTTCTTATTGTGTTTTTTTTCAAGCATTTTCCAAAAATAATCAAAAATATTTTGCGCGATGAAAATAATTAGTCTACTATATATCAGCTATTTGAGCTCAACTTAAATGACTTGTAAATTTTACATGAACAAAAGTTGAGTTTGATTTTCGACATATGATGATTTACGACTAATAAATCCCACACTTTCAGTCACTTAGGAATAAGGATAAAATATTTGTATCTGTTTAAGCCAACAGAGCAATGCTTTATTGCTATGCAGACTGCAGTAACTCCTTGCAATTGGTAGAATATTTCAAATTTCATAACATTAACGTAACATGTAACTATAAAGTTCATTTTATGGTTCACAATCAAAGCTAGTCCCAACGCACTTAATATTATGGACGTCAGCTAAGTGCATTATATTCGTTGTCTCTACAATGAAAGAGCAATATTCAAGGTAAAACAGCGTTAGAACAAAGTTGCTTGCGGGTAGTTTTTAAAGCTTAACATTCAAGAGACAAAGTAATATGGTATAGCCACAAACGCTTTTACGAGATCTCGGAAAAAATCAACTTTTACATTTCTTGTTCTGCGAATTTATAACGACCAATGTTCTAGAACAAGGAAGGCTATTCTTAGTGGTTAGTAGAATATAAGCAAATTTAAACATTGCGTTTGTACCAAGCCTCGGCATATGAATAAGAAAACGGTTAATGTGGGCGATTTCTGAAATCTAATTGAGTGGATTATTTATGAAAGAGTTTACAATGGTACCTAATACTTTTTAACGGTCCATGTTTTCTGATTGCTCACTTAGAATTGAATTAAAGAGTTATTCTCTCTATTCCTTGGATAATTATCAATATTAGATGTTAAGTAATTATCTATTGAAATCATTTATATTGGAATATATGAACAATGAACTTTGAAAATATAAAGGTATAACTAAAAATCAGTACCTATCTATTTCAGCTCTTTTATCTTTAGTTTACCAATATTCGCCCAATCCATTCAGCAGCTTTTTTCGTAAAAACTAAAAAGAGAAAATAAATAACCCAATCAAACAAATCTCGGAATTATAACACTGGGCTAGGATTATACCGACATCTATAGTGCGTATTTTAGATACTTATTTTGGGCATGTGTTTGAAAAATTCTGTTAATATTTGAAAAATTATGTATTTCTCGGAACAGTGGCAGCTAGTGGATTAGAGAGAGAGAAATTAACGAACTTTCAATATGTGACCCATTGCCAAAAATCGATAATATAGCAATCATTTTACAAGTGGTAAGAGCCACAGAACTATCTCGATATAGTTATGTTGTAAGAGCCTGTTTATTTAGTTTATATATTTGAAATTAAAACATATAAGTTCGAAAATAATATGGTTGGATGAACTTAATTGTCACATTAAGATTATCCTGCCCCTATCCAAGAATTAACCCTAAAACTGAGATTGTTTCTCACTTTCTACTAATTAGGTTCCTATTCTGAAACGTTATTGAAAGAAAAAGAAGATAATAATTCACCTAATTATTTATGTTTTAAATTATTATTCATTAGATACTAGAGGGCAGGGGCTAATGCATTTTTATAATGCGTAAATGTCGCAGCATCATAATTTGACGGGAAACAGGTAAGTATGTCAACGACACAGGCTAGAACCATCTAGAACACAGCTAGTATTCATAGCACGCCTATTTTGCACGTTCTAGTTACAATACTTGGTCATTCTGTTTTATGAGTGTCAAAACTTAGTTTATCACAGTGCTTTTCAGAATGGAGATAGAAATGTTTGTTTTTCCGTTTAGGAATAAAAATACAGCCATGGTGTTATTTTTTTTCAGTAAAACGCGAAGTTCATAATGTCAAAGAAGGGAATAGTGTCAATCACTTTTAATTAAGCATAAGTAGGTAAACCAATGTAAAAAAACAAATGAAAAATACTTTGTAAATATTCCACAACAGCCCTGTAACTTATAATAAGTTAAAATATCCAGATTATTAGATTTACTTTCTACTTAAGTTTAAACTTAAATCCCAAATACAAATAAAAGCGCGGTAAAAATTATTCGCTAGAAATTTTTCTAGCGAAATGCAGCACCATTGTTAAAACTTCGTCTTTCTTAAATAAAAGCCAGTTGCAAGTTTCCAAGAAAATCTTCTGAAAGGTTTCTATGCATAAAATAAGCCAGGCCACGGCATCGAGTTAAAAACAGCCACAAAGTTACCTACTGTTGAAATTGTCCATTCTGTACGTAAATGCATTGACAACCAGTGTTTTAGGTTCACCATTATTGTCTTTGTTTGAGGATAATAAGTGCGTAGAAATGTATTAATAAAGTTTTAGTTTATGTCTGTATATGTCTCATGTTTTTCAGTTAAGATGTTTTGCTTAGCATGATATCTCAAATAGGTACATTGAAATAATTAAAATCTTTATTTTCTGTTTCCATTTGTGTCTTTTAATCAAAATCTAATAAATGAAACGTGCATCACTGCATAGAAGATAATTTATCACAAGACTGAAAGTTTTCGATCATATCGTGATTCAACGAAAACCCAAGTTTTGTCTAAAGCTAGAAGAGCTGTTCAGAGGCTTATTACCTGGGATAGGACAAAGTTATATGAACTGGGATTATCCTCCCTTTGCGAGCAGTATGGACACCGTCGTTTGGATAACCATTACTATTATGGACCCTGTATCACCATTTTTAACCCTTAACATCAAAATGGAGATTTTAGAAGTTTGAAAACTTGTCTGAGGCGTGTAGTTCGGAAAACAGATTTGCTTTGCATATGTGTGGATATGCATGAAATTTGTTACGAAAATATTCATACCGATTTCTTTACCGAGATAAAATATATAAAGCTTGAGCTCCCAAATACATTGAAAGAACTTTAAAAGTAGCAAGGTTAAGTGCATGAGACCCAAATATCGATTCTCGAACTTCTGATTTATAAATTTTATTTGTAAATAGGACAAAAAAAACTACATACAATGTATTCCAGGAACTCTAGCGGCTAGCCTCTTTAGTAAGAAATGAGATATCGTTGACCAGCCTGCGCTTAACTGGTCTGGTGGTGGATTAAGCAAACTAACATTGTTTTACACTCGAAAATCTCGCTTACCATTAAATTAATTTAACGCTATTTTCATATTAAAATAAACATAGTTCTTAGTCTCGCGAAAATAGGTATAAAAATAACCTGCAAGTAATTTTAAGCAACGTTTTCTGTTTATAGGTTAGTGGGTCGTGTCTATCCGTTCTGTAATGACTACTTAGCGGTAATAACCATGCTGTTTTGTATGAAATATTCATTCGGGTTCTTCATTTACTCGGCAAGGAGAATAAGTAATAACTATATACATTTCTCTATAGAGCCATCACGTAGTTTATTAGAAGCGACACAATTGAGAGATGGAACCCTTGATTCAGCTAGGCCCTTGTTGGATGAAGATTATTCTAGATTTAAATCAGAATGTTTACTGTTTGTATTTTAAAGGATTATTAAAATAAAATAAATTGATAGATGCATCCTTTGGTAGATTATTCTGTTATCACACTAACAATGTTCAAAATTCCATTAAAAAAAGGCTTTATTTAAATTTTCTTGTAAAATTGACTTGTTCTAGAACTGGTTAGAAATACCAACAAACAATATTAAATTATATAAATATTTCCTATTATTTTTGTAACATTAGATTAGATTATTAAATTTTGAATAACGGCTTCATACTGTCCCGTAATGTTTTATGGAAATAAAGCTTATCATGATTCACGTATTAAAATCATAGCAGTGTAGAATATTTCAACTGTTTACATTATTGAGCCTCAGATTAAAGATTGTTTATGTCCAATGTTATTTATATGAACAATAAATTAATCATTTCGTGACAGATTGGCTAATGAGTGTCCATAATAAATAATTCTGGTTTTATTTATTTATTTATTTACTCTTCAATAAAACTATACATAGAAAACTTATTGCTAATATACAGAACAAAAAAAAAAAAAAAAACAGTATAGTTTATTAGGCGGCCTTATCACTTAGAAGTGATCTCTTCCAGGCAACCTGGGCAAAAGGTAACAAGCTTATTAAATGACAATGGTAGGTGGTAGAAAAAATGGCAAGGATAAAAAAAAAAAATAATAATAAATAAATAAAATAAAATTAATAATTAAAATATATTAACAGATAGATATATAAATAAAGATACATATGGATAAATATACTGCACTCGAATATATACAATTATATTATTCATTATTAATATATACATCATACAAATTACTTACACAATATAATATACTTAGATGACTATAATTTTTATATACATGATACCATATAATAATATTAAATACATACATACTACATAAAACAAATATAAAATACTATAAATACATAGATAGATACATATCTGTGTATAGATAATAATATGTGAATACATAGTTAATGTGCCGAGTTGAAAGCAGTATTGAGAAAGTGTCGTCGCAAAAGGTTTTTAAAGGAAGATACATTTTTAGCTTGTCTAATAGGTAGTGGCAAAGAATTCCAAAGATTGACAGCAATGGCAACAAACGATTTAGCAAAGAAGTGAGTACGTCGAGCAGGAACACTCAAGGTGAGTCTATCAGCCGAGCGAAGAGTATAGTTTTCATTGCGCAGGAAGGAAAAAGGTTTTATTTATTAATCGTAAGATTTTGCCGCTAAATCCATCTTGATCGATGAATACTGCGGGTCTTATTATCAAACGCAATTTTGATGAAAAAAAAATTTCAGAGTTTGTTTAATATTTAGAGAGTTCGATTCTAATTTCTTAGTTTTAGGTCATGATAACTTGCGTCGTAATATTTGGCCAGTAGGTACTTAATCATGAAAATCTTAAATTAAAAACATATAAAATGCAGTTAAAATATTACCCAATAAACATGATATTATGTAAATATATTCAACAACAAGAACAATAATGCATAAACTTTTTTAATTAAAATTTAAGTAAAACTATCTAAATGATTTTCATATTTTCAATGTTGCTATTTATGAAACTAGTACCTACATTCTTAATATCACTGAAAAAAACATGACGTGACCCACCTATAAGTACTGAAACTTCAAAAAAAATAAACTACATTCTTTAACTCGTGCGACACATTTTCTATCAATTAAGTTACACGTGTTCGTTAATTTATCGCACGCTCCAATAATAGACCCTGTATTGGTACAGATTAATGTCACAAAAGATTAACATCGTTACGCACATGATTTATTTAATTTGACAAAATGTCGGTCTGTGTATCGGTAGCTGGCTGGTTTCAGTTTACTGACGGTCGAATTGGAATCATTTTCCATGTTACTTATTGTTCTGGGTAATTACTATTGATGTCATTTAAGCGATTTAACATTAAGCCTTTTATGTTGGTATTTAAGCCCGCAAATTCGCCATTTGATATTTTAATTTGTGGAAGTGAGATTTTAAAGCAAGCCCTGGATCTATAAATTATTATGTTGCTATTATTACTTTTTTGCATTTTGCATTCATTATACATTTTATAATTTAGGTATTTTAGCTCCTTTGTCCTTTTGGTTACCGTTAAAACACGAATTATTTTGCTCATTTATTTGAAAGTGAAATATCAGACTTAAATGAAAATTGGCAATACAAAAAATTGGAAAAAGGCAGCGTGTTATAAACATGAAGTTATTCGTCGATAGGTTTTATGTTTTCCATACGCGCGCTTGAACTAAAGGGATTTGGTTATATTTACGTTTATTTGGCGGCAAAGGGTATGTAGGTAACCTATTTCACGGTAGAGCGGTATGTCTGACATTTTACCCTTCCGGTTGAGTTGCCATCATTGTTGGAAATGTCAAAACTAGTCACCTGTTGTAAATATTCGATCTTAGGATAAAGTTTGGTGTTGCTAGTTAACTATGCGTTGAGAGTTGAGACAATGTTTTTTATCAGGTTTTATTTATGGATGATTTATGGATTATCAAATAGTTGTGGATAATCCTGAATACAAATTCCTGTTTAATATACTTACAACGAATTAATTTGTTTCTTATCATTAGAAAAGTAAAAGTAAAAAGTACTACGCTGAAAATTTTCTAATTAAGTCGTGCTAATTTTACTTCTGTGATTGGTTTTGTAGCTTAGGACTTAATTCTGTAATTATCTAACTATCAATATCGGTAGATTTGAGTATGCTTATTAGTTATTATTATATCCTCCAAATAAACAATGTATGGTAACTATCTTATACTTAATGAGTTATTCATTGGAAAAAGTCTGCGCATAACTACGTATACTGCAAGAGGCATTTAAATGTGTATAATAGATCACAGTTGAGTTATTTCAGAATTCAACGATCTGTGCGCTGATTGACACCGCGACCTACCCTACCTCGATGGCATACCGATTAGATCAGAAGATCATCTCAAAATAGACCCTATAACTTTACACTTACGACTGATTTTAATAAGATAACCAATATAACCTTTTAAGTTGGATTTTGAATGCAAACGTTCACTGCTTAAGAGTTACGCAATTATTCTGTTATCGAGTAATGTGATTTTGATATTGGTCATGCGTAATTATTTACATATTATATGCAAGTTTATAATAAGGGTATTAAACCTTTAACCTGTGGTATAATACTAATAGTAATTAAATGATGAAAACTTTGAGAGGCAGCTTATTAGATTTAGGTATAGAATAGTGTTTAGAATTTAAAGTAAAAACGGATGATTTGTTTGGAATTTGATAGGCTTAGCGATTGATAGACACGCCCTGATGGATCGTGGTGTAAAATTATCCCAGTCTTCTTTTATTACGTCTGCTTCATTAATTAAGATGTAAAACATAAAATTGATTTTTTTTTTAATATTTTGGCTACTTTCTTACACTAGAACCGATAAACGGATCATCATGAAATTCGATACATAAATGTTGCCATGTGAATTTGTAAGCCGGAGCTATTTTTTATACATACATATTTAGGTAAACTTGGGTAAACGTGACAATAGGTATATACATACAATTAAAATCGTTTCATAAATCTCATAAATTAAATTCGTTAATATAAATTACTTTTTACACAATGAATAACACAAAATTTTAATCATATGAAATTTCTAGTAATCTCAAAGTCCTTGCCATTAAAAGATAATACCAATTTAGCTTTGAAACGCATAATATCTTATCATAGCTTCATAATTGCTGAGAGCCGCCGCTATCCTCTATTGTCCGTGGATGTAACTGGTACGGAATTAACGGTAATCATTAATAGAATGAACAGGGCCGTTTTAAAGGGCCCGGCTGGGGCCCTGAAGTGGTAAAGAAAAATATTGTGTAAGGAGGAAGGGTGTGTTAAATGCTTATGTAGGCTGTATTTGAAGCTTTTCTTTGTAGGATAGGAATTATAATTTTAGTGATGATTATACGAGGTTTAAAATAAAAAGTTTTAAAAATTATAATCGTATCATTTTGAAAGAAAGAAAGACATAATTTACTGTCTTCGACTCCACTACACCACACATAAACTGGTTAAAAACAATAAAAAAAATATAAAATTTTCTATATTGATTTTATTTTTTATTTATTAGATTAAATGCATTTGAGCACGTGATTTTAATTATTAATTGAATAGTAACATAAAAATGAAAAGAAACATATCACTTTACCTTGATGGAAGTTCCTGTAGTTAGAAAATTAGATTGTATTCACATACCTATACATTGTTAACGCACAGTTGTTAACAAACATAAGAATATACGAATCGTACACACAGTAGTGTGTGTACACATCATAATGAAAATCAAATGATTGTAATCACAAATTCAGGGCCTCTAAGCATCAGAGTTCATCCCGCAACCACTATTGAATGGTCCCAGCCGGATTCCTTACTCGGCAGAATTAACTGCTCATTATATGATCGTCACACTGACAGAATAATCGCTGATAAAACCACCAATTTAATGGATTTCCAAAGCCACCATGACGATGACGTGATTACATTTGTTAACCTTATTAAGAACTATCTAGCTTCTGGAGTTGAGGTTATGTCTTGCTAACTTTTAACCCATGTTGCCGTTATTGGAGGAAGTTCACAAATCGTAAAGCTTTTTGGTAGCAATGCAGTATTTGTTCAACAAATAGTGTATAACTTTTGGTGATTAGTTCGATTGGACGATTGAATTCTCTTACATTTATTTAAAAGATGTAGCAATCAATCAGTTAATCTATGGCTGAAAAGTCGATAATTATGTTTCTTTTTTCCATTATATTTGGGAACTACTTGAAGGTACCCTTTCTTGTTACAAAGGGCACGCATAGAACATAGGTCCATCACGTAGAGACCTTTTTACTTTTACATTATTTACTTAGCAGTATATAACTAAATGTACTGTTACTCTAGGTTCCTCTATTGAAAAAATAAATGCGCACTTACACTTTATACCAGGGGTTCCCAACCTTTTTTTGTCTACTGCCCACTTTAAGAATAAATTATTTTTTAACGCCCCCCTTTTTAAACATACTTAAAAAACGCTAAGTACTTATAACTGATTATTGAAACGCAACTTTATAGTAGAGTATCTTTTATTGAAAATAAAACAAACATAATCAATTCTTATATAAAAACTAATGTGAAGGTTGAATCTGATGCTGTTCAATAAGTTTGTTGATATCAGGTTCCAATTTACTCAAAAACAGCCGCAAGTCGCCACGTTCGGTAACACGCAAACGATTTCTCTTTTTAGTAAGCAGCGTTGCCACAGCACTAAATCCACGTTCACACAAATATGACGATGGGAATGCTATCAAGAATCGTTGAACAATTGACCACAATCCAGGGTACAATTGTGGGATCGGTTTTTGTAGCCAAAATTCTTGATATCCATTTTTAAACTTGATTTTTGTTTCTTCGTTTGTTGTCAATTCTATAAGTTCTTCTTCCAGCTGAGGTGACATTGCTGTGTTGACATTTGAAAACGGATCCAACACCCAGTCTGGTATTTCCAAGTTTAAAATGTCCTGGTATCGTTCGGTAAAGTCAATGTGGAGGTTTTCCAAATGTTGGCAGTAGGCAAACAAGTCGTCGTTACTGCAAAATACTGATAAATTCGGAAAATTGTGAAACTCACGTCTGCCCATATTCTTTTTGTGCAGAAGCAGTTTGGCTGCGAAAGCAGCAACGACATTTTTTGTTTTAATTAAATTTAGTTCATCGCCTTGCAGTTGGAGGTTCATGTCGTTGAACAGTTTATACAGGTCTGTCATGTAAGCTATATCATTCTTTGATGTTATGAGATTGTTGCGCAGTTCTGTATCTTTAGTTTCCAAGAACTCTATCACAGAGTCAAACAGGTTGTAAAATCGAATCAGACAATTGCCTCTTGACAGCCAACGAACTTCAGTATGAAGCAACAAACGGTTGAAATCTTCGTCATTAGTAGCACAAAGCTGATGAAATAATCTATCATTCAAAGAGCTGCTACGGATTTTATTGACTGCTTTGATGACATATTGCAGTGATTGAAATAGTCGTTCACTTAAGTTTCTAGCAACCAAATGTTGTCTATGAATAACGCAATGTATAGCAAGGACATCTGGAATTTTATTCTTTAAGTACGCTATGAAGCCTTTATGGCGCCCTGTCATAGCCGGAGCGCCATCCGTAGCAACTGATATAATATTTTTCAAAGGAATCTCTTTCTCTTCACAAAACTTTTCCAATGTATTGAATATGGTTTCGCCTTTTGTATCTGTCTCCAAATTTCTGGCAAACAATAGTTCTTCACGTATTTTCTCATCTTTAATAAACCTCCCGTAAGATAGCAACAACGCTTCATTAGTTGGTAAAGTGGACTCATCGAGCTGAATTGAGAATTGACTAGTCCTCAGATGATTGCACAATGATTCTTCAATGTTTTCAGCCATTTCATCAATTCGTCTTTGCACAGAATTATTACTCAAAGGAATTTTTCGGATAATATCTGCGGCCGGTTTATGAAGCACAGTAGTTATTACTTCCTTTATTGCTGGCAAAATTAACTCTTCTCCGATGTTGTGTGGTTTGCCTTTTTGAGCAATTAACAAAGAGATATTGTACGAAGCTCGAAGTCCGTCGTCATCTTGCTTAGCAGCCGCCGAAAATAGTTTTGATACACTTGGCTGAGTATTATGCTTCTTCTCTAGGTCTTGAAAATATGCTACATTCTTGTCTTTCTTATCTGGATGCATTTTATTCAAATGATCTTGCAGTCTTGAAGGCTTCATTGCTTCGTTCGAAAATGTTTTTAGACATAGAAGACACAAAGGCGACGACGGGTTTGTGGGATTTTCAATAAATCCGAATTTAATATATTCCGCAGAGTATTGCCGTCTCTTCTTTTTTACTTCCGACATTGTTTTGTTTTGAGAAATACGTAAGTGTTGAAATCAAGTACTGCTTATCTATTATGCGCGAAACCGCAAATGAAAATAAAATAAATTTACGTCGTTTATATAGGATTGCATAAGCAGCACGCACGGTCAACAGGAATAAGACATCAAACGTGCATAAACTCGTTTATCTCATTCGACGCCCAATCGTACTCGACAAGCAAGAACAAGTATTATAGAACCAGCCGATTGATACAGGAATGTACAAATCGGATTATTTAACAAAAACTTGTTAAAACATGATTGCCCGCGGTCTATTATATCGAACCGATTTTGAGCTATATCTTAATTAATATTAGTTGATGTTCACAAGATGTCGACTCTCGAAGTCGAGAGCTCAGTCGGTTTCTAAGAGTCTTCCTAGCTAGGTAGATGAAATTATAAATCGACCCCAAAGCCCTACACAACGCCCCCTTTTTTTTCTGGGTCTCTTACCGCCCCCCTTTAGGCCTGCAGCGCCCACAAGGGGGCGTTATCGCCCACGTTGGGAAAGACTGCTTTATACAGACAAAACTTCTCGAAATAAAAGCTTCTTCCATTAAGCATATATTATTATGATATTCTTCAACGTTTTATTGCTTAATCAACTGCCTGTAAACCGAAAGAGTTATAGCAGTAACCAAGTCAATAATCCTGCAAACAATTGCTCCAAATCTGTAATGTTATCCATCATCTTTGACGTCACAACATGGCGACTAATCTCCGGCCGATGATTATATTTTGTGGTCGCCAAATCTATTAGCTGTACTACTACTACGTTGTATTGGTTCGATTAATAGTGACGTCATCGTTTTCGGTAGTCATATAATATCTTGGGCAGTTTCAATTGATATCTTATAGTTGGTTGTAGTTTGTATTTTATTTATGGAGGCTTAGATAAGCCTATAAACTATAATCTAGAATCTAAAGATGTAGATACATAAATTTTGTTTAAACTACACGATATTTATAATTATTATTCAACTTACATATCTTACCTACTTAATAATTGTATGTTCCCATTGAAAATGTTTTTGTATGCTTCATTTAACTTAAATAAAAATTAGTTTCGAAATCCGACTTCTTAGAACTTTTATAAATTCAATGAATGCAACTTCAGACTAATAAACATCAAACCAATTTCATAAAAACATGTTTATAAATATGTGTATGTGTGTGATTGTTGTTGAATTGTTATAATCCTTTTGAAATCAATAAATTCTTCAAAATAGCACAATACAAACATTAGTTATCATTTGTAATTTTCAATAATAGGTAAAGCATGACAGTGATGAGAAAATAATCCATACTTTTTAATATTATAAATGCGAAAGTAACTCTGTCTGTCTGTCTGTTACTCAATCACGCCTAAACTACTGAACCAATTTGCATGAAATTTTGTATGGAGATATTTTGATACCCGAGAAAGGACATAGGCTACCTTTTAATGCGAAATATGTACCACGGGCGAAGCCGGGGCGGACCTCTAGTAGTTTATAAAAAGTAATATTACGGTAACGTAATTTACGTCTTCATTGTTGAACTAACGCTTTTTAATCGCAGTGACATAGTTTTTTTCAATCAATTGCAGTACATTGTTTGATTTACTGGCTACAGCCAACATTTGTACAGAGACATGTAATTATTGTAGATATAGTACCTACACATAGATATAAGTAGGAACGTGCTACACAGAATGCCTTGTCGTTTGTGCATTCGATTCCTAATAAATTGATTTTACGTGCCAGTGTGTAATCGACCTAAGGCCGGTTACGCATGATGCGATTTTGTTAATATTTATGGTTATTAGAGGTAATTTTGTTACCAATGTGAAAAATACCATGCAAAATAAAACTTTTAAAGCCGTCGTTATTAGCTGTTGTTATTATTTAATGTCTATGATCTAGATTCTAGACTAAGGAGTCAGAGGATAAAGGAAATACTCGAATGTTAGATTCCAATATGTTTTAATATCTACAAATTCCTTTATACACTACAGTGTCGTAAATTCGTCGCTCGTCGTCACTAATTAAATCACCTTCAGTACAAGACAAGATGTACTGAAATGTATTTATCAACTTTGGCATTATTTCCTGATTAAACATTTATTATTACATGCTAAAAACATACTTTGTGTATGCATATGCAAGTAAAAATAACTCGGTCAAGATTACTTTTAAAAAAATAATTTATTTAAATAAATTACAATTTTTACTTAATCTATGACCTTAACTATAGAGAGCTGGTGTGAGAATGACGAGTTTACTTGTGAATTGCTTATATATCCGAGATATCCTCCTGCCTGGTGGTCCGGTGGTGGTCCGATACCGTATAACCATTAAATTAATATTCCTTTGTTTTATCAATTACGCATTGTCCACTAAATGGGCGTATTGTTCAAGTTGATACGTTCCTTCTTGGATGTCCACGGTGTTATCATAATAAGTTCACTGGAATTCGCATAATGATCTTGTAACTTAGGTATTTGCCTTTTATTATTTATTTTAAAATTAAGTGTGGCCTTTTGCTTTGCTTTACTGTCCCCCTCCAAATTCGAAGTACAGGTTTTCGAACGAAACCTGGATCTGAGAATTTTAACATAGATTAGGCACATTATTATTACAATAGTTATAAATGTTATCCAGCTATATTGAACAATATCGTGAGTTTCAAAATTAAATGCGGGAATCCTCTTCAATTCATTTAACTTAGATGAAATCTTCTTTCTATCATACTTGCTAAGTTCTATTTCAGTTACAGTCTCCATTGGTTGTAAATCCACTTTACCAATAATTATTTTGTCCGTTGATTCCCTCGTGTGAAATAAAGTTTTTCCTGAAACATTCAACTCACAATTTTCTCCATATAATATATTAGTATACTTAGTCCACAAAGTTTCTTTATGATTATTACACTTGATTCCAACTTCAGTTGTCTTATTAAAATACATATAAATGGCTTTTGGGGATATCTCAAAAATTTCCTCTTTAGGACACTTTATTGCTACCATTTGACATTTTTCGCTATTCATTGTATTTAATATTTCAGATTCACAAGTATCTTTCGTCAAAATATTTCCTTTACAAATTAATTCATTTATTTCAATACAATCTTCAGCTTCATACATTTCTTCTTCATTGTAAGCTAAAGTAACCGTTCGCATAATAGGATAGGAACAGGATAGGTTATGTTGGATAATAGGTACAATTTTTCTTGTCCTAAATACACTATTCTTAACTAATGGTATTTCAATTACAAAATATACTATTCCATTAATAATTTGACAATCTACAGTAATAAACTTTTCTAAATCATTAACATTTCTAGATATAACAATTTCTTTTGGAATACTATTAATTGTATCTTCTAACAATTGAGATTGCAAAATACTATAATGATACATTTTATGTTCAGCAAACGTAATAGCTGTTGTTAATCTTTCACTTACATCTTGTAAAGTTTGAGCTTGTAATAACAAAGATATAGCAACTTTTTGTTGCGCTTTACTAGTTAACATAGATAACAATTGATTATTAATCTCTTCCTGAATTAAAGTAATATTTGCAATCTGCTTATTATATTCCTCTAAAGTTTCATCAGTTATCGATATTTGTTTATTATAAGCAATTCTTACAGTTTCTAAATCTCTTTGAATTAAATCTAAATCATTTTGATCTAAATTACCAGTTATCGACTTAATAACACTTCCTAAACCATTAATTAATCCTCTTTTAATCCTATTCTTACTTTGAATATTTAAATGTTTACATATCTCTCTAACATGTTCTAATATAATATTAATTCTCTGATATATATGATTAACATCATCTATCTTAGAATTTCTATAAGCATGGTTTACAGATTGTTGTATACTCTCTAAATTTTAATACAATTGGTTTTATTTCTAACTTATGAATAATATACCACTTTCCTTCTAAAATTCGAGCAGGCTTCAACTCAACTATTATTACATTTTCTGAAGGTTCTAACTGCTTGAACTTGTATCCGAAACTGACGTAGATTCTGAAACAATTAGTTCCTCTACATGATATATTTTGCCATTGCTTATTTTATATTTGTTATGAGGTTCCACGCTTAATATTTTGTATGGACCTAAAAATCTTGACTTCGTCTTATGTCTGTCCGCCATAGAGTTTTTCAAATAAACTGTATCACCTATCTTAAATATTTTCGGGGGTTTAATTCTCTCATTCAATCTTTTATTCCTATCATGCTTTTGCTTCTTTAACAATTTATGAACATTTTGATTTAACTCTTTCGCAAAATCTCTATGCTGGGCAGTATATCTCTGTATAGCTACTTTTAAATTATCAAAACTACGCAACTTAGGCTTTCTACCAAAATGCACTTCAAATGGCGTCATATTTATCGCACTATGCATTGTATTATTATAAGAATGTACAATAAAATTAATCTTTTGATTTTGGTCTAAATCTGATTCACGTTGTAAACGAAACAACTCTTGTATAGTACTATGTAAACGCTCAACATCCGAATTTGATTTATGATGTTGCGGTGACGTAGTATGGTTAATAATATTATAAGTTTTAAAAAGTTCCGTGACAATCTCACTACAAAACGATTGTTCACCATCATGCACTATCTTATTAGGTGCCCCTATAAATGCAAATATTTCATATAATACATCATATACTCTACTTTTATCTACTGGCTTAATAATCGCATATTTTGAAAACTTATCTATAATTGTAAGGTACCACTGTCTTTCTAAAGACATAAAATCTATATGCCATACTGACATTGGTTCATGTGGAGTTTCTGTCTCCGAATACAATGTATTATTAGGATGCCTATTATATTTTTCCTTTCTACACAATTCGCAATTTAATATATACTTCTTAATATTTTTCCGCATATTCTCCCAATAATATTTTTCACGCAATTGTTTATACACAATTTCTATACCTGCATGTCTATTATTTAGTAAGTGACATTCTTTAATTAAATTTAATTGTTCTTCTTTATTATCTATTTCTATTAACGATTTAATGTATCTAGTTGGCTTAAACTTACTATGATCAAAATACTTTCTATAAACTTCAGATATTTTATAATATAATTCGTCGTTTGGTATTATAAAAGCATATTTTTCTTTACTTAAATACTCTAACATATATTTTTTAATAACTTCTTCCTCATTATTAGGTGGAATATAAAAATACCACATACCTTTTTCAAACTTCGCGTTCTCGTATGGAGCACTTTCAAACACAACACGTCTGAGACGTTTAGGTGGGTAACTATCAATGATTGGAATACCTGTATCGCTGTCTTGTTGACAAGAGTGTATTGTATTACTCAACGATCTATTGTCTGAGCAACAGGAATTCGATTCAGTGCTTATCGCTGTATCATTATTACGCGGTGTACTGTCTAACGATAATTCTTCGCCACAATGCGCTGCTAAGGAATCTACACTTGTGTGGTTTATTTGAATTCTACTTAATGCATCAGCTACGTAATTTTCTTTACCCTTGACGTGCTCAATTTTATAATCGTAATCTTGCAATTTAAGTTTCCATCTCGTTAATCTTTGATTTGGCTCTTTTAGTTTAGATAACCATATTAATGCTTTATGATCTGTTCTTAAGATAAATCTCCTACCATAAATATAGGGTCTGAATTGATTAACAGCCCATATAATACCTAACAATTCTTTTTCCGTAGTGTTATACTTTCTTTCTGTTTCGCTTAAAATTCTCGACGCATACGCTATCGGATGATTTTCTTGACTTAATACTGCACCTAGAGCTATGTCCGATGCATCCGTTGTTAAAACAAACGTTTTATTAAAATCAGGGAATGCTAAAATTGGAGCATTCATTAATAAATGTTTACACGACTCGAATGCTTCTTTAAACTTATTATTATTAATGTCAATAATCGCGTTCTTCTTAGTCGTATCCGTTAAAGGCTTAACTATCTTACTTAAATTAGGAATAAACTTTCTATAATAACCTATTAATCCTAAAAAACTTCTAACTTGTTTTAATGTTTTTGGAATCGGAAATTTCTTAATTGCCTCTATCTTTGACTGATTTGGCTTTAGTCCGTCTTTGTTAAGAACATGACCTAGAAATTCGATTTCCTCTTCCATAAATACGCATTTATTTTTATTTAATTTTAGATTAACTCTACGTAACGCTTCAAAAACTTGCTGCAACCTATTTATGTGATCTTGCTTAGTTTTTGAATATATAATTATGTCATCTAAATAAACTAAACAAATATTTCTACTTATTTCCGTTTTTAAAATATTGTTCATCATTCTTTGAAATGTCGCGGGAGCGTTCTTTAAACCAAAAGGCATCCGTAAAAATTCATAATGCCCATTAGGCGTACTAAATGCCGTTTTCTCGATGGAATCTGTATCCATTAAAATTTGGTGATATCCCGAAGTTAAATCTAAGGTAGAGAAATATTTATTTCCTTGTAACTTGGAAAATAACTCCTCAATATTTGGCAATGGAAATTTATCGGATTTTGTTATTTCATTTAACCTCCTATAGTCAATAACCATTCTCCATTTCTTAACGCCTGACTGATCTATTTTCTTAGGCACTATGTGCACTGGAGATGACCATGGCGACTCGGAAGGTTGAATTATTTTCTCGTTTAATAATTTAATTATTTGTTTATTAACTTCCTCTTGTTGTATTTGCGGCAAACGAAAAGGACGTTGGTAAATCGGTTCATTAGTAATTAAATTAATTTTATGCTTAATAGATGTAGTTGCGCTATTCGTTACATCCTCCGTAAATAAATCTCTATACGTTTCGCACAAATTATTAATGTCTGAATAATTTTCATTTGTCATGTGATGAATTAAAATTTCACTATTTGGTAAAATTAATTTTCGTTCTTTTAAATCTATTTTAGCATTAACTTGCTCTATCATATCTGTTCCCATTAAAATATCATATTGATCGCTAAAATTAAACACATAGAACTTCATTGTTCCTTCACCCGTATCGAAGTACTTATACCAAAACGGAGTTTCTATTAAACCTACATGGGTCGACGTACCGTGAGATGTACGCACCGAAAATTTCTCAGGCTTATAATAGCTTTTAAAATATTTTGAAGCCTTTTCAGTCATAAACGACCTTTGACTACCCGTATCTATTAAGATTTTTAATTTTGGCTCATCCGTTTCGAAATATGGCAAATAAGACTTAACAAAATTAAATTCTATGGCCCTTTCTTTTGAGAGGCCTTTTTGTAAAAATTTGCTTCATCTATATTATTAGTATGGAAAACTTCCTCTGCGACTAACCCTTTACCTAGATTTGTTTGACCTGGGCGTAACTGAGGCGCTGTCCGCATGGACACGTCTTCCGTTTCATTTACATTTCTATTAACCGGGCGATATTGATTACGCTTGAAATAACTATTCTGAGGCTTATTGAACACATTATTTGGATTTGGCTTCCATGGATATTTTTGATGGAAATTATTATTACTTTGGTTATGATTATGATTATAATTGTTATTATTATAATTTATCCTTGGATTTTGTGGATAATTAGGATAACTATGCTTTTGATTTACAAAATTGGGTTTATGTTGCGAGTACCCCTGCTGAACAATTCGCGGCGGTGGTAAAATGCTCGAAAACTTTTGCTTAATATTGTCGAACCTACCCTCTGCTTCTAATTGTAAAATTCGGGCGGCCGTTTCCTCAAAACCACAGTTTGACACGTAAATTTGGTCATGGTACGGTAAGCTGTTTCTTAATGCATTTTGCGCGGTATTAATATACGGCTCCATCACTTCATCGACTAACGTTTTCTCACTATATTTATCTAACAACTTACTTCTAATAAAAAATAATTTCTGTTTTAACTCAAAAATTAAATCCTTATAGCTACCTTTTCTTTTAACATTCGACAATTCAATTAATAAGGTATTGAACTCCCTATTATCTCCACATTCTTTTTTTAATGTTAATTCTATATTTTTCCACTTAAAGTCATGATCTACCATGGAGATAGTCATGGCAGCTTTCGATTCTAATTTGCTTAATAACAACATTACATTAGGTGGTGTGTCTCCACCTGCGATCTGTAACCAATGTTTGGCACAGTTTATAAAATTATAAAGATTAAATGCGTCACCATCATATGTGGGAACGAACGATAACAAGGTTTTTGGATCCATATTGTCTATGACAGTTGGATTATTACTGCAATTTGAATAACTCAAATCACTAAGACTGCTCTCACTTTCAGAAGGAGAGTGATTCTCTCCAGTATCCCTATAGCTATATACAAAAGTCGGGGGTTTCAAGTGGAAAGGAATGGTGAAAGGATTATGCTACGGTACTTACAGCACAAATCCGATGATGGCCTCCTTTTTCATTTCTTCCCTCGAACTTTTCACTGATTTTACTAATTTGTTTGTGAGTTGCCTAACTTCAATCTTGAAAGATTTTCGTGAACTTTTTCGTAATTTACGATGTATTTACTTTAAATTCACTCGTTAGGCCCCTAAGTTGGGCGCCAGTAAAAATAACTCGGTCAAGATTACTTTTAAAAAAATAATTTATTTAAATAAATTACAATTTTTACTTAATCTATGACCTTAACTATAGAGAGCTGGTGTGAGAATGACGAGTTTACTTGTGAATTGCTTATATATCCGAGATATCCTCCTGCCTGGTGGTCCGGTGGTGGTCCGATACCGTATAACCATTAAATTAATATTCCTTTGTTTTATCAATTACGCATTGTCCACTAAATGGGCGTATTGTTCAAGTTGATACGTTCCTTCTTGGATGTCCACGGTGTTATCATAATAAGTTCACTGGAATTCGCATAATGATCTTGTAACTTAGGTATTTGCCTTTTATTATTTATTTTAAAATTAAGTGTGGCCTTTTGCTTTGCTTTACTTGCATATGCATATTATAGCCTAGTCTAAGATATATTTAATTAAGGCCCAATAAATAAAGCTACGTGCATAAAGAGCCTAACCTTTACACTCCAACTAAGCGACTATTACCCAACAGATATGTTGCTTAATTTATGTTTAATCTCCTTAAGAATTATGCAGCCGATCATTAGGACAACACTTGTGAGTAACCAAACATTGTGCTCACTAATCGCAATAAAACCCTAATTCAAAGGACTAAGGTATAAAATCGAATAAATAAGATTATTTAGTTGTAAATAAGTATTGTTTCACGGTTTGTAAATTACATTCACTGCACCTATTTCGACCTTTTCACAGCGGTTCCTTATCGAAATTGTTGTTATTAGCTAAATTAGTAAGTAGGCACGCGTTTATTTATCGTTTTTCTGATTGTTCCCAACGTTTTTGGGTTGGAGGAAATAGTTTCGGCCATTAATCATGTGAATTGTTAAACTGTAGTTAGGAGTTGCGTCTGTCGGATAAATTCTCGGATCTTTATTTTATACAGTTCTTGGGTTTTTTGTTACGTTTATTCGGTACTATTAGAAAGTATATAAGTGTAAAATTTTTGTCGGAGTTGAGTAGCGGCATAAAGTAGTTTTCTGTTAAGAAACTATTGAGGTTTAAGAAAGAATCAAAACACTTCTTCATTTATTAAAAAAATAGTACATATACAAATAAATAACTTGAAGAAAACCATACTAGAAATAAACATTGTATATTTTTAGTGAATGATGAATTTAAAGCTGCATTGATTCGCTCAAAACGTTATAACTTTTAGCCGCATGCACTTTGCATTGAAAACTCGTATTATTTTCACGTGCGTGCATCGGAATCGGCCAATTTTATCCGGTTCATTCCAGTTTCGGAAAGTCCATCAAGTTGTAAACGATCGGAATCCTCTTTCCGAATGATTCCTATTTGCTGAAAGTTTACTGGGTCAGCGGTAAAAGTTGTGAAAAACAGAAATACACCTCTTGATTTATTAGTGCTGTAGTTGTGTACAGTTTGCAGAGACCATACATTGTGTGGATTGAATTTTGTTGCGTTTGATATGGATACCTAAACTTGTAACTACATATGTGGTAAATAAAATATTTGAGAAAATATTGCATATACATTATACATAGTTCAATTTACTTAGTATGTGGTATTTACCTATTCCTTTGCATGTTCTTAATGATTAATGTCACCATACATGATATAAAAAATTAAATAATGTAAGGTGTGAAGTTTACTCTTGTTCTTAAGTATTTAGTTAAGAATAAGAATTTATGAAGTATTTTGGCTTGTATAGAAAGGTCTTTTAGTAAACGTATAAAACATAATTTAATTGCTAAATAGTGTTTTATGAAACACAATTTTATTAAATATCAAAATATATTGTATGTAGTAAAATATTTATTGGTGTTTGTAATATATCGTAAACTACGAGTCAGCGTTTCTTAAAATACGAATAAATCAGATATTGCAAGACAAGTACAGTAACCATTTAAGGATCCTTTTACACTATGTTTTTGTGTTAGGATACTTTATATTTTTAATGATAAGGCTGGAAATATTAAAGAAATAAGGGCAGGTATACTAAGCCTATAATAAGTATACTTAAAATCAATTTATTTTTGTAAGTTTACCAAAGTATTACTTAGCTAGAAGGTAATCTTAATTATTCTTCTTTAATTAAGTCTTACAAACGCATTAAACATTTTATTAAGCATAACACTAATGCGATAATAAAAAAATATCTAAATGTTTAAAATCACAACCGTTATGTCTCCAAGAAATATAAATTCTTCTTCAATCATAAAATTCAATTGCATTTCCTTATTTCACAAACGCGTTAACTCGACTAATGTAATTGATCCTTTATAGGCTTGAGTGTATAAAATATCTTGCAAACATCGTTAAGATATAAACTTCAGGTACTTCCGTCTCTTTTCATACAATAAACAAAGAGTGTGCTAGAAAGAGACGCATAATAAAGTACTGTTTCACATCACAGCATTTAAATGTCAACGCTTTGGGCGGGAAAGGAATGTATGAGTAGATAAAATTTTAAGTTTGTCATTTATTTACTGAGTGATAACGCCTCCTCATAAAATTATACATTACTACGAAGTATAGAAATAAGAAAGATGTTTTGTGTTATAATTTATAGGCAATAAGCTCTTCCTTGGGTCGCTCGTTAATCGATGGAACCTTGGTTCGCTTCTTGGTGACAAATGGTCCGGCTCAAGTCCGGCTCACAAGATTCTCGACCTGTAAAATTAAAATGGAACCTGAAAAATTCAAAAATAGTTATTAGAACTGTTATTTTTTATAAAAGTCTACCTTAATGTCTACCTTATATTTTTATATTTTAAAACGGATATTTATCAACGTTCTGATTTTAATTTGAAAGCATGCAGCGCTTATCCGATATAGGTAAATAGTAAAAAGTCCGAGCATCTTTGTTTTCCGTATATCTTGTTTATTATTGTTATTTCCTTATAATAAGATCGTTTAGTTTCTTAGATATAATGATGGTGTAGGATTAAATTATGCCACCTTTATAGTAAATTATGATTAATGAGTTATTGTTATGTTCTAATTGTTAGCGTTGAACATTTTAGCATTATTAATACTAATGAACGATATTTATATAATATAATATACGAAGTATCAAGTACACATACACATTGATATAGGTATAATTATTGATAACATTTTAATAAATAGGGGTTTGAAAATTAAACAAAACATCTACTAAATTGTTATATTTAAGATCTAACTAATTGAAGTGGATATTTTATTTAGGATATTAATTCATTGACAAGGAACAATCTAATGTTTCATAATATTTGATATCAAGGCTTCCCCCGTGTTCTTGATTAAGATTTTTGTATGATTACAATTTATTAAGACGATGCAGAGGTTTTTAAACGGCAAATTACTCGATAATTATTACTTCAAATAATCAATGTTTTTACATTATGCCACCGTAAAAGTTAAAAACGTTAGTATAAACTTTCTTATCAACAAATCATTTAATGACAAGCGAGAACTGTCGTTGCATGAATCCTGCATAAATTATGAAAACGAAAACCAATACACAGTTATTATATGAATGCAGTCGGTGACATTATAACCCCAGCCGTGCCTATTTCCAGAAATCATTAGATTTATAAGCTTGTTTTCGCAACGACAGGTTTCCTTTCACTGGGAAATGTAGGCGCGACGACCCACGGGCCATCCCGTTGCCAATAGCAACGATTATCTAAGAGCAGCAATGATATTTTAAGTAAAAAGGTGTGGATGGGTTATTAGCGCTCCGGAAGTGGCACTTCGAAATATGGATAGTTAGCCACATTTTATTTTAGTTGTCTCGATTTCGCTTACTATAGTTGAATCATGCCAACTCACTTTGACGCCTAATCGTGTCACGTGAGGGTTTTGGTAATCTATCTACAATTTTCAATTTTATTACTTATTGAACTAAGAATTGCATATTCATCGTACATATTGTAATTTCGATCGATGTAATATGCCCCTATATTTTAAATCTGGCCAATGTTACTAATGGTTGTATGTCTTGCAGTCATCTGATGTGTTGCTTCATTCGGTTAAAATCAATTAAATATTAGTTGTTTGTGTATAAATTATGAAATGATGATGTAATCGATAGGATACAGTGTAATAATTTAAGTGATGAAGTCTTGGTTAAATATATTTACACTCTTATAATAAGAAACAGATTCTTATTATTTGCTTTTGATAATTGTTGATATTCATCGTTATTCCCTGAAAATATTCGTTAGATCTGTTGTTGTTCAAATTGTTTATAAGTTATTTTCATACATTTTCTCGCATAAAATTAGACAAACATATAGGATAGAATATGCAGATTAAAATTTAAAACCTTGTCACAAATATTTCCTCATAATAGCCAAGTATATTAATATCAAATAACTTATCACCATGTTTTTGTGAAATACTTATTATGCGTCGTCATTAGCGTAATCGCTAAACATTGAATTGCATTACGTAAAATATATGCAGAATTCATTTAGAGGAATTACTGCTGGCAATCAATGGTAATGGGTAAATTATTCTGTCACGAAGATTGATACATATTCACAAGTTTCGCTTTTGCCGTGTTCATGTTGTTCTGACTGTTAATCAATTATTTGCGGGAATACATTTAAGTTTGTCTTTTACAAAATGCTGTCTGGTTGAATTAGAAAACTGCATTGAGTTTTTGGGGTTCATTGTGTATAGATCCCTGTTTCTTTTAAATAAGTAATGATATATTATGTACTTATAGGTACTAAGAAGTATTGTAGATGTGCTTACATGAAGAGATTAAAATGTGAGGGGAACGATATCAGGTTTCAGTTTCAGCTGTTTTTGTGTTAAAATAATAAAGACAAGATTAAATTAAAGTCTTACCTTTTCTAGAAAAATTACCACACATAAAACAACATTTTTTTTGTTATAATTGAATTTACGTTTTCTATCTTTTAAAGGGAACCTATAGGTAAGGCGTGGTAGACGTTAATTAGATTTGACTATTAAAAATTAATCGAAAAAAATTAATACATAGATTCAATTAAGTAATTTAAATTGAATTAAAGTAATAAAATTTGAAAATAACACATTAATATTCAGAACCATCAATTAAATTAATTTTGTAAATAGACAACGTGTTATAAATGTTAATAGCGAATAAACCTGCTTACCATAAATTATTATTATCCGATTAAATATGCCTTAAACTAAAGCGGCATTCATTTGAAGTTATCATTATTCGCCAATAGATTAGAGTTTGAGCTGTAATAGTGAGCTTAGTTAGGTCTTAGGTTAGGTCTTTAGATACTAACGATAGTGCATATTTTGTAATTACGCAACCAACAGTAAGCGGTGCTTTTGTGATTGGTGTGATATTGTAAAATATTTGGTAATGGTAGGTATAATAGATAAATTTAAATCTTAATTGATAATAATTTACAGAATCAGTCGCTTGAAACCTTTCCTTGTAGGGCTATTATCTTTGAATTAGTATTTATTGATGACTTTTAGTACTTAAATGTTAAGTGGTTTTAAAATATACTATGCAATATTCGTTGGTATCTTATATTGGGATAATGTTCCAAACTCTATAATAAACTTAGCTCTATGTATAGACATAGTATAGACTAGGTATTCAGTACGATGTTATTTATTCACATTCAAGTAATTAAAATAAATAATAACCAAAATACACAAGGTCTGTTAATTTCATTTCGGATTTATCTCACTTTAATCTTGTTTAACTTTGTACTAGCGCTGCATAGAAAATTATTTAGTGAATGCTGAAACTCGTTGAATTATGTACATATACCTACGTTAGATTTATGTTTATTATACTCCTGATTATGATATCACTATAACACATACAATGTTATTAAGTCGGGTAATATTTCTGTATATGGTGTGGAGTTGAATCTAATCATATTACAGCCGTAAATGGACGGTAGCGCGATTTAGAGATGTTATTCTGAGATAAATTTGATAGCAAAGATTGGGTTAGAGAGAATTGTATTCAAGGTATAATAGAGTATTCTTTAAGCCTTTAATTGATTTAATCATCATCATCATCATCATCATTCCAGCCTTTCAAGACGTCCACTGCAGGACATAGGCCTCCCCCAAAGATTTCCAAAACGACCGATCACCAGCGGCCTGAATCCAGCGGCTCCCCGCCACTTTGATCAGGTCGTCTGTCCATCTCGTTGAAGGCCGTCCCACACTGCATCACACACACATTGCACAGTAATTGATTTAATACTGTATTTAAATACTAATATACAAGTAAGTTTTTATAAGACGACACAGCTGATATAAGTAGCTTATATTTGAGTTTTCTCGTAAAAACTTGTTTGGATGCTGTAACTTTTTAATGTTTATCAATCAGGATTGCGGTCATTGCGGTATGTGTTTTGAGATGATTTTTGAATTCAAGAAGTTTAATTTTTTTTGAATTTTATTACAGTTTATTAACACGTGGTTCTAGTTTGAAAATGTTCGCTAAAAATGCCACTAACAGGTGAACGTAAATTGCAATGTTTGAGACTCAAGGCGACAAGATGTGTATAAAGATTACTATTCACAGCACGAAACAGGTCTCGATCCATTAAAGTTGTTCGATCGTCGAGTTACAATGTTGCATTCAGACAACACCGCTTTCGTTTATGATCAATGCGACGAACGTGTCGCATTACTTGCGCTGTGTGAGTGGCCAGCTTTATTTGTACACAATTCTTGGTATTGTGGAATGTTTCCCCTTTGTTGCTTTTAGTTTAAACTAGGATAAGATAGCTCATTTTTTATAACAATATCGATAACGAATCTTTGGATATACGTTGATATTGTTAATGGGAAAGTTTGAGAGGATGTCATGTATCATTACTTCATTAAAATGGCTGAACAGATTAGGCGCGAACTGAGGTCACAATATAGATGAAAACATTTGATGCTTGAAAATTATTTTTCATTATGATGAGGCCTTGTAAATTTTAAATTTCTATTTTGCAGAAAATTAAAATTATCATTTTCCACTTTCTCGTTACCTCTATTTATAAATAAAAGAAATCCTCGTTGGCCAATGTTCTAGGGACTTATCAGGTGTGTAGATTATACAATAGTCACTACTATGTATCTTTATAGGTCATTACTCTTTGATATTTAGAGCTTAAGAGACCTATCCAGGATTAAAATTCATATTAATTCATGCATTCGAAACCATGTATCAACAGAGCAAGATACTATAAATTTTGATGCAATTGGCAGGATAATAGACTAGTCTTTTAGTATTTTCCTAAAACACCTAAAGCGGGATACACAGTCTATTAAGAGTCAGTATTAAGTGTCATTGATTGTTATTCCTAGTTATTCGCAGTAAAGTTCGACCTCTCGCGATTTGCTGATAACATTTGCCTAACGGTGTTTAACTTAGGGTTGCCTGAAATAAACTACTTACGATTGTTTCTAGGCTTTTGATATGGTTCTAGTACCTACTACGGATTGAGTTATTTCTTGCACAATGTTGAAACCATAGGCGTTGTGTACTCAAATTACAATGATACACAAAAGGGTAGTAGGAAAAGCTGGTGTGGGGCTTTTCACGTTCATACTGGTACAGCTAAACTTTCGTGAAATACTTTTATAAAAAATAAATATTAAAAACTTACAATTCAAATAAATACAAAGCTATATTTCCACGTATACCTCAATGTATAATTCTAGTAACTTTTACATTTTAATAAAAAAACTTCGCACTATTTTTTATAAAAAGGGCGGTAACATTTTATGAAGTGCACCAAGATATTTTAATGTCACTTTCTAATATTCGGAAATACCTTCGCAATTACAGCCATATTGTATTTATATTATTTTATTTATTGTAATTATATATATATATATATATATATATATATATATATATATATATATATATATATATAATATGATATAGATATAGATATCTCCATGGGCACTATGTTGATCAAACGTGCCATATAGTTAGTAATTATTTGATCCGTTTTCACTTGTTGATCCGGTTGGTATTTGTGGATCCGAACGGAGCCACAAGTGTCACCATCAGTAATAATAATAATTACGTGCTTTTTATACAAATCCACCTTTTTTGCGTTTTAGCTCTTGTTGATCCGATTCAAATGAGCCAATCAGAGCCCACCAAGCTCAGCCATTGGTCGCTTGCGGCCTTAGCCATTTGTACCTACCTCTCGACCTAAATCTAACATTTTAATTATTTTATCAGATTGATATCAGAATCAGGGCAAAGGCGAACGCTACACGTCAATAAATATTATGATAATTATCTTGATATTTATTTATATTATGATAATAGTTTTCCATGACTTTTTAATATCTTTTCTGTTATTATTAAGCTCAATTTTATCATACTAGAAGTGTGTAAAATATTACTGCAATGATTCCTATAGTGTTTATATATGAGTTCAAGTTCCTTATTATTTGGATCGTTTTTGTTTCGGCGGTGTAAAATATCTCTGAAACGTATACATCGCAGCAAACCTGGTGTAATCCAGGGTTGTAAAATAGAATTTCTATTAGTTTTTTTAAATAATCGGGAACTATCGCTTATAATATTACCAACTGTATCAAGTAATGAATTAATTAGACTATTAGGATCATTTGTAGATAGTACAATGTGCCAATCTACCATGACAGTAGTTTGGAAGCTTTTGAGTAATTTATATTGGTTGTAAAACATGTTGTCTTAGCTATACTAGTTTTTGGTTTTTCTGAAAAAGTAAGAAATATCGCAGAATGATCCGTTATTGCAGACTCACATACAAAAGTAGCCACTTTTATATTAGATTTTACGAAACAGTGGTCAAGACAGCTTTTACCACGTGTAGGTAAAGAGTGACTTGGTAAGAATCCGTGACATGCAAGAAAATCAAGATATTCGTCAGATCTTTGATCAGTGTTCTCATTACTGATGTCAATATTTAAGTCGCTAATTATGTAGATATTAGGAATAAACCTTAAGTTGCGCAATATTAAAGCGCATCACACACGATGAAGATACTATAATATTTTATGTTAAGATTCTCTAATATAAAATATTACAGTATCTTAAGGTATCCGGTATCAGCGTTCTGATCATCATTTTTCTTTTTGTCATTGCGTACTAAGACCCCTGTAGAACCGCCATCCTGTTACAAATGACCCGAAATTTTGTGTCAGTGTTTCGGTTAATTTTGTATAGTATCTTCATCGTGTGTGATGCGCATAAGTCTAAAGAATGCAGGAATTTGTCTATTGTCGCAAAAGAGGGAGATCGATAAATACAAACAAAAGCATATTGTTTTGCAATAGTTATAATTAGACCATCAGCGTCATCCAAATTTGATTCAACAACTTCGATATCAGTAATATTATTACGTATGTACGCAGTAACCCCGCTGTTTTGGTTTATATGTCTTGTAGTGTTGTAACTATGATAGCTCTCTAGGGGTGGAACAAAGTCATAATTTTTTAGCCAGCATTCAGTAAGTATTAATTAACAGAAAAGATATTAAAAAGTCATGGAAAACTATTAAACGCATTTGCCATATAAACAGTAACTCATTAAAAAGCCCTGAATAAAGTTATCTATTGTTATCCCTAAGTATTTTATAGTATCGACAGGACAAAGAGTATAGCAATCGCAGTTTCCTACATTTAAGCACGTATGCGCCTTTATGGTAAAATTTTGGGGAGGTCTAGTATTATTTTTAAGAGAAAAATTTATATATTTAGTTTTTGTAAAATTTAAAGTTAAAAGATTATGATTTAGCCAATTTATTACCAATCGCATGCCTGATTCAGCTGCCAAACGAGCAGATTTCCATGTCTCTACTTGAAAAACAATAACAGTATCATCAGCAAAACTTATTATCTTCGCGTCAGGTATGTGTAGATTAGTCATTAAGGTATATTAAAAAGAGCGTAGGGCCGAGTACCGATCCCTGAGGAACGCCAAAATTTATGGACCGCTTTTGACTCTGTACATCACCAATTTTAACAAATTGAGTCCTATTTGATAAATAAACTCTAAACAATTCTAGAGGGGTACCACGGATTCCCATTGATTCAAGCTTTGCCAGGAGCAGAGGGACAGAGACAGTATCGAACGCTTTCGCCAGATCCAAAAAAACACCCAAACATTTTATCTTCCTGTCTAAATTGTTAGCAATAAGAGACACAAGAGTATTGATAGCATCACTGGTTGATTTTTTTGCACGAAAGCCAAATTGATTAATTGAAAGTATGCAATTCTTTTCCAAATAATTAACGAGACGCTTATTAATAAGCTTCTCCAGAACCTTTGATATGGTTGGCAAAAGTGAGATAGGGCGATAGTTGGTTATACTGTCTCTGTCTCCCGACTTGTAAATCGGCACAACTTGAGATTGCTTTAAACGATCAGGAAACACACCCGATAATAAGCATATATTGCATAATTGCGTGATCGGTTGGCCAAATATAGCAAGATTTTTCTTTAAGAAAATAGATGATATGCCATCATATCCTGAAGCATAAGTGTTTTTTAAAGCCAAAATTGTACTATTAACCTCCACTATATCTGTTTCCAATAAAAAAATGAATTAAGTGAAATGGTGCCTTGATTATTTTTAGATTTGAGCTGAATTTCTGATAAATTTAGTTGATTTAAAATATTTGACGCTAATTCATTACCTATATTAATAAAGAAATCATTTATAAATTCAATAGAATGGACTGGAGTGTTCTTAAGTTTTAATAAATTTAAAGCATTTTCAGGGCTTTTTAATGAGTTACTGTTTATATGGCAAATGCGTTTAATAGTTTTCCATGACTTTTTAATATCTTTTCTGTTAATTAATACTTACTGAATGCTGGCTAAAAAATTATGACTTTGTTCCACCCCTAGAGAGCTATCATAGTTACAACACTACAAGACATATAAACCAAAACAGCGGGGTTACTGCGTACATACGTAATAATATTACTGATATCGAAGTTGTTGAATCAAATTTGGATGACGCTGATGGTCTAATTATAACTATTGCAAAACAATATGCTTTTGTTTGTATTTATCGATCTCCCTCTTTTGCGACAATAGACAAATTCCATGGAACAGATCAACATACGACTTATGATTTGGTATATAAAACGGAGTCAAGAAGTGTTTGATCATTTCAAAATTTAAACCGTTACGGAGTCGAGTTCGTCTAGTCTAGGCGGATTTAGCAATGTATGGAACATTACCTAACATAATATGTTTGTGTACGGAGCCAACAAATACTGTAGTGTTTACGAAAAATTAATCTACGTTACTTAATATACAGTTTCGTTTTGTCGGATCAAATAAAGCTGTAATTTTGATAATATATATGGCTATATTGATAATATATATGAATATATATATAGCTAGTTTAATTATATTGACAGTTCAATATACACGTTGAATTTTACAACATTCTTAGTTACCCATCCTTTTATTAAAATGTCAACCCTAGATGCAGAAAACAGGATAGTTATCAGTTGAGATCTAGGTGTCCCAAAGGTTGTTCTGCTGTAGCAGTAGCTGGTTCGACGCCGGACACGACACGTCACTTAGGGATTCAGACGTGCTAAAGATTTATATCCACCGCTTTTATATAATGAGCCGATCTTTTGTAATGATTCTAGGTCTTTTTGAAACTAGTTTAGGATAATTATAAGATAATATAATACATATTGTTTGTCTAATGGTGTAAAAAAGATAAATTTAAAGATATCCATTAGTTTTATGCTAGAATATCTTTGATGTAGTGATTAAAATCATATTTGATAAGTCATCATGTTATGTTCTAGATTACCTAGTATGTATCTAATTATATACCTACATGTAGGCACCTACATTATTGAAACGTTTTTGAGCAGAGACAATCAGTAGTATATTACGTAAAAGCGAATAACACAACGTATTTTTATATTAATTAATTGGTAACATTCAGTTTATAATTATTTCACGTGAGCGTCGTGTTCCTGTTATGCGTAGGCAGAAATTTATTATTATTTCTAAGAGAAGTTGTCACTTACTGTTTGTATACAGCTTTGTTTACTGTTTTGCTTTTATAACCAGTTCATTTCATGAACGCATTTTGTCTTAATATATTTTCTAGTTTATTTTATTGACACAATTGACTTCAAAGAAATAATATATGAAAGTTAATTAACTAAGAGCTAGCGCGCACGAGCAACTTTGTCTCTGCAACTATTTTGTCTCTCCCATCAATTGTATGGGGAGTTGCGTCGCTACGTGCGCGCACTTTCATACTAGCCCATGGGTGGAGAGACAAAATAGTTGCGGAGACAAAATAGTTGCGGAGACAAAGTTGTTCGTGCGCGCTAGCTCTAAGTTCATTGATTTAAAACAAATCTTTTTATCGTTTAAAAAGTAAAAAGTAGTCAAAATAATTGACAATACCGCTTCCACTTTGGAAATAGTTAGAACTAGCGTCGGCGGATACCTACTCTCATTGTATTCAATCTGTTACAGAATTGCAGATAAAAAAACGCGCGGAAAATATACGCAGTGCGGACACGGCCTAAGTTATGTATTTTGGAATATCTATATATAAAAGTATGTCTCAATTTACCACGTTTTTATTGTACTAAAAACAGTTTAAACACACAATGGCTACCAAAGTTAAATGGTTTCCCACAATATCGCAGCGCAAGCCACATCCCAAACTAACTTGCCATAGAGACGTATGACGTACTTTATAATAAAATATCTCCAGGAACAGGTTTCATATTGAACGTTTAAAACTTTCGTCTTACCTTTGAAAATATTTTAAAGAATTTCATAAAGGAAAGGATCCTTTGCAGGACGCGATTGGGTAACCACGTAATATAACGCCATTTCATAAATTGTGGACCCTTATTAACTAAATATTTATGTACTAAATACCGAAGAAGATAAAATTCTATTCTACTATTACTTATAAGAAAGGCGAATATTTTGAGGTTATTTTGATAGTACTAATGTTACTTGAAACCTACATATTTCTGTGCCAAATTTGGCACAGAAATATGTAGGTACTTAGTATATTTTTGTGCGTATTAGAAATTACTCTATATTTATTATTTAATATATTTACATGTATTAACTATATTTAATATATATCAGAAGAGTGAGTATCACACGAGTTAAATGATCATTTGATTATATCATTTGCGATATATTGGATAAGAATATGGTAATGAAGTTTTGATAATAAATTTACTATAAGTTAAATGTACCTTTTGAATCAATTTGATATCCAAGGCTTTCGTTATTTCCATACTTCAAAATACACTCGCAAATAAAAACAAAGAGTTGCACTCGATAAAAATAACATTTTAAATATTTTCCAAACATAAAGCACTATTGCAGTTTGACCACATACATCGCCGATCCTCGCATAAATCCGATACTTTATCGGACAATGACGTCATCGGTAATTCAATAAGAGCGCAATAAATTGAAGTATCAAAACTGAAAGACCGCAGTATATTACAGAGGTTGATAGCATGCGAAATTAAATACTTCATCCGATCGCCCGATGACAATGTAAAATAAAATGTTTTGATTGTAATTTATATTACGTGCTGAAGGTTTATGGGGCGGTGTAAGGTAACGCGATTAAAGCTGAATGTCTACACTTTCACGGTTATTAAAGATAGTGGTTGAGTTATATAGAGATAAACGAGTGCGTTTCAAATGTTATTGTTAAATATTTGTAATATTAATAAATAAGTGTTTTGTGAATGAAACCTACTTTCATTCAATGTTGTAGAATCAGTGATTAGCAATCTTTCAACCTGGGACAATTACTATAATCTTCTTATATATAAAAATGAATCGCAAAATGTGTTGGTAAGCGCATAACTCGAGAACGGCTGAACCGATTCCGATAATTCTTTTTTTATTATATTCCTTGAAGTACGAGGATGGTTCTTACGTAGAGAAAACGTAAATATGTACCACGGGCGAAGCCGGGGCGGACTGCTAGTACTGCATGAATTTGTTATACTAATTAAAATTATTGTTACCTAATGCGATATGTGAAGTTCATACAGTATATTTAAATTAAATTTACGTTCATTATTTTCATTAATTTTGGCAAAATATCGAATAAAAATAAGGAAAATTAGAATGTTTTCTTTAAATTACCTTCGTTATAATTCAACTCGTTATAACTCCTGAAAAACAGTTTTTACTATCTTAGGAGCCTGGGTCACTCTAATTTGTAAATTTTTTTATGTGAAATAAATGATTTATTATTTATTTATTTATAAGTAAGTAAGAGTTAAGTTAGTTTGAATAGAAAGTTGAGAAAACATTATTCCAATCGGATTCCAATTTAATTTTGAGGAAATTCAAAGGAAATTTCATTCATACATATCTATATTTTTTTAAATTCTAAGCTTTTAGCTTTAGCTCAAAATAAGTTAAAAAATATGATTAAAGTTGAAAATTCATGATAAGGGTTAGAAATTAATTGGCGTAACAATTAAAATATAATGCTTGCGTAAAAACATGTTCTATTCATATATTCATATTATAAGTCCGAATAAAAATTCATACAGGGAGTCAAAATCCCATAAAAAGCGTCGATATCTTTGGAGGCTATAATTAAATTATGAATTCATGCATAAAACATCTGCAGCAGATAGGATCTGACGATTAAAATGAGCCCTGATCCTATATCGACAGGGAAAAATCTTAGTGTATTGAACCCGACCTGTTGAAGCCTATACACAATATTATGAAAATAATATAAGTACTATAATATGTGATATTAATCAGAAATGCATAGAATTTAAAGATTTCTACAATTTACGTTAGAAGAGACATTATTTTGTAGTGTAGAGTTCGAATATAATATCTTCTTAAATAATATTATAAATAAGAAAGATTTCAAAAATAGTAAGTAATAGATAAACTAAAGAACTACTTACTTGAAACAATTTTCTAGGCTGCATTATTTGGGCTAGACTTTTGTTGTACCCTGGGTAAATGGATGGTGCTTTGGCTAGCTGAAACAATGTAAAGTTCTATGGAATACCAGAAAGAATTGATATTAAATGCTTATATCATATATGCATATTATTTATTAGTACAACTGCAACGTGGTAAAAACCTTCGTCTGGTATCATATTTTAAAATTTAATCCATTGATTTAACAACCTATGTACATATTTAAAAACGTAATCAGTAGGTATTTATTTGTTCTTGATATAAATTAACAAACATTTTGTACCCAATGTTTTCGTTATTACATATTATAAACAATCTATTACTTTTTATCTTAACAATCATGAAATTATAATTAAAAAGTACGAAAGAAAAATATTAACAGCGGTACGTACTTAATATGTAAAATGATTGCAACGGACCAAATGTATTGCTTACATTATTCAATATTTTAAAATCACTTCGTTGAAATTCGATTAAATCAAAATATTCCTTTATTTAACATTCTACGTACCTCATGCCAAATACCTGATATCATTTCGCATTGACTTGTTAATCGACGTCCCTTATCGTTTGCCGCGCAAAAGTAGGTACACAAATCACACCTCTCTTTCGCGCGTCTTTTTTATTTTTTTTAATAATTCAACGCATTGGAAACGTGTTCTTCCAGCCAGTGATTTGTTCTTTTTTTACTACAGTTAATGCCTTTTAGACTGTATATAGTCTGTGTTGCGATTAAAAACAATTTGTGGTACTTATTTTTTTAAAATGGCGATTTGGCGGGAATTTTTTGATAGCCCATTTAGCATTTTTATCTTAACTTCGTTTTTGATTTTATCGGTATCCGTTGGTGGTAATAATAAATACCTCATCAGTTATAATTAAAAATGTTATTTACTTAATGTGAATCTTGATACACACTTTTTCATTCAAGTTATGGGAAAAGTACATCGATATTCTAAAAAGTCACCGCTAAGCTTAGTCTTTCAATCTCTCTATGAAAATATTCTTAACAATGGAAGCGAAGTTCTAGTTTTCCGATAACACATCTACAATAGCAGCAGTTTTTTATAAAAAATGCCTCCGTAAGTGCATATTTAAGTACTTACTAAGTAATTATTTGTTCAGTCCAATGGTGAAATTATAATTTTTTCGTTAGGTCTTAAGTAGCAAAATTGGCATTTGAGTGCAACGATTTTTTAAAATTAATTTTGAATAAGTAATTGTCTTGTAATTGTAGATACTTATATCACAAGAGAAGCTATATAAACAGAAATAAACCATAATTAAAAGCTCTTTATGAGTTCGTGATAGCAATAATTATAATACTTATCTGAAAATTTTATGCGTAGCAAAAATATCATATTATGAAATGTCGGTATAATACTATTTGTAAATAAACGAATAAGTAAGAATGATCCCTTATTATTCGCTAACTGTAATCGTATATTCACAACAAAGCTAGCATATTTCTGCATTTAAAGTCCACTTTAGATCCAAAAGGTGTAAATATGAGTCTTTATTATGAAACATCATGTAGAATTACTGTGTAAGGGCTCATATAAGATCAAGTGTTGATAGCAGTAGGTATTAACATAAACTTGTGTTGAGAATGCGATGGACTTACCATACGTAGTTATTTTATACCATATCTACCATTTTACATATAGTTTTACAGTGCATTTGTAATAAACGTTTAAGTATTGTATAAATTCCTTATAGATAAGTTGAAATGATCGCTGATATGTAGATAATAATGTAAGCGCGGAATTTCGACGACGAACGACTGTACCAAACAGTTTTAATAATTCTTTTTTAAAGTGCTTTATTGGAACTAGATGCGCTCCACGGTTTCATCCGCGTGGCTCCGCTCCGGTCTTAGCGTGATGATAATATATAGCCTATAGCCTTCCTCGATGTATGGGCTATCTAATACCGAAATAATTTTTCAAATCGGACTAGTAGTTCCTGAGATTAGCGCGTTCAAAGAAACAAACTCTTCAGCTTTATAATATTAGTATAGATATACATAAGAATGGAATAGAAAATTTCAAAGTGGGCGGAACCACTGCATATATGGGTACCTATGTTCATTAAATGTCAGTAGGTTATTTCAGGTTTAGTAGAGCAACAAATTTGACAACCACAGAAACCGAATAGCGATTTCCGATTTAGAGATTAGTAGGATACAATTATACATAGATAAAAAACAGATGTACATATCCTATTTGAGTAAACTTCATTTACTAAACCGTGTAATACAAAAACCATTTTACACGATTCTTCGAAAGCATTCGCTTCCACAAGAAAACTCCCAATATGTAAATATGTGTAAACAGCAACAATTTAAATGAAAATAAGTTGAAATTACACTTGTAAAAGAAGATTAAAGATTCGTCGGACGATACGAAACTAGTTTGCGTTTTCAATTTTAAGACGATTTAAGTTTTAAGTCGCGTTTAAATCTATACAGATTCGTCTCGAAACTTTCACGTTTGTTTGACGACTTTCCTGTAAACGTATGTTTATTTTTTAAAAGGGCAAATGCGTAGAAAATGTACGATAACTTGACGATAAGTTTTGCAGTTCTATAATTTTGTCAAATAGTATTTTGTCAAATGTCAAATGTTTTAAAGGTAAGTACTTTTTATTTTTATACGTGGTCTAGATATGAACAACTACTAGTACTTCTAGACTGCAGTTTTTTAAATAATATATCTTCTGCGAAAAATAAACGATTTTACTACAAAATTGCTTCCACAGGTGGTCACTTCACTTATAATAAATTTTATATACTTTTAATCCAAACTATAAAGGCTTAATTGGGGATGTTAAAAATAATTGGTATTCTATTTTCACACAGCTATTTAGTAGGTGTGATTAAAATGATACGAACCGGTAATAATCGATTTTATTGGCTCCAGGTACGGCGGCTGGATGACGCGCTAATAATTAAATTTGTTTCGGTTTTATTAACCGTCAGATTGATCGATGTATCGAATAACTCTCGATTACCATATTCTCAAAAATGTTAACTCGCTTGCATTTTGTTCGGTGCCTTCATAATGTGCGATGTCATTTTAATAGCCAATTAAAGTAAAGATGTGATTAAAATACATATATTGTAGGTAAGTTAAAAGTAAGGATCTGTAAATAACATGGTAGGTTTAAAAATTTCACAAGTAAAATAATAGTGTCTACAAGAAATGTAGAGACTATTATTTTACTTGTGAAATTAAACGTATACGCAGTATCTTCAGTGTGCATTATTTTTCGTACATAATTTTACTTTTGTTTGATTCAACGTAAATTCTTCGACAATCTTTAATTGTGTATATCCATATATTTACTAATTGTTAAATTACCTTTACTTTAGATCTTACTAACGGTTCTTGTTACGTCAACATACAACCCTGAATATTTCTATAAAACCTGGCAAGATTAAATTAAGCTAACACTGTTCTACATCTCACAATGAGGGACATTCCCACTCCAACCACATTGTTCCGCAGAATTATTCGTTCCGAATATTGAAGGGAATTTCTTGAAGCATTTAATTTCGACCTGTCACTTTGTGCTTACACGTCAGCATGATGAATATGAGTAATTAAGAAAATTCGCTTTACCCACGTGATTTATATGAATTTTATCGAAGGGGTTTTGAGGTGGTATAAATTTTGTTTAGCTGAATCATGTACCTTTAAAACGCAGTTTATTGTCCATTGTATGATCTGTTGAATTTTCCTGGTTATAAGTAGGTATACAAATTATGATTTATATACCTTCATCATCACTAAAGATTGCATTAAACATAATATATCGTAATGGTCAACACATATATATTACGATTTCTTTCTTAGAGATTAACCTTTGTGAGTTCCTATATATACCTTGCCTTTGCTTATCAGTGTGAGGAATGTTTGCGAGTGCCAATTACTTGGGCCAACAAATGAGACCGGTTAAGGGCCGTGTATCCTTGTTATTGCGTTTATTTTAATATAATTGTTATAGTTTTATAGTCTGTGGATTGTGTGTAGGTGTGAATACCTTTGTTGTGTGTGTTTCTTTAGAGTTTGTAACTTGTGTAAGATATCTGTAGGATAAGTGATTAGTTTGTGTTACTATTAAGATATGCCGTATGCGTGTGTGTAATTAATCAAGTATCCTTCTCTTGAAAAGCATGAGGCCGCAATGTTTTGATGTTTCTTCGTTGATCAACTCGTCTTTGTGATGCCCTGAAAGAAAGAAATAATTTGTTAGGTACTATAAATCTCTAAGTAGGAGCAAAGAAAATAACGATCCCGACGTAAGGTCATCATCCGGAAAGCATTTTAAAAACATCTGCTTACAACATTTTTGGAAATAAAACTAGTGGAAATAAATCTTAATGGATTAAAAAAGAAACGTATTCACTTCTACATATTTACATCCAGTCTTCGTGTATCTGTAAGCAGACATCAATCCACACTCGTTCTGTTTAATCTGTGGATTATAGTGGCTTAGATTTTTATTGTCTATGCCGTTGTGAATGAGAAATCAGTTGGAGGTAAAATGAAGGTAGCCATTGTGTAGAGCTATTGATTTTATGCTGTATATCAGCTATGGGAGGTTTTCAAAGCATGGAGTTTATTTCGCAATCAACTGCAGTATCTGAAAAGTCATGTGTTAAGACTGAATTGAAAATATTTGAGGTTGGAGTAAAATTACTATTTTATTTACTATTATTAATTATTTACGTACCTACTTATAGCTTTTATTATCTTGAAGAGACAATAATAAAAACAATAAGGGCGTAGGGATGTGACGACCCCATCGCCCACGGTTGGAATATCTGTTGTCGATGTGATAATAGATATTCCACCCGTGCAATCAGTCGACCCGCAGGAGACCTTGTGGCGGGGTGTCGGGGAGTAGCGACCCCGCGGGAACCGAGTGCTCCCGGGGGAGGCCCCTGTCTTCATCTCCGGCTTGCCTTCACCGGCTGGTCGAAGTGAAGCCTGACGAGGACAGGACCCGGCCGGTCCACTCTGGCCGGCCGGTAACCGGCCGGCCAGAGTGGAGTCGCGAGAGCTTTTAGCTCGAAGGGTGGATGCGAATCTTAAGTGGCGAGTGGGCACGTGATGCTGGACCCTCAGGGAGCGCGTGATCGTAGTTTAAAGTCCAGGGACGCCTCTCCACCCTTAACTGCTCACAATATGTTGCCCCCTTGTCGCACTATTGCAGCGACTTATTTCGGGGGCCCATACAGTGAGAGGGCGAGTCACCACCTGCCAACATATTTTTACTTTCTTTTAGTAGAAAGGCAGGTGCCATAGCTTCCCATAGTCCCCAATACCAGTCCATTTAGCATCCCAATCCATAGCCCAGTTATTAGATTTCCATACCCTGCAATAGTCCTACATCGGCCGCGGACTGCCTAGGGCTGTATCTCTATAGTGCAGTCATGGGCAGGCTGCGGCTGGTGTCCCACAACACATTAAAATTCTCGAAAGGGCCTCTGCGTGTTGGATCCGTGTCCCCACGTAAGCCTTCCAAAGATCCGGGTACCGTCCTTCTGGTGGTACCCGAGTATTATGGAAATGAAAAACAATAATAGTTGTACGGCTTGTACCTAATCAAAGTTAAGGCATTGTTGAGAATAGTCCTTTTTTGGGTAATATACTGCTCTGTTATAACTTGTTACACAAGTTTTATGGTACCTACGCTGTACAATAAAGTGTTTTATAGAAATAAAGCCTATATTGTAATACTGTGGCCTATATCTAAGAACCTTTATACCTATTCTTCTTACAGAAAATTTCCCCACTGAATATGAAATAGCTAACCACTAAGAAATATAATAATCCCAGCGTCATAATTTACCATTTGTTAAAAGGCTGTACCATTATGTATCTAATATTCAGCCTCAAGAATTATGAGTTCAGCCGGCAATTAAAATGTATAACGATTAAAGAAGTGTCAGTGTGGTAATTTTATTTCGCTCTCGAACAAATTTAATACCGCCTGTAGGTGATTTAATGGCGACTAATAGCCCCACCAGTTGCGCAACTAATCGGCCAACCAGTCTTCGCTTGAGTTCAGGCGATGTTAATATCCTAACGTATAGGTACGCTCATCGTGGAGTACTGATTGAAACGGGTATTGCATTGTTTTTTATAAGCAATAGGCAGGAGGTCTGTAGAAACATTATACAACACTTTGTTTGGTATTTTTTAACAATTAAAGCTTAAATATATGAATAATTTATTTGAATCAATGAAACAGGAACATTTAATAGATACGTGCTAATACTATGAGAAATAATAATCTTAATATTTGGTAGGTTTGTAAGAGGACGGATGTAGGAATGTAAGTTTGTTGCCTTTTCACGCGAAAACCACTGAACTGATTTTAATTATTCTCTTATAATCATTATATAATATCAGTATAACACATAGGCTATAGGAAAAGCTTTGCTTTTGCCCTTGGGTTCGTCCACAGGTTAAACCGCACGTTACAAGTAGGTACTCTTCTATAAATTATATTATACAAGTGTTTTCACTAAAATGCAACATTATTATTGTATAATTATTATACTATGTAGCTAATACATCTTGATAGACATTCACTTATAAAGATCCGGCGTTTCTATTTTTACATAACTCAAGTATGATGTCAACAAACAATAGTCAAAAGGTCGCAATAAAATTTTATGCAACACTTAAATATGTTGTGTGTAATTGTGATCGAATAGTTATGAACTTTGTAATGGCTGTGTCAAATGGCCGACAATCGATGTTATTTTGTGGGTGGAGTAGAGATATATGGGTACTGGAAGTACCTTGAATTTTACATTGAATGAAAAGCATAAGTAGAACTATTTATACCTATGTATATCTCCGTCTGAATATGTAAAGGTAAATAATTTGGTTAGTGCCTCTACGTTCATTGATTAAAACTTAGCTATTGCAATAAAAAAATAAATATGTTTTAATTTTACTGATACAAAGAGTGCATGTAAGATTGTAAGATGTAATTAATCATTTTACTTCATTTATCTTAGTTGCCTATACAAACTTTCAGCACACTTGTCAACTTAATGACTCATACACAATGATCAATTCATGGCAGCTATAATATAATACGCGTTTTGTATCTATTGAATTAAGACAGATGCGAACATTTCAAAACTGTTAGAGTATACGCAAAGTTTAAAATTGTAATTTTCAAATTTTTTTATTAAAACAATTACATTTCATAGCATTTATTTTCTGTTTCAGTTCTATTTTTCCACGGCAATCAATAAACGATATGACCACCTGAACAATGATATAAGAAAATAAATGAAAATGAAAGTTATTATTACTCGATTAACATTGAACGATCCTGTTTATTACCATTACTACTTAATAGGGCTGTCACAATCAGGAAACAAAGGCTCTAGCACCAAAATTATTATCACATCTAGTTCTATACATCAATGTCACGGAATTCTTTTAATGTCAAGCGCAAGCCTCTCTGCAGGGAACGCGTATAATTGGTTAAATCACTTACGTAAGCTCGATCTGTTCTATTTATAATACACGCTATTGTATTCTATTCTGTTTTATTGCATGGATTAGATTATTCCAATGACCTCATTGTGATGAGGGTTTAATTTGCTATGAAATACATTACGATTCATTATTTAATTAATTCTAGGAAAAATATTTAAACACGAGTATGAAGATAACAACTTTCAGCAGATTATGGATTTAAATATAACCATATATATGCATTTATTTAGACTTCTATTGGAAGAGGTTTAACATTTTTGCGTGAAAAAGGAAAATCCATGTAAATCTTCGTATTTTATATAATTTGTATGATATTAGTCCATTGAATAAAAAGTTCTAGAGTGCGTGAGTTAGTAACGTAAGATGTTTCTTCGGAAACATGTCAAGAGTCCCTAGGTAATAAACATACTAAAACCCCGGGACACTAGGAGGAGCCCCGGAGTGGGGGGAGGGGGGAATGGGTCCATTTTTTTCATTATTCGCTTAAATCTCAAAAACGGTACATGTTAGAGAAAAACTTTCAAGGAAAAGTTGAAAGGCCATAAAATTATCTACAAGTTGTACCTAAATCATTTTTTCCTACATCCTACCGTTTCTGAGTTACACGCAGTAAAAAATGATTTTTGCTCAAACAATTTCCCCATTCACATCAATCGATCAAAAAATATTTCTTTCTTCCAAAAAACTCAAATGTGCAACTTGTGACTGGTACTGATAGATTGCTCTTAATTAGGTCTATAATTGGTAAAATAAACACATTCCTCCATGGAAGCCTTTAGGAGGAATCGATTGTCAAAATATTATATTAGGGTAGTTCGAGTAACTGAACTTGATCTTTTTATTTTTTTCTTCCAAAAAACTCAAAAGTGCAACTTGTGACCGGTACAGATAGATTGCTCATAATTAGTTCTATCATTGATAAAAATACCAGATTCCACCACGGAGGCGTTTACGGGGAATTGAATTTTATTAGGGTAGTTACGATACTTGAACTTTTTATTTTTTTTCTTCCAAAAAACTCAAAAGTGCAACTTGTGACCGGTACAGATAGATTGCTCATAATTAGGTCTATAATTGGTAAAATAAACACATTCCTCCATGGAAGCCTTTAGGAGGAATCGATTGTCAAAATATTATATTAGGGTAGTTTGAGTTACTAAACTTGATCTTTTTATTTTTTTCTTCGAAAAAACTCAAATGTGCAACTTGTGACCGGTATTGATAGATTGCTCTTAATTAGGTCTATAATTGGTAAAATAAACACATTCCTCCATGGAAGCCTTTAGGAGGAATCGATTGTCAAAATATTATATTAGGGTAGTTTGAGTTACTGAACTTGATCTTTTTATTTTTTTCTTCCAAAAAACTCAAAAGTGCAACTTGTGACCGGTACAGATAGATTGCTCATAATTAGGTCTATCATTGATAAAAATACCAGATTCCACCACGGAGGCGTTTACGGGGAATTGAATTTTATTAGGGTAGTTACGATACTTGAACTTTTTATTTTTTTTCTTCCAAAAAACTCAAAAGTGCAACTTGTGACCGGTACAGATAGATTGCTCATAATTAGGTCTATAATTGGTAAAATAAACACATTCCTACATGGAAGCCTTTAGGAGGAATCGATTGTCAAAATATTATATTAGGGTAGTTTGAGTTACTAAACTTGATCTTTTTATTTTTTTCTTCCAAAAAACTCAAAAGTGCAACTTGTGACCGGTACAGATAGATTGCTCATAATTAGGTCTATCATTGATAAAAATACCAGATTCCACCAAGGAGGCGTTTACGGGGAATTTAATTTTATTAGGGTAGTTACGATACTTGAATTTTTTATTTTTTTTCTTCTAAAAAATTCAAAAGTGCAACTTGTGACCGGTACAGATAGATTGCTCATAATTAGGTCTATAATTGGTAAAATAAACACATTCCTCCATGGAAGCCTTTAGGAGGAATCGATTGTCAAAATATTATATTAGGGTAGTTTGAGTTACTGAACTTGATCTTTTTATTTTTTTCTTCCAAAAAACTCAAAAGTGCAACTTGTGACCGGTACAGATAGATTGCTCATAATTAGGTATATCATTGATAAAAATACCAAATTCCACCATAGAGGCGTTTAGGAGGAATTGAATTTTATTAGGGTAGTTACGATAATTGAATTTTTCACCTTTCATGGGATGTAGCTCGAAAACGGCTGCGAATAGAAAAAAATGATTTAGGTACAACTTGTAGATAATTTTATGGCCTTTCAACTTTTCCTTGAAAGTTTTTCTCTAAGATGTACCGTTTTTGAGATTTAAGCGAAAAATGAAAAAATGGACCCATTCCCCCCTCCCCCCACTCCGGGGCTCCTCCTAGTGTCCCGGGGTTTTAGTATGTTTATTACCTAGGGACTCTTGACATGTTTCCGAAGAAACATCTTACGTTACTAACTCACGCACTCTAGACCCCCCTTGGAGGGACTCATTCAATGGACTATATGTCAATGTTTTACCACCCATTTGAAATCTTTTACCATAATGAGTCATATAAATGACTCATATTTGATTCATAAGTGTCCATAAAGCCTGATTCCCACGACATGTTTGCTTCACAAATCCGACCGCGCCACACCACACCACATGCCATGGGAATCGGCGCGCTTGTCGCTCGCCAGTGCTTGCCATACGCACACATGCCGTGGGAACGCTCAGTTCAAATCGCGACGGATGGCGACAAGCGCTTGTCGTCTGCCAATGCTTGTGAAGCAAACATGCCGTGGGAATCAGGCTTAATAATGACACACACACATCATGAATAACAGAAAATTTATACGAATCAATTTGTTTATTGTATCGACATTTGATAATTAGTATAACTATATTTTTAACTCGATATGTAAATGGCTGCAGTTTAATGGACTGCTGTTCGAATAACTTTGTTTTGCATAAAACCAAGGCATTTACTTTTATTGACATCTAATTTACATCTAGAGGATCTGTCTTTATATGGAAGGTGTTTTGTTGCCTGTCAAAAATTATGAATAGGTTTTTACAGGATTTACGAGGCACTAACATGCGCTTGTGTCGTAATTCTTGGTTTTAGAATAATATTATTCGTCGCTGGATGATGAGGGAAAAACACCACCGTCCATCTCAGACTGCAATAGCACGATGCCCGAAGTGAAATTCACGCAATCTGCAGTGCGTAAAGCCCTTCGTTCTCTCATCATTCATAAGTCAAATGGGCCTGACGGCATCCCTGCTGTAGTTCTAAAGACCTGCGCTCCCGAGCTGGCTCCGGTCTTAACACATCTCTTTCGATACTCATATGCCACTGGTATTGTCCCTAGATCCTGGAAGACCTCCTTGATACATCCGATCCCTAAGAAAGGCACACGCTCCGATCCATCTAACTATAGGCCAATTGCAGTCACCTCCTTATTCTCTAAAGTGATGGAGTCCATCATTAACAGTCAGCTCTTGCGATATCTTGAGGACAACCAACTGTTAAGTGACCATCAATACGGCTTTCGTCATGGTCGCTCTGCTGGTGACCTCTTAGCATTTCTGACTCACCGATGGGCAAAAACAGTGGAGAATAAGGGGGAAGCGCTGGCTGTAAGTTTAGATGTAGCGAAGGCCTTTGATCGGGTGTGGCACAGGGGGCTCCTTTCCAAACTTCCATCGTATGGACTACCGGAGAGGTTATGCAATTGGGTAGCTAGCTTTCTCCAGGCACGTAGCATCCAAGTCGTCGTCGACGGAGCATGCTCTGAATCTATGCCTATTAGCGCTGGTGTCCCACAAGGCTGTGTGTTGTCGCCTACGTTGTTCCTTCTGCATTTCAATGATATGTTGCGAATACGTAGCATTCATTGTTATGCGGACGACAGCACTGGTGACACGCATTATGCCGGCCAAGCAAAAACCTCTCTGGAACTAACATACCAGCATCGAAACGAGCTTGTGTCGAACATTGAGCATACACTCGAGGAAATTTCTGCGTGGGGCCAATCCAACCTTGTCGACTTCAACCCAGGGAAGACACAGGTCTGTGCATTTACAACCAAGAAAAGTCCCTTTGTCGTACCACTTACCTTCCAGAACAGTCCCCTGACTATCAAACCAAGCATCAGCATTCTCGGCGTTGAGATTACGTCTGACGTGCAGTTCCGTGGATTCTTGGAGGACAAAGCCAAGATTGCTTCGAAGAAGTTAGGGGTGCTCGCCAGAGCGAGACGGTACTTCACACCCGCTCACCTATTGCAACTTTATAAGGCTCAAGTCCGGCCCCATATGGAGTACTGCTCGCACCTCTGGGCCGGAGCACCCCAATACCAGCTCCTACCACTAGACCGCGTTCAGCGTCGAGCAATCCGCATCATTGACGACACCGAGATTGCCAAATCGCTTGATGCTTTGTCGCTGCGGAGAGACGTCTCCTCTCTCTGTGTCTTTTACAAAATCTATAATGGGGAATGTTCTGAGGAACTCTTCAACTTGATTCCAGCCGCCGACTTCCACAACCGCACATCGCGTCACAAGCTAAAGTATCATCCTCACCATCTGGATGCATGGCGCTCTACCACAGTGCGATTCTCCCGTAATTTTTTGCCTAGAACAACATCGTTGTGGAATGAATTACCATCTGAGGTGTTTCCAAGCGTCTATGACAAAGAAACCTTCAAAAAAAGGGCATACAAGTTTCTTAAAGGCCGGCAACACATTCGCGGTGCCCCTGACAACGCGAATGCCTATGGGCGGCGGGCATCACTTTCCATCAGGTGACCCGCCTGCTCGCTTGCCCGCTTAAGTATAAAAAAAAAAAAAAAAAAAAAAAAAAATATTGTTAATGGTCGGGGTTTAACAGAAGGAAGAGTTTTACCATTGTTTGTAAATGAATTCGATGAAAAAATGTTTTTGGCGGGAAAATTTTGTCGCGTGTCTTGTCCATGTTTTGTCTTGTCATTTCAGCTGTTTAAATTATTAAATTAATTTGTGCATTATAAAACTTATAAGTCAATATTGTCTTCAAGAATTCATAACAATCATGTACCTAATCATGTATAGATTTTGTTTTGCTAAATAGAAATCAATAAGAATTTGTATTAAAATATTAAATGCAGTATAAACTTTAATTCCTAAAAGCAAAATCCGTATAAAGCCCTAACACAAGAAAATACAAAACTCACTATTCCATCTATCTCGTTTTTGCTCGAGAAGCAATCGTTTATCCTCCTTCACAAACTTAAACATTTAATACTAAGTACCTTTACGAAAAGGATTTATTTCCGTTATATTTATAGCATATAATTGTGATACAAAAATCTAAGTCAATTATAAAATAATTTAATTATTTTAAGTAAGTATCTATATACAAATCTAGATGTGCCCCGCGGTTTTACCCGCATTACTCCGCTGCGCTCCTATCAAGTTAGCGTGACGATATAGGTATAGGTAGCAATGAAATAATGTTCAAGTCGGATCCATGGTTCCTAAGATTAGCACGATCAAGCAAACGAACAGACTCTTCAGCTTTATAATATTATTATACATATTTAATGGCCGTATATACATATTATTCAACCAGTTTTTCATATCAACTACGAGATGAAAACATGTTTTCCAAAACTCTAACTCGTTAAACTAAGAAAGTTGTTCGAAAGCCATTTTATAACAGTCATAAATAGATATACAATTATACACGGCCTACGCACTCCGCGAATCTTTACGTTTACACTATTCTATGGCCATTTATCGCCCGTCGACCCCCATTAATGACTCTTAATGAGTGTTTAAGACGCCGAGAGAGCCCTACGATTGTTTTATTGTTGTAATTAAGCTCCACCTGATCTATAGATCTTTTAGATCCGGTTGTAAGCGCTTGGGTTATAGAATTTTTTGTGCGTTGGCTTTGGGTAGCAATAATGTTGTTTAGTTGTTGAGATGGTAATAAGTGATGTAAAAATAGTAAACACGATGATGAATTGATTTATAATAGTGAAAAATTTCATTTCACAAATGACGTACCTACCATAATATCTACCAATTTTGGAGAGAAAAGTATTTTTAAAGAAAAACTATGTAAATATTTCAAATTGCACCATAAAACTGTATTCTTTTTAAATTACTATAAAGTCAAGTATTTTTAAGTATGGTGTATATTTATTTTAATTTTGGCCTTTAGATGAGACATTACATTTTTCCAAAATCAATTTGAACATTTTGATCGAGATTGCATTCAGGTTTTCATGTCACCAATCACCTAGATTTTTTTTGATCACATTTAAAAACCTCATGAAGTAATGCACCTCAATCTGACATTTCTACGACTTCCTTACAAGTTAAGACTGTTTGTTTGGTATCGGTTTCAAGGAAAAATGTGTGAAAATATTTGTTTCCATTATTTCTTATAGATATTTTCATAAATAATTTAGTTCTTTATAGTGTTCCTTAATTTAATTTGGGTTTATTATTTCAGTAAAGTTCCCCTACCATTTATGATTTTATTATAGTTTATTTATAGACAGAGAATTCGAAGATGATATTTATTATTTACTAGTCTTCCTTCTATAATATTTAATAATTTTCCAATAAAAATGCTAAATCTATACTAATATTATAAAGCTGAAGAGTTTATTCGTTTGTTTGTTTGAACGCGCTAATCTCGAGAACTACTGGTCCGATTTGAAAAATTCTTTCGGTGTTAGATAGCTCATTTATCGAGGAAGGCTATAGGCTATATATCATCACGCTACGACCAACAGGAGTGAAGCCACGGGGTCGAAACCGCGCGGAGCAGCTAGTAATACATATATTCTGACTTCCTTGACAATAAAATGCTTTGTTTATTGAAGAAATTGTTGTAAAGGAAGCAGTAAGAAGTAAGAACTATCAATTTTTTTAAGCAATTGGAGAAATCGATACAAATGTTCGAATGATTGAAATTTTTCCTGTAATTACCTACTATAAGACTTGAAAGGGTTAAGAGGTCAAAGCCATTGCGCTCCAGAATTAACGTAAACAAAACTTAAAATAGGCAGAACACAAAAATTAATCCGAAAAAGTAATTTGTACGACATAAAACAGTAGTAGGTAAAATATCAATCGGGTCGCTTGTAGTTTTTATACCGAGCGTTGTTAAACATCAGAGTCGCGTGTGTAAGCGCCTTATGTGAGGTTCGCACGCGATGGTACAGGCGAGAGGACAATGTATACGAAATATACGATAATGGTGGAAGTGGTCTTTGCTTGGAGAATGATGTTGCGAAGTTTTTTGGAACAATGTGATTAGTATAAAAAAAAACATGTGTAATTGAATAGCTTCTTCGTGCCTAAAATGTGCAATTTTGGAGTCAGCTAGGTACTTAGTTTTTGTAGGTCAAGGCTTTTTATTATTGTACAATAGTTATTTATTACCAAAATTTTAATGAGATCTTTTAACTTTTAAGAAATCCGAAGTTTTATAAAACAGTTGTTTTAATAGACCTAAGTGTGTTCGATTATTCGTCGCTACAATCTTTTAAAAGAGTTTTAAAAGATGATTTAAAATCTAATATTTAAATAAATAATCCAAATCATTTCTTGCACTAAGGAGAAATTCCTAGAACTTAACTTTCAATTCAAACCAGACTGTTAGATTTTTAGTACAACAACTGCAACTTTATCTCTTTTTAAATCTCGCTTCTACACGCACCTGTACCTCAACCCTTTTATTTTTAAAAGCAGCGCCTTCGCCAGGAATGATCGAATGTCTCGTATCCGTGTTATACATTTAAACTTATCCCTTTTTAAAGTCGCTAATTTGTTCGCTATTCCGACCACATTGCAATATGCCATATTCCACCCCAGGGGATGAACTAGTTTTGACGTGTGGAGTGAAAGATATATTATAGTTTTCAGTTTTGTACTATCTGTGGTCACTTTTACGACTTTTACTATTTCGCCTTTTCTAAGGCCTTATTAAAACCGCTCATATTATACTTTCTCAGACCTTTTGTTTGACTGACACTATACATGATGTAAGAGAAAGAAATGCGTTGATAGTTATTTTAAAGTGATTTCGCACAAACTAGAAGATAGTTGCAGATTTGGCAATTACGTTGTGTGGAAACTAAACTCATGAAATCTGTAACAAACGGAACGGGGAGTGTAGCCTAGTTTTATGTATATTCATTCCATGAAATCAGGTTATAATAGTTACAGGACTAGTTTAATAGAGAGGCTCTGGCGAATTTCGGAAAAAGTATGTAAAAGTATATAAATAAATATCACATGTGGGTAAATTCTTGTTTCTCTGTGTGGGAATAATAATAGGATAATGATAAATGAATGAATGAATTTTTTATTACCTATTCGGTTGGAAATATGGTTTCTCTTCGTTATTATTTATACGCGAAGTAATTATATTGATGTAGGTATCTGCTTATGTATGTTTCTTAGAATTTAAAATAATTTATATTTAGACGAATTTATTGGAAGTTATTCAAAAGAAGCCCAGTTGGTTCAATAAAAAGAGATCGAATTGTAACTCAATTATCAATTGGTTTGAATTCACAAAGTAATTGAACCGTTTAAAATTACTGATATCAAAACCATGATTTATTGAGCATTTGATATTTATTAGTGACTAATATAAATTAAGATATTTTTGTACTGATAATTCTGTACTATGTTATTTTAGTGACTTATAATTTAGCATAGAAATTCAGTGACTCATGTATTTATCCGTTACATAACTTTTTTAGTACAGCTTTAATAAATGAAGGTATAAACAATAATGTTTTTGCACATAAATCGGAACTGCGACCTTCTAGAAACATTCGCAGCCATTAAACATTACTGTTATTGGCTAAACAACTACTTTATATCTGAGATATAAAATAATAACAGAGTGAAGGTTGCTAAAGTTGTGGTGTTACATTTTCATATCATTTATATTCAAATTACGGAGGGTTGAAATGGCGGTGATAAATAAAAAACGCGTAATAACTTAATTCGATACTCGTGACTGGAGCTATAAAACTACGTGGAAATTAAGAAAGCACGAGTTTGTCATAGTAATAGCATTTATACTATGGTAATAGGCCGCAGTGTTATGGCCTAATACATAAATGTAATAACTCAATATTGGTCTATATATAGCCCCTCGGAAATTGTTCGTAATTTTTCATGGGGAAATGTGAAAATTAATACCACTGCGAATTAGTTTCAGTATCGAACCCACGTTATTTTTTTAATATGTAATCGCTGAACCATATTTTGTAAACATACCTACCTAAAATCTAAAAAAGAACGATCTTCAAACAGCATATTGTTTCCCTGAAATATTTGTGAGAGTGGCTAGCGGTTCATATGAAATACAGGGTTACAGGTTAAGTCGACCTGTATAACCCAAGATACTGGCTGGCAAAATTGCCACCAACATTTAAGAAACAATTTTTTAATATTTCAATATTTTACAAGTCAATGAAAATGCAAAATTAAAAGCCCATTCATATGCACGTTAATATTTTGAATTATTTATAAACACAAAACAGTTTACATGTCAATACGCCATTATAAAGGAGCAATAATTTAACACCACAGTATGTCGTGTTGCACCAACATACTGACTTGAAACTAATTATTTTTATTTAATTTTATTTATCGGTACTGAGCACACGCAAGCCTGCGTCTTGACCATTTAGAAACACCCAATATCGATGTACATTACCCCTTTTGTTTGTGACTTTTAATTAAACGTTTAAGTCATCAAGCAATGTATTTCGTCGTGACCGATAGTTTCCTTTGTTCGATGTAGGCACAAAACTGGTAGTGAAATAAGAGCAAAGTTATTCGAATCTTGTCCCATGAATAAACATTTCTTAAACGAACTCTTTCGCTTAATTGCGACAAGTTTTTCAATGTATCTTTTTCGTGCCGTATTTGGATCCAAGATGTTTGGAGTTTAGATTCATAAATTTCGCTTTGGTTGAAATCGTTAATTAAAAAACTGATTTTTGAGATGTTCAAGCAATGTGGTTTATGTTATGTGTAATATTTATTTTGAAGGCAGCGGTAGATTTATTGCTTATGTTAAAGTAGGTTGTTTTTTTTTGTCATAGAATATATTTTTCAATAGCAAAAGTGCATGTCTTATTATTAATTAAATATTTTCTGAATTGGATGTGGGAACAATATCTAATGAATAAGTTTGAAGGAAAACTTGCATTATGTTTTTAAATACCTAACGTTTCCGAAAAGAGCGCACAAAGTCGCAGGCAACAACTAGTATCGCAACAAAACGCACAGGATAATGTAAATACGTAGATTGTATTAAGTTAACTCGCCACATAAATTGCAATTTCATCCACAATAAATATCAATTTTGCGAGCAGTATGTAACAATTCTGTAGGTATGGCGCTCTTCAGGAAATTCCTGTGACCTAGTTCTTGTTATAAGTCTAGTGTTTGTTCTGGTCCGACCTAGACTTTATGAGGAAATTGTAGACGAACGATGCGAACACTCATTTTGCTTTTTGTCTTACTTATAATTTGAAATGTCGAATAGTGGGAATGTTTAGAACGAGGTCAAAACAATGTAAAGATGTCTTTAGTTTCTGAGAAAAAGTAAAGCTATGTACGTAAATACGTAGCAGTTAAAGTGATATAATACAAATACTACAAAAGAGGACACAAAATCTATTCTATTAAGGCACAGAAGGCTGCCTTGTTGTTGGCAAGGAGTGCCAGGAATGCCAGGCAACCACCACAATGGAGAGCAAAATGGTGATGGCGCAATTATAGAAACCGTATATAATTAATTAAAAATATTTACTTCAACTATACAAATATTTTTCTAAAAAACAACAAGATCGATAAACAGTTCAACTGTTTTCATTCCAAATTTCATTAAAATCTGTGCAGTGATTTATAATATTAGCCTGGATTTATGGTTAGAAAAAGAATCTACTAGCACTAAAATAATGTGTATTCAGTTGGATAGAATAGACGAATAGCTAAGAACGGCGTTACTATCTTGATTGATGACACTAAAGATGGCCGCGACTCAGCAAAAGCGATTTAAGACGTTAACGAACTTGAGCAAAAACTACGGCACGATTTACTTGTAGAAAGTATGCGAATTAAAATGACCCTGAAGATGGCGCTTATATCTGAATTTTTTTTTTATTTCCAATATCTCGAATAAAAATAGAGCTATGAAAACGAGACCGAATAGATTTTATTCATTGGCTCGAAATCTACATGTGGATGATTTCCAAAAAATTTTTTTTTTGAACAGAAAATTTTTAAAGCTAAAACCAATTTTGTCTTGACTCTCTAAATTTTGTATATCATTAAATATAAACTTCCGTATATTCTCTGTAATAATTGAATGGATTTCTCGATGTGGAATTATTTTTTTTTTTTGAATTTATTTTCAGATTTTTTGATAGCAAATATCTGCTAGAATAATAGATGGAATTGAAAAAAAAAAAAGCAAATTAAAGATAATAAAAAAACTCAAATGTGTTTTTTTTTGTTTTTTTAATATTTGGGGTTTTTCCACCAAAAATTAAAAAAATAAAATTTTATTATTTTTTGATTACCGATATCTCAAAAAATAATTATTTTTTTTTCTCAAATCAAAGTTCCACTTTTTTATTATATTTTAATGAACATGTGGTTAATTAGTTTTTTTAATTTCCTTCAACGGAAAAATTAAAAAAACTAATTAACCACATGTTAATTTGTACAAAATCCGTTGAAGGAAATTAAAAAAACTAATTAACCACATGTTCATTAAAATATAATAAAAAAGTGGAACTTTGATTTGAGAAAAAGAAATAATTATTTTTTGAGATATTGGTAATCAAAAAATAATAAAATTTTATTTTTTTAATTTTTGGTGGAAAAACCCGAAATATTAAAAAAACAAAAAAAAAACACATTTGAGTTTTTTTATTATCTTTAATTTGCTTTTTTTTTTTTTTCAATTCCATCTATTATTCTAGCAGATATTTGCTATCAAAAAATCTGAAAATAAATTCAAAAAAAAAAATAATTCCACATCGAGAAATCCATTCAATTATTACAGAGAATATACGGAAGTTTATATTTAATGATATACAAAATTTAGAGAGTCAAGACAAAATTGGTTTTAGCTTTAAAAATTTTCTGTTCAAAAAAAAAATTTTTTGGAAATCATCCACATGTAGATTTCGAGCCAATGAATAAAATCTATTCGGTCTCGTTTTCATAGCTCTATTTTTATTCGAGATATTGGAAATAAAAAAAAAAATTCAGATATAAGCGCCATCTTCAGGGTCATGAATTAAATTGTTTAATGAAAAATAGATATATATTGAAAGGATTATAGGTACACAACACTAAAATAAAATAAATTAATTTATATGTACATAAATGAAAAATTTAAACTATTAGCTATGTGTAGTATTTAAATGAGTATTATGGCAAGGCTAAGATTAGAAATTAAAATAATATCAAATTCAGATTTTCGTAAGCAATCCCTTCGTTACTCATCTTGTTCATAAGTAGGTAAATGCCTTTACAATTTTTATAAATCTGAGACGGTACTAGAATGCAAACCACATCATACCTAAAATAATTGTAGCAAATGCAATTAAAACGTAGAAAAACATCAGCATATTTTTAAATATAACTGAAAGAAACTCATAATGAGATACGTAAATCAGAATACGACATAGTTGCTCAAAAATTTAAAATGTGTTCGCGGCAAAAAGGAAGGCATCTTAAAGGTTACATTCCCCCGTCTGGCAACTTTGGAGGCGGTTTTTGTTAGATATGCATTCTTTGCCTTTAACTAGAAGTAATTATAAGATTTTATTGCAAATATTAGTGCTGATGAAGATTATTGTCAAAGGAATATCTACGCATTATAGTCGGTAGGTTTATTAAAATTGAATTTGCAATTTGTTTAAATGTAGAATGTAGTAAAACGATGTTCAATATATTCTACAACATAATAACAAACTACAATTTTATATCACGCCAAAATACTTACATGTAGCACGTTAATCCTGCAGACAGCATCGATTTTCAATCTATTCGGATTTAAAGTATGTGATCAATGATATAAATACTATTTAACATTATTAAAAAGAGAAATCACAAAACAAAAGCTATTTTTTATGTCACACTGAAGCACGTTCCAAAGACATTCTAATTAAAATTTAAAATTTTTTTTTTTTTCTTCACTACCGTTCTAACCAGCCAGTAACATTTTCATGCAATACAATTTGACGTTTCTTAAAATAAATGTCAAATGCGTTCAAGTTTAGCTGTCATTTTATCATGTTTAAATTATGGTGTATTTTTACTGTAAAATAATTTGTACAACACAACACAACATGTGATTATTCTAGAAATTAGATTCAAATCGTAGTCGACGTCGCGCCAGCGTATTATCTGAATGGAAAATCAAATTACTGTCTGCATCGACGATAATAATTTACGTTTTCTTAGACATGATTTATTAGCTATTTTCTCGTGTGTTTTTCAGTTTGACTGCGTTGGCGGGAAATTTGAATTGTATTCTATCTCTGTAAGCATTTCGTTTTATACCGATTTCAAAGGAACTGAGATTAATCATTCTATTTTTTAAACAAATCGTCTTTAATGTTTTTTTCGTGGCCAATTACAAATACTAAAATCAGAAGCATTGAGTGAGATATAAGCCGGCATAATTATTATGAACATCAGGTAAATATAGTTCTTTTGTTAGTTTGTTTCTTTTTAAAGCTGCAATAGAAATACCTAATTGAAGAACTTGATAAACAAAGCTTTTTTTCATATAATTTTGATTAAATACGCTATTTTCAATTTCATAGACTGTATAGGCGGTTAAATATTTTTTTTGAGAAAATAGTACAATTACTTATAGGTAGGTACATTTAATCTGTGGTCGAACTGAGAGCTACTTTAGAAAAACCAAAGCACTAACCACTTCACAACGGTCAGTTCTAACAAAAATAGGGAGAAATAAGGAAATTCTTATCGGGTGCTTTTTCTTCATTCGTTTGCTCTGATCCAGTAATTTTGTCCACTAGATAACGTTTAAGCGATGTATACGCACTGTGCAAAATTAAGTTGTGGTGATATCACTTTATATCGTTTTTGGGTGTGGAAATTTGATAGAAAACAAACCTTTGCATCGTATGTATTTGAAATTAATGTTCAAATGTTTTTTTTATTAAGTATCAATTTTTGAATATAATAATGAGAAATGATTAAAACCCGCGACTTGCGACGACGAATCTACTTAATTAGATTCATACAGCACATTTGAACAAGAATTATTTTCAAAGCATTCCTGTTACAGAGTGTATAAAAGAAATACATACGCTTAAAATCCTCCTTGAAGCACATGATTTTACACAAGCTAAGCGATATCACAGTGGGTAAAGTGGTTCACAATTACGGGTTCAATAGAGTCAGTAAATCAACGTTAGCACTTGGCTGAAAGCTCGTGGTCGCCGCGATGCATTCCTCTACGTCTTCCATGTTACTGGGATTCTTTGTGACCTGAAAAATAGAGGATATGTTAGTATGTATATCTGTATGAATATTAGAAACAGGTAAAGTTCGTAGTTTATGTATTAGGGATAATCTTCGGAAGTACGTATTCAAACGTGAAAATTTTTTCACTAACTTAAAGCTTTTATCTTTGTACGGGTTCTTTCAAAAATCAATTTATTTATGCAAATTAATACATAATATGTGGTTCCCAATAGGCAATTGCTACAAATTGATAAACTGCGTTGTTTTGCGAGTGTCGCGGTCGCTTAAAAATTTGATTTATTATATTACGTATGTACATGTACAACGACTATTAAATATGAAAAAAAAAATAACGTCACCACAATAATAATATCTTAATATTTTCCTATGTCGCGACCTTTAATCTCAAAATTATATAATTGATTTAAAAATCATTATTTATTAGACAGTGGGAGGACATATTATAATATCGTTATTAATATTAATTTATTATTATAACTTAATCGAGAATGACATTAAATAATATTATTAGCACCTCATAAAGTATGCCGCCACAAAATGACATAAATAATGGAATCGTATACATAATAATAAATTAAATTTATTTTTGCAATGTCATTTACGATATGAGAATTATAATTATACTATTTGGCTTTTACACAAAAATGTCTTGACTTAAATAGTTTTATCTGATTTATTTTATTTATATAGGCTTGTATAAATAGGTTTTACATTTTGCTAATCAGTAAATTAAATCCTTATTCAGTAGTGAGTACTCATAAGCTTGCAAATTCATATTATAATAAGGTACTATTAGTTATTAATTGGATCAATAATTTTAAAATGCAATTAAATATAAATTACATTAAATCACAGACTAAATAAAGCTAACCAGCACTATTAGCATTATTTAATGTGAACGTTTTTGAACGTAAAATTGTTCCCAACTCCAAGTATTTAATAACGTTCAGGATTTTTACAAATTGCATACGTGGTACATTACAAGAGGAGTTAACCTGGGGTTAATTGACACTTACTGGGGGTAACAACGCAAAACTTGAGAACCGCTGGCCCGGCATAATCTTGTAAAGTGGCCTTCAAAGATGCCAGAATATTGCATTAATCTCTTGTATGTTAAATACTAATATTGAAGTAAAGAAAATGTAGTATAATTTATTCCATTTTTGTTATTAATTCTGTAATACGGTGTGTTTTGTATCTGTAGGTAAATAATATTTTAAAAGAGTATAATATCACAGTAAACAAAACAAAAGTGATTGATTATAAGTGTATTTGATTTATGTATTAAAATAAACTCGAACCAGAAACATACAAAGGGTCAACCAAAACAAAGTATTTGAAGAAATAATTAACAATGTTAATTGTCAAAATATTCGCGTAAAAAGCTTCCGGTTTTGTTAAAGTAACTGTGGAACTAATCCCAAATGAGGCCATTAGAGTAGCGGGTTTTAAGTTAAGCTGAAATCTCTTTCGTATGAATAATCATTTAAATATATTTGAATACCTTACTATCTTAAGTTGTGTTAAGTACGATGGATTATTAAATTTAAGCTTAGATAAGAAACATTTGAAGGCATTATTGATTTACTGGAGTGAATTTATTTAGAAATATTTATGCCAAATAATTAAAAACCTATGTAAGAGGCGTGTATCTTTTGACATCCTTTAGAAGATACCATTGAACGTATACCACGATTCAAGAGAAACGAAAAAAGCATTATCAAAATCCTTAAAGGCGCCAGTTTAATGGCCACCTGCAAAGCTCTAAAAGTTGACACGTAAATCTTTTGTTTCGCGCACACTTCAGTGACAGGCAAAGTTTGGATTTGTTTAAAATTTATTCTCCCGGATGGTCGTCATCGTCATTTTGTTTCCTCTATAGCCGCTGTTTGAATTTTAATTAGAGTTTTGTTACCGAAGTTTATTGTGGTCGGGAACTAAAGATGATCTTTGTTTCTCGTTACTATTTCGTAAAAACCCTCCCCAGTTTGGCTCAGGCGTACTGTGAGTTATTAATTATAGTACTCTCTGTTAAATCCATTAATCTAGATATATAGAACTCAATAACGATCAAGTAAAACGGCAAAATGATCTGAAAGTGGTCACCACCATATACACACAACACTGGGGGTCTTGATTTAAGTAAGTGTCTATTTTAGCAATTAAGTGTCTCTTTCCAAAACCGACAAATATCTTCACCATAATTAAAAAAATATACTTTTAATATTACTAAGTACATGTATTATAATGTAATCAAGTGTAAAATAGTCTAGTAGGTACACAATACTACAAAGCAGACTGAAAGAAACAATAGCTAAAAATATGTTTGATACTTATTACACAGCTGTTGTGATTTAAATTATGTACACTATTTACAATAAAAAGTAAACGCATGTCTGTGGTAAACGCAATATATTCAGAAATATTTTTATGTGTGTATTCTTTTATGAGAAAGATAATACAAACATAATAAACTTATGAATAACTTATCTTAAATCACTTTATTTATAAGATACATAAAATAACTTGAAAATCAAATTATAATTCCAATATTTTCGCAAAGAAGCATCTCAATTGTCTTGTTTTAAACGGTTTTTAACGACCACAGCGGCACTTACAAGGCAATCAAATTATTTTATACGCAGCATGTATTTTATAGGCAACTTATAATAAAGTTAAAAATCGTAAAAACAGCATTGAATTAATTTTATGTGATTCTAAGAAACATGAGTGATATCAGTTTGCGATTTAAACATTTTGTGCAGATAAGAAAGCTGGTATAATAATTAATACTAACAAGGTACCTACTAATATTATAAATGTAAAAGTTTGTGAGTATGTATGGGTGTTTCTTACTCTTTCACGCAAATACTACTGAATCGATTACAATGAAATTTGGCACACAAATAGAGCAACTTGGATTAACACATTAGTCTCTACTCTGATGGATCATGAAAGAAGAAGTGTTATTAAAGATATTGTCTAGCGATCTATTATTTGTCTTGTTCCATATTGCTTAATACCGAGTTCTGGTTAAATATAGAGAAATATTATTATTAAAATAATATTCAGAAAACAATTTTCTGCGGCTCCCGCGTAAATCCTTGCTTAACTATCTGACCTTACACAATTTCAACAAGATATTTCCTTAATATTATTCCAATTTTAATATAATAATTTATTCGTAATACTTCGGACTATTCAGAGACTTGGAAAGTAATTGAAATTCTATGAATAATTAATATTTAGAAGTAATAAAACAAATTTGGGTTAACTGGTGCCTCGATTGTCTTTGGAACTACTCCAGTTTATTTATTACGAGTTTTAGCAAGTTCTGTACTTGGTTCATATTTGCTTTTTTGTTAGATTAACTTTTACCTTTCACCATATTATAATATCTTACATACGAATGCGAGTTTTTTATTTATTATTGTACTAGCTTACCGCCCGCGGCTTCGCCCGCTTTGTCTAAAACCTAATAAATTATATGCTAAAACCTTCCTCTTGAATCACTCGTTCTATTAAAAAAACCGCATCAAAATCCGTTGCGTAGTTTTAAAGATTTAAGCATACATAGGGACATAGGGACAGAGAAAGCGACTTTGTTTTAAACTATGTAGTGATAGTGATGATAACGTATATATATATAATCTATATAAATCTGTCTTTCTTTCATATCTGAAGTATTGAGTTCATAGTTGGATATGCCTATGCAACCTTGTTAAAGGATAAAAACAACATTTTTGTTAATACAAAGCATCTATGGGATGAAAATGTGTTTGGGAAACGTGAAGTGAACGAAACAACGTAAAGCGCGTCACACACGGTGAAGATACTATAATATTTTATGTTAAGATTCTCTAATATAAAATATTACAGTATCTTAAGGTATCCGGTATCAGCGTTCTGACCATCATTTTTCTTTTTGTCATTGCGTACTAAGACCCCTGTAGAACCGCCATCCTGTTACAAATGACCCGAAATTTTGTGTCAGTATATTCACCGTGAGTGACTCGCTTAACTTGTGCGCGGGCAGAAAGCTAGCTTTTACTTATAGTAGCTAGCTACTAGTTATTATTCTGTGCTTATAGAGAGGCTTTCCTCTCATGTATGTTTGTTCGAACCAAATAAACTCCGAAATAAGTGGACAGATTATGAAAATTGTCTTACCGTAATTACATAGTACCATTAGCACATTTTTTTTGTTTTTCCAAGTATGCACTGGGCGGTATCGTAGCGAGTTACAGTTCAATAAAATTAAGGAAAAATTCACACTAACTATAAGAAAAGCGCGCTTCGTTAAAACGTAAAACGGAAAAATATCAAAACGAAAATAACAAGCGGTTATTCTTGCTATTATTAGAAACTCTTTCGGAGTGCAAAATATTGTTGGCTGTCAGTGCTAGCTGTACAATTCGATATTCCTGTTATTACTTTCGGCTAAAATAGACTTGCTTTGTGTAACCAATATGAAGCGAATGGTCTTTTCCGTGTTAGACTTCTGGAGGCTAATATTCGTTTTCCAGATGTTTCGATCAATGTGTATTTTTTTCTTAGTAGTGTTAGCAGGTTCTTATAGCAAGGCTTAAATCGTTAGGTCGTCTTTAAAAAATTAAAAAAAGTTTCTAAATACCTTGTCCATGATTGCAGTTACATCGTGAAGCTCGATGTAAACGAAAATAGTGTGTAGGTAGGTATATTAAATCACAACTTTAGGAAACTTAAATAAAATAAAGGAAAAACTTAAAAACTTGATATTACACACCGCTTATCACAGCTTATCTCATTGTCTCGAAATATTTTTCAACTACCCACATAATAAGTGACAAAACAGACGGCGCGCGATTATTATAACTACGCGTAAATTGCAGCTCTTTAATAAATATTATTAGTCATTATTAATGAAATAAGATATCCAAATAAAGTAGCATAAAATATTCAGTGTTAGTTGTGGTGAAATTCTGATGCAAAGGTAAAATATTAGCTTAAATTTTGTATTTAAGTGTCAAGAATCAAAAATTACTGACTATTTCAGTGATTTATTTTTTACAGACAAATAAGTGCTCATTCTTATTTAATTAACTTGGCCAACATTGAACTATACGAATTATTTGACTATAATCATTGAATATAACCCTTTACTTTCTGTTTACAGTGACATTACGGAGGTTACTAACCCCTAAAAAACGTTTGAAAAGTTAACTTTCTATATTGCATGTAAAGTGGCTCAGTACCATAATTTATTAGGACATGGGCTTATTAATACTAGCCGTCAGGGAGCTATAAGATTATCGCAGGAAATTGGGTCGAACCGAGCCATAATTCTTTTGCCCTGGTGTGTCAAAATGTTGAATATTTTCATACCTTATCAAGGAAAACATTATATTACTGAAATATAATTTAAAATATTCCTGGTTAATACTATCGATTACTGATAAAAGGTATTTTCATTATTAGGAATGAACATGACTTTCAGACGTCCTAACGGAAAACCTTTCATCAAATCTTTTGTGGTGAAATTTCAGCTTCAAGTAGTGAAGTGAATATATTTAAAGTAGACATCATTATAGACTTTATACTTCAATAATTTTTGTTTCAATTTATTTGCCAAATGAAATATTATAGGACAATTAGCTGGCTCACGTACTAAATATCAATTATCGACCAAAATGTTCACTAGTATTTCGGTCCTTTTTTGGTATTGGGATTGATCCGGACATAATATCTAAATTGTATATTATTATTATGGTTGATTTGTAATCTGTGTTTGGAAAATTGAAATGTATGTGACAATATTAATGTAATTTAAATATAATATGATTGTATTGCAATACCTGTATAAGGTTTCTAATATGTAAAATGTATTAGTATGCAATACATTATTTGAATTTGAATTTGATAGCATGATGTTATAATACTATTTTACTTACTGTACGATATAGTTTAGCTTCACGATATTCACTATCCAATACCAAATTATTTTTCATTATGAAGAATTAGTTCCTAACTTCAGCTTATTTAAACGACCAATACAAAGAAACTTTTCAGCTTCATAATGCGAAATGTATCTATACCTAAACTTAAATAAGAATAAGCATATTTCTGCTATTCTTATATTATTCCCGCAATAACAATACACTAAAGTATTTATTGTTAGAATTGAGCAGGCTTTTGTACAAAATTCTAAAATATTTCTCTACTCACCATCTATATGTAAAATAGCAACCACTCAGCGTTATAGTACTGCAATCATCGCTTAGTTCGGCTTCAGGGAATGGTTGATACATATGGACTTGGAGGTTATGAAACAGATTATATAAAGTACAGATAAAAAAAATGATTGCAAGTGATGATCTTAATCTTAGAGTATATATACTATCTATAGAGTGCGAACAACCAAGTGGGAACAGTAGGCACAGGTGGGAACAACACGACGTTCCCGCCGCGAGCGCTCGCAGTCGTGGTTGAGTGCTGTCGAAGTGCGTTGCTCTGGAATTTTTTTCTTATTTACGAATAAACATGGTGAAATGTGCAGTTCTATCTTGCAAAAACGATACTAGAAAATACACAAAATTGAAATCCAGTATCACATTTCATCAGTAAGTCGATTGTTATACTTATTTTTATGAAAATAAATCTAAAGCCGGGTATCCACTTAGGTTCGCCGTGGTTTGCGAACGCGCCCGCTCCGCAAACCAAACATAATGGATACGTCGTGATTGCGGAGCGCGACTGGAGCACGATCGGAGCACGGCGGAGCGCTCGGGAAGCGGTTTTTTGCGCGATCTCAAAGGGGAGCGCAGTTTGTTCGTGGACGCGAGCGTGTGTTTGTTAAGTTCGCGAACATGGAGTGGTCCGATGAAATGATGAATATATGCATTATTTCATTATTTCTTCTTCCCTTATACATATTAGCTTGCCAAAATCGAGGAGGTTGTTTGTATTCCATCACAAAATATGTTGCACTTCCTACCAATTCTGGAGGCGGCATGTTTGCACCGACCGTCTGTCTGTGTCTACTGGAGACCGGAGCGCGGAATTTAGCGCTCCGACAGGAGCACTGATGTTGCAGCCTAAGTGTGTACACTGAACACGTTCACGTTCGCGGAGCACACAGTGTTCGCAATCCACGGCGAACCTAAGTGGATACCCGGCTTAACATCGCGGGGGTGAAGGGGAGGTGAGAGGCGGACACGCGCAGGCTCGCTCGCGCGCCTCACTGCCGCCACGTGATCGTAGTGATGTGACCTGATCAACGCTGTACTCGATATAAAGTTTACTAGAAGAACTATATTTTAACAAATTATTTATTTAACTTTAAAATTAAAACTCTTTTAAAAATGTATTATAAATTAATTTGTGGTGTGTTTTGTATGATACACTTTCTAATATTATGAATGCGAATGTATTATAGTGTAAATGTAAAAGTATGTAATGTTACGATATATTTTCTGAACCGCTAAATTGATTTTGAAGATTTTGATAGTAGAATGGATAAAATTAAATAAAAATGTTGTGTGGTTTTATGAAACCACGGTAAAAGTGAAACTGTTCGAACGGTTCCGAACACTGCTTTGTGTAGCGCATGTCGCGTGTCGGTCGGCTGCCGAGTAGGTATACCTACTCGGCAGCCGCGATACACGCGACATGCGCTACACAGACCAAAAAGTTTGAGACGATGTAATAAAAGTTTCACTTTAAAAAAAATATTAATATTATTTATTATATTATCATTTTAAATTATTAATTATTTCTTATTTTTATTTAACATTTTTAAAACATTATTATTATTGTTTGATTTATTATTAAAGAAATAGCACTAAACCCGATCTTTTATTTTATAAACTTTATTATTTAAAAAGAACCTACTTACTCACGTTTTTCTGATATTCCAATTAAACATATTTTTTAAAATTACTTATAATTACTACAAGAAATATTCAAATGGAATAAACAGACTTTATTCAGTTGGTAAACAAATTTAAAATTACATATTTATACTTTATTCATATATTTTTTCCTTTAATAACTTATTGAACATAAAATTTACTTATGATACATATTTATTTACATAACTTATCGATAGTTCTGAGTTTTTCAGCTAGTACAGTATTTAAATACTTTGTTACGTAGATATAATTATAAATCTTACCTGCAATTATAATTTTATTATTCTAATAAATTCTAATAACTTTCATAAATGTTATTATTTCTTTATTAAAAAAAAAACATTAAAATTTGACATTTCTTTCAGCAGTACTGGCAACAAATACGCCGCAGAAAAAAAAAGAAACGTTCCATTTTCAAAATGCTTTGCGTTCTTAAAAAAAATGTGTCCCAGTACATCAGTAGCGCGGTCTGAGACGGGACATGTACCTGAACAGGGCTATTGTTTCCGCGTTGCCTTTTTTTAAAAGCACAACAAAGCCACAGGCTTGCATCGCGCTGCCTAGTGCCTAGGTTTGATAGACATTGAGCGATATACAGGGTGTATAGTGTATTTAAAATAAAATTTAGTAGGCGTAAAAGGAAATTGCGAAAGTGAGTATTCCATTTAAATATGGTTAAAATCTAAATAAAAGTAAATTATAGTGTTTCGTCTAATTTCCACAAATACATAAAAACAATACGTTGCACTAACTATCTATTAGTACTTATAACGTAGTATGCTGCAAGCTGGGAAATCAGTTAATGGTTTGTCTGAAGGAATGAAAAGCGAAAACTACTTAAGATTAAGCTATTGCATAGCTTCTATCGCGGGCCTTGAGCGCGGGGACCGAATCCAGAAATTGCGTAACGAAAAACCTCACGCTCCCCACTCCGACGGGCGCGGAGGAGGCTTGAAGGCATAGCATGCAATAGCTTTACCGCGGCAGTCCCCGAGTGTCACACGTCTTTTTTGGTTTTATTGTTAAACTACATTTAATATCAACTCTCGTCTACACACAAAGAATCTACACTTATACGATAATTCCCGACTCTTAATATAATCTTTTTGAAATATCCCTCCCAATCAAAGTAAATTATTACAGATACCGAAAAAACAAGGTAAAAGAGTAATTATTTTTAATCCCCCCGTACACTGCAATAAGGCAGAGTGCAGACAGCGCTTTGTCTGTTTTCAATACGTCTGAAGGGGCACCCTTTACATCATTTGCCTTTAATTATAAAAGGGAAAGTCATATCTTGCCTGTAATGTGTTGTGTACAAGCCAAGTTGTTTTGTGTCCTGAATTTTTAGTTCGTATGTACGCGACTTTGCACAAGGTTCACATGTGTTTTTAAGTGTGTGTGCCTGCGTGTGTATTAGAGTAATAAATATAGTTTTCTTTAAAAATTATAATATTATATACACATTTTAAACTTTTTATGTTTTCAGATCCTACTACTTTATATTAAAAATGCGAAAGTTTGTGAGGATGGAAATGGCAAAGGCATGTGTGTAATTACAAAAAAAAAACTTTCACCAAAAGAAAAATACTTGACGGAATTGCATGAAACTTTACAGTAAGTATAGGTATATCATGATAATTGATAGTAGATCAGAATAACACATGAGCTATAGAAATAGCTGATTTTTACTGAAAGCAAATATTTCATTACACGAATATTTCAAACCAATCGTAGAACCGGCTTAACATTTTTGCTGCACAGATGTCATCATTTAGATCGGTGAATTAAGCACCAAATATGCTTGATAAACAGGTTTGACCGTAGTTTCATATTTTTGGTAATAGTCTGATGAATGTATTTATTGTAAATTCGCATACTACACATTTATGTAGATTCAGGCATGAGCAAAAACGTAGACTGAAGCACAGATTAGATATCAAAATTCAATTTTCGAAAAGGCACTAAGCCAACAGCAAAAAAAACACTTTTTTATGTATTTTCAGTCAAAAACGTTAAAAAAAATCCTTTAGGTACTAAGAAAAACCTTTTTATTAAAAAATAAATAATCATTTATTCACTTTATTCATTGGACCCGGTTTCGATTGCTGTAATTTAAATTTATAAATGCTTTTAAAAACCACGATTTGTAACTTCCTTTGGAATTTTGTAGTTGAAGCAAGATTTATTCATTGCTTTGAGGCCCGTCCGAATATATTATAACAACGAAGTAAGAAGTAAGCAAGGGCAGACCCATTAGATATCGTTGTTTTATTTAGTATTACGTTCTTAAAAAGCACTAGATTGGGCACTAGGCACTAAAATTGAATTTTAAGCACTAATACATGAAAAAAATCACTCGATCTAGTGCCGAAAGCACTAAGTTGGCAATACTGTAGATACTTACTACGTAAGATGGTAGTTTAACGTACCTATTATTAATTTTATTTGAGAAGTTTTACAATGTTGTAATATAGGTGACATAATAATAAAATTCATATATTTATTATTAACTTTTTTTTGCCACAATACATATTATTGTCATCATCATTTAACATGCACCTCTATATTTTATGCATACAAATGATTTATTCAGAAACAAAACATACTATTTGTTAAGGAAAAATAAGTATGTACTAGTTGAAAAAATAATTAAAAACAGTTGTTTGTTCTGTAGTGTTCTGTGGCTAGGAATTTTATACCGTACTAGCATTGTCCTGTGGCTTGAGGAAATATCAATTAATTCATACCTACCATACAATAAAAGCGACTAGCATTTAGTAATAATGACACAGAGCAAATAATACAACGTAGTAGCGAATTCCAACATAATGAGATGGAAATTAAATAGAATTAAGGTACTTTTGGTTGCAGTGTAATATTTGCAGTTCAGACAGGAGTGAATTTAAAACAAGTGAGTTTTGTTTGTCTGTTGTTTTCGCTACGTAGACTAATGAACGGTTTACGTGGGAACTAATGGGAATTTCAGCGGTGCCACAGAGTACAAAATCAGATACTAATTGTATTTGAATTGATGTAATTTTTCTTATTAAGCGTGACTTGATGTAGAAATAGTTACATAGAGGGTCAGATGTGAGTGTGATAAAAAATTGTAGTTATTTTAAGAAAGATGCAAAAAGTATTTTTTTAAACATTTTCACAATTTTGTTTGACGAATTTCTACTAGTTATTTGAAGTGCAACAAATAATATGCTTAATTAAATGAATGTAGTATATTTTTAACTTTTAAAACAAACACTTTTCTATGATAGTTATATTTTTCTTACCTTTGCTTTTACAACTAACATTTTTACCACCAAACTTGTAATTTTGACTGCATCTCGAGTTTCGTATCTGCGTTACCTACTCTGTGCCTCTTTTACCTTGTAAACCCAACTAATGGAGGTATGTCCAATTGACGTTCCCAATTCAGACTTGCACAAGTATGGAGCAGGTGTAAGTTATTGATGTCTTCAGTAATGGCCGTGTTGAATACTTTAGAGCTCTAGTTTTTATCTTGTTAACGATTTGAGCACAAACCCTGAGTTTTCAGGGAGTATTTTTAATTTTATAAGTAATGCTTTATTTATAAGGTTAGAAGACAAAGAAAGAGTACGATTGATTCCTTAATTTTTACATTTTAAAGCAAATTTTTGTCTAATAATTTAACGGTTCACCTGTACAAGCTACAATACAACTACTATGGATATTATAAATGTAAATTAATTTACTAGCACAGCTTCGCCCGAGTGGTTAGAATAAATTCTAACTTTGACCCCATCATTCAAACTTTTATGTGATAGTTGACAACCCTAGTAAACGCTAATATGAAAATTCTATATTCCCGTTATCCGTTTACTGATCTTGCTTCCGCATTAAATAAATTGGCTCTAACGGAGAACTAACAATCGTTACCAGAATACAAACATTACATTCGTTCACAAATCCATTCGCAACGCGTGAAAAGTGCCCCGCATTGTTGGCTGTTTGCGGATTCCGTAGGGTTGTCTACGCATACCTACCTATGTTTAAGATAAATTTTTTTTTTCTGAATTTCGTTTATATTACTGACACAACTTCGACGTATGGTTTAGGATTTTATTTCTTGACACAACTATTATCAACGAATGATTTCATTTAAAATAATTGAATATCGCTTTTAAATATGCTCTGAATGTATTTTGAAAAGTAACGAAACTATATAAGGATATTTACATTTATTTAATAATTGCATAATACATTAAAGGAGATTGCCCAAGTGACTAGGGCACTTGGTACCGCAATCAAACTTATTGTTTCAAGATGAAATATAGCTCAATTTAAAGCTTGATGTTAGTACTTTTAGAAACGATTAAAGTTTTTATGTAAATAAGCCGCAGTTCGCGACAATAAAAATAAAACAATAGTTTTATTCAACACTTCAAAAAATACTTTATCGAGTTTAAACTAACGATGAACGTTAAGTTTTACAATTATTACACAGGTAATATTTTAATTTACAAGACAAATGTGAAAAGTAAATCGTAATAAACATTATTTCAAAATAAATAACGTCGAACAATGCGTCGAACACATTCATTCAACATTCATTTCAAATAGAAACTATGACGTATGGCGCAGTAGTAGGGGAGCCCAAGAGGGGATTTTGGGATTTACTCGAGCGCGTCAGATTACTATAAGGGAAGGTACCTTAGCTATTCATTAGAACATCTAGTCAATATGAGCCGTTATGGTTGGTGGGTGCGCTCAGGGGCCCCGCTGGAAAATTTGAAAAAATCTATAATTCCCTAAGGTTGAGCTCGAATCGTCAGATTAGCGAAATGGGGACTTCTTGTATTGTAATTAGCCCCCCCCTATATTAATCTGACTCGCTCGAATAATATTACATTAATTTTTTACCCTTTCTTCATAGCAATTAAATCGCCACTTAAATATTCAGATTAACGTATATTTTATTTCAGTGACGTCCTGGAGCATGTAAAATATCAATATCTAACGCGCGTGAGTATTTCCAAGCCAATTTTTTTCTTTTTTAAATTAAAAAAAATCAAAAAACCCTTCCCCACCGCTAAAAGTAAAAACATTATAGGACCTTTTTTTCTCGCTATGGTCTAATCTACCAATTCTAATAGGTTCCCGTGACGCTCGAGTAAATCCACATTTAGCATCATGGGCTCCCCTACTACAGGACGCTTGCAAGAGAGATAGATATATGTGTCAAAACAAAAACTTTTACTTTTATTTCTATTTATTCGGTATACCTAATTACGACTTAATAGTGATAAATATGATCATTATAAATACAAATAGGAATTAACAATATCACGAACACGTGACACAACTAGTATTTTACCGATTCCATAGGTTCATCAGTGATACATATGATCATTATAAATACAAATAGGAATTAACAATATCACAAATAAGTGGCACAACTAAAATTTTACCGATACCACCCGTGGTCATTCTCCTTTCATAATATGTAACTAAGTTAATACACGATGTAGGTACAAGCATTTATCACACTATAATCCGGTTGATTTTTAACCGATAATTAAAGCAAAGAAATCTCAAAAGTCATGTTACATACGTATGTAGTATAACATACACACATACTACTATACACTACTTCCCTAATACACACAATTTATTCTCTATATAATCGCACCCGGTCGAAACCCCTAGCCGGATAACAATGGCCGACCGATACCCGGCTTTGTTTTCACTTATCCGGGAGCCTCGCTCGTTACTCAAATAGCCGCCCCGCAGTTTCACCCGGTTATTGTTCCGATGCAGATTTTGAAAACCGGTAAGGTATTGGGTTTAACAATGTACCGTATCGTATTGCACTCGATGTTGTTTTAACAATTAAATATTTGGAATTATCCGGTTTATCTTAATGTTTGATGCTCAATAGTGCAAAATGTTTGACTGGATTTTCTCTTGAATAAGAACGAACTTTTTATCCGGGCGAACTCGGGGCTCGTGGCTCGTATTTATAATTTTTTCTTATAAAAATTATGTATGTATGTCGCAGTCATCTGGTTAAATCTGCTATTTGATTGAACGACTAGCGGGTTCATTGAATAAGTCATTTAATTGTATGACTAGGCGGAACCGGCTCTGTATAATCAATTGAAATAAATATACTGTTATGGGTTACCAAACATGACAATAGGCAGTTTTCTAAACTATTTACTATTTCTGAACTATTTCTGAATCACACTTAAGACATCGAGATAGTATGTACTACGTACTATCTCGATGACTTAAGACTATGTAACTGTTAAGAATGCAGAATATAATATAATAATTTTCGTTTGACTGTGCATAAAACTAGAAAACATTAGAGGTAAACTATAATATATTTTGGTTTCCATATTGAATCAAAACCACACTATCTTATAAAACTTAAGCTTTAATCAATAAAACAAAAAAAAGTCTAAAAGTCCTAGGAAATAAAAATCCTATCCTATTATGAAATAATAATAAAGAGACTTCACTATTTTATTAAATATTTTCTTGTGTTTCTGGCTAATTCTTTAAAAGACTGGAGAAGGAAAGCCTCAATAAAGTCCATTGTAATGAAATTTCTCCTCTCAACAATCAATTTATGTAAAGTTTTTAGTTCACAGAAAGCTATGCTATTTTATTGAGAAGCTATAATATATGGTAATAAAGCATTGGTGTTTAACTTATTTGATTATTTTAAAAACTGCTCTTATTTATCACTTGTGAGGAGATTTAAATGGGCCTTGTCATAGAATTGTTGTAAATCTCTTGATATTTATGTTTTTAGCTTTTTCAAACTGGGTAGATGTATGATACGCTTGTTAAGTACACTCGGCGAAATTTGAAAACATCCAGTGTTCGATGGCACTGACAGATTGGTTATGGTTATTTATGGACAGCGCTAGTCGTCCGCTAAACGGATGAATAAAATAAATTAGTTGTCCGATTACTGGATGAATAAAATAATTTAATCGTCCGATAATTCTTTAGAGAACTGCCGCACGTATTATAGGTTTTTTGTGGGGGGAGGAGAGGGGGGAGGAGGGCACACGTAGGTATTTGATTTTTTTTTGCGCGTCGACGGAGCCCCGCTTCGCAGGGCTCCTATTTCTGTGTAGTTTTTTTTTTAAGAAACCTAATCTAACGGCTAACCTAACCTAAACTTGATTTTTTTTTGCGCGTCGACGGAGCCCCGCTTCGCGGGGCTCCTATTTCTGTGTAGTTTTTTTTTAAGAAACCTAACCTAACCTAAACTAACGGCTAACCTAACCTAAACTTGATTTTTTTTTGCGCGTCGACGGAGCCCCGCTTCGCGGGGCTCCTATTTCTGTGTAGTTTTTTTTTTTAAGAAACCTAACCTAACCTAACCTAAAGGCTAACCTAACCTAAACTTGATTTTTTTTTTGCGCGTCGACGGAGCCTCGCTTCGCGGGGCTCCTATTTCTGTGTAGTTTTTTTTTAAGAAACCTAACCTAACCTAACCTAACGGCTAACCTAACCTAAACTTGATTTTTTTTTTGCGCGTCGACGGATCTGTGTAGTTTTTTTTTTTAAGAAACCTAACCTAACTTAACCTAAAGGCTAACCTAACCTAAACCTAACCTAACGAATTGAGGGCGAATATCTCGGCCATTTTTGATTTTAGAGAAAAGTTGTTCCTATAAAACATGCTTATATTAGCGTAATCTTTACGATAAAACAATAATAAATAGGTGTTATAATGACACCAACTCCATCAAAAATTTTCTGTCCTGCGCCCCCTTTGCTTTAGTCCAACCCAACTAGCTTTAGTGTTAAAAGGTTATCTAGTACCTAATCCGAATAATCGGACGATTAAATTATTTTATTCATCCGGTAATAGGACGATTAAATTATTTTATTCATCCGGTAATCGGACGACTAATTTATTTTATTCATCCGTTTAGCGGACGACTAGACACTTCGGTTATTTATTGTAGCGTTTCAATAATACTACAAAATATAAAAATATATCATAATTCAATCATCAAGTGGATGACGATAGGTACGTAAATAAATTTTATTTAATTTGTAACAACCCTACCAAAATCGGTAACAAATTTGTACGGATTGGTCTCTGTACATTTATTTACTTATGTTATAAAACATTTCTGTTTAATTCTTAGTTAATGTCTTTAGATATGAGCAAATGCAGGGTTAAATATATTATATTGAAAAATATAGCTTTGTAATAGCTTTCACTGGAAATAAATCTTAATGAGACTAGACAGCCATTTTTACATCTTTTTAAGCATTGAATGGAACGAAACCCTTTGACTGCTTTTGCTTTTTTAATGAAAACATACTAAACATTAATTAAAATAATTTTTTTATAAGTTTAATTTAAATGCATACGATTGTTTTACCGTATGCAAAGCTTGGATTGAATTTTCAATTAAAAGTTGCTTTGATGGATAAATATTGAAAGAGTTTGTAAAGAACTAATTAAACTATTGTTCTAAAATCATCCAGTTAAACCTATATTGAATATTCGATCTCTCTTCAAAAGAATACCAAATACAAGCAAATGAAGTTACTCCATTTATCAAATTCGGAAAATATATACGAATTTCGGGTAGGTATGTTACGGATGCATTTTTCTGCATGAATGATGCATCACTGTCTAATTTTCTTTGTGTACAAGTAGGTGATAAGAATAAGCTGTTTTTTGTACTGAAACTGTACGTCGCTTTATTAATCTGGCGCTAGCCAAATATACTTACGAAGAAATCTACTTGATTGTAGCAACTTGTAGCAACATTTTAGCACCCAAGAATATGTGAAATATGTGCAGACTATATTGTTTTTGAAGTGAAACTTCTTTATCGGGGTTGGAAAAAAATTTTGTGTAACATTTTTTCGTTACGCGTGACATTTTTCCGTTACGCGCCATCTTGTTCTTATCCCTACCATGCGTGATTCGACGTATTTCTGTCAAGTTGCATATAGTAAATTATTTTTTGAAAAATAAGGTTATAAAGAAGTTTCACTTCTTACGTGTATACACTAGTACACGCACACATTTTTTTATTTTATGCATATAAGAACTATTTTCGAATGAAATAAGTGATATTAAATTATCGGTTCCCTTGTTGATTGTGGCAAATTATTCAATACTAAATGTAAGCCCTACCTAATATAGGGAATTTTAAACTATGCCCTTATTTTGTTAGTGATCCCTTTTAATATCTATTTATATTTACAAATATGTCTCTTGATCTATGTATAAACCTTAAATTTATTATTTTATTTATATTAACATGTAATTTATTATCTATAACCCACAATCGTAACGAATATAATAAAATAATAATTTCAGCTTTTTGTAACATCTAGAAACGCTTTTGTAGGTAGATATTATAAGCATTTATAAAATTGCTACGTTAAAATGGATGACAGTTTTTTATTAAATCCATACTAATATTATAAATGCGAAAGTAACTCTGTCTGTCTGTCTGTTACTCAATCACGCCTTAACTACTGAACCAATTTGCATGAAATTTGGTATAGAGATATTTTGATACCCGAGAAAGGACATAGGATAGGTTTTATCCCGGAAATCCTAGGGGAACGGGTTTTTCTTTGAAAACGCGGGCGAAGCTGCGGGCGGAAAGCTAGTATAACTATATATTTTTATAGTGCATTTTGGATGAAATATTAGTTTTTGTGCATTTAGGTTCCTAGAGTTTATTCTAAAATTATTATAGGAATTAAAAAAAAATCTTGAGATAATTAAGCTAAAAATAAGTTTTAGCACTTACTTAAAGTTAAATTAGTGAAACTAATTAAACTAAACTTTGAAACATGAAGGAGTAATATTGATTATTATCAAAGCTAAAATCCATGATTTCATACCAGTTATATAAATAATTGTCTTGCCATAACATAATATTTGTTACGATTTCCCCTAAATTCATAAAAAAATCTTAAGAAATTCCATCTCCATGTTAACAACATCTTAGCTTTAATTTAAATCGTGGCGCGCTCCACAATAGAATTTTCACAAATGGAAATATAAAAGTGGACTCCACATTATTTAGCTCGAGCGGGCGTTAATTCAGTGCCCATATTGAGTTTTAAATAAGCCTTCGTACTTTAAAGACTCGTTAAAAGTCCCTTTCCATGAGTTTTTACATGAGTTTCTGAGCTTTTATGTCCGTTGTGCAGTGGTAATTACGCGTACGGTCAGCGAAGTATAAGTTATTTTTAATATTTCATATTATAATGTTGTATCGTAAATGGTTTTTTATCTTACGTAGGTAAAACTGAAATACACGTTGTTATGTTGTTAATCCGGCTCTTATATTTCTAACTTAAAGGGTAATCTTTAAGTTAGAAATATAAGAGCCGGATTATATAAATTAAAGGCCTAAATTAAAAGTAAATGCATGGTTAGTAACTAAATATTTAAATGTGATAAGAAAATGTCTTTGAGATCTTAACTACATGTTTTTCTTTTAATTTTGTGCAGGAACTAAAAAGTCTGAAGTTAATACTATGAATTTATTAATGACGATTAATTATACGAATTATAATATGTCGGCAAAACTCAAATACGTTTTAATATATTAATTTATTGTAATGTAACAAAGTTACCGATTATTAATTAGTGATTTAGAATCGTAAACGTGCGAAAATCGTTACAAACCCCGCGCCATATAAAGATTTGGGCGTTGCACTTATAAAAATAAAATAAATTCAAATTTATACCTAAAGTTAATTGGATAAAGTCTAAATTATTACGACACTTCCAACGTTACAATGTTTCCATTAAAACAAAAACGTGTCCGAGATCTTTAATGTTTATTCTGAATCGCAAAAGGTTCGATTTTATGGTCTATCAAAATTAACGATAATTTAAATGGATATGTTATATCGTCCGATATATTTCCATTGTAAAATGAGTTATGACAGCTTTTGAGCATTCTTTGTGTAATTTATTGTGAAACTAGCTTTCCACCCGCAGCTTCGCCCGCGCAGTCAAAGAAAAACCCGCATAGTTCCCGTTCCCGTGGGATTTCCGGGATAAAACCTATCCTATTTCCCGGGATAAAAAGTAGCCTATGTCCTTTCTCGGATATCAAAATATCTCTATACCAAATTTCATGCAAATTGGTTCAGTAGTTAAGGCGTGATTGAGTAACAGACAGACAGACAGAGTTACTTTCGCATTTATAATATTAGTATGGATAAACAATTTACAATGCAATTAAAATCGACAAGTTTATTCTTTGAGTTCGATAAAATATAAGCTGTAAAAATGACTTCGTATTTAATTAAAAATGCTCTCTCAATGTGCTCTTGTGAAAATGAAGTAATGCACATACAATTGTTGAATTTATAAATAATTGATTATTATTAATAAAGTAAAGAAGAAAAGTCTTTCTGTTACCCCCCCTTTTTGTTCACATCATAGAAGCACATGTCTCCTAAAATGATTTAGGATATTACCCTCAACTAGTATTAGGTAAATTATCTGTGCCCTCAACATTAACCTAAGTCCATAAAAAAGTTCTATACATGACGCTTGTAATAAAGCATATTGCAGACTGGTTGCTATAAAAACATTGCAAAGTATTCTTAACATTTTTGTATAAAATAAAGTATTTATAGAAGATATAATTTTATTGTTACGACAAGGAAACTGTTTAGAAACACAGCAACAGGGTGACAAATCAACATCGAGCTATGCTGCGCTGTACTGCGCTGTGCTGTGTTTGGTCAACTCGCTCGTTTAATATTTTAATGAGGATACAAACAAACCATGCTGTGCTGCGCTGTGTGAGGCTACGCTCTGTTTAAAAACGCAGCAGTCTCGAGCGAGGCGCGCTACCCGCCGTGCTGAGCCGCGTTGTGCCGAACTGTGCTATGTTTTTATGGAGCTCTGCCATGCTGCGCTGTGTCGAGCTATGCTAGGTTTGGAGCACGCTGCGTGCCCCTCCATCGCCGCATTAAATTCATTAAAAATAAAATTCTCCGTATTTTTCACGTATGGTGTGAGGTAACAAGCTACCGTGACTGGACTCTTTTAACGACAAAATAACACATAAAATATCCATATTCGCTTCTTCTTCACTTTCATCTTCATCGGATTCAACTATGTCGTAATGTTTACGTTTTTTTGAAAATAGGGTCATATTTGACGAGATAAACGACTACACGAGCTGCTTGCCGATTGCTTTATACTGAGCTAGATTGTTAAAAAACGTAGCTTAAGAAACACAGCACAGCACAGCGCAGTACAGCGCAGCATCGTTTAATTGTTAAAAAAACGTAGCTTAAGAAACACAGCACAGCACAGCGCAGTACAGCGCAGCATAGCTCGATGTTGATTTGTCACCCACACAGTAATATTGCATTAATGACTTAATCCACAACGTAGAGATGTTACGAGTCAAAACGTGGTTATCGATAAAATTCATTAAATTCAACGGGAAATTTATTATATTATATGTATGAACTAAAAATGAAATAATGTATTGTATTTTTAAAGACGCTATCTTATTAAACAGTAAAGATCGATGTAAAAAGTAATAATTAATTTTATGTCGTTATTCTCGCAAAGATTTGAATATATACATAGGTACTTCACACTAACTAAATTTGTTGTCATTTATGCTTGCTTCTTCATATAATTATATTTTCATTTCATAATAGACGCTACTAGCTTACTTACTTAAAATATATATAAGTAAACATAGCATTATATTTTTATTTTATCCGATAACACTATTCTTTTTAAAACTTTACGAACTATCCATAATATTGCAAATAGGAACGTACCACGGAATCTACGATCTTTTAAAAGGCGTCGTTTTCGTTATCGTTTTAAATATCACAAACTATAAAATGTAAAACTATCGATAAAATACATCGACCGCAATACAACCCTAAGCTTGTAAAAATCCGCAAACCGCTTTAAAGGGGCTGTTTTGCAATCGTAAAACATCGACGCCTCAAAGTTGCCGCCTGCAGGCTAATGAATGGCTAACAAGCGGCTTCGATCGTGGTTTATATTACAATTATTATTGTTAGAACACGTATAGAGAACAACTAAGTAAAGGCTTTTTTTATTAAGGACTAAAAATAATTATGGCTATTTTGGGAAAAGTGCTTCGATTGAGGCACTTTAATTATTATTATGGTAAAAATACAAATATTTCACATAGTACAAACTGTATTTAGCTTTTCGAGTGGCTTATAAAACTGTTTCGATTGTGTACAATAGAGCCTGCAGATTCTTAATATTAGTCATTGTTAGAACACGCATAAAAACAACAATTTAAAAGCTTGTTTTTGGTTCATAAAGCTTTATATCAGAAATAATTACGGCTATTTTGAGGGAAGTGGCTTATACCCAACCTTATACCACTGATTCGAATCCATAAGCCTAAATTATTCCCACCCGCACATTGAAAATACATTTTTAATACATAATTTTATATATATTCTAATGAATGGTATTCTAATACCAAGAACTATTAAAGAGCTAATACCTAATTTTCCTATAACTCCTGATTGCCCTATAGACAGCACATGAGTAGAAAAACGGTTTTCTACTCATGTGGTGACAGGCTCTTCCTTATGGAATAAATGAAAAATATGTCACAGTAAAATAAATCTTCGATAACGTTCAAATATATCTAAACGTTCAGGTAATCGGATATAAACAGGAATAAGGAAATGAAATGCAACTTCCCTTCAGAAACGGGAAGTTTACATACATAGGTAGGCTAATAACGCGAGAAAACTAGCGTTATTTCCGATATTAAATCGAATTTCAATCGAAGAGAGCTTCAAGGAGTTATCCTGACCATAATTTATTGATGCAGCTTCGCACAGGTAAGTGTATAAAATGTTTCGAATATACATATTTAGATAGATATATTTGGCAAGTGTTTAAACAATTGTTTGTAATACGATGAATTTTGACTAAACTGATGTCCGAGTGGTCCTGGATTCAATTCCAGCTGGAGACGAAGAAAAAAATATGTCTCGCCTAGCAGGATGTACAGAAGGATCACCTACTTCATCATCACTACATAGTATAAAACAAAGTCGCTTACTCTGTCCCTATGTCCCTATGTCCCTTTGTATGCTTAAATCTTTAAAACTACGCAACGGATTTTGATGCGGTTTTTTTTAATACATAGAGTGATTCAAGAGGAAGGTTTTAGTATATAATTTATTAGCTTTTAGACAAAGCGGGCGAAGCCGCGGGCGGTAAGCTAGTTTCCTTATAAAATCGATCAGAGAAATGAAGTGTATCTGCTTCATACCCTACCAGGAGACAAGGGACCACACTTTAAACGAAAACATCATCATCTTACTCAACACTTACTTAAAATTTTAAATGACACTTAACATATTATTTATACAGGTGCACAAATAAATAGCTATGAAATTTAAAAAACAGACAACGACATTAAAAATTTCCAACCACTAGTAACTCCAGCTTACATGAATACACAATAAACCACTGTAAAAACAGTTATTTTTATTCTAATTCTAGGGTATTATCGATCAGTATTTAACTATTAATACGTCGCAAGTCAACTGAAGACAAGTCGAGCATGTCGCTTGCACTATGTTTTATTTAATCTGGCCCAGTATCGATGCAGTGCTATTAAAAATGTATTAATTCAATTGGCGTTCGAGGAAATAAGTCTATTGTTACAGGAATTGTTACGTTCTAAAGAGTTTTAGTACTGAGATTAAGGAAGCTTTTGTATTATAGTTTAGATCTAGTCTAGTAAGTGACTTAGGACAAAAAGTGTTAGTTAAAACTTAAATTCTCGTTTCTGGTTATGAATTGTGTGACTAATATTTCATTGTGGGATTTGTATGTTCAAATCTATAGATACTTAATATCTATAGCTGAAGAGTTTGTTTGTTTGTTAGTTTGTTTGAACGCGCTAATCTCAGGAACTACTGTCCGATTTGAAAAATTCTTACAGTGTTAGATAGCCTGGTGATATCGAGGTAGGTTATAGGCTAAATATTACGCTAAGACCAAAAGGAGCGGAGCCACGCGGGTGAAACCGCGAAGCGCAGTAATAGATAATTAAGTAATTTATTTGTCCTGTTTATGGTTTTGTTTTGTAAATTTCTTAAGCAAATTACAAGTTAAATAGAGCTAAAGAGTTATTATTAGCGGATGCCATTCAACATATACGTTATAAAATCTTAAATACACGATTGTTGTTAATTCCACAATCCCACCCGCATTAAGCAAATATGTAGCTTAGATTAGCCTTTAGAATTATCAACAACGTATCATTTGCACGTGTCGTATGTCCCGTTTCGCAATAATTTTAACAATAGCGTCGCAAACATCTGATTATTTTCATACCCATGGAGCTTCCTTGCTCTTAGTGACTCACTACGACTGGGAGGTCGCCGCGGGTGGCCGTATCAAAACCAACATCTCTTGACCTACCAACCCCCCTCCCACGTGAGCAACAAAGCACGCACGCAGAACATTCCCTTCCATTGCAATAGCTCATCCTAAACTGGTCATTTAAACCCGTTGTTCAAGCTATCATCGAAATCTTGGCAAGCTTTTTCGCGATTTATGCTCAAAGAATTATAGCCTTAGTTTCGTACGTGGATAGTCTTGTTTTTGCGTATGATAAATAAATCTTGGGAGAAACTCCGCTCGGATAATTACTGCATTTCGTCGGCTACTGTCATTTGTGAAATATGATAACCTAATGGGTATTTCTTAGATGGTTTATGTTATTTTACGAAGAAATCTTGTTGGATTGTTTTAAGTGATTTAAAAATAGGTACAATCTTGCTCGTAAATTCTCAACGAGTAGATAAATTCATATGTCAACTTCTATTAGTGTTTAATAGAAGATAGAAGCTGTTTATTTTATCAAGTCATCACATCTTTTTCGGTGCATAATAATTATTCATAACTTTAAGTTTAAAGAAATATAAAAAATATCTTTTAAAAAAAGCACTATGTATTTGAAAAATTATTTTTATTAAATCTCAGACATTATTTAAGCTAAAATTCAAAATATAGAACTCCATTTAAAAAGACTTTAAAAGTCACTTAATATAACAGTTTGAAAGGCAATATGGCGTATGAGTGTATGATGACAGTTGACAGAGGAATTGGCGGGAAACGCGCTTTCAGGCGCGAAATTGTACTTTTTCAGAGCTGACGTGACTCACGTGTAACCTCTGTGAAGATAATAAGAAAAATGGAGATTTTGTTTCATGCTATATGAGATACTTACATGGGTGATATATTGAAGTTTATTAGGATGAAGTCTTTTCAAATTACAAAACGTGGTGTTTATTAGGGTCGTATTTAAAACATACCTACTAAGTATAATAAGTCTTGTATCTATTCAAACTAAAACATTTATTTATTCAATTAGACTTCTTTTAGAAGTACTTTCGAATCATTACATATTTTTAACATTTACCACCGATTCGGAAAGCAGTAGTTATCTATGGAGAAGAACATGCAAGAAACTCCATAGTTGATTGATTATTGATAAGTAATAGTTTGTAAAATTTCAGTTTTCATGAAGTACATAAGTAAGTATTTTTATTTTGATAATAAGTTTTTTTACATCTAAATAATTGCTTACATAAACATAAGTGAAACATTTTAATAATAACGGACTTCACAATAGAAAAAAACTCTAAAATACGGTGTATGTTAACAACTCTTAGATTAAACGGTTCCCCGCAGAGAATGTAATATTCCAAAGAATAAAATGGCCGTATAAATCATTCACAGGCCAGCGGTTTCCTTCCCCCAGGTTCAAGGTTTGGGACTATGTACTTTTATGTGATTTAAAAAAATTGCAGCCTTAATATTATATGGTTGTAATTTATGGCAATATAACAGACTATTATTAAAGATATTTGATATCAGCTGTTGTCCGCAAGTTCTATTGGATAAGGTAAAAATATGTAAATATTATAATAATATATCACTAACACTACATAGTATAAAAGAAAATCTTTTTTGATGATTTTGATGCGGTTTTTTCAATATAATGTGATTCAAGAGAAAGATTTTAGTAGGTATATAATATTTTAAGTTTTAGACAAAGCGGGCAAAGCCGCGGGCGGAAAGCTAATTTAAAGCGAAGTTATATTAACCTTTAACATTTTCAATCAATTTAGTGAAAACCAAATCGGTTTAGTCGTTCCAATTTAGATGATCCCGAAATAACAGGTAGACAGGCAAATAAAGTAAATTAAAATAGATGTCAATAACGCCAATGGATCAAAAAAAGAAACAGTTTTTTTTATATTTTTGAGAGAAAATTTATTTAGTTTGAAAGATCAGTTTTAAGTGCAATACGGTGTTAGTTTTAACAATTTAGTGTGAAATGTTGTTTAAGAAACTTAAAAATGGTATTTAGAAGCCATGGACATACAAATAATGAATAGAATTTCAAGAAAATGTATAAAGTTTCACCATTAATTTTGTTTTTTAAAAGGTGTGTGTGTTTTACATACGTACGTATATCCCTCATACATCGTACTAAATTCCTTAGCATGAAGATTTCTTTGATTGTGTAAAAGCCTTTACAGTCTATGACTCTTTATTCTCTATTTCATAGATATATTCAGTTCATAGTAATGGTTTTATCAAAGTCGGTTCATTAATTTAAATATAAACCAAAATGCTATATTATTAAGTTGCGTTTTAATCATAACTTATATATCTTTTTCAGGGTATAAATGCATAAAAAATCGCCCGATAACTGTTAGATACCTACATTATAATATATTAATAATTTCTACACCAAATAATTTACAATTACTATGTACCTAATATAGCTTTACATACATGATAAATTGACAGGTAAGGGTTTCCTTTGAAGCATGTAGCTTGTTTGTGTTCGTCAAATATTGACGGCTTAGCTAACCACTGGCGTATCGGCGTACGTTGATTAGATATTATCGTTTATATAGCTCTGCTTGCGATCCTATCTCTTTGATCTGTTGGACTGCTACCTAATAAGGCGGGAGTTCGAATTAAATAAAAAAAAGTTCTTTATCCATAGACAACTTCACGCCAGTTCGAAATTTAAATTCTATGAAAAATGTATTTTATTTTTGACACTGGCAAGAAGTCTGATGACATAATTGAAAAAAAAACTTTTATTCCTAAAGGAAAATAAAACACTGATGGTAGGTACTTCGTAAATTATTTAATCAAGAATACATAAGTATATTATAGTAATATAAATTACAATACACTTTATTTAAAACACATAAAGAAATAGAAAACAAAAGACAAAGAACATTTATATTATAGACTGGACATAAACTCTAGAACAAAACTGTGAATCGAAAATGAATTGCACATCGTTGCAGCGTGACATAGATAACTCTACTCTCTTGTTTGTTCTAGTTATGGTTTGTGCGAAAAATATTATTGAAAAGTATTAGAAGCGCATAAAATGTTTTGAATGTTCCAAAGGGAAAAGTAGATTTCAATGTTCCGTGATGCTAAGGTAATTTGAGTTTACTATGTCTTGTCGATGATTAAAATAAGGGGTGATTTTTTTGCTGGTATCTTTTTGGCAATACTGTTTTTGATAGATCACGCGTGAATCATGTCTTGTGTCTTTATCAAACTTGTTCAGTTTGGTCTATAATTTAACCATGAATCGACTTACGAACGAACAACGCTTGCAAATTATTGAATTTTACTATCAAAATGCATGCTCGGTTAAGAGAGTGTGAAGTCGGTTAAGAAGTGCGCGATGCACTTCTTCGATTGGCGATTTTTTTTTCCCAAAATGGAAGAATTGGGCATTCCTCACATGTGGTTTCAAAAAGACGGTACCACATACCACACGGCACGCGAAACAATAGCCCAATTGAGAGCCGCCTTCGGCGAACAGTTTATCTCACGTTTTGGGCCCGTCGATTGGCCGCCTAGATCGTGTGATCTAACGCTTTTGGACTATTTCTTATGCCTACAGGGATAAACCAGCAACGAATGACGCACTGGGAGCCAATATTGAAGCATTTATTTGTGATATACCGGCCGATATGTTGTAGAGAGTGTGCCGAAATTGGGCCTTGCGAATGGGCCATCTAAACCGGAGCCGCGGCCAGCATTTGCATGAAATCATCTTCAAACATTAAATTATATTGATGGTTCTATCGATTCCATTATAGATTACATCAAATTTTTCAAATTTTTTGTGTTTTTTTTTGAAAATCAAATCCTATACCTCTTAAAAAATCACCCGTTATATGATATTACAAATAGTAGCTCCAGGTAATGGCTTCACATACGTGGTATACTTAAAGGAGTTCGTCTGTACTTGTGTTAATTAAGACTTTAATCTCAATGCGTACCAAATTGTATTTATTAGCATTTTAGCATTTTTTGGTAAAAGGGTAACAAATAACCGTCCAGCATAATAATATGTATATAATATTTGTACTTATAAGTATTTACTAACAATCTGATCAGCTGTTTTTGCATTCAGGAAAAATTCCCACCATTCCATATACTCGTGGCACTAAAATAAATATGGTATATGCAATCAAAATAATAAAAATATGAAGCGGCAGGAAATATTTTCCACGCGTCGCTGTTTACAAACGTCCAAACTCCAATACAAGATATCAGCCGAGCGAAAAAAGTCCTCTCACAATGGTGCGTGGCAAATAAAAATAATAAATGCGCAATTCTTTAGGCAGGGCTGTAAAACTGTCGGTCGCAGTTGTGCCCTTGAGTTCCGACCTGAAGTTTGTAGCCCCTGGCGGCGATTGATCACATGTCAGGGGTACGGAATTGTTTTAATGATGCTCTGCCCTATTTCCACGGTGTCTAGGGAAATTTTAATACCTGGTATAGCGTTAAAATTGAGAAAGCGTAATAACCATTTGTGGGTGTTGGTAATTTATTAGACTTATTTTGTGAAACTGATATTTTTTGTGTTTCAGTTTTACAACATTGGTTGGGATTGTACAAATGCAACGTAGTGCAGACTTAGATGATTGCTTGATTCGTTAATTATAATATTATGAATAAGATTTAATTGTGCAAGTCTACGAATCAAGTCTTCTTAATTTTTTTAAGGCGGGTTTGCATATTTTGATTTCTAAATATAATGTTTTTCCTGTGAACAATGTGGCTGTCATTGGAAATATCGATAGCTTTTCCTTATTACATTATTATTATCCGCGCCATGTCTACTTCAAAAAAGACTTTGATATTTACGAAACACTACTTACTCTAATACAACTATGGGCTGAATTCTCAATCCTACGTTAAAAAATATTCGTCGAATACAACCATTACAAAAACATGTTGATTGCTCGTTATTGGGCATTTTACAGGTGGCACTATATTATATTATTATATTTATTAGACAGGTAACTTCTAACCAATTGAAAATTCCTTAATCATTAATCTAGAACAAGAAGCTTATATCTTATACACTGGAGATTTCGGTATGAACATTTGACGTGTAACAAGAAAATTGTTGTGTTTTATCACTTTCACACCTAACTTGGTATTGCCACTGTTAATACGAAGTTTTCCCAAGGCTACTATGTATGCTGTAATATTCTGTGCAAAAGGTTAGTTTTTGTACATGAGTTTGTTGATAAATTGCCAACAACGTCATTCAGAAGCATTGTTGGATGAGACAATTATTATTTATGCTAAATAAAATAAGTATCTGAACCAATTATTAAAAAGCGATACTCCCTGATTATGGGTAGTTACCATAATAAAATTGTAGCAACTCTCACTTTGACAATATGGCATAAGTGTCAAAAAAATTGCGTCGCTTCGAATATTTAAGTTAATATTGTTGCGTATTTAATAAATATTTTCCGAATATAAATAATGTATTGCATTGTGAAAAATTGCAGAAGTTTTTGGACACCAAATTCTGGCATAAAATTTCACAGGCAAGTGTATATTTACGCTATTTACAATATTCCTCAATACTCATGCATTTACCTGTTTAGAATCATTTTCATGGCAAAAATCGTCAATTTTATCATCATTTTAGTAATCAATCATGCTAAATATCTTCTATCTATCTTCTTTTCCTAATAATTTCATCATTTTTCAATAAACCAATTTAACAAGTAAGGTAACCATGATGACGAGTTTTTACGGATAGCGAAGAGAAAATATTGTAATAGTTAACAAAATTATGATGAACATTTAGAACACCATTTCAAAGATTTTTATACTAGTAATGAAACAACGCACGACATCGATATTGCACTCACATGTGGTTTTATGTTTGTTCTTCTTTAACATAGAAATTAATAGTTCTTTTAACTTACCAAATTTTTTTTGTTTTACTTATTTCAGCTTTCCAAAAATGAAATAAAAAGAAATAAATGGCTGTCCATAGTGCCTATCAAGGGTAAAATTTATCAACATGCCAGAATATGCAGTTTGCATTTTAAGCCTGAGGATTACGGTCCAGAAAAAAAATACCTTTTGAAAAGTGCTATACCTTTTTATTTACCACATTCTTGTTACTTCGTCTCAACTGTGGATAAAGTAATTTTAATTATATTATAATTAACCACCATGAAACCATTAGTAACCGTAAGTACAGCTCCTGAAAGACATACGAATTTCTGAGAACTGTAATATCGTTACCACACATCAACACTAGCGATGCAACTCTCCCTTTGGAATATTGAAAAGTTTTAGACTGAAGCTTGAGTAACCAAAACGATGTTTTAATGTATGTAGCACTCATTTTAATTAAAAAATCGTAGTATGAGATCAAAAGTTATCAAGCGTTATTTAAAACTATCATTCTCTACCAATTAAAATGGTATGTACCTATAAAGATGATAATTATTCATGTAAGTTGACCAGTAATATTATAATATAAATACTGTTAAAAATATATGTCGTTATTATTTATAGACCATGATTTTTAGTTTTTTTTATTTCGAAAAATCCTGAATATACAAACCAGTGTGGTCACCCACAGAAAGAGACAAAAAACAACACTGACGTCATTCAAGGTTATATTTTCTTGTGACAAGTTAATGGTCATAGTGCAATCTCCAGTGTATTAGATATAAGCTTCTTGATCTAGAACTATGTTTATTACTTACCTATCAGTTATCACTTTTTACCAACTTTTTCCCAACATCCTGCCACTGTCAAACAGTATTTGACAAAGTTGTTGAACGGCAAAGTGATTGATACGTTTGTCAATTCATTTACACTCGACGCCATCCTAAGAGCGGGGGCACACGATGCGTTGCGGCGCCGCACCGCAAAGATTTCACCGTGTCAGTGGGCACACGAGTGGTGCGGCGCCGTAACGTTGTTCTGTCGCAGCGGCGTCGTAGCAGCGTTGCACAGCGTGTCCTTCCTTGTGACGCAAAACAACTGAGCGGTGCCGCTCCGACGTCGCACCGCATTCACCCCTCCCCGCCTCGTCTTGGTGGTTGCAAGTCCGGTGCGGCGCCGGAGCGCATCGTGTGACATGCCACAGATATTTCTATGTAAGACGACGCAGCGACACCGCTCCGGCGCCGCACCGCCGCCGCAACGCATCGTGTGCCCCCGCCCTCAGAGGGTTAAATCTTTGACAGTTCGGATCACTAGCCTTTATAATGAAATGGGCTCCATGATAACTTGGCCGCGTGTTTTGATTGATTTCTCCACTATTTGTTTACGGTTTTAAGTTTTTTAAATGGAAACTGTAGGAGATTGTGTTGTTGATACTGTTTGTGTATTTTAGAACGCTTTCCTAAATACATTTTATTTATTTATTTATCAATTTAATATATCTACCTATATTATGGTACCTACCATACCAAGTAAAATATTTACAATTATACAAAACGCATTAATACGGTAGGTACATAAGGCGGCCTTATCGCTTACTAGCGATCTCTTCCAGACAAGTAAAATAAATGTTACGCAGGCGGCTGTGAAAACTGACTTTGTTGTTGATAAAAGTAGTTGTGTCCTTTCATGATTTCCTTGTATCTTAGTGACTTCTGTATGCTAATAATGTTTTATGTTTGATTTAAATACAAAACGATTTTATTAAAATTGCATTTGCTATGTAGATATACTTACTACTTTATATAATATTATATGTATTTGCAGATCCTGTATGAATCAATTTGTCCCCTCCTTGGACTGGACGAAGAAAAATTGGACGTCAGAAGAATAGAAGGAAATGGCGAAGATTCTTACATTACCTATATTCCTCCATAAAAACCTACAGCTAATAATAACACACCAAAGAGAATAAACAAATAGTTCGTTCAAGAGTGCAGCCATTACATACTTTTGTAAACTCTTTGATATTACAAAGGTTAATTTAAATATTTCGCAGCGTATTTGTTGCAATTACAAGTTGTCAAACGCAAGTGATGACGTCACGCACACCGAGCGGCTTTGTCGGCCATGTTTCAAGCGTGCTTGACAATGTTGACTTAAGCTTGTGAATGTAAGGGTAGGTTCACACTGTAGTACTTATAACTATTTAGATATAACCGGTTTTAAATTGTCAGAAGTGGACAAGTTTTTGTAACAATTGTAGAGAAAATTTAAATGGGACTAAAAATTACTCAACGGATTTTGATATTGTTTTCAAAAGATAGAGCGGTACAAGAGGTAGGTTTTAGTATTTGTATTTGTTAAGTTATTCAACAAAGTGGATGAAGCCGCGGGCGGAAATCTAGCAATAAGGCTGTATTGATACGACTTGATCGCTTTGATATTAAAAATGAAAGTTAAAATATAAGGAATAAGGTGTCTTGGGTGGTAATAATTTATAAATTGTAATGGGAGGAGATGAAAAGCAATCATTACGTGTTTTTATTATTCATTTTTATATTTGTAAATTATTAGTTTTTTTTAATGAAATCGTTTTAAATGTATTTTCTTTCCGGAATTTGTTGAATGCTGAAGCCAGCATAATGGTCCGGGAGCCAGCAGCAGATTTTATGACCAAGTTCCTCTCAAGCGGTAATTAGTAAAATGCATCAAAGTATAGTATTATGAAGCCTCGTGAACGTCAGCTGGAGCTCGGTTGGGGGGAAGAGCGGTTGTAGCCTCCCGTATCAGCTGACGGTTTTTCCACCAAGATACAGCCAGCTGACATATATATTTATCCACAGTTACATATAAGCTATCATCAGGTAAATTTTTGTTTGAGAGGAAATAACGGAAAATAAATTTTTCTTTAAATTTAACTTTCATATTCGAGACACCAGCTGACGTATAATACACCATGTTGTAACCAGCTGACTATTTTTTTTCGTTGAGATATTGGGTTAGCTACAATTTGACAAATTTTTAGCTGAGAGGAAATGAATGAATGAATGTATTTTTTTTCCTATGTGCGTGGGAGGCTACAACCGCTCACCCCCCCAACCGAGCGCCAGCTGACGTTCACGAGGCTTTATAATACTATACTCTCATGCGTCTGACGAATTATCTCTTGAGAGGAAATAGTTAACCAAATTTGCACCTGGCTCCCTAACCATAATGTGCGTGTGCCTTTATAATTGGAATTTTCATGTTATAATTTCGGGCTATTTCTCTCTTAATTTCTTGAAAAAAAATATTTATTTAAAAATTGCTCTGAATGTGACAATATTATAATCGATTGAAATTATAACCTTGAAATGCTTGCCTAATTAATAAAGATACTGTTAAATAAAGACTTATTCGATTCGTTATATCATATTAGTAGCTGTGCCCTGAGGTTTTACCCGCAGTGCTCCACTCCTGTTGGTCTTAGCATGATGATATATAGACTATGATAAATAGGCTATCTAACACCGAAATCATTTTTCAAATCGTACCAGTAGTTCCTGAGATTAGCGCGTTCAAACAAACAAACTCTTCAGCTTTATAATATTAAGTATAGATTACTTTAAAGAAGTTGCAAAGGTATTCCGCATTACGCATTCAAGGTTCAGAAGGCTAGGTGTTAGGTTACCAGGCCAACATAATACTAATAAATCTATCTTGACTTTGACAAATGAATGCGAGTTTCTAGGACTTGCGAGGGTGGTGCGGGGTATAAGCGATGACTACATTTAAATGTATCGAAAATTGTTTTATAATTTATATGATTTTGTTTATTTGACTTCTTATAATAGGAGAAAAGTTTGTAAGCAATATTACAAGGGAAAGATAAAAAAAGGACATTGGTTTGTTTTGTTGTACCTATTTCTATCATGGCTCATTGCAAGGAAGACTCACAAACATTACAGAAAATAGGTATTATAATAATAGTTATACTATAACCATAGCACATCTGTATTATGTCAAATAGTATTTATATGTACCTTTTCAAAAAAATGTAACATACTTGTGCATTTATAAAATCGCAATCAGAGATTTTTATATTGAAAATATGTTCGCAGAACTCGTATAAATCAGTGGATTACCAGATATTAATGAAATGCCAAAAGTAGCCAAACCGCTTATAACTTAAGTGTGTCCGTGTGATAGCAATCACAATAAAAAACGCGTGTTTATCTCGCTCCTGAATTTAAAAAGGCCCGTCTAATTACCTTTAATCTTTGTAATACTCGAAAAGCCAAAAATAATTACAATGTTGCCCTTTTTAAAATATCCTGAACGTTTTTCGGAGGGCACTTATACATTTTTAATGTGCGGGATTATTTAGATGTGTTTTTATTTAATTTTACAGTTATGAATTACGGTGGTGTAGCGAGTTTTGGAATTTAAGGATACATCACACAATATGTGAAATATAGTACCTACATGTTAACCAGTTAAGAGTTAGAAAATCTAGTAGCTCAAATATGCTACACGCAGATGCTATAGTTATAACATAAAAGGATTTTTTAAATGTGCTAGACGCAAATATCTTATGTATTTCGTAGATAAAGAAATATATTTATTACAATATTTTCTAATAGCAATTAAAAAATAAAAGTGCGTAATATATTATATTAAAAATCTTGTATTGTACCTACATTGAGACCAGTGTCGAAATTTAAACACGTCTTTTTTAATTCCTTATTTTTAGGTTTTTAGCTTTATAATACTTTATAAGGTACATTTGCATTATAATAAGTATTTCTTAAATTCTCAATTAATGATTCGGTTGTTAAAAGGACGAAAGCGAAACTGGAATTTAAAGTTAATAAGAAAATCGCAAGAACAAGTTACGAAGAGAAAACGGAATATCATGCTGTTTGACTGTTTTGTATTATCTTCTCGGTTTTTAGTTGATTATTGGTTTATTTATGTAATTACTAAAAGCCAGAAACTACAACTTATATAAGAAAAATTTTTTAGAAAAAATATTTATGATGAGATTTCTGAGTGCTTAATGTTAACAAAATGGTGTATACAGATTGTCTTGCAAAATTCATATTTTATAAAACAAAATATACCAAAAAATAATTATATCATAAGCAGCTAACCCAAGAGAGAACTAAATTTTACCAGGAGCGTTTTATCAAATGACCCTTTCTGGACCTTTTCGTCCGTAATTTCGGCAAGTCTTCAAGAAATATGAACTAAATTTATTAGTACTGAAGTAGTAAAGCTCTAACAAGTTCCAGATAGGCGTAGTGGATAAGAGGTTTTATTTATTCTGTAATCAGATTTTTTGGGGTTAAGAAATATAGCTAAAATATTAAAGTTGTTTATAGTAATAATATGGTTCATGGTTGGTTGTTAGCAGAACTTATCAATATGGTGTGTTATTGAGGTTATGAATTAATAAGCTTAGAAATTTATGAACGTACTAGATTTCCACCCGCGGCTTTGCTCGCGTTTTCAAAGAAAACCCCGCATGTTTCCCGTTCCTGTTCCATCGGTTCAGTAGTTTTTACGTGAAAGAATAACAAACATCCATCCTCACAAATTTTCACATTTATAATATTAGTAGGATATTCTTTATTATTCTGTTTTATGGCTTTATATTATGGGTAGTAGTTAGGTACCTGCTTATTCAAACTTAACATCTTCCTAATATTATCATACCATATTTATAATATCCGATAAAAATTCTATAAGATTTTAGTGCAAATAAAAAGTTAGTTTTTAAACAGCCCAACTCGCAAGAACATGGCGTTATAAATACACCATAAACAAAACCCATAAACTACGAAACGCAGTTAAAATTCAGCCATTTATTGGTCTAATAAAATTTTGTATCGCCACTTGTAAAGCCGATATGGATCTGTTATTTCCCCATATTTTAGGAAAGATTCGTAGGATTTACGACGTGGTTCATAAACGTATTGATTTTTCATAAGCTTATAAGTATCAATAGCGGATTCTATTTAGCATTTCTGCCATTTGTCTAGAGCCCAGGTTTAGGTCAAAATTCACAACCTGTATGAAATATTTAAAAATAGTAAAACTATAACAATCAAACTATAACGTAATACTGCGCATGGTGAACACTTTGGTAGTATTAAAGAATATGTGCCATTATATCTTGACGCCATCATCATACATCGATATGATTTTTTTTAATGATTATGTTCATATAAATAATAAATCGATACAATTTTTTATTGATTAGGTACCTACCTATATATTAAGTTTCAATTTAACTAATTAAAAACAAAGAAATAATTAAAATCACAGGTTAAATACGAAAAGCAGTAAAATTCGATTCAAGAATCCCCAAGTTCGGAAAACACGTAACGCGTTTAAACAATTTTATCAATTAACTGTAGTTTCAGCTCATTTGTTGCTGTTTACTCGTTAAGTGCCCCGGCTTTGTCCGGAACAGAGTAAATACGCTTTTTCCAACTTAAAACGGTAATTGGTTTAAAGTTTTAAATTAACTTGTTTGAAAACGTATGTACGTGCCTCTTGTTTAGTGTTTACGTGATTACAATTAACCGACAGAGCGGAAAAGGGTAATGTTTTTCATTGCGTGTATGTGTGTAATGTATGAATGTAATTCGACAAGTTTTTTAAGGATTTGAGCTTCATCATCGTATGAATGGGCATTAGGAATATAATAAAAACAGGTGCTATTTCCAGAAAATTAATGTGTAATAGAAAAATATTCTACCTTACAATTTTTATAAATTTCTAGCTTTCCTTCCGCGGTTTCGCTCGCGTTGTCTTAAACTTGACAAATTACATACTAAAACCTTTCTGAAGAACGAAGCTTTCCATTGGCGTGAATAAATGAAAATCGGTGCAGTAGTGGTTTAACGCGATCAGACAGACAAACATTTTGCTTTTAATAAGCACTGATTGTGTATTTTTGATAAAAATTATTTTCCCAATTAGATTTGTTGGTATTACTATCATTATTATTGTATGAAATGAAAAATGAACAATCTAATATTTTGTGAAGTAATTATGCAATTATTTTTATCCAGAATATAAATTTGATCCCTTTAAAACTTTAAAATAGCTCAAAGTATTTCAACATTTCGTAAAATTGATGAAATTAATATGAAACCACGAAAACATTATTTATTATTACATTTCCAAAGCGACATTCAAGATTTAGAAGAGGTTAGTGAATCCATTTGATATTTAAATTAATATTAAAACTAAAGTCAGCTGGTACCATTTTTCAAAGCAAGTACGCTAACAATCTTTCTTTGTCTCAGTTATCTGGCATGCTACGAGCTAGTGTTGTACCTGTATCGATAAAATGCTTTTAATTAAGGTTTTGTAATTTATATGAAATTAATTTTCCACTTGTAGAGGTTTGTCTTATAGTGCAGATTTTTTATCATGAAAGATACCTATACGATAATGTTAGCAATATTATTTGTAATGTGTTTTAGAAGTATTAGAAAATAAATATCTATGTGGTATCTACTATCATATTGCAAATAATTTGTTTTAAACAAAATATTTTTCTATACTATTGAACCTACAGTTCAATTACAACTTGGTTTTACAAGAATCTATAATTGACTACATACCTGTTATGTCTAAACTAATATTATATAGAGGAAAGATTGGATTGACCAAGATATGAATTGGAGTGACAAAATTGCACCAAAACAGAAAAATTTGACCCTAAAATTCTCAATCTATATTGAAAATTCGTTTCGTTAAAACTACGTCTTTACAATTTTATAATAAGTATACATTTTTATCCCTTCACCACGCGGGAGAAACATAAACGTAGTCAACTACAAATATAAAAACTATATTTTATCGACAAACTGTCCCATCACTAATATAAAGTTAGCTTGCAATGTCACACCATCGCCAGCGGGATCGCTTAGATTAAACTCTTTTTACATTACCTATTCTTCTAAAGAAAAATAACATGAATACATACATGACTTTAATTAATTTAAAAACTACGAGACCGTATTTAAAACTGCATTTACAGTTGAAAGTGGAAAAACGTCGCATTCTAGTATTTCTATGTTATAAAACACGAGTAATGACGTAATGGATAGTTAGTTCTTAATTTTATAGGGTAATATGGGTAAAATAAGGTGTTTTAATGAATAGACAGTGAAAAATAAATGTTATTAGTGGTTAAGTTCAATAAAAATTAATTACTCTTCTATAGAATTGCACGTAATTCCTAATTTTAAGCTTATGAAAAACTAGAGATAAAGCTTTTCGTAATCGACTGTAAATCGATTTATTTCAGTTCTTGGTTCATTTTATTTTATCTCGAACGCATTATATTACAATGTACATTAAAATTTACTACTTTAATAATTACGAACTTGTTATTTTTTCAGAAAACTGTATTAAAGATACCAAACCAACTTGTTTGTATTCAAAGCTATATTTATCCATAAGATAAACCACAGTAATATTTCACTAATAACAGTTTTATCTTCCCACCTGGCAAACAGACACCAAAATAGACATGTAATAGTGCAATAAAACTAGTGACCTATAAAATTAATACTTATTCAGTTTAATGCAGGCCACGACCTCACTCTATACATAAAACGAATGTTGAAATAACATGGATTTCGTAAAAGGGGTTATCGAATATTTTAATGATATATTAATATAGAAAACTAATACATACATTTTTGGTTTTATGATTTAAAAGAGATTACGTGATTCCATCTGTTATGATTTTATCGTATTTTTTATTATAAGGGGGCAGTTTCAACTTGTCGATAATGTAATGCCATAAAAAAAACATAAACTACCTACTTCATTTTAACTGATAGATAAACAGAAGTATATATACAGGTACCTATATAAGTTCCTATACAGCAAGTTATACCTGCCCTTAACTCTTAGAAAACTCGAAATCTACTGTTCTTCTTATTAAAAAAGTCTCATCTCAGTAGATATCTAATTCATGTAGATATCTGGTCAGGCTTCAGGTTTCCGCTTGCAAAATACCTTTTTGGACTCTGTATTATATAGAAAAAATAGGTAACATCGATGCCAGCTGATTCTAAATAGCCTACTTTTAGAAATTGCGTCCAATACGTTACATATAAACCTAGATATATATAAGAAAGAAACTTCCAAAACAAAAATAACCACACAGCGAGTCGATAATTGTTCAATATACCAAGAAATTGGGGTCAGACTCATTATTGTTTTACGCTTGTAATTATACGATATTACGACCACCGAATAATATAATAAACGATTATTTTCCCTCCATTTCATTAATTCAGAGTTTTGTTTAACTTCACTGGAATGTTTGTTACAAATAAAATTACAACTATAATTTTTGATTATAGCTTTTTAATTTCTAATTAAACGACTATTATTTGTGTAAAGATCAAAAGCATCATCAGGATTATCTTGCGTACATTATTATTTATTAATCATCATAACCTTCACTCATGTTTTAAACGGCAAAAAATCCCTCTATTATAATATAGCACTATCTACAAAAATGTGTCTTTGAATGTCTTAATTTTGCTCCTCGAGAACCTAAGACAATATTTACGTACATTACCTATAACGTGCTAACTAGACCCGCGACTTCGTTCGCGTGGGAGTCAATAAATGATACTGAATAAATTGTCTTAAGGTCCATTCATAGATATATAGTGATACAGATATTTCATTTGCCTCTTTACCATTTTCTGCACATTCAAGTTTTCATCACTCGAACATTATAAGGTAGTCATTACAAAAAATGATCGGCATCAAAAATCCAATATATTTAGCGAGGTAGGTACATAAAGTTTTACATAATGTTCGTGTTCATTTTTTGCCCTGACCTCTTTTATGACAATGGCCCTTGAGGCAAGAGGGATGACAGCCCTGTTACTGCTAGGTAAGAGATTATCTTATGAATGTTACTAACAATAAAAGAGATAAAACTGCCCTTTGCTTCAAGATGTAATATAGGCTTAATGATAATTAAGTTTTCATGTACTTTTTGGAAACATGAAAGTTTTTAAGATTGTTATAAGTTGCTAATTTTTAATCAGAAATTACTTTCACTTTCAAATCGGGCAATATTAGTCTTTTAAATAACTTCACAGTATATCAAAAGTAAATATTTTCTTATAAATTTATTAAGTTATTCATGAAGATTAATTTCATGTCCATATCGCGAGATATTTCGTTAACTTTTTGCACTATAATTTCACATTATCTTCTTCACCTAGTAAGAGTAGTAAGTATTACCACGTATTACGCTATGCCACCGACTATTTTGCTTCTTTTAATTTTATTTTAAAGACATCAAGCAATGAGAAATCACTTAGAGCTATAAGACCAGATTTCTGTGCTTTCATTAATAACGTTCAAAATAATTGTTTTAACCACTTTCCTTGTTATTATAATAACGCTTCAGTAAGAGCAATTGACTGATTTGCAACCCCTAAGCTGCCACTGCTTTGATCTTTCGGTTCAATTGTAATAAGTGACAGGAAATAATAAAAAATGTTCATATAATATCATGTTAGGAAACAATCATGTTTTCCACAATAAGTGGGAGAAATAAGATTTTAATCCTTAGGGAATTAAAACTTCTTGTGATGTTTTTGAAAACAAAAGCTGAACTTCTATTCTCTGGAGGTTAACTTGTAATTCAATCCAAATACGTTTTTGAAAGTGCCGGTACAAAAATTTTCCGATGAAAATTGGCGACATTTTCTCTTACGATTTAACCACAATATCACCTAAACTAACAAGCTTACTATAAAACGTAAATCAATGTATAACCATATTAATTAATTATATTATATTATTTATTAGTGAAGAGCTTAGTAATAATAAAAATTAAAGAAATATTTTAAATATTGTCTGTTTTGATATTTCCTCTGCATTGTGAAACTCTATCATAACTTGGTTTTTAGAATCTAAACATTGCGTAAAATTGAAATGCGTCAACAAACCTTTAGCTATCTTAAACTATTTGTGAATATAATGACTCATATTATATACATACTATCCATACAAATAAACAAAAAAAAAAGACGTGTGGCACTCGGGGACTGCCGCGGTAAAGCTATTGCATGCTATGCCTTCAAGCCACACCTCCGCGCCCGTCAGAGTGGGGAGCGTGAGGTTTTTCGTTACGCAATTTATTTTATTTACGCGATTCCTTCACATTGGATTTCGTCAAAATAACATTTAAAAGCATTAGCGCTCACGCTGTTTTAAAATTAAAATATTTATAAAACTTTTTGAAAAGTCAGCGCACAAAATTGGATTGTTTTTCTGTTTCATATGAGAAGCTTTCGGAAAACCGCTGATTCACTGTACATTCATAAATAAAGCATTTGTCTAGATTTAATGGTATTACAGTATGTATTATATTCTATGTGGATTATTTTTAACCCTCGTAAACGAGGGGTGCTATAAGTTAAACATGTGTATCTGTCTGTCTGGAATTATAGTCCCAAATGTACCTAAATGTCTATCGTGATAGTTATCCTTGACGTATTTAAATAGAAGCGGTCTAAATGGAAGCTAGAATGTTAGTCAATAATTCAAAATTTTGTTGATATGCTAACTACTAGATACTGAGTAGGTATGCTAACTACTAGGTACTGAGGTACTAAATATTTTTAATTTTTGTATATTACTATATTGTTTTTTTAATAAGAAGTAATTGAGTTTGAGTTTATTGATTATATTCATATAAATTTTTTTGGACTTTGTAGTATTTTCATCCACTTTTTAAGTGTTCTTAAAGATTTTATTTATTAATGACCACAAATGAAATGAATTGAAAAATACAATTTTTACCAAATACGACGTGAAAGAATTTTAAAATTTAAAAATTACGAATTTTCTTTTTTTCATGAAATGCAATTTGCCTAACTGGCAACCCCAAGGTCCGATAATTGAATAAAAAATAAACACAAGCAGACAGCTCCTAACACAATGAGTCAACCGTTGAAAATTTAATTCACTTCAAAGTTGCCAGCCTAATTCGTTTACATTCGGGAAATTAAATAGATGGGTAATTTGGCAACCCCATAAAGGGCTGACTTAGGGCACAAACTAGGGGCAAATTTATGGGAACATCACTTAATTGATATGTATGTGGGATATTAGTGTCTGTTGGGTTTGGGACTTTTTTTTTTTTGAAAAAACATTAGTTAAATATTTTAAAAGTAAATGTTGGCCATTATATGGAAACTGTACATATTATCTTGAAATCCGTTGCGTAGTTTACAGATTTAAGCATAGATAGGGACATAGGGACAGAGAAAGCGACTTTGTTTTATAACATGTAGTGATTTTTAGGTTATCTCTACGATCTCAATTCTCTAAATTTACTTAAGTATTTATTTGTAAAACATCAATTAATTTTATACGTATTGTTTTAATTATGTACCTAATATTGCGGGATAAATTAATGGATAGAACTTCTTCCTAAATAAAATTTGTACAACCGTTCATACCATTGAAGTCTGAAAAATATAACAATAAATATAGACAATGTTGATTTAAAATTAAATCAAAAAACATGCGCACTCATCAGCTAAGAGCAATACAAGGCGATTCATAAATATCACAGCGGGATACGATCACCCTAATATGATTCAATTTATACGCATTTTAAATACATTACTCGCAAATAAAGTTTTTTGCACATTCCGAATTCATTTAAAGCGTTAATGGAGACGAATCGTGCTTGGCAAGATGCCAATTCGCCTATAAGTTTTGGATTTACTTTGGGTTATCGATAGAAACTCGAATGTATAGTTCTCGAAAGTTATGAATGTGTAATCGATTTTTCTATTCAAAAATGTTATAGTAGTTACATGTTTAAGCTTTTGTTCCGCGTTTAAAATCTTATCAATATTAAAAAAAAAGGTCTTTAAATATAATTATAATGAAATAAACATTATAATGCATGCCCGTTTACACATCTTTGACGTAAAATTCTACTCTAGATCAAGTTATTGTTTGACAATAAACTGGGAACTTATTAAAAATGTTGATATGAAATACCACGAGACGTTGTACGTAATTATCATTTAATCAATCAGTTGATCATATATTTGACCATTACCCAGGCGAGAGCACAACTTTAATAAAGTCGAATCGAGGACATATAGTACGGCCTTTTGTTTTTAATGCTCTGGTTGGGAGGGCGCAGAAAGCTTGTTAAATTATTTTATGTGGCTCCTCGCATCCACTGGATTGAGTTTTGTAAGCGGACGATTAACGCATTGTGTCTAGACTCTAGACTTTTGAATTATTGACCTTTTGCCGTTTTAATACTAATGTAATTAATGATAATGCACAGGAGAAATGAAATGTGTTAGATACTGCTTTCATGTAAAGTATTTTATATTCAGTCTTAATGTATTACAGCGCAGTAATCATTAAAAATAATTGTTTAAAGGGGTGGGTTTGTAATATTGTTTTTAGTAATGTTATGTTTTTGTTTCAGAACCTCTGAAATAATAAAACACGTTTAAAGAAGAAAAACTATACCATCACAGAAGATTGGAAGAAAATTAGAAGAGAACTGTAAATACAGAAGATCATTATCGACACATACAGTACATATCGAGGAAGGAAAAAGAAAAATAAGTTACAGCTTCAATTGTGTTACAACGGGATAAAGACAATCACTTTAAAATTGCCTGTCAAATGAAGTTCACACCTCGCAAATGAAACACGTAATGAATCTGCAATGAAAGTATCGCATCAAACATTAATAAAAACACGTAGCAACGATAAATAATAAATATTTGCTGTGTCAAATTTAGCATCGACACGGTGGTATTAAATGACATTTCGCTTGGTTATTTAAATAATTCAACAACGGGTTCGCAGTTCACCCGTGAGCGAAACAACCGATTCATCAGAATTAGCTCTGATTGGCGGAGAGTGATGACGTCATCAATATGCAACTACCCGCCGCTAGTTTGATAGGCTGAGGTTACTAGATCTATGAATAGCTTACAACGTTGTGATTGCTAAATATTTTGCTTTAATTTTCATGGAATGTGCTGATGTTTTGATTATTTGGGTGGGGTAATTTTAGTTTTTTGTTTGTACGAGTTTTGAATAGTTCGTGTTAGAGTTTAGTAGCAGTAAGAAACTAAGGAACGTTTAAGAACTTTGCAATAAAATAGAGATTGCTGAAGCTTCATCAACTCCATATTGGCATAAAGTCTTGCTTTTTCAAAGGAATCAATATAGGAAGTGTATAATTGATCCGAAGCTCTATGATACGTAGAAGAAAATTCTTCATGGTAGGTTGGATTGTGAATCATCAAAATGGTAAATTTATTTTGTTTACGACAGACCTTTGATTTGAATATATCTAATAATTTTTCATAAATTAAAAAAACTGAAATAATTTAGAAGTAAGATCGATATTTCGAAAGTTGGAAAAGAATAGTACTTATTATTACCTACATACTATACTAGACAGGTACGTAAAGCATTATAGGTACCATGCCTTTTGAAATTAATATTTAATAAAATACATTTCTTTCAGTACCCTTCCCTTCAGTAATCAAACATCCTATCATACTAACTCCTACATCTATAATAAACCAATGTCTGTATTTAATGAAAATTAGTCTCATGCGTTCAATACACCAATAAAACGTTACTCTGCCCTCTGAAGGACCAAATAACATAATGGAGTCATCTATTAGCTACATTCAACCGCAAATAATTTAATAACGTTAGTACAAGGTCTGAGCAGACGATATCAATAACCTAACAAATACTATATTTTATAGCTACTCAAGTCATTTTGGATATTTTTAGTTTTATTATCACTGTAATTACAATAAGAGCAACTAACGACTTTTAGAGGGCATCTTTGATAGGATTTATTTAAACTACTATTATAAAGCTGAGGGTTTGATTGTATGTTTGGTTGAACGCGCTTATCTCAGGAACTACGTGTCCGATTTGAAAAATTATTTCAGTGTGAGATAGTCCATTTATCAAGAAAAGCTGTATTTTTAGCATTATGTCATCATGCTAAGTACGATAGGACCGAAGCTATGCAGGTAAATTCGCAGGGCACAGCTAGAAGGAAGTATACTTGATCTACAACTATCTATACTAATATTATAAAGCTGAAGAGTTTGTTTGTTTGTTTGTTTGTTTGAACGCGCTAATTTCTGGAACTACTGGTCCGATTTGAAAAATTATTTCGGTGTTAGATAGTTCATTTATCGAGGAAGGCTATAGGCTATATATCATCACGCTAAGACCAACAGGAGCTGAGCCACGCGGGTGAAACCGCGGGGCTCAGCTAGTAATTAGATATACCTACAAGTTTTCCTAATATTAACAATCTTTATTTAAACTAGTTAATATAATTATGACTTGTTGTTGATTTAAATCTTCCATGGCTATTAAAACTTTCTAAGTTTCTCAACCATCACTTTGTCCATTGTTCATTACAAACAATAAACAAACAAACTAACCAGACAACGCTACATCACCCCCTAGTTCTGGAATGTTCTGGAATGTAACAAATTTGAATTTCGAACTAACTGAAATCAGTTGAGCTGCGCGGCCGCGATTGGCGGGCTGACTTATGACGTCATCAATACCTGTCGATAGACCAACCACAACTCGCTCGTGCCGGTAAGTTCGTGACGTTTTGAACAGCGTGATAAACAATGCGCCGTTGTTGTTTTTGGATTTAAATTGCTAAAAAATATCCCTCGATACGAAATTTTAATGTACGTGCATTCAGCATTGTGCAATGTGCATGCATATTGTTAATGTTTATTTAATGAAAATCTAATGACAATAATGGCTCTAGGTGTATATCTACACAGACAATACATACAATATTTAACAAAAAATTTGCGTCTTTTGATTTTTCTTACAATTGAACAACAAACATACTAACGGACATTAAACAAAAACAAACTTCTATCATAATACTTTAAGACTAGACTTCTTATATCGTAGAATTTTAAACAAGTAAGTACCTAAAAGTAAATCATGTGAAACAGTAAATTATCCATCGGTCCATGTTAACAAACTTTTGCGTTTAATATTGTAACATTGTAGCATAACACCAGTTCCAACGATAACCAGAACATTGAAAAAGGAAATGAAAAACATATCCAACTCAGAACATTAACCTAATTCACATAAAAGGTGTCTATGTAATACCCTATTATGTGGATCAAAACAAATGATTCCATTTGTCGGTTAATATATTCCACTCATTTTCAGCAAGGGTATAAGCTAACGGTTCGGAAAAATCCAACCAACCTTAAACAGGGATAGATGTATACTTCACTGTGCGTTGGAAAGGGATGGGTAATAACTAGCTAATGTTGTTTTAGAGTTGTGTTACATTGTCTATAAATATCTGGATGTAAGTATGTGAAGTTAATCATAGTTTGTAGCCCAATTGGAGCCAATATTCAATGTTTTTATTGGGATAATGTGATTCCTGAATGTAATAATATGTACTATAGAAGCAGATATCCTTTTGCTGGCCTATCCCAAACCTTTCTGTTATTCCTTTTCTCTTCAAAAATCGGTGACACACCGTCAGGAATCTCACTTGAAATGCTCAGGGCAAACGTGATGGCTTGTTCTTAGGGGACCCACGGGCTCATGTACCTACCCGTTCTTACAAAAAATGGGAATTAATATCTATATTAGGCTCTAGCCTACGATTGTTGCAGTAGCCTTTTTTGTTTGATGGTAAGTTCATCAGTAAAATGCTGTATTTTTGAGTTATGAGTGACAGGTTAGTTTTTATCAATTTTCAAACAGACTTTACCAGCAAAATAAAGTAATTCTATATGTTTTTCCCTTTTATATCTCCTAACAATAACCCCGAATTTGAAGCAACATTGTCATCCAGGTCACACATAATGCTGCGACGGGAAAAATCTAGTAATAAAGCACTCCCAGCTATCGGTGGTACTTGAATTAATGACCCGGATGACGGAGGGCTTTTCAAATAATTGACGGCTTTGCTTTGCCTACCAAATTAACGAAATTAGCATCGCCTTAATGACGTAGGATTAGTGATTGCGTTACAAATGGTAGCTGGTTCGATAAATACAGAAAAAGAAAAATTCATGAAGAATCGATAATTGTAGCACGGAAAGGATATGAACGAAATTCGAAGTCGCTTCGAGTCGAAAAATGCAAATGTTGCTTCTATAAAATGGATAAATTATATAAGTTAGGAAGAAGTGTGAATTATAGATTAGTCATAAGCCTGATACTGTAAAAGCTTTCCATAATTTAAAATAATAATTAATAAATAATTAGTAAAAAATATTCGTATAATATCTACTTTATAAACCTATACCCATATAATTTGCTTCATACAAACTTATTATTTTTTCCGAGATTTTCGCATCATTACTAATAGATACACATCTAAGTACTGCAACTTTTTAGTAACAGATATTTTTTCCGGTTAAAATACAAATCTATTTTCATTGCTTTTTGCAATTTCGAGAACCACTGATAAATTAGAATTCCACGATAAATATTTGTAGTACAAAGAAAATTCAGGTTTAGATATTTGAACTTACAATAAAAAGGCTGCTAGGATATCATTTTAAAAGAAACACAAAGTTTATATGCTGTTTAAGCCAGATGAATTGTTTATAATTATTGTCACTTGATCTTTCATAATGAAACAGAAAAACAAAAAACCGCTGGTATATTTCAACCAAAAATATACTTCTTGATAGATATTGTAATTTTTATTCAGCGTGAAAATGGCTATTTACCGGGAAAATTCTTATATTTTTAACTACACGTTTATGAATGACACCTCATTAGTTTGTAATGAATTCAACCTATATTTTTTGGCAACTCAGAATTCAGATTTTAATAAGAATTTTGTACCGAAAACGCGAAATGAACTTTTTATTTTCCATTATACCTATTCGTCTATATAAAATTTATATGGGTTTTCTTTTTGCCCATTCATGAGTCGTGAATTGAGATTTATTATGCGTTAAGTTAATTAAATGATTCTTAGGTTTAATTTGGGGCTAAATCTATGCATTTCTTATTTTAATTTCTTTTAAAGTCTAAATAATTAGTATTAGACTTTATTATAACATTTAAATAAATTTTTGTTACTTGACTCGGTTTATTCAAGAGAAAAGCGTGTATTTTGTAAGATGTTCTATGACATTTCATTACTTAAATCAACCTCGGAAATATTTATTACTGTTTACAAAGATAATATTTTACTAAGAATAAAACTTAGAGCTAAATTAAAATGTACCTATGCCTTTTTTCTATAGAAAATTTTTATTCACTCCTAATAATTACATGAATGTTGTTTACATTTTGGTGGTTGTTTGCGACTTATAAAAAGTGTGTTTTCTGAAATCTATACTTAATATTATAAAGCTGAAGAGTTTGTTTGTTTGAACGCTTTAATCTCAGGAACTACTGGTCTGATTTGAAAAATGCTTCCGTTGTTAGACAGCCCATTTATCGAGGAAGGTTATCCGTTATAGGCTATACACATCACGCTATATCATCAGACTAACAGGTGCGGAGCAATGCGGGTAATACCGCGGGGCACAGCTAGTCTTTATAATACTTGGAAACGGTTTTGGTTCAGGTTATAGCCGAGATTAACATATTATGTAGCAGGCTGCAGGTAAAGTTACGTATTTAATTCATTAATATTATATTCTACAGCTGTAAATAAATAATTAGTTATTATAAAAAATGCTTTATGTAATGTTTCCTGATATACTTTATTACATAACACTAATAATCGTTATATAAGATCTAATCTTGTCTAACTTATTAAAAAAGTTACAATAGCTTATCAATTTCCTTTCTGAACTTTTACAAAACAAAAACAAATTTCTAAAAATCTATCTAAGTACCGAAATACAGATGTTAACAGCACCTTAACGAAATAAAGCAATATCGTTAAGTTATAGGCGAATATTTTTTATCTGTAGCACTCCACAGCTGCGCCATTGTAAAAGGCTCACAACATCAATAAGCCATTCAGTGACGCCCTAATGGACCTTTTACACTTGCAGTTTTTCCCGCTGAAAATTTTCATTTAAATTTTATTATTTCTGTATGATAGTTATGGGAATACAATGTATGCTGTTTTTGTAATACAATGTGAACAGATTTGCTGTAGTTGAACCATTTTTCATCGCGATACTTACACTAAATCACAGGTATTAATAAAAAGGTAATCTTCCTTGACATTCTTGCTTAATATTATAAGAAATATTGTTACCTACTGGATATAGTCCATAATAAAATATTCTTGGCTTAAAAATTATTAATATATTATATTACTTGTAAGCATTAAATATGAATAGTAGCAGTCGTTTTAAATAAATAAATAATGTGTCCCTATGATAGTTGTAGCTGAAATCTATTTTTTTGTGACACACACTATATTTATATTATAAGTATTAATCTCTACATTTCATTCTCCAAAGCTATTTCTCAATGTACATAATACCTACATATCGTTGCAAAATTTTCAAACATTTTAACCAATGTGCAGGCTCCCTAACAATCACCACATGTTTATTTATAGGGTATTAGAAAAGACGAATTCGTATCTTGCGAGTTCTTTTTGGACCGTTAAAGTGTTTCAGAACATTTGGGAGACAATGGGATTGTTCTTAAATGAACCGTTTTCTTTCTGTGTGGGTCGTGGGATAGGGTTGGTTAGCAAGCATTATAATATACTGAGTTACTAGCTTGTCAATTCTATTAATAATATGTATTATTAACGAGGAATTTTGTTTAAATTTTCCATACGGTTTTTCAAGATGAATTGCAGGTAAGTTTCGTTACGTTCGCGTTTGTATGTTTGTTACTCATTTACGTGAAACCACTGAACGGATTTTGATGACACTTGGCAGTGAGGGAGCTTTTACCAGAATAAAGCATCCGTACTAATGTTATAAATGCGAAAGTTCTGTCTGTCTTTCTCTCCTTCACGTCAATACTGAAACGATTTGGATGAAATTTTTGCAACAGTTTGAGGCACGAAAAAGGACAAAGGAACAATAGGACAGTTATATTATTTCGAAAATCTTCCGGGAACGGGAGCTAGCCGACACTGTCTTTTCCTTTGAGTACACAACGAGGCCTCGGGCAAAAAGCTAGTAAGCTATAAATGTATTCGTCAGTATAAAACCGCGCGGCAAGTCTAGAAACTAAGTTCTATCTAAATATGTGCAGCTATTTTTGTTAAATCGGGGAACAATTATGTTGCTACTTGTTCTAGCGTTTTCTTAACGCTACTCTTTTTTTCTATTAACTTTATTTTCCAGGAATCTCATATATACTTGTTAAGTAAGTAATAAATAAGTAACCCATATTATATTAAAGTAAGGCGTGATATATCTTACCAGTCCGGAACATGAATTTTTTGTTTCAAATCGGTTTAATAGTGTTTGAGTTTTTACTTTACTAATTACCTATTTGCTATTATTGATAAACAGTAAATCAATATTACTATAGCTACCTACAGCATATACAACTCATACGAGAACTATCAAAGTTGAAACTAATAAAATGCCACATGCACAAAAGCGAATCAGGTAATATAGTAATTATCTAGTTATTATGGTAAATTGCGAAGCGGCTAGTTTGATTTATTTATAGTCGGGCTATAAGCCGGCTAGCAGTAATTAACCGTTAGTCAGATAGCTTATACAGGATGCTTGGTATTTTGGAATGTCCTGGCATTGGTGACTTTTATTCAATACTAGCTTTTCGCCCGCGGCTTCGCCCGCTTTGTCTAAAACATAATCAATTATATACTCAAACCTTCCTCTTGAATCACTCTATCTATTTAAAAAAACCGCATCAAAATCCGTTGCGTAGTTTTAAAGATTTAAGCATACAAAGGGACATAGGGAAATAGGAACAAAGAAAGCGACTTTGTTTTATACTATGTAGTGATAAAATAATAATTTAAAAACTAATTTCTCATCTTTATCTAACAGAAATTATTCATGCAAGATGCGCATTATTGTATCACACCACTATCTTAGTGCTTACGTGACAAGCCTACAACATTTAAAATTGTTTCTTGTACATTTCACTTCAAGTTACGTAATTAAATAAATATTCTTCAAACTTTCCCGACGAATTGACGTCATATTAAATTTCAATAAACGTTTTTTTTAATAACGTGTGGTTTATAAATCATAATAATATGATGGTTGAATCATGATAGGTTGAAAAAAGAAAATGTAAATAAATAATTTCAATTTTATGAAACAGAAAATAATACTTATCAAAAACCTTTGTTTTATTTTAAAACACCCTGTATTCCAACCAATAGAAATTGATTGGTTAATCATATCGCTACTCGTGTTACATTTTTGCAATTGTCTGGGCTATTTAAAACTTGTAATCTGACTAAAATTTTAATTCCGCCATCCCCATTTATCCATCGGTCGTCGAGGCGCACAGACTCTAGGCATCGCCATATGGTGGACGTTCCATGTACCCGGACAAAGCGGTTCGGATCGACATTCTTCATTTGAACCGCGAGGGACTAGAACATGCTTCCTGAGTATATGTGTTCCCCGACGAGTACAATATGGGGGTCTTCAAGCGAAGAGTGAACGGGTACCTTCTAGGGAAGCGCGCTCCATCATAGGCCACATCTCAGCTTACCATCAGGCGAAATCGTGGTCAAGCGCTTCCCTATCATATAATAAAAATATAAAAAAATTCTACAGCTATTTAATTAATATAATAATGTGAATTATATTCCCAATATTAACTACTTAGATAAGAAATCAGAATTAACACCATATATACTAGACTTACATATTAATTGGTATTAATTATAACATCCTATCCTACTAATATTATAAATGCGAAAGTTTGTGAGGATGTGTGTGTGTTTGTTACTCTTTCACGCAAATACTACTGAACCGATTACAATGAAATTTAGCACACATATAGAAGGTAACTTGGATTAACATATAAGATAGGTTTTATCCCGAAAATCCCACGGGAATGGGAACTATGCGAGTTTTTCTTTGAAAACGCGGGCGAAGCCTCGGGCGGAAATCCAGTACATTATAATGACGTTAATCTTAAAGTAAATCCTCATCTTACTCATACCAATAAAGTAACCGGTCGGATTATGGCTCAACACAGGGTTTGTAGAAATTTTAATAACTGTATAATTGTGCAATCTTAATTCTTAATTAAATATATCTTATTAGAATCTATACTTATTATTTCATATTATAAAGCTGAAGAGTTTGTTTTTTGTTTGTTTGAACACGCTAATCTCAAGAAGTACTGATCCGATTTGAAAAATTCTTTCGGTGTTAGATAGCCCTTTTATCGAGGAAGGCTATAGACTATAATATATCATCACGCTAAGACCAACAGGAGCGGAGCAATGCGGGTAAAACCGCGGGGCAAAGCTAGTGATATTATATAGGAAATGATAATAAACGAATGAAACAGCGTCATATATCATCAAATACTTACTTATAAAGTAATGTTGTAGTAAAAAATCATTAAAATTAACGATTACTTTAAAGTAGGTAACAAATAAATGAAATCAAAAATCTCGTCTGTGTTTTGTTTTTAAAAAACGATACTTTACTAGAATTAGTTACACTGTGCACAGAATAATGATTCTGTGTACATATTAAAAAGAAACATGTACACAGAAAATATGTAAATACTTAATATTAATGCGCTAAAAATTATGGCTCACGTCCTATTCTCATCTCATAATGAAATTACGACGCATGTTTTATTCATTGAGCAGACGCTGGGCGACTTATCTAGAACTTTCCATACAAAACACGGAGCGTCCGAACTTATTGAATAACTGATGACCCCAGTTTCTGCAAGTTCAAAATAACTAAAAAACTCTTGGATAAATAAACTATGGTTAATTTGGACTAATCTTGTAGAATGTGTGTTTATAGTGTTTATTGAACATAGTGATTTTGAATCTTCTTTAGGCGTGTTGAGAGTAAAATTTCAAGGTCGCGTCATGGCAATACCGACACGTAATCGAGTAAGTCGACGATTTTGAATACCCATATCTTTGAATCTTGCCAAAGAAGTTTCACTTCTGACACGTGTGCTCGGTACACACGCTTTTTTTTGTTATTGTATGTATTGGTAAGTAAAGTAAGATGTATGTCGATGATATTCTGTATTGTTGCATATTAGGTATAACAATTTCTAAAACAAAGTATCTTTACTCGATTATAGTGCGATAGAGCAATATAAGAGAACGCCCATGTCAAAATATAGAAGGTATAAAGTTATCCCCTTTATAGGTTATGGAAATCTTAAGGGTATATATCAATATTTTGTTGCAAAATATATCAATGTTTCATATAAATTATACTTATAATAATAATAAATAAGCAACCCCGTGTCTCGCTATGACTAAATGAAATTAAACACTTTATAGTTATCATTTATCTCAAACATAATCTAAAACATATAAACACATGTTATTATGGTACGGGAGCTACCAACGTTTTAAAAAAAGTCATTTTAGTATAGTTGGGTTTTTGATATGCTGTTTCTCTTGCTATTTCGGTTAGAGTCCGGGCTGTCTGGCTGGCCGCAGTGGTTGCGTTTATTAGTACACAGGAAGATATACTTAACTTTAGTCATTTTTTAACGCGTAATTTTTAATCTTTTGCCTTTAGATAGATCCATCAGACATAATTTTTTTATTGCAAGACGTTTTATTCGTTGTTAAATGGGTGCCATACGCATTTTTTTATTTAAAATAATTAAAATGTCATCGAAATAAGTGAAATTACATCAACATGAGTCCGCTTAAAAGATAAGTAACTAATAACTTTATTACTTATATTATATTATCCTTTTTTAATACTTATATTAAATAATTAGTAAACTAATATTTTTCATAGATGCTTTCATATTTATTACACTTTTGGGTATTAATATGAATTTGATGATATGTATTTGGTTTTTATCAAGTTTACATTTAACGTCCTATTTGAGGTTCGTTGGGAATAGGAGGCACCATGGTAGATTGTTGCAAAAAAATTGTAAATAGTAAAATGAATATTATATATAGTATAAGTAACACAGTGATTACTTATCCTTCACGGGGACTCATGTTGATGGAATTTCACTTATTTCGATGATATTTTAATTATTTTGAAATAAAAATTGCGTCTGGCACCTATTTAACAACGAAAAAAACGTCTTGCAATAAAAAAATTATGTCTGATGGATCTATCTAAAGGCAAAAGATTAAAAATTACGCGTTAAAAAATGACTTTAAATTAAGGATATTTTCCTGTGCAGATAAGATGCGCACTAATAAACGCAACCACTGCGGCCAGCCAGACAGCCCGGACTATAACCGAAATAGCAAGAGGAACAGCATATCAAAGAACCAACTATACTAAAATTCTCTCTTGTCAACGTTGATACCTCCTATACGATTATAAAAAACTGTCATCTGTATGCCAATTTCATTGGCGCCGCATATCTTAATAAATCGTTTCATATAAGTAATCTGAATTCAAATGAACTAGTTTATTACAAGTTTGCTATGCATTGCAGAGAGACGGTTAATTTCCAATTTAATGAAATCGTAAAAAGGGATTAGTCGCAATTTTATAGTTGGCAATGAAAAAATCGTTCACATTGGAATGTGGCAATTAATATCATACAATGGGAGGCAAGAGACGATCCACGTTAAATTGTAATGTCTGTTTTATTTGTGGAAAGGACACATTAGCAATAGCTGAAGTCTAATGAGATTACGTAATTGGTCAGTTTATTAGGGCTTAATAAATGGCAGGATATTCAATTGAAGTTGAAAATAAATTGAAATATACGAGTTTTCTTATTCATTAAAATGATACTTAACGACGTTATCTAAGATTGTGTAAAATATAATAAGACCTTATGTGCAATATCTGGGTACATATAGAATAAAATCTGGAGTGATGACGTAGACATATAGTTAATTAAAAAAAGATAGAAATCAGAATGTATTGATCTAAAATTTAGCAATTGTACAATCGTTTTAGCGTTCGAAAATGTAGAGTAAAGAAACATTGTCACACGACATTTCTTACAGTACTACAACTACATAATATTATCATTCTAATTAAAAATAATACAGAATTCATAAACTAGAGCTTTTATAAAGATATAATAGTTTCAGGACCGCACTACCACATACACCTTGCAAAATACATTACCACGAATTTCCATCGTTACTTTTTCACGACCACACATTTCGACTCATAAATATAACCTTTAAAAATATTAAAACCCCATATAAAACACATGAACTACACAAAATGTGAAGAATTTATAGTTTTAAAAGCGCGCCATTTATATCAATACGCCATAATTCATTCGACCACAGATTAAATATTTCGTCAATAAAGCCTGTTTACGGTATCGCCATAAAGTAAATTTTGTTGAACATATTTCATGTAAAAATACCTGGGATTTTCTTTGGACCCTTTTACGGAATTTCTATTCACTGTGGAGCAATTCGTACATATAATAAATATTTCAGTTATTTATGTTTTTTAATGCATTTAATTAAATTGACATTTATTTATTAAGTATTTAAAGATATTTGGCTTTATTCGGCTTGTTTTATTGATTAAGGTGTTCTTTGGATTGCTACAATCTTCCTTATAATAAAAATGAATCGCCAAATGTGTTAGTAAGCGCAAGTAGAGAACGGCTGAACCGATTTCGTTCTTTTTTTATAATATTCCTTGAAGTACGAGGATGGTTATAACAATAATGTCAAAAAGTTATTGTGACAACTTCAAAATGAAGACCGCGGTTAAAATGTATTTATTTTAACCGCCGTCTTCATCACATCCTATTTCACATATAGTGTAGAATCGCACCAAGCCGAAATAGCGGGTGGCTTCTACTACATTAGGGAAAATTACGTTAACACAAAATATCGATGTTCAGAATTAGTGAGCAGCAAAAACAATGCACCACGTACCTTTGAGATGCTGCAGCACTCGATGAATTTGCGCCAATTATCCGATGCGATACACGTGTTTTCAATGCCCGCCGCGCGCGCACAGCCGAGGTGCGGCTCGATCGAAGGCGGAAGTACAAGTCTCGACCACAGATTAAGGTCTCGACTGTCGTGGTGCATGACAGTTGCAAAATAATTTGACAACCTTTGTTTGCATACTCTGTGCCAAACATCGATAATAGACACCACGATCACACGGTAACGAAACATCCCGCCCACCAAAATGCCTATGGTATTTTCTGGTCAGACGATAAATAGAACATAATGGGAACGAGAACGATAAAATGATCCGTATAATTATTGATGATACTTATTGATTACGATAAAAACTAGTTACCTAACGAATTGATTCTGTATAACACGATAGATGTTACACAGACACGATATCTTATTACTAACGATAACTTAATGTCTAGATACCTTACGATACTAAAAAAAAGATAAACGATTTAAGCTAGTCCTCGATTGGTAGAGGGCATAACTTAACCAACGGTCTTTGAATTATATGATTTTTCGCTGTTTTAACTACTGCTATCCGAGCGACACCATCAGAAACGGGTAAAAGATCCACTACTCTGGCAAGAGACCATTGTAGTGGCGCACGATTTTCATCCTTAATTATCACCATTGAGCCTATCTGAAGCGGTTTAGAATCTTTGGTCCATTTGGCGCGTTGTGTTAGTGAGTTAAGATACTCGTGTTTCCATTTGGACCAAAAACTCTGGTGAAATGATTGTAACAACTGCCACCGATGAAGCCGACTTATATTAACATTTGATAAATCTTCATCAGGGACAGCTGTCAAAGGCTCTAAGGTAAGGAAATGGCCTGGAGTTAAGACCGATAGATCATTTGGATCCGAACTGATTGCACAAAGCGGTCGCGAATTTAATACTGCTTCGATTTGCACGAAAAGCGTTGTAAGTTCTTCAAACGTAAGAACTTGATCACCAACTACACGAAGTAAATGAGATTTAGCCGCCTTGATTTGAATTTCCCATACACCACCGAAATGAGGAGCTGATGGAGGATTAAACTTAAATTCAATCTTTTCTAAACTAGAAGCCTGATGCATAAGAGACGATAATTGATTTCTTGCACCGATAAAATTTGTTCCACAATCCGCGTGTATCACGTTACATCGACCACGGCGCGCCACGAAGCGTCGTAACGCAGCTATAAATGCGTCAGTTGACAGTGTAGACACCACCTCGAGGTGTACTGCTTTTGTTGTAAGACAAATAAAAAGACAGAGATAAGCCTTTTCAATCTTAGCACCTCGATGTGGGCCTAATTTAATACGAAACGGTCCGCCGAAATCGACGCCTACTATAGAAAATGGTTTGACTTGATTAACACGGTATGACGGTAAATCACTCATAAACGGTTGTAATGGCTTCGGATTAGTTCGATAGCATTGTATACATTTGCTTAAACGATTGCGTACAGTACGTTTTGCCGATATGATCCAAAATTGTTGAAGAAGTAAGAAATGCGTAGTATTGATGCCCGGATGCAAGTAGTTACGATGAATGTTGTCGATAACTAAAAACGTTAATGGATGATCAGACGGTAGAAAGGCTGGATGCCTTTGTTCGTATTCTAGACCTGCGCGTGAAATTCTACCGCCCACCCTGAGAATACCTAATCGATCGATAAATGGATTGAGTTTTCGAAAAGGTTTTGATAAAGGTTTGTTCGATTTAAGATTAGCAATTTCGTTCGAAAAGACTTGACTCTGTACGTGTTTAACGATTTTTAATAATGCGTTGTGCCTTTCAACGTTATTAATGAAATTATTACGATTAGCTTGAGCTGGGTTTCTAGAGTTATTGATAAAACGATATACAAATGCCAAAATGTTAACGATTGTTTGAAATGATGAATAACGATTAAGTAAAGAGTCAATTATTGTTGGTTCGATTGGAGCTCTCTCTTCAGCGGAAAGAGCTACCTTACGTTGCTCCTGCTCCATAGCGTCCTTCTCCTCATTTGATGTGATAACTGTATCCGTAGGCCAAGTATCACTACCTTGGGCTAACCAGCACGGTCCCGCCCACCATAAGGCATTGTGCACAAGCTCACTTGGAAATAAACCTCGTGAACACAAATCAGCAGGATTATCACCTGAGGATACATGATGCCACCAGTCTGTAGGGGTGATATCCTGTATGTGACTGACACGATTTGCGACAAATGTTGTCCAACGCGAAGAATGAGAACGCAGCCAAGACAAAACGATAGTTGAGTCAGACCACAAACATACAGAATCAATATGAATACGAGAAAGATACGTATCTTTTACAAACTTGTAAAGATCTGATAGAAGAACTGCAGCACAGAGCTCGAGTCGTGGTAACGATGTATGTTTAAGAGGTGCAACTCGAGCCTTAGAGCAAACGAAGAAAACATGAATATTACCAACAGCATCTGTAACACGTAAATAAATGACAGCTCCGTATGCAAGGGTAGAACTGTCACAAAACCCATGTAGCTCATACGATACAGCATCCGTGCAGGTAAGTTGCCGAGGAATTAGAAGCTCACTCAAGAGGTTAAGTTGAGTGCTATGTTTGTTCCATGTATTGATGATCTCGTTAGGCGGCGTTTGGTCCCATCCAACGCCGAGAATCCACAACTTCTGAATTAAACATTTTGACTGAATTGTGATGGGAGATAGAAAACCTAACGGATCGAAAACCCTAGCGACTTCACTAAGGATTGAACGCTTAGTACATGGCCGATAAGTAGATTCAATTTCGAAAACGAACGTATCTGTGGATGGATTCCATTTAAGACCTAATACCTTAAGAATTTGATTATCAGAATTGTCTAACGATACGGATCCAGTCAAACAACTATCACTGGGTAGATCTGACAATAACTGCGGTTTGTTACTAGCCCACTTCCTAAGTTCAAACTGTCCACACTTAAAAAGTTTAATAATCTGTGACTTGGCTTCCTGAGCGACCTCTAACGATGAAAATCCGGTTGTGACGTCATCACAATAAACATCAGACAGTAGTACTCGTTTTGCGAGTGGATAAGAATCTCCCTCATCTTCAGCAAGCTGTCGAAGAGTACGGCAAGCGAGAAACGGAGACGAAGCTAATCCATATGTGACTGTATTTAAACGATATTCTAAAAGGGGCTCCTCAGGAGAACTCCTCCAGAAAATACGTTGGTAATCACGATGTTCGTGCGCTACTACTATCTGTCTAAACATTTGACGAGCATCAGCCATGAAGACAACGTTGTGTTCCCTAAAGCGTAAAAGTAAATTTAAAATATTCGGTTGTAGCTTTGGGCCGATAAGTTGTGTGTCATTCAGTGACTTAGAATGCATATCCTTCGCAGAAGCGTCGAATACGACGCGGAGGCGCATGGTCGCAGAGTCAGGGCGTAGAACGCAATGATGAGGTATGTAGTATTTTCCTGTACCAACTTGTGCTACAGGAACCACTGTCATGTGACCACTTTCGATGTAATCAGACATAAAGTCGACATATTGCGATTTTAATAAAGCGTCACGTGACAACCTACGTTCAATAGCATAGAACCGACGCAAAGCAACTTCGCGAGAGCCCTCAAATGTAGGTTCTGAATTATTCTTAAATGGAATACGAACAATATAACGCCCAGATTGATCACGTGAGTGTTCATTAACGAATTTACGTTCGCATAATAACTCATCTGGAGTCAGCATTGAAGTTTGCGGTACTGAATCTAATTCCCAAAAACGTTGAACTAATGAGGTTAAATCATTATTGATTACAGGCAACGTCTGCAACAGACTACTACATGAAATATTAGTTTTACCTAGAAGTAGCCAACCAAAGATTGAATTAAACGCGGTAGGTTGGTTGACACCTCCCTTGATATGTTGATTAAGAACAGAGTCAGCGAATACATCAGCAGCAAGCAAAATGTCAATGGGACCAGGTATATCGAAACCAGGGTCCGCTAACGGCAACGATTTAATATGGGACCAACTCGATGAATTAAGTTGAGCGATAGGTTGATCGCCACATATTTTAGATATGACGTGCATATCCAAGTTAAATAGAATTCGACCGTTAGTGCCGATAGAACAAGTGACGTCACCAATAATAGGTGCATCCGCTTCCCCTATGCCACTAATTGCCGCGGTTGTTGAAGCCGGCGTTAAATTTAAAAGTTTTACTGCTGATTCTGTTATGAAATTGCTCTGACTGCCCGTATCAAATAGGGCACGAAACGATTGCATATTACCTGAAGCATCCTTAACCTGAACGATAGCTGTGGCTAACAGCACTGTATGATTCGTATGTGACCTTGACACCAGCGACGACCCGATTTGATTTGATTCGATTTTAGTGTTATGATCGCGATGGAGTAAGGTGTGATGTTTACGCTTACACATACGACACGAAAAAATAGATTTGCAATTTTTTAATTGATGTGATGGCTTCAGGCAATTAAAGCACCAATTTTTTTGAGTGGCAATAGCCATACGATCGTCAATCGATTTACTAATAAAATCTTGACAAGAAAAAATAGAATGCGACTTAAGGCAATACGCGCAGCTACTTGAATAAACCTTAGACTTATCGTTCGAATTACCTCTATTGTTCACAGCAACAAGTACATTTGAATTGACACGTTTCGTTGATTGATTTTGAATAGTCGAAGGCTTTAAAGATTTGTTCACACCAGAAAAATGTGTATCTCGTAATAAGGCTTCGCATTTAGAACGCAAAAAACCCCTTAATTGATCATAAGACGGCAACTCCACGTTAGAATATTTCTCCTCAAAATCGCGGCGTAAGTTCTTGTCTAATTTTGATAAAATATGGTAAACTAAAACAAAATCCCAACGATCTATCGGTAACTCAATAGATTTTAAAATATTTAAATTTTCATCGAATAAGTCGAGTGACCTTTGAAACTCAGTTGCGTTGTTATGCATGAAGTTAGTGTTTAAAATATCTTGCCAACAAGTAAAAGCTAATGTTCGTTTACATTTATAGCGATTAATAAGAGCTTCATACGCGTCGCGATAATATTCATGAGTCATAGGGAACGCCTTAACCACCGATAACGCATCCCCGCTAAGAGAAGAAATTAAATAATGAAACTTTTCCGTGTCCGAAATTGACGTTGAGTTATGAATTAAAGAATTAAACGTATCATAAAACACAGGCCACTGCTTGATATTGCCCGAAAAATGTGGCAATGTAATTTTAGGTAAACGGATATTCGATGAATTGATGTTCGAGTTAATCGAATTATTTGTATCATGTTTAGTTAAACTAATATAAATAGACTGTATCTGAAAATATAATTCATCGAATTGTTCCTCAATTTCAGTTTCATTATCCGCGGCGTCCGACAGATCGAGTATATTAAAATGAGCATTTTCGAAATTTGAAACGATTTGTTTAATTTCCTGATGATACGATAAAAATAGGTCGTATTGTGAACGATCACTCAAAGCTGCATTACCTATTTCTAACGCCTTCGATAATCTTTTAAGCGCTATAGTACGTTTTCTACGCAATGTCGATAAGTCCTTAGTCGTATAATATTCATCCACCGATTTAGATTTTAATTTTTTCAAAGAACCTAACTTCCGAGTTGTTGTTGTTTTAGTAAATAAAGACATCTTGTTAAATTTAAATTTAAATATCGAATAAACAAAATGTAAAAACGTTTATAAACAAACAGTCAAATAACAAAGTTAATCTTCGATGTAATTTTTCAAACAATGAAATAAAATGAAACAATGAAATTATTATTTCACCTTTACGCATATGAAGTTAAGGATGAAAATCGCGTGAAACGGTAATGTGAATGAATACAGATTATAACTTACAATAACAAGTTACAATGATGATGCGCTGCGCGAGCCGCTGGAATGTTCGACGTACGAATAATTGTCAATTTACCCCCGAGTTTTAATATAAAATGAAATTATTTTATATTACGATTTAACCTAATATTACGTTTTAATATTAGTTATGTAGTTAGGATAAACTGTAACGTGAATGAATTATGTTTTGGAATGTGAAATTACTATAGGCCTGTGTAAAATTAAGCACCGATGAGATATGTGATTGCTTAACTAGTTCCTACAATAATTAAACACTTTTGACTTGTACTTCTGAATATGTATTAAGTTTTAGAATATGAAATTGTTTTAAGCCGATTGAATTTAAGCACCGACAAAATAAGTGTTTGCTTAAATAGATCTTATAACAACTTCCTACTTTGTTAAACAAAGAACCTAATACGAACGGAATTGAATTTGATTTTAGATTATGAATTACCTACGTGTGACCAGTAATACCATAAGCTTTTGAATATGATAATTGATACGCAAATTCCCGGGTTTCGGCACCAGAAATAATGTAGAATCGCACCAAGCCGAAATAGCGGGTGGCTTCTACTACATTAGGGAAAATTACGTTAACACAAAATATCGATGTTCAGAATTAGTGAGCAGCAAAAACAATGCACCACGTACCTTTGAGATGCTGCAGCACTCGATGAATTTGCGCCAATTATCCGATGCGATACACGTGTTTTCAATGCCCGCCGCGCGCGCACAGCCGAGGTGCGGCTCGATCGAAGGCGGAAGTACAAGTCTCGACCACAGATTAAGGTCTCGACTGTCGTGGTGCATGACAGTTGCAAAATAATTTGACAACCTTTGTTTGCATACTCTGTGCCAAACATCGATAATAGACACCACGATCAATTACACGGTAACGAAACATATAGTAAGTATATGTATAACCGTAATGTACCTAGATAATGTAGATAATTACAGACTAAGAAATGAACAAGGTATGTAAATAATTCCCGCTGTATTAGCGCAAATTACACCAATAACACGGCATTACGTGCATAGCTGTCATAGCTGATATGTCACATAACTCAAGTGGTAACATAGTGGTTAGGGGCAGGGTTAACAGTGGCACAGTAATAATAATTAGCTCACGTGATCATTCCGCGGTTTTGGCATGCCTGTGTACAGGGAGGGATTCAAAGACTAGTCATTTAGAAATAAAATACTACAAGTTGGTTCATAAGTGGCATTGGCATTTACTTGTGAACGAGTTCAATTTTGGGCTAAAATTAATTAATTTATATTAGAAGCGTTTTATTAACTATTTCGAAGGTTTAACTAAGTCCCTCAATACTTAATAACGGACTAAATAGTTAAACACTCATTTAATTTTTGTCAACAAGATTACTTTACATTACACTAATTCCTGATTTGAGATATTGCAAATATCCCATGAAAAGTTACAAAATACCATTCATTAATTATTATTATTATGCAACGACGTCATTATGAATATAGTTTTATGAATCTATGCCGGTCGATCTGCTATTAGTTCCCCGCTTTTGTATATAATAATATTTTATATTCTATTTTTGTAAACGTATGATATGAATTCCACATAAATTATCAAATCTTTTTTTTTCGAGGGTAGGCGCCAAAAAGTAATAACGTATTTTTTTTGCTCTGAAGTGTTTAATATTAAAATAATAGGATTTTACATACATATTTATGGAATTACAATCATAAAATATTCTGTACCTACCAGCTTTTATATCCATTTAAAATTTTCAAATAATAATAAGCTGCTTACTAATATTATCACAAGAACTAAATTGTTCCAAAACATGACATCTATGGAGTCACTGAAACAGTCCATGGTCGATTTGACTGCAACTTTCAACAAGAGGATGGCAGAATTCCAGAAGAACCTGGAAAATCCAGCCCCTGCAAGCACTGACACATCCACTCAAATTGCTGCCGAGTTCAACATGTTTCGTGCATTTGTCACCTCATCACTCGACTGTTTGCAGTCCCAATTGGATATCTTGATGAAACTTTATGATCAACAGGAAACCAGAAGTCGACGAAAAATTTTACTTATTCATGGTGTGCCTGAAAAGAGCCAGGAGAATCCATCGCTACTTGTGTGTGATATTCTTTCCAAACATCTCAAACTTCAGAATTTCACAGAAGACTCCATCAATCGTTGCCATCGTTTGGGTCGAGTACAGGAAGGCAAACCCAGACCAATTGTTCTAAAGTTGACCGATGTGAAACTCAGAGATAAGTTGTGGTCGAATAAAGTCTCTTTAAAAGGATCCGGTATTACTCTTTCTGAGTTTTTGACAAAGCAACGGCATAATGCTTTTATGTCTGCTCGTAAGCGCTTCGGTATTGATAAGTGCTGGACTAGAGACGGCTGCATTTTCATAATTGGACCTAATGGCACCCGTCACCGTGCAACCTGCATTGCAGATGTTGATGCCATTCCTGTTCCAAATGCTGCTTGTCCTACATCTTCTATTCCTGCCAGTGAGGATCAATTAAAAGATGACAAGATAGTTAGCTCTAGGCCGAAAAGACTGCATAAAGTGAAATAATTTTTATATACTTTGACTTTTTTTATTATTGTTGTGGCTTTTGTAAGTAATACTGCACTTTTTAATGTATCTTTGCGATGATTATTATCCTAAAACTTTTCTTTCTCATATTATACTCTCAATACAAACTTTCTTTAAATAAACATTTATTGTAAATTATTGGATCAAAGTAAGGTAAACTATAGCTAACAACATTAGTACAACCTTCAAACTTTTTAATTTCTCTTATTTCACTTGTCAAGTCAATGTCACAATGACACTATCTGTCAAAGTGTACTCTTGTCTGTAATCTGTATTTTCCTTGTATTTTCAATACTTTTTGGAGTCCTGGATACTAAGACTTTGGTTGATTTTTTTTTTTTTTTTATAAATATTAAATAGTTAATGTCTTTTTTTTTTTGTATGATGATGTGAAGCGTTTATTATGTAATGTAATTATTTCCTTTTATTTTGCTGGAGGGTACAGGATAAATCTAAAAACTTCGATTAATTTATTTATAAATTATAATATTTATTTATTTTATTAGTATTTATTTTTTAATATATATATATTATAATATAATATATAGTTATATATTTTTATTTTATTTTATAGAATGTCTTTTAGCAGTTTAAATAGTAGCTCTGATGAATTTCTATCCATTTCATCGTCTGGTAGCTCGTGCAGTGGCGATAATTTTTACGATGCATCTTTTCCTTCTATCAGTTCCTCAATTTCTTCCGAATTCTCCTCTTACCCCCAAAATTTTAACATCGTTCACATAAACGCTCAGAGCATTCCGGCGCACTTTTCTGATATGCTGGTCTCTTTTGACTGCGCAAATCTTCACGCTATCCTGGTGTCCGAGTCTTGGCTCAAACCTAGTCTCCCTTCTTCCTTCTATAATCTTCCTGGTTTTCACTTAATTCGTAACGACCGTGTCGGGCGGGGTGGTGGGGGTGTGGCTATATACTTACGATCACACATTCCCTTCACTGTTATTAGCTCTTCACCTCAGCCTCCTCCGTCCGATGCGGCGGAACATCTTCTCATCGAAATTTCTTTGCTTCATACAAAAGTTCTTCTGGGTGTTTTCTACAGTCCTTCTATAGCTACTAATTTCTTCAACTACTTTGAAAACACTCTTGATGAACACATTCCTTTATATACTCACGTTATTTTGATGGGAGATTTTAACACGTGTTTATTAAAACAAGATTCGCGTAGCTCTAAACTCCTTTCTATCACTGATTCCTTTAATTTACATTGTCTACCTTTAAAAGCAACACACTTCTTTCCGAACTCTACTCCTTCCCTCTTAGACTTAATGTTTGTGTCGAATCCTAATCATGTTCCTACGCACGGGCAATTCCCAGCTGTCTCTTTTTCCTATCACGACCTTATTTTTCTCTCCTATAATATCCAGTTGCCCCGTGCTAAGAAAGTAACCGTTTTGCGTCGTAACTTTGGTGGTATAGACATAGAGCGACTTAGTGATGATGCCCGCAATATTAATTGGTTGTCTGTCAAAAACGCTGAATCGATTGACGAAAAGGTGCAGAACTTTAATTTCCTAATAACTCAGTTATATGATAGGTATGCACCACTTAGGCCAGTTAAATTAAAGCACGCGCCATCACCTTGGTTAACTCCCGAAATCAGACTTTTGATGAAGAAGAAAAATCGCGCTAAAGCTAAATTGAGATCCTGCAAATCTGATGCAAATCGTGAAAAATATAAGAATATTCGAAATCACTGCAATACTATGTGTAGGGATGCACAACGACGCCATATCCATGATTCGGTCGAAAACGGCGACCCCCAACATGTCTGGAAATTTCTTAAATCATTAGGAGTTGGGAAAAATAATAGTCATCAGCTACCATCCGACCTTAACGTTAATAACCTTAATAGCTTCTTTTGTTCGTATAATTCAATTCCTAATTTCAATAATCAAATAAGTATAAATCATATTTCTAGTCTTCCAACTCCTAACTATCCCCCGTTTACTTTCACTCAATTCGCCGTAGCTGATGTTAAGAAGATTATCTTGTCTATATCTTCGAAGGCCGTTGGCACCGACTCCATTTGCCGTGATATGATCATTCCTATCCTTGATATCATCGTTCCAATCATTACTCACATCCTGAACTTTTCAATTTCATCCCACAGCTTCCCTACCATTTGGAAAGATGCTCATGTTATCCCTTTACCTAAAAAGAATAATCCGACATCCTTCAATGAGTATCGTCCCATTTCCATCCTACCCTTTCTGTCCAAAGTACTGGAACGCTTAATTCATAAACAGTTAAGCCAGTTCTTGTACAGTAACAATATCCTTAGCCCTTACCAATCCGGCTTCCGTCCTGGTCATAGCACGGTAACTGCCTTAGTCAAAGTCGCCGACGATATTCGCTTAAGTATGGACAAGCAGCAGCTCACCGTATTAACTTTGTTGGACTTCAGTCATGCCTTTAACTCCGTTGACTTTAAAATCCTGCTGAGTCTGCTAAAGTCTATTAATATCTCTCCTGCGGCAATTGATTGGTTTCGTAGTTACCTGACTGGTCGACGGCAGCGTATTATGTATGATGATCAATTTTCATCGTGGTGTAATATTGTTGCTGGAGTACCTCAGGGTGGCGTGTTGTCTCCACTTCTCTTTGCCATTTTTATAAACTCCTTGACTCCTCATATAACGTCTCTCTACCATATGTATGCAGATGATCTTCAAATTTACACCCATTCAGATGCAGGGTCTCTACCGGAGGCTATAAGAGTGACAAACGCTGATTTAGCTTCCATAAGTAATTGGAGTACACTTTTTGGCCTACAGATCAACCCTAACAAAAGCCAAGTTATTATAATTGGAAGCCCACATCTTCGCTCAAAAATTAGCTGCGCCGATTTACCCCCCGTGCAATTGGATGGAATTGTCATACCTTATAGTTCGAATGTTAAAAATCTTGGTATAACTTTCGATGAGGTTCTTTCTTGGGTGCCACAAGTTAAAACTGTCAGCAAAAGAGTATTTGGAGCAGCTAGCTCTTTAAAGCGGTTAAGTCATTTCTTGCCTATACCCACCAAAGTTATGCTAGCTCAATCCCTTCTCCTTCCCCTCTTAGACTACGCGGACTCTTGCTACACGAACCTCAGCGAAGATCAGCTCAATAAACTTGAGCGACTGCAAAATTTCTGCATCAGGTTTATATTTGGTCTTCGCAAATTTGACCATGTGTCTGAGTTTCGCAAGAAACTCAAGTGGTTACCTATCCGACTGCGTCGGAATGCTCACACTCTCCATCTCCTCTATTCCATCCTTTTTAATCCCTGTACTCCTAGCTACCTAAAATCCAATTTCCACTATCTTGCTTCCGACTCCTACACACTCCGTTCCTCTAATAACTTTCTTCTTCGTTTCCCTGTGCATGGCACTAAATTATACGGTACATCGTTTACGGTATCGGCAATCCGCTTATGGAATGCCCTTCCGGAAACGATTCGACGCGCCCAGACGTTACGATCGTTTAAAAAGATGCTGAAAGACTACTATCTATCTATATAAGTACTGTCTATGTATACTATGTTTATGTAATTATGTATGTAATATATTCAATAAGTATGTATGAATAATATATTTAGTATAATATATGTTTAGTATGTTTATGTAGGTATATATACTGTATATGTATATATTATATTGTAGTTATATACATATAGTGTTTTATGTATTATGCTTTGTTTTAATTCATTTTTTTTTTCTTCTTTCTTAACGTTAGATATTATTGCTAATTGGCTACCTTAAGTTATAATTTGTCCTTTGCCTGAAGGTTGCCTGGCAGAGATGGCTTTGAGCCATAAGGCCGCCGTTTGTACATTTTAAATTGTTTTGTTTTATGTACTTTCATTGTAATATGTTGTACAATAAAGAGTAAATAAATAAATAAATAAATAAATATCATTCCGAGGATCGCGTCAAGTCCGCCCCGTGAAATCATTACGGATTACGGCTGGCACTTCTGAAGGGATTTCTAATTAATTTTAAATTTGCCTCAACTGGAAGTTTTGAGTTTTCCCGGATAAATTGGATTATCATTACGAATATGATTTAATCTTCTTTAATGTGACCCGGACCTTCCAATCATTCGGATAGGTGAAGCGAAATGGATTTAAATTGTGGTTAAATTTGTTATGGGAACTTTTTATGTCCTTTTTGTAATGATAAAATTATTTTTACTCAATTCCCTGATGTGATTTCATGGGTTTATTTAACATTTTGTTGTATCTACAATCTGCATAAAGAACAGTTAACTTACATTTTAATTCATTTATAATTAATATTTAATACTTTTTTTTTGTTTTTCGAATATTTAGTATTTACTTATGTATCAGTTAATATAAATAAGACAGAAATCACGGTACTAAATGTTTTTATTTATTTACAGGAAATTAAGCAGACAGAGCAGAGTGAAACAGAAGGCAGTAATCTATATAAAGAACACTGAGCAGTTGTCCACATAAAAACTGAACTTTACCTGGTTTTATCTCAAGCATATCCAGGTGGCAATGATAGTCAAAAACTAAATAAAAATAACAAACGCTGATAATCGTATCTATCCTCCCCTATGAATACTTGGGCACGTGCGAAAGTATTTGTGTATCGGCCATCGAACCCACGGACACTCAGGTTACTGTTGATTTTGGATATATTAAAAAGACAATGATACTGTTTGTTCTTCTTTATTTTAATGTAATTGATGGGCAAGTCAATAAACTATGTATAAAGTTTTAAACGCTTAAATAAACTTTTAAATATTCAGTTTACTTTGAGAGAACTTAGTATGAGTACTTAATGACACCGTGTCTAAGATTTCTAAGCCAAGCTTATGGCTATTAATAGCTGATTTTTCAATAATTGTTAAATTCGTCGGATACCTATCGTATAGGTACCTCAACCAAAGGTGTATTTTGCCTGTCTTTTGATGTTTTAACATTATGTGTACTTATTGGATGGATAATTTTCTACTAAGGATTGAAAAATCGGCCCTAAATTAATATCTTCTAACGATACCTCATAAATGAAAAAAAAACTGAACTGTCTAGCCGTTCCCCAGTCATTTCAATTCAATAAAAGGTTATTACTATACACTAATAAAACTATAAACTTATCCATAAAACTCAGACTGATATTATAAAATGGAATTAATGGATTTTCACGTGTTTGCAATAAAAACTCAAACAAAGGGATCGATCAATGCTGGAACATTATCGCATCAATCTTTCGTACTTACAACTTATTTGTAAGTTTTCAGGTTGAATATGAAACACACAAGTTTTGTGCTTGAATAATGTTTGCGAGACTTGTAAATTGTTTTATACGATGTGCCTATATGTATAAAACCTTTTTTGTAAATACAATTCACTCCTACCGTACTCCATGTAAAGTTTTTTAAAGAATAATTGATATACTACTATTGATTGATATTGTTATCGTAACAGCATATTTTTCGTATTTATACACGGTTTTTAACACGTTCACTGCGGCATGTCCAGTATCGGGCCATCAGCGACTACACCACAGTGCGGCGCCCAAAATCGCAGTTTTCACCGTGGTGCGGCGAGGTTTTTTATATGTTAATCAATGACTAGAAAAGAGACAAATATATTTTTGTGATCACAGTTTGAAGTAGGACTCAATTTCGTTTAAAAATCGTATGGCAAAATATTGGACACAACGCATAGAAAAGAAACCGTTTCTTTTGTGTGCGGCATGTCAAATATTTTGCCATGGACAAGCACCTCATGCCGCACTGTACTGCGAGCGCGCCGCGTGTCAGTCTCGCATAGTGATGCACCAGGACCGAAGCACTTTTCTTTTGAGTTTTTTTAAATGACAATGATACCTTAGAGGCTTTAGTTTTTTTACTTTCTTTTATTTCGTAGCATAAATGCAAAAATGTGATGACAGTTGTGAAAATAATATAAAACATTAAAACAAAAGTTACTGAACAAATTAAAACAAAAGTTACTGAACAATTTCCTGATAGTACTCTATCAAGTACCTTGTTTAATATGTGTTTTTTTTTTGTATCGACGATCTCGTTATCTGTTAACAAACAGACTGAAATATACAAAATTGATTTATATCGATATCGATGTTTTATTTTACAGTGTTTCCCATCGCTATTACTGTAAACATGCCGTATCAACGCAGTGCGGGATGGCAAATAATTTTTCACAAAATCAGGGGTTTACATTTTCCCTCATATCTTTTAAAATATTGGGTCAAACTAAAAGCTATTTATGCGGAATATACTAGACTATATATGTATACTATTATCTGAAAAAAAAATTTTTGAAATATCTTAAAATTTCATGAAATTATTAACCTTCAAAGTCAGAAGGTGCGATGTGATAAAAATGGCTCATGACGCACAGTGGTGAACTTGCCAATGTGAAGTATGGAAGACATGCCGCAACAACGGTAAGTTTGGCATTTTAGGTGCCGCAGTGAACGTGTTAAACACATTAAATTTAAAAAATATATCAATGAATGGAATTCTTGCTCTATTAGTAGAGGGCATAAACATAATAAATATTACTGCCTATCTAGAGAATTTATTTTTCTGAATCCCCACGAATCGAATCCAGGACCTGATATTGCAAATGTTCAGGTATTAACCTCTAGCTCCGTGATACAATATCTTCGAGAAAAAAAATACCACGGAATTATATATTTCCTTCATATCAATATCTAAAGAGGACTTTTCGTCACAACCAGCTTTTCAAAAGTCCCATTTAACAAACAAACGAAAACACCCCAAGTGTTTACAAATAAATAAAGCATAGGTCACACTGCAAACAAAACTATGAAGTCATCGCAAGCAGCACTCCGGGGCTATTACTGTGCGCTTCGTATGCAGAGTGCGTTCGCCGTGTAAATATTGTTACCACGTGTGCTGTCCTGTTAAAGCTTGTAGACTAAGGTGAGCTATGAATAATTGATATACTACTATTGATTGATATTGTTATCGTAACAGCATATTTTTCGTATTTATACACGGTTTTTAACACGTTCACTGCGGCATGTCCAGTATCGGGCCATCAGCGACTACACCACAGTGCGGCGCCCAAAATCGCAGTTTTCACCGTGGTGCGGCGAGGTTTTTTATATGTTAATCAATGACTAGAAAAGAGACAAATATATTTTTGTGATCACAGTTTGAAGTAGGACTCAATTTCGTTTAAAAATCGTATGGCAAAATATTGGACACAACGCATAGAAAAGAAACCGTTTCTTTTGTGTGCGGCATGTCAAATATTTTGCCATGGACAAGCACCTCATGCCGCACTGTACTGCGAGCGCGCCGCGTGTCAGTCTCGCATAGTGATGCACCAGGACCGAAGCACTTTTCTTTTGAGTTTTTTTAAATGACAATGATACCTTAGAGGCTTTAGTTTTTTTACTTTCTTTTATTTCGTAGCATAAATGCAAAAATGTGATGACAGTTGTGAAAATAATATAAAACATTAAAACAAAAGTTACTGAACAAATTAAAACAAAAGTTACTGAACAATTTCCTGATAGTACTCTATCAAGTACCTTGTTTAATATGTGTTTTTTTTTTGTATCGACGATCTCGTTATCTGTTAACAAACAGACTGAAATATACAAAATTGATTTATATCGATATCGATGTTTTATTTTACAGTGTTTCCCATCGCTATTACTGTAAACATGCCGTATCAACGCAGTGCGGGATGGCAAATAATTTTTCACAAAATCAGGGGTTTACATTTTCCCTCATATCTTTTAAAATATTGGGTCAAACTAAAAGCTATTTATGCGGTATATACTAGACTATATATGTATACTATTATCTGAAAAAAAAATTTTTGAAATATCTTAAAATTTCATGAAATTATTAACCTTCAAAGTCAGAAGGTGCGATGTGATAAAAATGGCTCATGACGCACAGTGGTGAACTTGCCAATGTGAAGTATGGAAGACATGCCGCAACAACGGTAAGTTTGGCATTTTAGGTGCCGCAGTGAACGTGTTAAACACATTAAATTTAAAAAATATATCAATGAATGGAATTCTTGCTCTATTAGTAGAGGGCATAAACATAATAAATATTACTGCCTATCTAGAGAATTTATTTTTCTGAATCCCCACGAATCGAATCCAGGACCTGATATTGCAAATGTTCAGGTATTAACCTCTAGGTCCGTGATACAATATCTTCGAGAAAAAAAATACCACGGAATTATATATTTCCTTCATATCAATATCTAAAGAGGACTTTTCGTCACAACCAGCTTTTCAAAAGTCCCATTTAACAAACAAACGAAAACACCCCAAGTGTTTACAAATAAATAAAGCATAGGTCACACTGCAAACAAAACTATGAAGTCATCGCAAGCAGCACTCCGGGGCTATTACTGTGCGCTTCGTATGCAGAGTGCGTTCGCCGTGTAAATATTGTTACCACGTGTGCTGTCCTGTTAAAGCTTGTAGACTAAGGTGAGCTATGCGATATCAAGCTAATGCTAATTGAAGTTAGTTTGATATGATTTTTTCTAATAAATTTGCATAATCTTTTTTCACCTTAAACTAATGAATTCACATCATGAAATCAGGACATAATTTTTTTATTTATTTAAATTATTGTTCGTTATTTCATTTATTACCATATCTTGCTTATGGTAAGTTAACACATTTTCTATTATAGCATGTATGCTACAGTCTACAGAGGCTGTATGCTACTTCAGAATCTATATTTTTCTTGGACAAACTGAAACAAATAAAAACACTGACACAGAAACTCCTTTATAGTTGTAAGTAAAAAAAATATAGTACCGCATTCAGTGTACCACAAGCAGCGATTAAAATAATAAAGACGTGGCGTCACGCGCGCCTCCGTCTCATTACCCTGAACTGTTTCTGTTGGCCTTAAATAAAGCGCTGGAAGGTGTGCACCCGCCTTAATGAGATATGCCTAACGAGGCTTGAGTTAAAAGTAGTTGTATCAAAAATAATAACGCGAAACGAGTAAATCCTATATTTTTCTTATAATAAAGTAGAGACCTTGATTGGCATTTTTATTACAATGTAAATAAAATGTATTTATAGAATATGGATTTTTATTTTTTAAATACATGGAAAAAATCTAAATGAAATCATGGACTTTGTAAAACATGAACTTTTTGTTATATTTTCAATTTTCTATTGATTCCTTACTTCTAGATTCAGTATAGAATACAATACTTACTCCACTGATCCATCAAAGCATGCAAAAATGATTTCTTAAGAACTTCACATTATAAATATAAACAGTTTTTAATATTGGTCAAAACAGGTCATCGAACTAACCCCAAAGTGTGATCGTTTACGACTTGTGTACATTAATTTATGAAGGGACACTTATAAGGCTAATTCCAACGCTTTCCGTTTAACGGGAAAATTGCCCCTTTTCAGTGATATATGGGCAATAAAGATGTACAACATATGTATTTACGGGGCACGGAATTTTCCGACTTATGCTAATATTTGATTATACTCGATATCCAATATAATTTGTTGTATTTCCGCTTTAATATAGAGCTTGAATATATAAAATTATCGTGTCGCAGTGTTCGTAGTTAAACTCCTCTGAAACGTTTTGATTCTCATGAAATTATGTGTGCATAACGGGTAGGTTTGAGAATCGGCAACAATCTATTTTTCATAGCTCTATGTGACAAGAGTAAAGAGCGTCACACACGGTGAAGATACTATATTATTTTATGTTCTGACCATCATTTTTCTTTTTGTCATTGCGTACTAAGACCCCTGTAGAACCGCCATCCTGTTACAAATGACCCGAAATTTTGTGTCAGTGTTTCGGGTCATTTGTAACAGGATGGCGGTTCTACAGGGGTCTTAGTACGCAATGACAAAAAGAAAAATGATGGTCAGAACGCTGATACCGGATACCTTAAGATACTGTAATATTTTATATTAGAGAATCTTAACATAAAATATTATAGTATCTTCACCGTGTGTGACGCGCTTAAGACAGAACAACGTTTGCCGAGACAATTAGTAATTTACATGTATAAGAATATAAAGAATGTTCCAAAAATAACGTAAATAATATTTTTTTAAGTAGGTTCTATAAATATCATTTAGCTGAAACCGTAAGGTCTAGAATGTAGGATATAATTTAATAATGGAAGCTTGAGTCACAATATAAGGATGTGTTTCATGAAAACGTTGACTAGATTTTTGTTTCAAAAATTAAAACTATACTGAATTAAAAATTGAAAAATATGTAATATAGCCTCCGTGGCACAATGGCTAGCGCGTTCGGCTGTTAACCGAAAGGTTGGTGGTTCGAGCCCACCCGGGGGCGGGATACCTTCTTTTTGAAGGTTTTTTGAAACGAAAGTGTATGAAACTTTGTAGTTTCTTTGATTTAAAATCATTAATTTTAAAACAAATATAGTTTCCTTCAAAATTACTAAGCAGGTTTTAATAATTACCAATGAGTTTACCAGTTTTATCATATTATCATGCCCGAAAAATAGAGGCCACAGAACCGTAAGTAAATAATATCATAAGACAAATTTTTATGTAGACAGTCTAAAATATTAGATTTAATTTCATTTTGAAAAATTATAGCGATAAAATCTAATTTAAATATTTAATTCGTGAACTGGATAGGGTGGAGACAAAATGATACATCGTACTATCCTTTAAATTAAATCCATTTCTCCAATTTCGGTTTTGAGGTCTCAGGCTCGGGTTTAAGGACTTCGTATAGCTTAACAAATGGCTGGCTTAGTGAAGTAACAAAGCCATATGAGCACTCGCTTGCTAGACCACCTTTAACTGAACTAGGAGGTTAATTTAAACTGAGGTGAACTGTACAATATAAAAATATTTATTTCCCATGAAGATAGAAGTATGCAGTTTTTTAATTAAGGAATTTAGGACCTAATTTCATTAAAAATGTAGCAAATATAGGGAATTACTAAAATCCTGCTTTTCAGAAGAATCTGGAAAATTGGCAATGGACTGACATATTTCTTGGAACTTTTGGAGATCTAAATATTCGCTAATAAATATTGCTTCTGAAAATAATTAATTCTTACAAATTTTAAACAATTAAATATCAATACAAGTGTGTATAGCTTATTGTTTGTAATAGATATGGCCTCCGTGGCGCAATGGCTAGCGCGTTCGGCTGTTAACCGAAAGGTTGGTGGTTCGAGCCCACCCGGGGGCGTCTTTTTGTCCAACTTAATGATATATATTAAAACTTAGGATGTTTTGTGTCAATAAAATTTACATGTTTCCTATTGTAAATGTAACATATGCCTAAGAGAAGACGTAATAATATTAAAACTGATAAAACAACTAACAAAAATGAACTGGGGACTGGGATAAGATTTTGGAACAATTGAGCATTAAAATACAGTCTTCTCATTGGACAATGGACATGAGCGTAATTGTGTTAAATTAAGAATATGTTAGTCAACATGATCCAATCAACCGAAAACGTACGTAATATTTATTCAGCTGCTAGTGCTATGCAATATCACATTACGTCACAGATGTACCACCTCCATTTCGTATGTGGTGTTTTTCTGTTAGCGCCAGTGACCTTGAATAGTTTGAAAATACATTTCTATCGCCTGAACTGGATTGGAGCCAGAAAACAGAAAAGAATGAGCAATGTAGGGTACATTGTATATTCTAGTACTATGTTTGTGAAGGACTAATGGTTCCTATGTTCTAAGCCTTATTAAATTCGTTTAATTGTATAATCTACCTTCAACGTAAACGTTATAGCACACTCGTTGGCAAAAAAACGAATCTTACTATTTAATGTGTAGAGTTGAATTTGATGTTCATATTTAAATATCAATAAAAGTGTGTATAGCTTATTGTTAGTAATAGATGTAGCCTCCGTGGCGCAATGGCTAGCGCGTTCGGCTGTTAACCGAAAGGTTGGTGGTTCGAGCCCACCCGGGGGCGGGAAATCTTTTTATAATGAATACATATGAAGCATCTATAAATTGATTTGAACAACATTTTTTGCATCGCTAGGAGAAGCAAATTAAGGGTAACTACCTAGATTGCAGAAGATACACACAGCTGCAGCACATCTTCCCCCCTTTAAAAGAAGAGTCTTACAAATAAGTGACAGTGATCTGATCTGCACATAAATAATTTTATAAACTTCACTCAATTAGACTAGAGTAGATAATTTTTGAAACAAAAAAATCGCAGTAGGATGAAACCCATTAGAAAAGGAGGGGAATATGATGAAAATAAAAGGAAAAATAAATTACGGTCAATCTGAGTTCGGGTAGAGGGAGGGGGGAGCTTTTAAGAGAAAAAAATGGTTTCTCTCGATTTCCGACAAAACTACAAGTCCTACGGAAAAAAGTTCAAAAGCAAAGTTGTAGGTAATAAAAAGTTCTACAACTTTTGTATCTCAATTTTTTCACATAACCTCAAAATTTAGGTGAAAAATTCAAAAAACCAAGTTTTTGGTCTTTTATTTTTATCTAGTTCAAAATTTATTTTTTTTTCTACGAAATTTGGTGGAAACTTACTTTATTATGTCCCAAATACACTGTAATTTATTTGATTGAAAATATTTATTTTTTCGCCTTATTTTGAATTAATACCAAAAAAACAACCTAATTTTCAATCGAAAAGTCACTCGTCAAAATATCAGCTTTTTTCAAAAACTTGGAAAGTTTTTTGTTCATTGAAATCTCTACTTTCATATGGTGTAAAACAAAAATAAACAATACCATAGTAAATGTTCTCAGGAAACGCATACAAACAGTGTGATAATGAGCTTTTACTAAATCAGACAAATTTCTCAAACGACCTGAAATGTTTTTATCGACATCATTTTGCTTTTGAATATGCTGTAAAATATTAGTTGTATCGTAACTTACAACAGATGATTTTTTTTCTTTTGAAATATTACCGAAAAGCCGATACAAGAGAAAATATAGAGTTCGAGAAGTGTGCCTGATGACCCTAGTGTAAATACTAAAATTGTACTAATAGAACATAAGTTCATCTTTCTCCTATTATTTTTTGTATATAGACATCTTGCACATTTCAGGAAACTGGAGAGAAGATCTGACAGGACAACTTGAAGCCTTCGAAGATGCCTGTTTCGTACTCCATATTATATCAACTCCAACAACCTCTCTAACCACATGCTTAGCTATGAAGTTGCCTGATACTTAACTAGCTAATAATATTCATAAACAGGAAGGTCCGGATAATATTATACCTAGTGACCCAGTAAATAGCGATATCAACGAAAATGTTATGCATTTTAAACTAAGAATAGCTAATGTACACGATAAAATTATAATGATGAACAATGAATTAAAATGTGTTCTAAACATTGCTGATAACATGACACAGCCTCCGTGGCGCAATGGCTAGCGCGTTCGGCTGTTAACCGAAAGGTTGGTGGTTCGAGCCCACCCGGGGGCGGAAATTTTCTTTTAAACATAATGCTTGGATTAGAAGTGACCTTTTAGCATCGCAAGTAGGGCATGCAGAACCGAGTCCGGTTCCAAGTTTCTGAAACCCGGTTCCAAATCGAGCTAAGAACCGGGTAGAACCGGGTTACCCGGTTCTTTTATAATACCTCGGAAAAAAATACGAAATAAAACAAAAGTAACTGTAAAAGTACCTGATGGGCCTTTTATTTTACGCGGCTTGTGTCTTATTTTATTAAATTAATAAAGAAACAAAATTTCAATACTTCTCTTTATTTATCAGTCTTATAAAAGTACCTTGTTATCATAATATCACATATAAACTTAAACCTTATTCATCAACTGCAAACTGTAAAGCAAAAAACCGGCCAAGTGCGAGTCGGACTCGCGCTCCGAGGGCTCCGAACAAACCTATTTTTTTATAATGTAAAAATTTATGTTTCTAGCATTTTTTCCTTTATCTGTGTTATAAGACGTTACTTTTACCAAATTTCAAGGCTCTGTGTTCATGAGAAGTACCCTGTAGGTTTTGAGTTCCATGTAAATGTCGAAATTTGCGAAAAGTTTCAGCATTTACGGCTGTATCTTTTGAGTTTTGATGCGTTAAATAAATAAATAAATAAATAAATCTTTATTTGCTCAAATGTGGTTCACAAGTTATTATTTTATGGAAAGTACAGCACATTCGCCAGTTATACTGGCATGCAAACATAATTTCACAGCTCCGCATAATCAGAAAAAAAAAAGTTGGCTTATGAGTTTGACTTTTTCACAGCATCAAGGGACCGTAGACTTGAGTATTCGATATAAATTTCAGCTTGATACCAAAAACAAAAACATGACTGGATCATTATGTTAAACAGTAAAATCAACAGCTTTTCAAATTCACGACAAATCTAATAAAAATATTTCTGTAGCCTAATTTTTGTCATTTTCGAAGCCTAATTTTTTTTGGTCTACATTCTCAGAGTTGCAAACGATGCTCGAAGACTTGAGCGATGCAAGCCTTAGGGTTGGACTTACGATGAACATGACCAAAACAAAGATAATGACTAATAGCACCAAAACCACCATCATTGTCGAGGGTGGGTCAGTTGCATATTATGTCGATGAGTATACCTATCTTGGCCAAATAGTTTATTTCCAAGCAAGACATAATAAAGAAATTGGTAAACGTATTGAGAACGCTTGGAGAAGCTTTTGATCGATGAAAGAGCTGATGAAAGGAAAGATGCCTCTTTCACTAAAGCGAAGACTCATGGACATGTGCATCTTACCCATCCTCACCTACGGTGCACAGACTTGGTCATTGACTGATCGCCAAAAGTTCGCACAAGGTTTGCCAAAGATAGATGGAGCGCAGTATTTTGGGCGTAAAACTTACGGATCTCGTCCAAAATGAGATACTGCGCTCAAAAAAACAGATAATCGATGTAGCTCATAATGCTGCTGAGCTGAAATGGAACTGGGCTGGCCATGTTTGCCGAATGTCGGAGGAGTTGTGGGCGAAAATTACAACTTTGTGCATCCCCAACAAGGACAAAAGGCTGCGTGGCAGGCCCAGAACAAGATGGCGGGACGAGCTTGATTCCCATTTAGCAGATTGGAGCAAAATTGCTCAAAATAAGGAGAAATGGATTGAGGGAAGAGAGGCCTTTGCTCAGCAGTGGGACAGCCATGGCTCATAATAATAATAATAATAAATACAACCGTAAGAAACCTATAGCATCTAAGGTTAGACAACCAATCAGAGCCAAGCTTGAGGCGTGGCACGAAAATTCGCGATGCACGTGAGTCTGACGTTGCCAGATAGAATAAATTTGTTAAAATAATGCAGCAAAATATAAATAATATTTTATATTTTAATATTTTGGTCGGAACCGGGAGAACCGGGTTTCATATTATTCAGAACCGGTTCTCAAGATCATAAAAAAACCCGGGTTTACCCGGGTTTTTCGGAACCGGGTAAACCCGGGTGCATGCCCTAATCGCAAGGTGTAGCGAAATAAGAAATCTCTAAAACCTCCCATAGCTATGAGCTTATTTCTTATTTTAGCATGAAGTTTCACTGACCTCCGAATGGAATATAGAAATCTGATTTTAATCATTCCTACTTACCCTTATATATTCCCTAGTAAAACAGAGGTTCATTTTTCTGCTCTCATTTCTCGTGTAGAGAATGTCTAACAATTTGTCTGTTTCAGGAAACTGGAGAAACTCAAAATGACTCAAGTATTTGGCGATGCATGTGTCCAAACTTAAAACAGATACTTAACTAGCCAACAATGTTCTACAAACAGAAAGAATAATCATTGTGGTCCAGGAATTTACGTCATCAGCCTAAAATTAATGCCTATTGATAATTCTTTCGTATAACTAAGTATCGCTAATGTACACAATAAAATTATAATACATTTAAAATGTGTTTTAAACATTGTTGATTATAGATATAGCCTCCGTGGCGCAATGGCTAGCGCGTTCGGCTGTTAACCGAAAGGTTGGTGGTTCGATCCCACCCGGGGGCGGGAAATCTTTTAGGCACATTATGTTTTGCATGTAATAATTGAGTTCATTTCATAGAAGAATATAAAAAGCAAAAAGATTAACTGCTATAGGTACATTAGCAACATTGCTCTATGTTTATCATGATGCATAATGATAAACATAGTCTTATTTTATTAGTCTTTTAAAATTACAAACACTACATAATAATACACAACAAAGTCCTCTGTCTGTCTGATTGTGATTTACTCAAAATCTAATACACTCATTTTCATTTTTTTCATCAATAAATAGCGTGGTTCTCGAGGAAGGTTTTTTTTGTTTGCTTGAACGCGTTAATCTCAAGAACTACGGGGACGATTTCAAACTCTTTCGCAGTTGTACATGGTTTTTGATTCCTATAAGTTATATAATATTATATATGTACCACGGTCGAGGACAGCGGACTGCTTAAATGAGAGATATACCTAAATAAATAGTTTCCTCCATTTCTGATAAGCCTTATATTTAAAAAATTCTATTAAAGTGTGCTAAATTTATTGATACGTAGTAGTAATTTGATAAGTTGATATGAAACATTACTAGTCAGTAACAACTGTAGTAACTCTAATTTCGTTTTGGACAAGTGTCAAAAAATGTTTAGCGAACTTTGTCAGAAACTAAGCTGAAGCTAGATAAAATTAGTCTTTTCTATCACAATGTACCTCTCTCTCTATCTTTAACAAAATCAGAACATAATGAAATATTTATTTTATGAACAACATCATTTTCCATAGTTTGACTAAATTTGAGGCAAATGAGCCAAAAAGAATCCCGCCCCCGGGTGGGCTCGAACCACCAACCTTTCGGTTAACAGCCGAACGCGCTAGCCATTGCGCCACGGAGGCTATATCTATACATATGAATACAAAATTCACGCTTTTGTTTTAAAATATTATTCATAATTTTCCTCTTTGATATGTTAACATATCTTCTTATATATAAAATTCTCGTGTCACAATGTTAGTCTGCATACTCCTCCGAAACGGGTGGACCGATTCTCATGAAATTTTCTGTGCATATCGGGTAAGTCTGAGAATCGGCCAACATCTATTTTTCATATGTACCACGGGCGAAGCCGGGGCGGACCGCTAGTCTTACTATAAAATCTTCCCTATCTACTCTAGGTATTATAACTCTATCTTCAAAGGCAAATATATTGCTCTAGATTTTACAGATATGCATCATAAAGATTAGAATAATAATAATAGAAAAAAAAACCATAAGAAGGAAGAAATCTGCTGTCTCCGGTAGAGTAAGGTAAATTGATAATTTAATATAAATAAATGTTTTGAAATAAATATGGCTTTGTTTTTTAAATGGAAAATTGAACCATACAATTCATGTTTCTTGTAATAAGCAAGAGTAAAAGAAAACAGATAATGAGAAATAAAAGTTCAATTGATTAAAAATTAAAATCTTTGCTCGCATAAAAATTTGATATTGATATTATTTTATGGATAAATCCCAAATATATAAAGTATTGCCAGTTTCAGAAGCACACTCTAACATAATAGAGTAATTACTTAAACAATATTCTTACAAAGTAAATAACAAAATAATAAAAAGTATAATATAATAAATAATAACAAAAATAACGAGCAAAACATCTGTTTAAACTTTAAATGCCAATTAAAAATAAAACCTATTCACGATCTATTTATTTGTTCAGCTTATTATTCGTTCACAAAATGGTAAATAATAGTACTTAATTTGGAAAAAGCCTCATGAAATAATAGAATAAAATGAAAATAGAATAGTATTTCATACATTAATGTCGGCAATCGTATTTGCCGTTACGCTACCAGATAAGAAATGTGGGCGTAATGAGGGTAGTACAAAAGACCTAATGTTAAGGCGACACAATACTATACAATAATCCAAATAATGTTTCTTGCATTGGCATCTTCAATGCTAAACATGCTAAGAAATATTCAACCTTAACTAATGACTTTAGGGTTGATTTTGCTAAAATAATCATAATATTTATAATCAAAGTTACATCCTACGGGTGTACACTATTAATCTTACCGTAACTAATTTTCTTTGTAAGTAAATGGAAATAGAAAATAATTTATATTATGCCGGTAAAATAGAAATGTTCTCAAAATACACAACTGCCTATAGAAGCACTTAATCAAAGGAAAACTGTGGAATCTTTTAAGCAAATTGTTTCAATAACAATTTACTTTACGTCGAAGTGAAGGCTATTTTCTACAATTTTCTAGTGAGCCTGATAGTCTAAGAGCTGGCGGGAATTACAATTGTAAAGTTAATTGTTTAATGTTGCTTCTTAGTAGTATTATACACCTGAAAGTATGTGAAAATAGATGGATTTATTTATTTATTTATTTATAAATACTTTATTGCAATTGATATTTTTTGTTTTATGGCATTCAAATGCTTTATAAATATAGTCAGGCATTCGCCCCGGAATGGTTTTTCTATTCTTTATAAATTTATACTTTATTGCACTTAAAGATAACAAAACAAGAAATACAAACACTTAAATATACCTAACTTACACTAAGTACAATTGGCGGTCTTATCGCTTAGAGCGATTTCTTCCAGACAACCTTTACCGGATTTATTTATGTATGTATGTATATTTGTTCTTTTTGCATACGAAAATCAATGAACGGATTTTGATATTACCAGATTAACTATAAGCTATAGAAATAGTTACCTTTTTCCAAAGGTTCGGCCGTGGGTGAAACCGCGTGAAACAACTAGTAATACAATAAACGCGAAAGCTCAGTGCGAAAGCTGGGAAGAATTTATTGAATGAATGTTTGTTACTCTTTCACACGAAAATCACTGAACGGATTTTGATGATACTTAGCAGTAATATATCTTTAAAAATAAAAATAATTTATTTAGTACCAATACATTGACGTAACACAATTTAAACTCGACGATCGCCTCAACTTGGTTTAAATCTGTGCTAGAGACGACCGGCGCCTTCCACACTAGACATAGCCAGTATTGTACAGTACACAAACTTCTGAAATTTCTTTCTGTACAATGTATAATACGTAAGCTTTAGAAAAATTTGCTTTTGCCCGCGAGTTCGTGAAACTGCGCTCCACATGTTAGTATAGCATGTAATAAATAAACTACTTTATTTATTATATTACTTTCGCTTTAAATCTTATGTCACCGTTTTTATCGCCATCTCTCAGACCACAAGTCAAGCTTCAACAAACACTAGACTTTTATCATTGAATCTAGGTCACAAGAATTTCTTGAAGAGCAAACACTAGCATAGAAATTGTTATATACTGATCCGTGTTATCGGTTTTACATACTTCGTTACAATAGTTATGTGACCTTATTAAATTCATCTTATAGTAACCACCCTCTTCTATATTTTTTACTAAATTCGCCTTATACCTAGTATCCCAAAGTTATTCATTTTTTTACTTTATGTAGTTCACTTTCATTCATTTACAGCTTAAAATCATTTCGATAATATTAATAGTATAAAATTGTAGAGATAACTCTCCTTTTATTATTTTGTTGGTAAGGTCAACAAAAAACATGTTAAAACAATCAATATCAAAAAACATGTTAAAACATCAATAAAAAATATACAAAGAATACATAAACATAAACTACTTCATTCAGAAAACTACTTTTTTATATTGCAGATTTCTGAACGCATAGATTTTACATAGCCCGATATAACACAAAGTGACATACAACTAATTGCTTTTCTGTCCCTTGTTCTACGGAGCCATGAGCGTAAGTGACGAGTTTATCTCTCCGACACCGACCATATAAATATATTTTAAATCTTTTATACGGTATAGCAGAAGAAATTTAAGTGACTTCAAGGATGTACCTATCGATGGTATGGTAGGTATAATCTATAGTCTATACTTTAATATTATAAAGCTGAAGAGTTTGTTTTTTGTTTGTTTGAACGCGCTAATCTCAGCAAGTACTGGTTCGATTTGAAAAATTCTTTCGGTGTTAGATGGCCCATTCATCTCGCTAAGACCAACAGGAGCGGAGGCCGGAGCACAGCTAAAAAGCAATAGAGAGGAAGGTTCTCGTGCTATAAAGTTTATAAATAGTAGGCTATACACGTTTTTTTGTGTAGCTTAGGAATAAGACATCGGTCATAACTCATAATCCATATCCTATCCTATCCTATTTCCTACTAATACATATTATAAATGCAAAAGTTTGTGAGGATGGATGTATGTGTTTGTGTATGTATATTTCTTACTCTTTCACGCAAATACTACTGAACCGATTACAATGAAATTTAGCACACATATAGAGGGTAACTTGGATTAACACATAGGATAGGTTTTATGCCGGAAATCCCACAGTCGGTAACCATGCGGGTTTTTCTTTGAAAACGCAGGCGTAGTCGCGGGCAGAAAGCTAGTAATTATTTTTAATATGGTTTATAAAAACCATATTATTGATTTCTTTAATATAGACCATAATTTTTGTCTAGAGTAAATTTATGATCATCATTATGTTTAGGGATATACATATAACTTTCTTATTTTTTTTAAATAACATTCTACACTCATAAATCCAAATTTTTGTTCATACATACGAATATAATATAATGATTTCTTTAACCATTTGTATTAATACTTGAAGTCACATACAAATCAAGCATTTGAGAATAAAACTTCAGTAAAAAATGTCTGAGTCATCGTGCTAGCGAGTCTACTTAATATCTTTTGTAACCTAGCTGGTACGTACGTAGAGTAAATAAAAAACAGACATGGCAAAATATTTTATTTGTACTTATTTTTTAATTACAATGTGTTCTTGTTACAGATGTAATATTGAAAAGGCTGGTGGAGTGATTAGTTACTTGCTCTGCTGGACGTGGATGCTGCTGACTTTGGCTGCCTCCTGATGTCTCTGTAAAAATATAATTTGATTATTAATATTGTGTTTCTTTCTCGTCCTGGTTCTCATGTGAAAAAAAATGATTATTATTGTAGATAGTTTTATATATGATATTGTGTAGTTACATATTATGCAAAATTAAATTATAATATTGACATGATTTTAAAAGAGCAACTATCCATAGTTGCTCTTTTAAAATCATCAGAAACTCCAGTTTCTTGCCGGTTCTTCTTCATAGTTACTGCTTTCCGAATAAGTGGTAAATGTTTAAAATATATTATGACGACTCAAAAGTACTTCGAGAAGATGTCTAATTGAATTAATAAATGTTTGAGTTTGTTTGAGTTACTTTTTATTTTATACCTAATTAAATATTATAATAACTGACTTGCGTATAATCTATACTTATAATAAATCTGTAGAGAGGCCAATTCTGTACATGAAATATATTTAAAAAAAAACTATGAAGGGGTGATAAGGGATCGCTACTGATGCCAAAAATGCAATCAGTAAAATTTTTGTCTGTCTGTCTGTCTGTCTGTCTGTCTGTCTGTATATTCGCTATAGAAACAAAAACTACACGACGGATTTTAACTAAATTTGGCACAATTATTCTTCATACTCATGGGCAGGTTATAGTATACTTTTTATTACGCTACGATCAATATGAGCAGAGCAGTGAAGGGAAATATTGGGAAAACGGGAGAAGTTACTCCATTTTATAAGCTTCCGTCACGTGTGCAGCCTTAATGGTTAAAGCTACATAGAAATCATGTACGATACAAATGTTCTTAAACTATTATTATTATATAAAAATAAATTCCTAGACAGCATATTATGTCTATCTTTTAAAATTGACTCACAATAACACGTGAAACTTCAATAGCTTAGCAATTCGGAGCTTTCTGATTATATTTGTCTACTCTTACGTTTACAACTCTCTCACTCATCCCTAATTAAAAAAAAGTAACATTATTACCTATTCAATAAAAAAAGAATCATGTAAATCGGTGTAGAAACACCAAAGTTATACATGAAATACGCTATAAGTCATCGCGCGTGAATACAGAATCATGCCATAAGGATTATTTTTGTGTATCAGTTGCCGCGTTCGACGCGCTCCGCGGCGGGAGCTATAAAAAGGCGGCGGGTCCGCGCGCGAGCTTCTTATAGCTTTTTGTGTATCAGTTTGTTTGTTTGTTTGAACGCGCTAATCTCGGGAACTACTGGTCCAATTTGAAAAATTCATTCGGTGTTAGATAGCCCATTTACCGAGGAAGGCTATAGGCTATATATCATCACGCTAAGACCAACAGGAGCAGAGCAATGCGGGTGAAACCGCGGGGAACAGCTAGTAGGTATATAAATTACTAAGTTAAGCATAGATACTTGAAATTATACAATATCTACATAATATAGTTGTTTCTATCTAAACCATTTTTAGTACTTATTTTTTTATATTTTAAAACGAATAAATAATATTTTATTTTCTAGGTACACATCTGTTCATAGCTTGCTCTATGTGGACGCGTCACTTTTTTGTCGGCACATAACAAAGTTTTTGCCGACGTCATTAAGAATTGTACTCGTTTTAATTATTGTATTGAGATCTGATGTATATCTAGCGATTAGTGAATCGCTGGAATATCTGTTTTAAGCTAACTTTGATTAATTCATAGAGAATTAAGATATTTTACCGTTCATTTGTTGTTTTTTGAATGTACTGTATAAAATTGTACTGACAATAAACCGTTTTAATCAATTTTATAAACTATTGTTTATTAATTTAAACCGTTGAGTTTAATTAAGTAATCATTATGACTCTACAGTATGAAAATAAGTCGCTTCCCGCTGTCCGTTTGTCTGTCCCCATGTATGTATGTTTAAAACTGCCCAACGGATTGTGATGCAGTTTTTTCATAAATAGAGTGGGTCAAGGTTTATATGTTTATTGAATACATAATATATATTTTGTATCAGTTTTACACCCTTGAGAAGCCAGGGTGGGTCGCTAGTTTGATATAATATAGTAGATTAGTAATATTTTTATTTTTCCGCTCGCGGCTTCGCTCGTACTACATAATATGTATACCTCTTGTTTACTATGAAAATCATAGAAATGCTACAAAAAATTTTCCATTTAATTTTACATCAATATTCATCCCAGTGTATAAAACATAGATAAAGCCCAAATGCGCCGAATATACATATTTAACAACTATACAGTCGTTAGCACATAATCTAAGTTGTAACTCGCAACTTGAAGTGGAACAAAGTTGGAACAAGTGTTGGTGTTAGTTCCATTCGAATCGGAACACGTACCGCGGCTGGCAACATATTTACTGGATGTAAGTGAAAAACAACGGGCGCTATTCTAGGAAATTTACTAAGTACACCGTTTTAGTTTATGAATTACGGTTAGAAAATCTATACTAATATTATAAAGCTGAAGAGTTTGTTTGTTTGTTTGAACGCGCTAATCTCAGGAACTACTGAAAAATTATTTTGGTGTTAGATAGCCCATTTATCGAGGAAGGCTAAACGCTATATATCATTACGCTAAGACCAACAGGAGCGGAGCCACGCGGGTGAAACCGTGTAACGCAGCTAGTAATAAATAAATATTTCAGGACAATTTTCACACACGGCACGATCTTACTAAGCTTTCGCTGGTGTTATGGAAACCAGATGACTGATAAACATACACTATATATACATAATTTTTAAATAAATATTTATATAGATAATTAACACACAGACACAGAACAGACATCTATGTTCATCACACAAATATTTTCCCTGGGTGGGAATCGAATCCACAAGCTCTGGCTTGGCACTACTAACCAAACCAACCGGTCAGACTTAGTATTGGGGAGCTTTCAACCGACTTAAAAAGGTTATCACGTAGACTGACTATTTTTTTTTGGGTTCGATGATTCTTGTCTTTTATTTGAAAGCTGATTCCATGTATATTTGGTATAGTTATGACAATTTGAAATTGTAGAGTAATATTTAGTAGATCCTTTATTAATAAAGAATATGTACAAAATGTTATCGTTGTAAAATTTAAAACAACTTAACATAAAGGTGCTGAAATGTGAATCCATTTAGATATCCTTCTACAGTTATATTAAAAGTGCCTACATATGCCATTTAAGCTGTAAATATTATAATAAAATACGCAATTAGTAAGTGAAATATGTACTGATGCAAAGTCGGATACATTCCAAAGTATAATATTTCAGTTCACTTTAGATGACACTTATCCGATGCGTTCATATTGCAATAAAAACATCTTATACCTCTATAAATGCAATGCAAGCAGATTTAATCGCTATTTCAATTTATATTAAAATCGATAATTGTGTGAGGTGAGAATAAGGGTTTGTGTATACGAGTGTGGTTTGACCGTGACTTATTCGAAAGAGAAACTCCTTTTTATAGAAATGAAATCTTCCAAGATTTTATAAGCAAGTGTTGCTATATTTAGATTTGTTTACGTAAACAAAAATAATAAGGCCACAAAGACTCTATTAATAGATCGAGTGGGATTATATTTAGATTTGTTATGGAATAAATAATAAGGTCCCAAAAACGTAAAAATTTGGGTTCAATAACGTTTAAAACTAGTAAAACTTTAATAAAACTTTAATAAAACTCTTAAAACCAATGCAATTTTAATTATTATTGATTAAATAAATCTTACTAGTAATAATGTATCAGAAATTAGCAATATTATCACTTCTTAGCACTTCCTGAATTTCTTGTTAATTATTTAAATTACGATTCTTACATTTCTTAAAAATTATTACTAGATGTAAACTTTAAGAGAAGGCTCCCTAACATAATTTCTGGCACTGAGAGACCGGTTAGACCGCTACGGTGCTAGACGCTAACACAGCCGTAATAAAGTTGAATATCGCGTGCGCTCTTTGATCGCGTTCGAGCTCGAAACTAAATCTCGTAAGTCTCAATTCTTATTTCGTTTATAACTAAAGTAATAATTGATCTAGAGAAAAAATATCTTGGGATTGGATAGTAAACTATATTTTCTTACTGTTAACATTTATTTTAGACATAAAGTCCAAGTAAATCTTAAAAAAAATGTAATAATCCTTAAAAATGGGCATAATTTTTGAATAAAAAATGAATCGAGCGAAAATGTTACAATTACGTAACTGTCTTGTACATGGAAAGAAAAAGACCCAATAAACCATATATACTAAAGTTCCATTTTGATTGTATGTGTGACTGTTTCAGAATATTAATGAAATTCACATAAAATTTAGGGAGCCTCTTCTTAACAAACTTTACACACCACAACAAAAAAGTCTTCAACTAAACCGCTGTTCTCGCAAAAGTCCAAACCGCTCGTGTATACCAAGCCTTAATCTACATGTATCACAGTGTAGAACAAGTATTATAATAATTCTGTTCAATTAAAACCCGTGATAGCGCCATCTCGTTACAGGCTCAGTAAGTTGCAATTTATTTTGCATATTAATTGCGCGAATACTTGCTAAGTGAAAATCATGACCTTTCGATGTTGAAAATAGATAAAAACGGGAAATACATATTCTATTAAAATACATTTTTTATTACTCAATAAATTATGATAGTACTTTTAATGACAATTTCATAAAATTTGCGAAATAAACTAATTTTTATGAACCATTAATAATGAAAACCTTATACTAATTAAGTATCTACTTTAGTGCAATCGTTTAAACTATATAATAGGTATAACAATGCATTAAATATAGTCATAAGCTAAATACAGATCATAATAATGACTAGCGACATATTATTATAAACAATATTGTATAAACACGTAAAACGCTTCTCTTCTAAAATATACCGATATACTTATTATACCTATTACATACCATATATGATATAACCAATTAACCAACCAAAAATTACATCACAACCACCAACATTCAAAAACCAACAAGCCACTTAACAAAATAAATTCAATTAAAACAGTTTCCAGGGGCTATAACATCCCTTCTCCACTGTAATCATAGATCAAAGTACACTTAAATAAATGTTCTTGACTCTGTCCTAACTAACGAGCAATTTAGAATGCATTTTATGTCAAATAAACTAACACGTGCTTCAACAATAAATAGATCTTGGCGACGATGGAGTGCGGCACAAGTTGTAGGAAAACGCGGGTAGAAATTATTTTATGAGAGTAAAGGTTTTTCGATGGATTTGGTTAAGTAGGTAGGTAGATCACGTTAAAGCGCGTCACACACGGTGAAGATACTATAATATTTTATCTTAAGATTTTGATTTGATTTTGATTTGTAACAGGATACTGTAATATAAAATATTACAGTATCCTGTTACAAATCATCCTGTTACAAATGACCCGAAATTTTGTGTCAGTGTTTCGGGTCATTTGTAACAGGATGGCGGTTCTACAGGGGTCTTAGTACGCAATGACAAAAAGAAAAATGATGGTCAGAACGCTGATACCGGATACCTTATGATACTGTAATATAAAATATTACAGTATCTTAAGATAAAATATTATAGTATCTTCACCGTGTGTGACGCGCTTTAAGAATGGAAAAGAAATAAGAAATTCAAACTTTGAACACGTACAGTACATAGAGCTTTAATAAACTTTTATATAGCCTACAATCTACATGATAGAAAAAAGATAATAAAAATAGAGTTTCAATTATAAATATATAAATTCTCTTAATTTTAAATGTAACTATTTGGAAATTTTGTCCTTTAAAAAACTACATAGATTAAGATTCCCAGATTATTTGTAGCACAATAATTCCATACGATACAAACTTACAAAGTAAAAAATAACACTTAAACATTATCTCCTACGACGAAGGTAACAAAGTAGCGCCTAACGATCTCAACCAGACAACCTTAAAAATAAAATCTATCAACTTATACCATAGCCCAGCTTCACCCGCGACCAACAGCTGCCTTTACTAGTGGATTAAAACAATTGATTAATTCAAGTGCAACACTGAATGGACTTTCTGGATCCCTTCCAGATGCTAACATGTCCTGTACACTATCTGGTTCTCTTTATACTATGCTATCTGTTAGTCTGTCTGTCCGGTTCTCAGAAATGGCTCTCATATTTACCCGTAAGTGCACTGCGAATATTTTATTGTTAGGATAATGATACTAATGGATTAACTTGGAAATTGGAATAAATGTGTTGTTTTAAAAAGTTGTTTATGGATGGAGTAGTTGTGTTTGAAATAATGTACGAACAAATGCTTGTAATTATAATATAAAAATATACAAGTACAATGATTGATGAGGGTATTTTACTAGATTTCCGCCCGCGGCTTTGTCCACGTTTTCAGAGTAAAAATCGCATAGTGCCCGTTCCTGTGGAATTTCCTGTATAAAAATAGCCTGTCTTATTCTGGGTCTTCAGCTCTACCTATATAACAAATTTCACTGTAATAGTTTCATCAATGCATCCATCCATCCATTTGTGAGGAACAAACTTTCGCATTTATAATATTAGTAGAATTAAAACATAATTTTTATCAAAATTGTTAATAAACATTCCATAAATCATAACGTAGGTTATCTATTTACATTATGTTTAAATAATAAAATGTAAACATGCCAAAAGTTTACAGTGAAATTAGTCTCGAGAAATTTTTGCATATGTAGTGGTGTGTATATTACTCAGATCTTAGAGCGCGTTTCCATTATATCGTTCTAGCCTATACAAAAATGTTTCGATATCCTAACATTACTATTTAATTTTATACTTATCCCTAGCAATACTCTGATTTATGTTTTAAAGAAAATGGTTTTGACTTTATAAAAAAAATAATATATCATTCAATTTTACGTCCTTGAGCCAATGACAAGGCGAATACCGTGAAACAATAAAATATCTTGTTCATAATAATTTGTTTCGTAATTAATATTTGACCATAATAATTACGAAACAAAACAAATAAATAAATCGTCACTTGATAGTGGAAAGTGGAAACACGCACAAAACCAGAATAAACCAGTTTACGCTGTCCGCAGGTGCCTCGTGCAGTCCGGCGTCAGTCGCTGCGCTTGGTACCGTTAGAACATAAAGCACACATTTCATTCGAAAATTATAATTATTACGTAGTTTAATTGTTAAATTTTGTATTTGTTGATTGTTGTTATTGTTTGTTATTGTTGTTATTGTTTGTTATTAAAGTGAAACTTTTATTACATCGTCTCAAACTTTTTGGTCTGTGTAGCGCATGTCGCGTGTATCGCGGCTGCCGAGTAGGTATACCTACTCGGCAGCCGACCGTCACGCGACATGCGCTACACAAAGCAGTGTTCGGAACCGTTCGAACAGTTTCACTTTTACCGTGGTTTACATTTTTGGCCGGAGAACACCTAATTCATACACGTCTTCACTGAAGTAAAAATCGGCACTGCTTGTAATGTTTGGAACTAATAAAATATTAATAATACTAATATTATATACTTGAATAAAAACTAAAAATAAAATGTTGTTTTTTTTTTATTTGCTGACCATACACTACTACAAACGCAAAAATTTCTCCAAGCTAATTTACCTGTACATTCTCACCGAATTTTAGCGAAGTAGATAAGATAGAGTCGACTTCATTGATGTAATTCTAAATAATATTATAAATGCGAATTTAACTGTCTGTCTCTTCTTCACGCCTAAACTACTGAATCGATTTGGATGAAATTTGGAAATTAGATAGTTTAAAATCTGAAAGAGGATATAGGATAGGTGTTATCCAGGAAATCCCACAGGAATGAGAGATATGGTTTCCTTTGACTAGGCAAGTCCGCAGGCGGAAGGCTAGTCTATATATGATAAAAATAATTTGTTTAAATTGTCCCAATTGTGCCGCTAAGCGCAAAACTCGAGAACGGCTGAACCGATTTCGTTAATCCTTTTTTCGTGAAGTTCTTTTTTGAAGTACAAGGATGGTTATCATGGAGAGAAAACGTAAACACGGACCATGTACGGACGAAGCCGTCCGCTCCGGCTTGTATTCTATAAAATTAAACATCATAATATTTAATAGTTCTAAATATAGATTAAACCTATTTCCAAACTTGAACTGACTATTTGCGGTTCAATCATCAGTTTAGTATTTGAGAGAGAATCAATTAATAAATAGTTTCTTTTATTAGAATTACAAAAGTAAGTCTATTATAGTAGGTATTATAATATTATCATTAATTATCTGTGGACTGTGGCTAAGTGTAGACGTGTAGACGTAGCGGCGCCTAAAAGCTTCGAAGGGAAATAAAAATACTTATACAAATAAATAAATTGAACAGACATGATAACCGGTTATTAAGAAGATTAATTTCCTTATGCAAAATATAAGCTAAGTATCTCACCAACACAAAAAACGTGGAAATCACATTTAATACAGGCATACCTTTGAATAATCGCGAAATAAATTACTACATTTTTTACTCATCATTTCGTTCATTTTAAAATCCGGTGTGACGAATTACATGAAATTATTTATTAAAAAATGTCCTCTGATGCAAAAAAAGATGACGTATTTCGGGTTATTGACCTCGGATATTGGATGTAAAGGTTATCGTACACTTGCCACTGTCCAATATTCAGATTTACAAGCGTCAAGCCAGATTTGCGTATTTTTAACGTTTATACAAACATTAAGTGATGGATGAACGAATTCTTTTCAACACAAAAATAAGTTTATTTTTTTTTAATATTCGGTGCGTTTTATCAATTTAAATTAGATATTTATGCATATCAATTGCAAATCTATATGAGAAATTGAAAACTGGTATTGATTCGATTTTGGAAACAGTTATTTATACTGTAACTATATTGATATTTGACTAGTCTAAACCCACAGAACAGTAAAGTAGATAGAAGTGTGATGTGGGCGTGGCCCACGTGTCACTGGTAAGGTAAGATCACCTAACTTGCTCTCAGTTGTGCGCAGAAAAATATTCGAGTCGGTTGTCAGCTGTCAAACCTTTTTTCCATATTTATTCATTAATTAGGACGTGTTGTTCGGTATTAGAGTGCAAAAATGATAGCAGACGAAATAATATCAGCAATGGAGGCATTTCATACCATCGGTAAGTCTTATTTTTATTTATTTTAATTATATTTTATGTTATAACTTCGCTTGTCGTAATTTGTCAAAATTGTATACAAATATCTAGTCAAAATGAACCTTAATCCGTAAGAAATTAGTACTATTATAGATTGAACAGCAAACAAGACTTTCTGGAATATTATTGCAATAAACAAACGAATGTCGCTTTAGTGATGCTTGTGGCGCATATCGACAGTATCGATACTTTAGAAAAGACAAACATTATAAATATTAAATTTTATTTTATTTTTCCTTAGCTTTCATTTGTCCAATTTATTTATAGATTTCCCAAAGAGGCTAATTTAAAAGAGAAATGGATAAATGCAACGTGACGAGTTAACTGGATGCCGAACAGCACTAAGCGGTCTAACAAAGGCCACCGATACAGCAAACCTACGGCAGTTCCAAGATTTAAAATAATGCATATTTTCTGTTTGTATTTTGTAAATATAGATTAATACTATTCTATTCCGTTTTTTATTTAATAATAATAATATAAAAAGACGTACTTAGTAGTAATAAACATACTCCAAAATGTGACACATTATACTATACTCATATAAAAGAAAGAAAAAAAAATACACAAAAATATTTATTTGTGAATTATCGATAACAAGGCTGACATCCCTCAGGGCATAGCATCAGATAAATATCAAGTTAATGTCATTAATGTTGAGTGACACAAATTTCAACCTTATCTCTATGTGTTGAGGTTCAAAGTTATATGTATCGAAAACTAACGCCCTCTGTTGTGGAGTAGCTGAATGTTTTCGAATTTGGAATTTCTGTGCAATGAGAAACAAAACAGCTAATATACCTAGGGATGTTATACTAAAATAAACCGTAACATGGTGCGTTAGGGTACATATTGAAATGCTGAATTTATAACCTAAGTCAGTTTTTACTCAAATTAAGCTTTCCAATCAAAGGCATAGTTTACTTGTAGTGTACTGTATAACTATCGGTTTAAATGTGTGGGTTTGGCGACACTGGTTTTCATACTAATTATGACATTATCGCACTTCTATATGTTTTTACTGTTCTGTGTCTAAACCACTTACAAAAATCGAAGCTTTTGAAAGTTCCATTTGTTGCCTGTTTTATCTATCATGATATTGTAAATTTTTTGTTATGTCATAATAAGAAACTTTAGTATCTGTTTTCTGAATAAAATTCTATTCTTATCTTTCATTTTAATGCATTTTTTGTAAACAAATGACATGATTGAAAATAGATTCAGCTTAGCCTTAGTGAATTCTAATTGTGAAACAATTTAACAATATTATAAAATACATATTATACTAACATAGATATCGAATCCTAGATATTCCTATTTTTGAACAAACATGCAAATATGTTTAGTAAAATGTTAACAAACAATCAATGTTATAGATTCCGTATATATAGTAACATAATTCGATTGACCGACTATAATATTGTTTTGGTATCTATTAATTAATACCTATATACAATTTAATTAAATTACAATAATTATTATTAGTTAGTAAATTAAATTGTAACATATTTCAGCTTTTCCGGAACTGAATTGTTTGTATATGACCACTACAATAATGCTGTTATTGAGCGGCCTCATTGAAAGTGTACAATGATATTTTTTACCATTAACTATAACAAACAGCTTTTTAGTTTTCAATCCCAATAATATTCGCCAAGTAGCTAGTAGGTTCTTACTTCTATAGGATAAAGATTATGATGGACTATTTATAAACTTAAGATAATTTTATAAATTCTCGAACTTTAAACAATTTAACCCTACAGTAGTCGCGTATCTAAAAGTGACGTGTGAGTTCGCGTGGTCTACAAGGGTATACCATTTTTAAAACAAGAAAAAGTACACAAATAAATCAAAAAGTCTATTTATTTATAAATCTTTATTACTATATATTTTCTATTTAAAATAATTTACAAAACATACAACCATATATTTTACGATTAGAAAAAAAAACTACAACAAAAAATAGCTCTTTTTCAGTCGTAATATCACATAATTCACATTATGTGAGATCAAAAAAATATATACATAAAAAACCTACTCTAATCAGTATTTTACAAACAAAATAAGCATACAATTTCAAAATGGTCAGAACATATAAACTTTTTGCACGTTGTTTCCTTTGAAATATAGAATTCTTAAATCTAAAATCATAAATACAAATTGTATCAATACAAATATCATTTTGATTAGTGAGCACACGAGCAAACCCACAGTACATAACTAACACAGCCCACCAACGATTTAATAGACCCCTAAATGATAAACATGATTGTTCATTTGGGTCTATCACCCCCAAATTGTTATCGCTTCAAGTGTTTTGTTCCGGGACTGACCCCTGGGCATCCTGTCACGTATGATTGATGAACTCATCACTTTTGGCTTAATTAAACGGTCGAAACTGATAATATTTTGTTACTATGAATGGGTAAAATAATGGGTAAAGTTTGTTCGTTGTTCACTTGATTTAAATGTACCAACAGTTTATTCTTTACGAAAAGAAAAGTGCAATGAACTTACCTTTAATGTATCTTATATTATATTGTACTGGTTTTTCATCACCTCTCAATGTATATTGTCTTGTATTAACTACTTCGCTCTGCAAAGAGAATACAAATACTATCTGTCGCTCTGTTAATCAATAAAATATTGATGACGGATGAGGGTAGTCGTGAATTAATGCGAATATTATTAATTTGCCTACCCTCTTTATGTGAAATGAAAGCCAATGTGGTTACCAGCCTATACGTTTTTTATTATTAATTATTATATAGTTATTTATTATTAATTTAATTTATCACAAAAATAGCGCACAGAAAAAGTTTTTTAAAATTTACAAATGCCGTGTTTAATTTCTAATTTATAGCGAGAAAAAATTTTATGATTGACTTTATCATCGTTATTGACGAAATAGACAAATAAAGTAACAATAAAATAATTTGGTGTTTAATTTCCAATTTTCAGAGAGATAAAAAAATTTGAATGATTGACTTTATCAGCGTAATTGATGAAATAAGAATATAAATAAACTAAATTCTAAGATAATGAGGCGTCAGATACGTCTCTCATATTCTATCATCGCGTCTATTTGTCAGCGTGAATCCAATTGACCTTGCTGACACCTTGTGATAATTTTATCTATCCCACACATGTATCTAGGTCTTAACTCTAGACATATCTAAACTAAGGGGACACTGTATGTAACCTTTGATCTCGGTATAATGTTAGAGAAAATATTTATGCAATAAGTAACATACTTATAAGTAAATAAAGTTAAAATTAATAATGGTGAATGCGTTATTGATAACTATTTTTAAGTTTAAATAAATACAGACATAACCCTTACATGCTATATGTGTTAATCACTAAAATTATTTCTCTGTTATGCGTGTTTTACGAATCCAGTGCGGTTATAAAACTAAGATCATAAAAACTTATGCATATCTACGTGGTGTTATGTATAAAGTTTATCCAAGACGTTCCAGTATATCATAAAATCACCTCAACATTAATTTTCCCTCTTAAAAGACTTACGAACATTTCTATACTAAGTAGAATTCATTATTCATAATTAGCTCCTCATTAGTTACATTCATAAGGCTCTAACTTCATAAATAATGGTGCATCTACACACTCGAGATCGCTAATCGCCTCGTCACTGGACGAAATAATTAAAGTGTCTTCACGAACCACTGTTCACACATTCGTTGGTAGTACATTAAGTTGGTGTTCGCCATTTGTGCTAACTAAGTCCGAAAAACTGCTTATACGCGAATCTCAAGGCTATAAAGATTACAAGGCTAAATACGAACTTACAAGGCACAAAACGAGCAGCCTCGCGAGGCAATTGCTGCGCTTAGCAGCTCGGTCAGTGTGAACGTGGCGCGGCCAAAGCAAGTGCGCGTGCCGTCTTCGCCTCGCTATTGGCACGAATGTAAATGCACCATAAAAGCTGTATTCCACCACAAAGCTATTAAGTAGCTGACAAGGCTGACGTCACACTCGCGTGTCCAATAACGTACAAACGAACGTCGAAGCGATTCGATTTACAATTTTGACGGTCCACTTGACGTCGCGCCGCTGACGTCTGTAATTACATGCGGCTCCGCGTGGCGGCGCTAGTTGCCACTTCAGTTTGGATAGATTAAAAATACGACGCCCCTGAAGGGTTGAAATGATTTTTTTTATGCTAAGGATGATACAGACAGGTACTATGTATTATGTACGAGTGTTAATTTAACAATATTTATTAACAGTCATACCTTCAATTTCTACTATGAAATTGATGATTTTATCATAAAAGTGCAAAATCAATAACATTTAATTACTTAGTAGAAGATGCTAGTCTTTTTTTTAATATTTATAGGTAATGTAACTTTAGTTCTTACGAGAATAAGGTGTTAATTAAAAAGTTTATAGCCATATATAAAATGGAATTTTCTTTACAGAAAAAACATTGGTTCTTACTTCAGAATTATAAAATAAAGCTTCATCTTACAAGAATTTAACCCTGAAAAAACCGCCAAATCAAAACTGTCCCAAGATTTAATTCAGATAGATGACAAACAGAAAACTCGACACAAACACAATATATAATAATTTACATACAAACACCGAAGGAACCCGGTCCCAAATCCAGGGATTAACATCAAAGGACCACCGCAATTCTGAAAATGCGTTTTTATAGAATATCCTCTTTGATGAAGATTTTGTCGTGAAACACTCTGGAATTGAGGAGTTTAGCCGATTATATTCCATCTTGTTTCATGAGTTAGATACTTTGAGACGTTATTGGATCTCAGGATAGACTGGGCTTTTTTAAATTAAACGTTTATAGGTATCTTAATGGTGATAAGCTTTTGGGAGTTCAGGGATATCGAGATCCACGTGCAAGTTATTTAGAAATAAGTTCGCGTGATAGTGACGTAATTATGCTCATTAGGCTAGATGAATAAGTTTCTAATATAAACTAGCAATGAGAATAAATTTAGCCTACTCGTGCGATATTTTCTCTTATCTTCTCAATAGAAACACAATATATTCATTCATTTAAATGTACGCAGATTGCACAAATTGGGGGTATTATTAATTTTGTTATTTTTGTCAAATTTTTGAGTACATATATTGAATCTTTTGCATTTAAAGTTTATATAGGTAGGTAGGTACACTGCCGTAAAATTATAGTAATTATTATTTAACAAATATGAAATGTACGTAATTAGGTAAATCTAAATACATGATTATTCGCTACATTTACGCTGTTTGCTTTTTATGATTGTAGTAATATAATAACATAAAATATATTTTGAGCACAAAATGTTATTCTTATACATAGTTAGATAATAAATTTTAATTTTTATAATTAATATTATGGTTCTTTCCAAATCAGCCATAAAGATTCCTCCGTGCCTTCTTCACAAACGTCCTGATACCTAAGAATTATATCACCGATTCAAAAATTCAGTTTCTGCAAATATCTTAGAGCATTAAACAAACTAGGAAAAGAAATACTGTAGTTGCTTTTACCAACATAATATTATATCAATACATTTTTTTCTTAGTTTAAATATTCTGCGCTTCTGCCCTATTAATTGTTATGAATTATGCTTTGGTAAAACTAAACAACAATCGAAGACGCATGCTACCAAATACATAGAATTATGCGTCCATTTACATAGTTCAAATAAAATATTATTTATGTATAGGTAGCTCATTCGATTACTCAAAACCAAATTGGACGAACGTAAATATTCGCCGAATATTGTATTCGCCGTTATTGTTAAATCCAATAATTCACCCATTAAATAAAACCGATGTAGTCCATTGAAATGTTACATTTTTTAGGCCTGACCTTGCGTTTTTTAGAGGACGCAATTTTATTTTTTTGATGTGTAGGGGGGGTCAGTGTGAAGCTAAAACCAAGTTTGTGGGGTCGCCACCCTTGTCCCATGGCCGCCATCTTGAAAATAGCGGTTGAAATGGTTTTAACGATATATCTCTTAAACTATTTATCTGATAATAAAACAATGTTAACATAATTTGTTGCAAATTAAATTCTCTACAACTTTGATTCAGTAACTTTTCGTCGTAGAACTATAAATAAAAAAGTTATAAGCGAAAATGTTCAGAAATTAGAGCTATTTATATTTTTCAATAAAACTTTTTTTTATCATTTTACGAAGAAATGATATAAGACTATTTTTGTAGATTGTTTTTCGAGGAACAACTTTTATATACAACATTTTTTCATTACGTCAATAGCTAAGGTTTTACAGCGCTCAGAAGTGAGTACTATTTTTCAGTAGTAACTATACATAATATATTGGCTATTGGCTCTTTTCCCAGACTCCACAACAATGGAAGCACACTGCAGAACATTTCAGCCCTGCTTTTCGACGTAAAAAAAAACGCACTTCCAGACTCTACCTCCTGGGTGGTGGGGAAAAGGTTCAATAATTAATTATTAATAATATTGTAAAATTAATTATTAAAAATATTATAATAACAAAAATAAAATAATTACTGGTGACAAATTATTATTAGTACACACATAATATATCGTATTCTGTATAGTAAAGAGTACTTAAAATAGTACTCACTTCGGAGGGCTGTAAAACCTTAGCTATTTACTTAATGAAAAAATGTTGTAAATAAAAGTTGTTCTTCGAAAAAAAATCTACAAAAATGGTCTGATATAATTTCTTCGTAAACTTATAAAAAAAAAGTTTTATTGAAAAATATAAACATCTCTAATTTCTGAACATTTTCGCTTATAACTTTTTTGTTTATAGTTCTACGACAAAAAGTTACTGAACCTAAGTTGTAGAGAATTTAATTTGCAACGAATAATGTTAACATTGTTTTATTATCAGATAAATAGTTTAAGAGATATATCTTAAAAACAATTTCAACCGCTATTTTCAAGATGGCGGCCGTGGGACAAGGGTGGCGACCCCACAAACTTGGTGATAGCTTCACACTGACCCCCCCTACACATCAAAAAAATAAAATTGCGTTCTCTAAAAAATGCAACCCCAAATGTAACTTTTCAATGAACTAATGTGAAAATAAAATATCTGCTTGACATGCGAGAGCATTTTAATGTTTTATTTTTGATATTTTAAATGTAAATGCGCATTTAGAAGTTGGTATTGAAACTGGTTTGTTGTTCTATGTTTTCTATAATGCACACACACAAAAACATGATATTGTAACTGCGAATGGCAGCTTTATTGCTCAACTAGCTGCTACGCGCGGTTTCACCCCCGTGGCTTCACTTCTGTTGGTCGTAGCGTGATGGTCTATAGCCTATAGCCTTCCTCGATAAATGAGCTATCTAACACCGAAAGAATTTTTCAAATCGGACCAGTAGTTCCCTAGATGAGCGCGTTCAAGCAAGCAAACAAATAAACAAACTCTTCAGCTTTATAATATTAGTATAGATAGCAGTTTCTTTCATGCAACCAGTTATGAGGTAAGACAGGTAAAAGTATATAAGAAACGTACAAAAATTATCACATCATTACAGTTAAAACACTATACAAGAATGGTTGTTTCTTGCAACCTATGGGGAATATCTATGGGCCTATGTTAAGTGTATAAAAGTAAATGAAGGGCTATAATATGACAAAAAATGAATTTCCGTTATAAATACCTTAGAATCAAATTACAAAGACTACTTGTTTAACCATGTTTATGTTAACTAGCGCTTTCATATGGCTTCGATTGTAAGACCTAGGGGAGAGCGGGTAAAAAGGAAAAAAAATATTAAGCCGTTACAATATTCACTACAAAAATGATATTTTATGCAATGCTATATCATACTTTGTTTTCATTAGGATGCATTAGTCGATAATAAATAAAAACCTTTTAACGGATTTAAATATTTTATTAGTTTTGTGTAGGTATCTTTAGTAGGTAGATGATGTTTTCTGTTTCATAAAGCATAGTGCAATGAATTATTAGTGTTTTTACTGCAAGAACTGTTTAAATACAAATCTATAAACTAAACCAACAAGCAACACAAATTTAAATGTTTGTTATTGGATGGAGTGGAAAATCAAAGAAACAGTTACCATCATATAAAAAGCAACTATCTCACTTCAAAATAACATCTCTTGATAATCGTCGGGTACTTCTTGATTAATTACTCTTTGCCTTGAAATTTTTCAATAGTAAAATTGATTGCCCCAAATTGCTTCAAAAATTTAATTTAAAGGTGCCTTCTAGATACCCTCGTAAGGTTTTGTTGCCGCTGTGTCCTCCTCAACGCAGAACCGTCTCGGGTCGAAACTCACCCATTGCAAGAATTTGTAAAACTGTAAACGACTACAGTGAGTTGTTTGATATTTTCACAGATTCCCCCAACAAACTCCGCAAAATTTTTAATTCACTTTTTAAAGATTAGAATAGATAAGTGCGTGATATATATAATATAATTTCTCATTGTTTAAAATACTTAATAGTTAATTCTTTAATTGTATACTTTTAAACTGATACCTACTTTACGCATGCTGTGTTTACCTATAAGTGTTTTTTTTTTTACATTGATCATGTAACATTGTACTATTTTAATTTTGATATTTTATCTGTGATGTAAAGAAACGTTCCGTTTTCCAAATAAGGTAAGGTATATAAATAATAATAACTAGGTAAGGTACTTTTAAAAAATACATTTCATGCAATTTCCTACTATCTACAAACAAAAATACCTACTAATAAAATTATCATATATTTTCTTAATTTACAATCTACATATTAAAGCAATTCAAAATAGCAATCAGATTGCATTGCAATTTGCAATAGAGTGCACTCAACTACTCCATTTCGGTTTAATCCTTCTGTAGGTATGTACAGCGACCGTTCGGAAACTACATAGATTAGCCGTTTTTGACGTGTTCTGAATTAATTGAAACAAACATCCATTTTGTTTAGCTATTGCAATGTAAGTGCAGGTAGGTATTGTTAAAGAAAATAAAATAATAAGAACTAGGTGTGTAGGCGTTTTAGATCAGATAAAATGGACTTTTTCGTAAAAATATAAACAAAAGCATGCTATTTTACATTTGTTTAAATATAATTAGTAACAACCCACTAAAAATTCAACTCAAAAGCTTACACAAGAATTTAATATCTAGTGAATTTTTTTTAGAAAGTTTATTTTGAGCTTTTTGAATTTCGAATAGCTTTGTTTTACTTTCAATATTGATTGCAAGATAAATGTTACCTCAAAGATTACTACTTTGTATATTTTATATACCTGATGAATAAATTCCCATCTCGTTTCTTAATAACGACATAAAATTTGTACCACTCAGGGAATTATAATTTACCTTTAAATGACCCTTAAATGTAACGTAAGTAACGTCGAAAATCGAAATCTTTCAGTACAAATTAAATCATAACTTGAATCATTAAATAAATGCTACTTATCAACATTATAAAATATTAATTAGGTATGAAAAATGTATTTTAAACTGAGTTATTTGGCTCTAGTAATTACGTAGGTATGTAAAGAAGTAAATATATTTCGAAATACATATATAAGTAGGTACATATCTAATATACATAAAAACACAATTTACAAATTAAGGTAGGTACTAATGTATAAATTGAGAACAAAACATTTGTTTTCATACATTCAACAAAACTATTCAGTAAGACGTAAATAATTTAACATTGAATTTGAATATTCCAAGAGTTCTTATGCAAATGTAATCTTCGTTAAGTTTAGATGTCTAACTTTTTTACGACACTGTAGATGTTGTAGATACTGCATTTAAATTTAAATGCATTAAAAGCAATTCCTCATGTCTGTTAACATAATTTTTAATGAGGTTAATTTAATTTGTTATGCTCGCTTCATTAAATTTTATGTGCTCGATGTACAAGTATGATAATCAACCTAGATTTTTACATTGAAGATGATCTGTGAAGATGATGCAAGAAAAAAACCTTTTTTTTAAATACTCTTTTCATGTTATGCTACGTTTATTTCTATTTTCTAAGTTCTCTAATCTATTTGCGTGTTATCAATATCCAAATCAAGATAATGCGTCCAATAAGAAACTTAATACGGAACCCACCCAAACACTGTAAATTCGATTACAGATAGCATTAAGCATAGCAAGCGCCAAGCCCTAAGTCGCTGAGCTTTTGCTGTTGAATAGTTAGCGTAGGCAGGAGACAAAGACCCCACAAGCCCGGCCACTTACCGCGACTACGTAGGTTTTTATTATCTTAATATCTCCTTACCAACGATGCTGTTCAATCGAAGACTACGAGCGGCCGACGCACTCAACATAACACGTGCATTACTCACAAAATATTTTCATAAAAGCGAACCAAACGCACCCGACCGACCGCACCCCGCCCCCCTCGCCCGCGCCTCGCAAAACCAGTTCAGTCCGTGCCCGGTCGCCGTGCGCGTCGGTAGTTCGTCGAGGTGCCCCGCTATCACGTTACGATAAACCATACAAAACCAAACCAGTGTTGTGGATTTATAGTGTTCCTGTGAGATTGTGCCATTTCACCTTGTGATGTTTTGTGTTACGTTCGTTATAGTGTTGGATTTCTCTTAAAAGTGTTGGACGGGTTCCGCCTGCCGCGGCCAGACGCCTTTCCTCCGATCTCGGGATATCATTAAGGTATTTATTGTTACACCGGCTCATTGTTGTAAGGAATTCTTTCCAAGTTCCAACATCGTGTAGTTGAATCGATAGTTTGAATTCGGTTGCCCGCGAGTGGCTGGCGTTCGATGCGTGCTTGTAAATGCGGTTTGTTGGATATTTATAAGGACCAAGGATTAGCGTAGTTGATGCGCGCAGCGTGATAGCAGGCCGTAAACATTCAGGAAGCAGGTTTAGACTCGGTGTTCAGAAATGCTTAGTGGGAGACTATTAATTAGCTTACTAACGGTATTCTAAAGATGAAGCGATAATAGTTACTCATCATTAGTTGGCAATTAATATTTCACGTTTACATGGTTGATGTAAATAAAAGGTTTGAACTTTGAGGTGCCGCGGTCGAGTCAAATATCACAATACATTCAAGAAAAAGCTCTCACCAAAGCTTTTAGAACGTGAGCTTTTATGTTTTTTAAATCTCATACTTTTGCCTCATATTTTGTGCTCTTGAGCTTTTAAAATCAGTGCACTGATATTTTATACGTAAGCGACTTTTGTAACGCATAGAACTTTACGGAGCTACTTATTAAGTTTGAAACGTTCTATTTTCAAAAATCTTGAGAGGGTATTATTACCTGCGCTTTACATACGAAAAAGGTATTAGACCTTCAAAAAAAAAAAAACGAACTAAGCGAGCTTTTACTAACATTACCATATTTCATTCATTCTGTTGTACGGTCTATATTCCTTAAAAAATAATCAACATACCTACAAAACATAAAGTTGCTACAAAAGGAAAGACATTTCCTCAGCCTAATTAAAAAGATGCGCTTATGAGATTTGTTATCTGTGCCCAATAGATGGCGTAACCCCCGCGAAAACAAAGAGGTTTCATTAATTCGAAGGCACTAACAATTTGAATCGAAGCCTGCTAATTAAACAAGACATAATGGATAGCTCTGTTAACCCGATTTCAAAACAGTAATCAGTAACGGTAGGAAATTTGGATTTTATTACTATAATAAAGATTCAATGAACTTTGTGTTACATAAGTTGTGTGTTTATATCTATTTCTTGTCTTTTTTACCATGTGGAATTACAGAATGTCGGTAGAAATGTGTGAAATACCACGAGTGTATAAATATTTACCATATTTATCTAGCTTTGAGGGTAACGGTTGAAATTGTAGGTTAGTTAAACTTAAAATGTCTGGTATGGTGTAGTGGTTAACATGTAACATCGTATTAGGTTCGATCTGTATTGGTGATGAATTAACAGCCTAGATAAAGGTACAAGGGTCATCTAATTGTCCGTAAACATATCGACCGGTGAAGCAGATTTTGATCGTCTGCCTTACCCCAAAATGGGATAGGTATCTATTAACGATAGAATGTAGGTATAAAGTTCTTGAAAATAAAAAGTTAGTAATTTTATCTTGTCCTTTATTTGTCTAGATAAGTTTCAGTTTACATGAGCGCGTTTTACTAGGCCGTAATTTATGTATTTTAAAATTAATTAAGTATAAACAACATATTATTATCTATTATCAAGAAATATTCAATAAAACAAACATGAAAATGAATCTATAGCATAACCAATAAAACTTAAAAAAAAAGCTTTGTCACATTTCATTATGTCAATAAAATAATCTTCTTCACCTGGCTATCAATACAACTCGGACATTCAATACTAAAATATATGTTCAACATTACCTTGGAAATACAAAGAAATCTATCGAATTTAGTCGTAAATGTGATAACGTTTTTGGTAATAAGCATTCATGTTGTAAGCCATAACCATAAATGGCTAGTTTATGATTATTTTATGCATTTAACATAATATGAAAGTATGTTTTTCGATATCTATTTGTTATATTTTGTTTGAACGACTGAGACGGTGTAAGATCTAGGAAAACACGCATAAAAAATTATTACCTCAAATTTTGTAATCTAAGCTCAAATTATTTATGGCATGTTAAATATAAGAGACTAGATTTCCGCCCGCGGCTTCGCCCGCGTTTTCAAAGGAAAACCCGCGTAGTTCCCGTTCCCGTGGGATTTCCGGGATAAAACCTATCCTATGTGTTAATCCAAGTTACCCTCTATATGTGTGCTAAATTTCATTGTAATCGGTTCAGTAGTTTTTACGTGAAAGAGTAACAAACATCCATACATCCATACTTACAAACTTTCGCCTTTATAATAGTATTAAGATTAAGATAAACCAGCAAATTGATAACAAAACTGTCAAACTAGTTCTATAAGCGGTTTTGCTTTAAAATCTCTGTCTTTTATGTTTTACTTGTACTTTGTAGACTTGATTTTTTCAATCTTTCACCCTCCATGATTTTCAATCACTTAAAAGTTGTAAGGATATCTACAAACATGCTCATTTCACATTCGTAGTTGAAACTGCACGTGTCGCAGGTTTCCGAACGCAGCCCCAAGCATTAATTTGCCGCGTAAAAAATCTCGAAAGCGTCCGGAAATGCGTGTTTCATTGGCAGCCGAACAGATGTCGACATATGTCGCGGCACTCGCGCTGCGTAGCCGTGGGCTAATTGAGTAGGAAAATAAAATTGTGGTTGCATCTATGTCATGGTGGAACGCCCCTACGATTGATGTATTGCCGCGCATTCTTTGGGGCGGATTTTGAAAATTTATGCGTTTTAAATTTAGAATTTTCGGCCATTGTTTTTCGTGCGCCTTCGATGAGCGCGCGTTTATTTTTTAAATGTGTTCCAGAATATTCTAGAAGCGTAGCAAAATTTATCGGACAACACCAAATGAATATACAAATATTTATAATAGCTGAATGCTGAATGCTGATAAAACAGACCACAATATTTGTGTAGGGAACTAATGTTTAAAGTTAAAATGACATCTGTATTGACGGATTACATCTTTAAACAGTAAAAGTGTCCCAAACTAATATAGAAAGCGTGCTTGTATTAAGTTAATTATATAATTAGTTACTTAATATAGAAATTCTTATTTAAATATATTAACTAGTGCACGTTGATGAAAATTCCGAACACCTTGTTTAACAGGTGTTCGTTTTAATCGATCGATCCATACGTAGTTTATTATTTTAATTAACATCATTGCAATATCTATAATCTAAACGATTTACATAAAATATGATACAAATATCTGTGCACCATACTCATTCATATCCTGTCACATATAAATGTTGGCTGTGTCACAGATAATGTCAAACGATTTTATCTGATATAAGGATTCAAATGAACACGCGGCATGTAGCTATTTATTATTGAAATGTATTCTTGGCAACCCTTTGGCTTTTGTTATATATAATGCAAAATGTTTGTATTGTTTTTATGCTTTTTGTTATATTGTTTGGGGGATTAATAAATAATCCCTGTAAATCTGCATTAATATTTTCGTTCCCAAAACCGAAATGGGTTCTGTTTTATTATAGAACGTTTATACGAGTTTGAGTTAGTTTTGCGTAGATTATTTTCTTAAAAAATATTATCAACCTTTTAAGTAGGTACACTCTTACTCAAATAATTTTCAATGATCATATAAAAGTCACCCGAAAGTAATAAAAAAAATTGTGAGAAAGATTTACCATAATCATTATAATAAAATATGTATAAACAATTTTAATTAACGCATAAACACTACAACATTTTTATTTTTTACAAATATAAAAAAGTCCCTCGAAATCATATTCATTATCATTAAATAAGAAAAAAAAAATATTTTTAGCAAAAAGTTCATAAAAGATATGATTTATTGTAATTTTTCTTACAATTCTTTTTTAAAACTTTCGTGTGAATTTTTATATGATCATCGAAAATTGTTTAAGTAAGTGTACCTACTTAAAAGGTTGATAATATTTTTTAAGAAAATAATCTACGCAAAACTAAAGATTCTTTCATTTTTAAACAATTTTTCCAAATCTCCACTCATCATAAAAAGTGCACATTTTGCGAAGTGCACCAATTGAGAAGTGCACCAGTTGCGAAGTGTACCATTTGAGAAGTGCACCAGTTGCTAAGTTCACCATTTGAGCATGGTGTACAAGTTGAGAAGTGCACCAAATGCGTCAAACCCGTTTAAACGTATACGAAGTCCTTTTTAAAAATACATCTTGCATTTTGAATAAAGAAAATATTTTAAATTTCGAATTCAATTTATTCTTAAAGTATCGGGATGATATCGGATACATGATACAAAAGCATAATAGCGTCATACAGCCTTACTTATAAAAACTGACTGATCTGTTGCTTAGGCAACTCTCAGTTAAATAACTCTCAACTCCATAAACAATGATTAAAATAATCTTACTTATAAACCTGTCTCAGCAGTGTCTCAACTAAGTAACGTCAATATATTTTTTTCTAGTAACATTATCGAAATAAAACCTGCTATTCACGTAAAACTTGACTAAAAATGTACTTTTTGACAAATATGAGTGGTAGACTTTATTTTGTATGACGTTTAACTGACAGGTTATTGATAACTTTCAAATTTCAAACATTTGTCGTTAACACAGATTTGAGATTTTTGATAAATTCAAATTCAGTTTTAATTTAAAATGAGTTCAATGATCAATAAACGTTCTCGTTCGACGAATTGGAGTGAGGAGGATAAGGTACGTAATGTACACAAGAAATCTAATAGAATGTACTTATTTCCTTACATGTTTTAATGCTTATTAATAAATATATATTGCTCTTTAGAAAGTGCTTCGAAAATTAGTGCTCGAGCGAGCACATATATTAGAGAATAAGGATACATCGACTAACACAAATACAGCAAAAAAACTTGCATGGGAAGATGTTTTGTCTTGGTTGGTGTTGGTTATTTTAGTTTTACTTATTCTAACAGTTTCTTGTATTTAATAAATTGTTACCTGTAATAACATTATTATTGTATTTATATTTCAGTTATAATATCATTTCACTGCATAAAAGGGACTTAAGCCAAATACAAAATCAGTGGAGGAATTTGAAGAATCGGGCTAAGGCTTCGGAACACAAATTTAGAACGGCAAGAAACATGACAGGCGGGGGACCTCCGCCACCAAGTCCTCCGCCCGAAGAACAAGAACTTATAGCAGCTCTTCCTAATGAGTTTGTGGTTGATAACAATCCTTTTGATAGCGATGCAACACATGGCCAACAGGTTTATATTTTTTACATTTTCTACTGCTATTATTCCTTAATTTGGAATATCCATTAAGGGATAATAGCGCTTTGCATAGGTATATAGTTTTTTATTGTGAGATTGAGTAATTATATTTTATATATTTATAGGAAGTTACTAAGGAGTCTGCTGATGATACATTGAAATTGAATGAAAATGATGAAAGCACTGTACATGCAAAGGTAATCATATTACCTATATAATAATTTGTATAATATTTTTATCAGTTATGTTATACAAAAATATCAGTATTATAAATAAAATTTATATTATTTTAAAATAATTATTATTTTTTTATTTTTAGCCTGAATTGCCAAATTTCTCCACTGAATTGCCACGAATAACAAAACCTACACATCATATTTTCAAAGCTAAACCAAAAAAAACGTAAGTATGTAATGTGCTTATTGTTCAGCTGTGATTTATGTGAAATAATGTTTAATGTTTATATTATTTTTACAGTGGGAAATCAAATTCCAATTACGAGCATCAATTATTCCTCCTTGCAAAAAAAAGCAGGGAGGAATTAATGAAGCAACAACAAGAGTTGCATCTAATTAGAATAGAACAAGAGAGGGAGCTTCACCTATTAAGAATAGAACAAGAGAGAAAGAAGCTCCAAATACTTGCATTAGAGGAGGAATATTTAAAAAAGAAAATAAATTTTGAAAAATAATAAAATATGGTTTTTATTGATTAAAATAAGTTTCAATATAAATGGCCCTGTTTATATTTTCGTCTTCATCTTCTATATTATCAGGGACAGCTGTTGGATAGATTAATAATTGATTTTCAAGGCCTGAAGGATCTAGAAAAATACAAAATAAAGTATTAAAATATGCTTATTTTTTATGTATCAATGGCATTATTAAATATACTTTGTTTACATATTAGTTTGCACAAATACCTCTATTTAAAATAGACTCATTAAAGAGTATTGCTAAATTGTGCAAAACTGCACAAGCAACAATAGTGGTCTTGATCACTTGCAGAGACCCTCGCATTGTTTCGTTGAGTATGCGGAATCTTTGTTTCCACACGCCAAAGCAACGCTCTACAGTATTCCTCGTTCGTATGTGACTCAGGTTGTACCTTTCTTCTGCCTGTGTCCTTGGTCTTAATATTGGTGTTAGAAGATGCGAAGTACAAGGATACCCGCTATCTCCAATCAGCTTCCCATGAAATTCATTCTCCTCAAACCTCCGCTTTATTGAGCTTTCTCTATATATGCGGGAATCATGTGTACTTCCTCTCCAGTGACACACAATATCCCAGATTTTAAGGTCAGAGTCACATACTACATGTAATTATTGTCAATATTATTATAAATTAGAAACACATAATAGCACACATAACAATTAAAATTTATTACTTTAAATACACTATGATCAAACTAAAATGTTATTGTACAATGTTCATACTTGAGTGTTAATGGAGTAATGTCCCTTCCTATTAACATAGTACTGTCCAGCCTCTCCACTCACTTTGCGTATCTTAATATGAGTGCAATCTATTGCACCAATGATACGCTTCATCCCGCATATGGCCTCAAATTTCTTAATTGCTTTGGCTTCCTCGGTTGAGTTCGACGGCATATTAATATAACGCGAACTTTTAGAAGCTTACGCAATAGCAACATTTCGGGACAAACGGGAAAGTGTCTGTTGACTCATTCCGTGAATGTCAGCACAATCTTCTTGGATCTGTAATGTAATAGATCGTTATACAGGCTTTTCTATTGTATATATCCAAAACTAGAGCACAAAAGTCACATCTACCTCATGCCGGCCCCAATATCGAATAACTGCCATCACTTGCAGTTCCACTGGAATACCGCCCCCTCGAGTGTCCACGCGAAGGTCATCCCGAATCAAATTAATGATTTGTTGCATGTTATTCTTTCCGAATCTATACCTCGATCGGAATTCCTCTTCGTCGAGGTCCAAAGGATTCACCCTCTGTTTATAATTTTTTCTTTGTCGCCTACGAATATTAAAATAACGAATCTCCTGCACATCATTGGTAAAATCGTCGATCAAGGTATCATTTATATCCATTTTATTGCAAAAATAATAAAAAACACTAATATAACTTTATTATTTGCAACTATTGACAACAGCTGTTTGACAATAATATCCGCCATGATGTCTCTCAAATAGATTTAAAGCAGGGTCGGACGTTTCTTAAATTTTGACATTATACAGGGTGTCCCAAAAAGTAGTGATGAACGAAAGCTGGGAGGTAGAGGACCTAGAAGGCTATCCGAATCACCCCCATGTATGTTATGCGATTCTTCGTATTTTCGGAGTTATGACGTTTTTTTCAATTTTTCACCGATCGCCGAGTACTATGATATTTTCACTCATGGTGACGTCAATTATTGCGGAAGATGTTTGATTTTTTTTGTGTGCTAAGCTGAAAGATAGGCCAATTCAGTATGGTAATATTTACCATCGCTAGATCTTTGAATGAAATAAAAAAAAGAATGAAATGCCAAGAAAGATAAAATTACCCAGTATGTTCACCACTCCAAGGGCCCGTAAAAAAATAAAATCACATAAAAAATGTTTTCTGTTTGGCTTTTAAAAACTTGCTCTATCTATCAGGAAGCTACCCTGAAAATTTCATTTTATTATTCAGAAGGCTTCAATCGAAAAATTGAAATCTAAATTTGGTAAGTGCAAAAATTGAATTAACATGATGATTAATAAAAACAAATTAAAACCAATAACAAGGTGTTTTATTACCAGAAATTTTTAAAATGACCCCGCGGTTGCTCAGTGCAAGTGCGACATCACCGTAAAAAGTTGTCTTTTAAATGTCTGTATGCCCTTTTATTATTTTTAATGTTTTCTTATGCTACTATGAATTTCCCGGCTATTTCGTCCAAATTGTGGCATTCTCTTAAGTAGCCGAGGTCTTTTTAGTATCCCCATTGAAACAAATCAATGGGGTTTAGGTCGAGGGACCGTGGAGGCCGGGCTTTAAGGCAGGCGTCACCGGCGCATGCGCAGGCTGCAACGACCAATCCATCTTTCAGGGTATCTTTGCCCTTTAGCCTGGCCTCCACGGTCCCCGGAAATAAACCCTATTGATTTTTTCCGCGGGGATACTACAAAGACGAGAGACTGCCACAATTTGGACGAAATAGCCGGGAAATTCATAGTAGCAGAAGAAACCATTAAAAATGATAAAAGGGCATACAGACATTTAAAAGACAACTTTTTACAGTGATGTCGCACTTGCACTGAGCAACCGCGGGGTAATTTTAAAAATTTCTGGTAATAAAATACCTTGTTATTGGTTTAATTTGTTTTTATTAATCATCATGTTAATTTAATTTTTGCACTTACCAAATTTAGATTTCAATTTTTAGATTGAAGCCTTCTGAATAATAAAATGAAATTTTCAGGGTAGCTTCCTGATAGATAGAGCAAGTTTTTAAAAGCCAAACAGAAAACATTTTTTATGTGATTTTATTTTTTTACGGGCCCTTGAAGTGGTGAACATACTGGGTAATTTTATCTTTCTTGGCATTTCATTCTTTTTTTTATTCCATTCAAAGATCTAACGATAGTAAATGTTACCATACTGAATTGGCCTATCTTTCAGCTTAGCACAAAAAAAAAATCAAGCATCTTCCGCAATAATTGACGTCACCATGAATGAAAATATCATAGTACTCGGCGATCGGTGAAAAATTGAAAAAAACGTCATAACTCCGAACATACGAAAAATCGCATAACATACATGGGGGTGATTCGGATAGCCCTCTAGGTCCTCTACCTCCCAGCTTTCGTTCATCACTACTTTTTGGGACACCCTGTATAACTGTTACTTATACACCTCTCAACACTGAATTGGGTTTATAAGTGAAAAAAACGTTGATCAACAGCTAAGAGGGGCTCTTAAATTTGAGAGACGTTTATAAGTAAGGCTGTTAATGTCAGACCACTAAAAACATGCATTGTTTCTTATGGGAATATAAAACGCGCTACTGTTAACAATTATGAACAGAATAAGTACCAGTCTGACGAGATGTTACTTATCTCAATGGTATTTAACAGTAAAAAATACTGGATCATCCAGTCCCGTTATACAGTTATGAATTCTGACCATAGATAACGCCTTGTGGTCTACTTATTATGGTCACTTAATACTCGAAGGTTTTTCTAATAACATTCGTGATTACGTCATATTTTAGTTTCGTGATTTGGTATTTAATAATTATTATGTTCATATTGTAAAGAAACTGAATAAAACATGCTATTTGAATATGTATTTGAATTAAATCTACTTCTATGGACCATTTGAATTGCGGTTTACGTCACTTTATTTTAATGTTAAAAAATCAAGAAAGCACAAAGTAACCCAGTAATTCTAGTTTATACTAGCTAAAAAAGCAAAATATTAAATTATAAATAAGGCAGCACTATTTGTAGGTCATATCGTTGTTATGATGTACTCTGCAATTTGTTTATAGTCTGTAATTTTGTACGGCGTTTGCAAGCCAGTGACATCACTGCTAATAAAAAAAAATAAACCAATTTTTATGGCGGGAAATTGAACGTCAAACTTACTCGCCGAAGACATTATTATTCATAGAGTCGTCCCTTCAATGAGCGTTGGTAACTACATATTTATGTAACAGGAAAATGTTAAAATTGTGATGTAAGATTGAATCATGATTTTAAAGTGCTTATGTTTATTATTCAAATTACATTGTCACATAGAATGTCTACTGCAAGTGCAGTTTGGATTGTTAATGCGTTAGTGTACTCGTTTTTACATTGAAATTTACATTTATTTAACAAATCAAGTTTATTACATATAATAATGTTTCAAAAGACATGAAGTGAATATGATAATAATGGTAATTTATTTTAAACTATGCGTAAACAAATATTTATAGCTGTTGATTTGTTCATTGACATTGTTAGGTCTGTGGTCGCATAGGATGACGATGCATGTTTATTTAATCTAAATAATACTTGGAAATATTTTTGCGACATTAGCAACGATAATATAAATACATCAATGCATTAGAATAATTTATCGATGAGAATATTAAAATTGGGTATGTACCTACTGTAAGTATACCAAAAAGATTTTTCGTAAAAACATCGAGTAGAAATTATTCTGGCTTAAGTTTATTACAAAGTTAATTTGCAGCACCGTGATAAACAGCAACATATAAATAAAACAAAACTTTAAATGCACATTGAGTAATGAGTTAAACGAAGATTTAAACCCCGATCACAGTTGGCATTAATACGCATTTAAACGCATCAAGTTAACTGGACGTTCAGTCAGCTGTTTAACACTTTAAATTACACCAATCTGTTGAAATTCCCAAACACTTATTGTTTTTTTACCAACTGCGTAAAGTTACACTGGGGCACGCCTCAAGCTACATGATTATAAGAAAGTTATTTTATTGTTACCGTTCCGTTCCCTACAATTTTGGATCTCAGGTTTATTGTATATTGAAAGCGAATATCAGAATTCAGGTTGTAAAGAGTAACTAGGAATCCGTTTATGGCTTATATGAAAATTACTTGAGTTTGCTGGTATATACTGTTCAATTGTTTATGGTGTTTTTTTTTACGGGCTATGTAGTTAGGCCTGATTTTAATGTATGGTAAAATGAATGGCCGGAGTTGTATAAATTTGTATGTATATCAATACTAGAGGTCCGCCCCGGCTTCGCCCGTGGTACATATTTCGCAATAAAAGGTAGCCTATGTCCTTTCTCGGGTATCAAAATATCTCCATACCAAATTTCATGCAAATTGGTTCAGTAGTTTAGGCGTGATTGAGTAACAGACAGACAGACAGAGTTACTTTCGCATTTATAATATTAGTATGGATTCAACCAAATCACTGCTTAATAGCTTATTATTGTTATACCTAAGCAAAGACGGCATTGTACATAATCATTCACTTAAATAAGCTATTACGTAAAGAGATAATGAAGTTTTAATAACGTTATAAAGAAAATTATTTAGATATAAAGCAAAAGCGCCATATAATAAAACTAAAGCCTTAGATTATAACTTTCGACAAAGGCGACGGTGTGCGTAAAACTCAGATGAGCGATCGATTTACGTAACACCACTTTATGAGGTTCTCACCAAAAATTTTTACACCGTTCGACGTTCTTGCGAGCGGTAAAACTTGCTATATATTGCCTTTTTTCCCCACTAACGCTGCCCGGATTTGCGTGCGAAACGAGTAATGTATCAGCCTCGGCGATACCGTCGTTAAATTCAGACGCAATCGAGACAGTGACTCTGCCATCTTGTTCCCGGGGTTTTACGAGTTTCGTATGACTCTGAAATCGGCTCGAAGGTTATTTCCGCAAATTCATTGCAGGAGTTGCTGGCTCATCAAAATTTTGGAAGCTGCGCGCTATTAAGTCGAATCGTTCGGGAACGATCTTTAAAACAAACAAGGTTTATGACAGCAATCCGGCTGAAAAACAACTTTATTGTATGACGAATTTGATTAAAGCAATTCCGTCACGTCATACGATTATTATTTGCGTGCAACGTTGTAATAGGCAGTACTTTATGAAATACATAGTAATTAAAATTGCTATTAATAGCAATTTAAAATTTCCTTTATAATAAAATGAGTTGTGAAAGCTCCAGCGATAAAACTATCCTAAAAAAAAAAACAAAACATTATAAAGCAAATAAAATGTGATCGCTGATTTGTTTCGCGATCCCTTATTATTTCTGTATTTTTATTTTCTGTTGAACACCTTAAGAATGTAAGTGCCTTCTGTACGGCAGGGAATAAGAATAAAAAGAATAAAATGTGTCACTGTTTCGCATCCCAAGTAATACCAATGTCAACGCCAGCTATAAACATCAGGTAAAAATTGGATCCCAAAGTCGCCCCTTTGAATTCAGGCCGGGATATCGCGTGTCTCTTCCACTAATTGGCTCCACGAACACGCTAGCTACACTCCGGACAAAACGGAACACCAAATATTTGTCATTTAAAAGAACCCGAAGAATTTAAAAGGTATAAATTAGGCATGTTACGAAATAATTGCACTTTTATTTCGCTCGTAAGTATCCCGTTTCGAGACACTCTAAACGCAATCAAGTTTGCGTCCTTCTCAAGTTAAATTGAGACATTGAATGTTTTCCATTTTCTTTTCTCTCCAATTCCGAGCCAATAGCAAAAGTAAAAACGCTCCCGATACCACCAACGTGGAAAGCAATATACGACCTCGTCGGAGAGAGCCGTTTCCTTTAATGTTTTCATGAATCTCGGAAACTAAAGAGCGTGTAACAACGTATCTGTTCGTTGCCTTTTAATAGCTCGAAAGCGAACAAACTGCCAAGTATTAAGTTTTATCAACCATCTGCACGAGTGTCACGTCTTTATTACTACTTATTCTTTGTCCTCATGAATGCAGCGGTCGCATAGATGCGATAGATGTATTATTGCATCCCGTACTTCACGCGTGGCCTATGCTGCGTGCAATGCGGTGCGGTTACACGCTCCATCTCGAATGCTTGCTTATGGTAAAGCGAGAACTACGGCGCTATGCAGGTTTGTGCATGCTTTAGTCTGGACCCCTGCGTACGTACAAGCTCGAATGCCACAAGGAACCGAATCGTCTAGTTGTATCATAAGGGACGTACGACCTTTCGAAGCTGAAACCCGTATAGGTGTTCGATTTAATAAAAAATGGCGTACCTGAACCGGTCCCTTGGCGTGTTTGTACATTTTTCTTACTCTTGTGTAGGGTTTTTGTTACGGATTTCGATTGAGATAGAATCGCAAGCGTTATTAAAAAAGTTTCTCATGTAATTCTCGTGGCGACTCCCGGCGCCCGCGGATTTTTTGGCGATTTATCGTTTTCACTTCGGTTTGGGGTTTTCTTTATTTATTGGGAATATTGAAATGCTGAAGTGTGGTTCTAACTTTTTAGCTGTACAATGTTTTATGAAATATGTCTTATCAATATTTTGAATTATTACTACGAATACTATTATTATTGTATAAATAAGGTAGGTACATGATATAAAACAGAAACGGAACCATATCTATTACACGTACAAAAACAAAAGGTTTTTGATCCCGCTCAAATGGATTTCCAAAAATTCCCATACGAATACAACAACGTTACGTGTCCAAAGGAATCGGAGCATGTGACGTGTTGGCGCAATTTAAAAAATAAAAGCTCCAATATGGCCGCCCAGTCACAGCTGACTCAGCGTCACCTTACTATCGTCTATTGTTGTTGAAGGGACTTTTGCTTTATGCGTTTGTTGAGTACATTTAAACTGTTCACTTCAACGGTTGGGTTTTAAAAGGCTATTGCCCGTTACTCTGCTTGCGATTGAATTGATATTACAATCGTTCAATTAGGTTGTAGCTTGTCTTTCTAATCACGAAACAATCTTGTTCTTAATCTATTGTTAGACTTTTCTTTAATACGCTTCTTAATGAACTTTGAATTTAAAATAGTGTTTTATAAAACAATTAGGACTTAAACTACTATGAATACCTATGAATACTATTTTAAAGTTAAATCGCGTAGGTTAATTCATTTTGGTTGCGTGGGTTTGTATTATTTAGTATTTATTTCTGAACATTAAAAGTTTTTAGAAATAATGTTGCTCAAGTAATTTCAAATTTGTCGTATACAAATAGATGTAAATATGTAGGTATGTTAGGTGTGGTATGTGTACTAGGTATGTAGGTACAATTCTGCTATCATGTATCATCCCAAACTATAACATCCTACCTATAACTACCTAGTATTTATTATTTCTAAATATGTACAATATATCTGCTAACTGTACAACTATTGAAATACCCTTTATATCCCTTCAGTTTGCTACCTGCGAGATAAGACCATTTGTTTTAGATGCAGTATTGTTCTCTTATCGCTTATCAATCCCTTTGCAAACTTGTAGCTGAGATTGAAAAATATTTCGCAGATGCTTGGAATAAGTTGATGTTTACCGTACCTATTAGCATTTGGCATGCTGTTAATAGTTAGTATTCTGTTGTATATTTTAAATGTTTTATTTTTTTATATATTAACACATAAATAAAGGTTAGTATTAAGGTTTAATATACACAGGAACAAGTCGTTGACGTCGTTTATCACTATTATTATAAGTTCAGTTTGCTTTAACGTCTTGTATTTGTTAATCATATGTAATTTAATTTGTTTCAGACTAAATTAAAGTGATAGGTCATTTCTATACCTACCTGGAAATACCCTTATATAGCCTTGCGGGCTATTGAAACATGCTAAACCGTATGTCTTGCAAAAAAGAAGTTCTCGGAAACGTATCTCTCAAATGGATGGCCCGAATTCAATGCAATTTTTTTACTTGATGTCATTTAACATTGAAAACAGTTCATTGACACGAAGCAACGTACCAATTTTATATATGGTCTTATTATTACCTTATTTAATATACGGATCATGTTTGATTCGTCATGTCTGTATGTCTGTATGTCAGTGACAATTGAATCTAATAGAGGCAGTGCTTATTGTGATGACTGATGCTAATGTTATTTGTTACATTTCGTAACTTCAAAATGGAGAGGCGGGTATGTTTGTTATGTTAATTTTGTAACAACGCTAATGCCAATCGTTATTATTAGTTTTTAATAAATGTAAGTAAATAAAATAATAATATTTCGAAAATAGCTAGTCAAAGTTTATAAAGGAACAATGAACTAGAGTAGAAAAATTTATTATCATTTAGATGATAATGGATATTAAATAGATAGTAAATTTATGAGTTAATAGCTTTGTGCCCGCGGGTTCGCCCGCCTTTTCAAAGAAAAACTCGCATAGCTCCCGTTCCCGTGGGATTTCCGGGATAAAACCTATCCTATGTGTTAATACAAGTTACCCTCTATATGTGTGCAAAAGTTCATTGTAATCGGTTCAGTAGTATTTGCGTGAAAGAGTAACAAACATACATACACATACATCCATCCTCACAAACATAATATAATATTAGTAGGATAGGATAGATGATTGTAAAGGGACAATGAACTAGAGTAGAAAAATGTATTATTATTTTTGTTATATTTTATGTACATAATCAGTTAATGGATAGATAGATAATTGAAATTGACTTCATGAATTATATTTATGTAGGCGAGATTACAAAGAATACCTACTTATTGATGATGAAAATTGCTTCTTCTTCGTCACACTGTCAATATGTACTCGTATGTATGATATTATGTAAGTACATATATTTAATTACATAGAACTCCACAATTAAATAGTACAAGACAACACAACTAAGCACGCATAGTGAGCTTACGTGATAAAAGTGAAGTCCCATGTCCCCTAGTGGGGTAAGGGGCAGATGCATTATACATCTGTTTCACTGATCGATTTTCTTTAGGGACAAGTAGGTGATCAGCCTTCTGTGTCCTACCAGACCAAGACATTTTTTTTTCTTCGTCTCCTACGGGAATCGAACCCAGGACCCCTCGGTGTTACGCTCACGCGTCAACCACTGTACCGAGGAGGCGGTCACTGTCACACGAGCTTACGTAAGTACCTACACACAAATAAAGTTTGAGCTCTATCTACTATAGCTTAGTAAATATGTAATGATAAGGAATTGTGAAATATTTAAATACCCTGAATATTTCATGTGAACTTTACAAACTAGGAGTGGATAGTTTATGACTATTTTAACGTCATTTTGAAATTATCAGTGCATATAATATTTAAATAGCTGAGCTAGGTTTCGATTTTGTAATAACTTTAGGTGATATGATATTTAAATATTTATGAACTCAATTCAATGTTGTATGTTTATCGTAATCTGTGACTTCAGACATAATCGAAAACTTATTATGTTTTTCAATATGTACACTAAAAATGCTTAATGCCATGATGATGTCAATTACTCGGTAATTTTTATTTCATTCAAGTTCGTTAAGTTGTTCCTTACCTATGCGTAGATTAACAAACATCAGTATCACAAACCAGAACTGATGCTTTAGTATAAATTAAGCTTTGATACATAGAAATAAACCCTAAATAACCGTGTGAAATATTCGCAATACAATTTTTACCTGCACATAATGAAGACGTGAAAGTTCTTTGAACGTATAAACTTATTGTGCAATCATTCTATCCCGCTCTTTAATCGTTGTAATGCATATGTGTAGGAGAGATATTAACATCGCTTATGTTTCGTACAAAGGGCAGATGTGCCGACTAACAGGTATGAGCCTGCACTGGTCATTTACTGTTAATATGTTTTAATGAGTCCTATAACGAAACGTTTTACCTTGTGTTGGTAAGGTATAGGTTTTAATTTTAAGCTTGGTTTTAATAGTTATTATTATAGGTTGGTAACTCATAATAAACCAAGATGAAGTAGTTTAAAGATGAAGGAGAATGTGCTTTATTAGTTTGTGAAATGTTTTTCAGTAAAAAGCTTTCTGCGTTATTCGTAGTTTATTATTTTTTGTTCTATACTTACGTAGGTATAGGTATCTACTATTGTCATTTTTGTTATCTAAGGTAATTATTATAATAATACCTTCCTACTAAACAAGTTAATTTTGCATCAGTAATGAAAGATTACGATTAATAGTGAACATAAAAAGTTAACAAAACTAACACGTACAGTCGGCCAAGAAAGTGGTGTTAGGTGTACCACCCTAAGTTTGAATATCGCTTGCAGATTCATAGGTGATAAAGATTAGTTTCGCTTGCAGATCGATCTGACAACTTCTATTGCTGTCTTTATCTGATTATTGATAACGACTATTACTGTTTGTAACGTGACAGCTGTTCTTAGTTTGAACTTGATGGAACCAATGACGTCGTAAAATCAACGGCGGGGGGCTGTAGATTTTGATGACAAAATTGTATCTACAAATTCAGAATTGTAATCAACAAGTTACATAAAATTGTAAAGGCACAAGGCGAATCCACAAACCTACAATTTCTGTAAACTTGTAATTACAATATCAATAAAAAACAAGCTAAAAATAGATTTATCCTTTTATTAAATTTCTACAATCAATTTTAAAATACTTATAACAAACAAAAACATAGCATATATAGTAATATTTTGAAGATATTGAAAATTTTTAAAAATTAGAAACGGGTGTAACCGCCGTTGGCCTCTATAACCTCTAAAAGACGAGACCTCATTGAACCAACAAGCCGTGATCAAATATCGGTTCCCCGCATTTCCTCCCAAATATAATTACAGTGAATAATAAGAGCTTGTTTGGTTCTTTCATTTTGATGCGACCATCGTTGGACCATAAGGCCCCAAAGATTTTCTATCGGGTTGAGGTCCGGCGATCTTGAGGGCCACTGAATTACCCTTACGTCAGTGTGTGAACGAAACCAGGCTCTTACGATCCTCGCATTATGAATTGAACAATTATCTTGAACAAAATCAAATTGTGGCACTTCGTTCTCCGGGTAAACATTACGGACTGTCGGTAGCATTGCATTCTGAAGCACGTCGATATAATTTACAGCCGTCGCTCGAGGAGGTAGAGAACACAATTCTCCTACACCATCCGCACTCATCCAGCCCCAAATATTTACGGAAATTCGACCTGATTCTCTATTTGGGATTACATGATCATCTTTATACCGTGTTGAATTATATCGCCAAAGGTGAAGACGTCCATGCTGACTGGATTTAAACGTTTTTTCATCACAAAACACTGTATTAGACCAATCAAACTCTAAGTGCTCTCTGGCGAAGTTCAGACGAGCAAGTCTGTGAGCATCCGTCAAATATATTTTCTTGGCGTAATGCCTGTGGTGCAACCCCATGTAATGTAGATGATTCCTTATTGTTTGGGCACTCACATCGAACATCTCCGCAAAATGTTTTGTGGGCTTAAAACCGTTGATTTCATATTCCCGTCTCATGAATTCTCTATCGTTATTGGAGAGTGCAGGCCGGCGACCACTTCTTCTGTGATCCAACAAACTTCCCTCCTCTCCTTCACGACGAATCCAAAAGCGGACAGAATGCCTCGATATATTCAAATTCCGGGATATCGCACTGATACTGCTTCCCTCATTAAATTGGGCAATTATTTGTGCTCTTTCGGCAATGGTCAAGTTGGCAGGCATTGAGATGATTTTATATGCAGTTGATTGAAAAATAACACGGAAAATATATCGATTTTTTGCATATATTTGACAAAATGTCAATTGTCAGTTTTCTTTTTCAAATGGAATTCGGTTGTCTATTTAAATAGTTTTTATTACTTTTGTTTGGAAACATTTCAATTGCTTTGTAGAAACTAATGTCCTTTTCATTTATACTAAAGGTTAAAATGTCATGTACTTATATGTGACATATAATAATATTATTGTCAGAATCACATCATGATATACATTTACAAAGGAAAAACAAAAAGAAATAAAAGAAAAATAATAAGTATAAAAAGAAGCTTATTCCTAAGAAACAGTAGGTAATGTGGCAGTGAGTGACCTGACAAATGGAGCCAACTCAGTTTATGATGGCAAGGTGATTAATACCTTACCACCACTGATTTTCAGTGACCCCAAGTGACTATTGGAGTTTCAGTCTAGAATTGCATATAATGAAAATTTAACATGAGTATATTATGTGAAAGATATATTTCTATTAATATGATAGATACTAATAAATAAATACATCAGTTAAAACATGTAATATAGGTAGATATAATATCAGTATGTAATTATGTAAATAATGTAAATAAATAAAATGAAATTATGTATACAATGTTAATAATTATAATGATAGATAGGCAGAGAATAAATGCGTATATAATATTATGTTATAAAATAGATAATTAATGTGTAATTCGATACAAATGCACTAAGTGTTAGAACAGGATACAGGATACAGGAACATATGACGTATGAATACTAAATACATAGGTTTACGTCATGATAATGTTGTCTCTTTCAGTAATATCTTTTTATAACGAACCTTGTTGTAATTTTCGATGACCGGGAAACTAAATCAAAACTGGTACACCACTTTCTTGGCTGACCGTACCTAGTTATAAGTAAAATGCCACTTACTAAAATATCATAAAAATTTCATTTGCTCAAACATTTAAATGTCACAAGAAAGCCGCAGAGATACAGTATCAAAAAGACGTACATAAAAAATAATGAATACACACGTCGAGAAATGTTGACGGGTACAAATGATGATCTTTTGTAACTTGAGTGTTATCATGTTGCAATTATATGGATTAAGTTATGTGAGATAGCGTTACTTGAATTGTTTTAACATTTACGACAGTGAGAGTATTGGAAGTAGGTACTATTAAGTATTTTGCGATAGTTAGAACTTAGGGTACTGGTAGTATATGTATTCTGTGGTATTGTAATGATAGTATTTGCAGATGTTATTTTATTTGCCCGAACTATGAGCAGAATTTGGAAAACGTGTAACTTGAAGATCGTCTTTGTATTTATTAGAATATTCAGCTAATAAAGTTAATTTGGATTGAAGTGAATTTATGTGGATTTGAATTCCTGCAGTTGTTTCTATAGAAATAACAATTTAAGGAATTGAAAAGAACATCCATTTCCAATTAATAGATCTAAACTTAGTAGGTACATAAATTAAAATCAAGAATATTTATTTGTTTGAGCTTAAAATTCGACATACCTTTACCATCTAAAACATAACGCCTCCGAAATGTTTTTCCGTAATTTTCCTTTGATATTCTGAAATATATTCGAAAAGCTATTGAAAGACCGACCGATAGACGTGGTGACCAGTTCCTGGTAACGACATAGTAGGAGATAGAAATGGTCGTCTATATGCTTACATAGAATTGAGATATTCCTATTTTTTATTGGAAGTTTCGTATCGAGATAGTTTTTAGTTGATCTTGGTAGGAATTGATATTGTAGTTGAAAATTCTCAATTTTTGCTTCAATATGTGTTAATATGTTCGATACTCTCGCGTAGTTTTTAGGCTTTCTAATTATATTATAAGTAGTATGTGTACTTAGTAGGAAGTAAAGTAGTCAATTTTGTTAGTAAGTAGTTATGCAAAATGCCACATCATATTTGCGCTGTTCAAAACTTCAATCCTGCTAACTTAGATAACACATTGCTAAATATCATTAATTAAAAGTCAATACAAAACATACCGTGATCAGAAATGAAATTGCAACATTTATATAAAAGAATGAGGGCACGTCACTTCAAATCATAAATTCGACTTGCGCAGACGCCTACAAAGCCAGGTTAAAGGTTGGTCCTCTTTACAAATGGTAATGGATGATTTAGAGTCATCAATTATTGTTCTTTATTACTTAAATATTGAGTTCGTATCATTTAGTTAAGAAATCATCAGACTATTTTTGTGAAAGCTGTTACAACAGTTTTAAACAATGAAGTATCTAAAACACAGAATAGGTATGAATTTTCTACTTCAATTAAAAGTGATTTTTAATGATTGTTTTTCTTTTGCATAAAACTGATGGATTAATGTGAATGAAATTCGAAACATTTATTGACTTCGCCTAAAATTAAGGTACTTTTCCCTGTTGAATCTTCCGGTATCTTATTTCACTATTTCATTTCTATTTCTGCAAACACGATGATATTTTTCATCATTGAATTTATTTAACTTAATGTACGAGTAATAAAATATTCGCCAATAACGAAACTTATACTCAATTTATTTTCAAATATAATTAACATCGTTTGTGTCGTACATATGACACGAGCCTTTAATTATTTTTAAAACGCCATTATTTTACGAGATTTTATATTATACTCTGCATTCCGTAAGATGATTTCATTTCTTTTTAATTATGATGAGTTGATTATTGTTTGTGTTGTTGAATGATTGAGTTTCAGGTTTAATGTTGTTTAATATTTATTATTTACACTGTTTGTTACAATCCGCGCGAGTCAAATTGACACCTGCTACCTATACCCGTCTCTTTCACTTTCACTTGATAATAGAATGGAGTGAAAGGGACAGGACCATTTTTCAGGTGTCAAGTTAACTCGCCCGAGTTATACATAAAGTGAATAATGTTTTATGAGAACACACAACAACAACACAGAACAACTGTCGTTAATGTGTATTAGTTATGCATTATTTTATGATAATATATTTATGCTTAATCAATGATTTATAACTATACCTAATATGTAATGCCTTTCAAATGTACCATACATTAGTTTTATTCAAACAAAAATTTTACTACGAAACTAACATTAAGTTCACAGACTACTAAAAATGGAGCGATAAAAACTTGCTAGTTATTCAGCTCGTGTAGAACTAAACCTACAAAACTAGAGAATCACTTTATAGGGACAGAAGTCGATCAAAGAGGGATTTGCTCTGAGAGCCGAAGACGAAGGGTTGCTAAGTCTCCCGAATTGAATCGCTATTTATTCAGCTCTGCAGGTAAAAATAATATGCACAAATAATCTCGCAATTTGCGTGAGATACGTTGAAGGTATTGAGTACTTTACGAGGGTAAATATTTTGTCCCTTTTTTGTTATATGTAGGTATGTATTTATGTGTAGCACTGTATGATGGATCGAATATTTTTATCGTATTGACTTTAATGAAAAACAGTTTTGTTTCGTACAAGTTATAAAATCAAATAATCGACACTTTAAAATAAACCTAGTTTATAGAATAACAACTGTCTAAGCTTTGCAATACTTACCTATTAATGTAATTAATTGTTCATAAATTCTAAAGTTACAGCTCTTACAATTCACGATTACGTAACATAACACCAGTCAAAACTGAACCTTACCCATTACACAATTGATCATATTTTGCAACCTACCCGTTTTTTAATATTCCATCCACAAGATGCATTTAATATAAATTGGCTCAGCCCTACTTGGCGGACTAAATCCTGACTCAGTATCCATGATGCTTCCATTTTCCCGACCGGTCCTGATTTACATAACTATTTTATCCTTATCTTGTTATTCCTGGTACATGCAATCTTGATAATTAAAGATTTATTAACCGCTATTAAAGCTATAGATAATCTAGCGAAATGAGGATTTAATAATGTTTTAAATGAGTTGCCTAGTTCGTTAATGGTGTTTGCTGTAACTACAGTTATTTTGTATTGCTGTAGGCTGGTTTAGTGTATTTTTAGATCAATGTATTTAGCATATAGGTGCACTGCGTATTTTTGTGATTTGAAATTTCGAATATAACATTAATTAGTATAAGTTATTGCTTTTGGGGATCTTGAAACATGTAAGTCAATGGTTATCTTGCTAATATTATAATTGTGAAGTAAGTGCGTTGCTCTTGCTTTTTGGGACAAAATAAAACTGGATTGGTGTTGCAAATGGGAAGTACGAATGTAAGTTAAAGCTTGGAACATCTTCAGGAGTTATGCGTGAAGCTTACTTTCTGTATTTTATTTCAATTATTACGACGCCATTATTCATTCGCTATCCGCAAACGTTTCGTATATCATTCAGCGATATAATTAATGAGACTCTTTGTAAACAAAAAATGTGTAAACAATGCGTTGTGTACAATTTTAATAATAAATTAATGCTTTAACATGGCATCAGCAATGCACTCAATGTCTGTCAGCGGCGTGTTTTTTAAACAATCCTCTTCATATATTATGTTAACTAGACAAGCGTGTGTGTTTATCTTGCATTTAGCGTCGAATAATTCGTTTTTCATTGACATAGAGTCGAAAATTGACCCGCAGCCCAATCAGGTCGAGATTTACCAACATCGGCTTACAATTGCTCAGCGGAATATAGGTCTTATGTAAATTGGTATAAGAGCTGTTTTGTTTTCCAATTTCGAAGTTTCTGGAAATAGACATTCGCTTTTGTTTGCATTGAACAGATGAGAAGCAGCGGGTTTGAGCAGTTTTGTTAACAGTTTTCAAACAATTTTTGGTTCGTTAATCTGTCGTCATCACAGTCGTCATTGTATATGTTTATGGTTGGTGAAGTTTAACTTTTACGTCGATTGGCTGTAATACATCATTCTTGTTGCCATGTGGGTGAAATGTTGCTTGGTGGAAAGATGAATTGTGTAAGAATTTAAAGTAATGACAAAATAGCATCCAATTTTTTCACGTCAGTCAAGATCAATTTTCGTTAGATCAATTTTTAGTGTGGCTGAGTAATTAAACCTAGACAGTGAATATGTACCTAAGGAATAAAAAGATAAAAGTTGTTATTGAAACAAACTTGAATGAAGTACCTACTAGGTATTAAGTTTCGGCAAACAGTGAAAAAGGTTATACTTAGCTTCTATTTTGAACAAAATAAGAAAACCGTCCATTAAAAGATAATGAACTACATATTTCAATACAGAGCCCCGGCCATTTCTATTGTAACAAAAAGTCCATTCACATCAAAGTACCTCACATTAAGAAATTAAAGACTTTTTAACGGATTTTAAACGCGATTTATTCATTCTATTATTTTCCCGACGTTTCGAACACTTTACATATTTGAGTCTCCCCGTGACCACGCTCGCTGTAAAGTGTTCGAAACCTCGGGAAAATAATAGAATGAATAAATCGCGTTTAAAATCCGTTAAAAAGTCTTTAATTTCTAAATGTATAATACTCGCGTAAAATCAAACATTAGAAAATACTACCTCACATTACTTGGCGGCGTTTCCTTAAAAACTTTACCACAAAAAGGTTCTCTGAAAGAACCACTTGGAAAGTATGAAATAACGCGCGGCATCCTACCGGAAGTCGACCGGAAGACGAGTCCAGGGTTTCCCGGAAGCGCTGGAGGGCTGTTCCCGAATTTACCTCAAGAAAATTCATGTGCGAATTATTTATTTTGACCTTCCCGTCCCTGTTATGTGTTTAGCGTTTTTAAGTGGGTTATTTAAATGCTGATTTATTTATTTAAATATATTTTATAATTAAAAAAATAATGCCCTTTTTGTTCTTATGGGTAAATTCAAACTTGAACATTAATTTTTTCAAATGAACTTTGCTTAGAAACGCTTTTGAATCGTCAAAATACGAAAAAAGAATAAAAGTACTGCTACCTAATTACAGCCTATTTGATAAAGTTATCGAATTATAATTTAGAGCAAATAACATTTATTTTGTTACAACGTAATTTATTAAATTTCAAAATGTAATCATAATCTGTAATTTGTTGATATTACCTATTCTAACAAGTTTCGCAAATAAAATATAATATGTACTCTAGTGGTAAAACCAGTACAATCTAAAACATTATTACCTACAGAAATGAAATATTTTATCGTATTCAATACTTCTATATTTACAAATCCATTAATTCTTAATGAAGTAATAAATTCATTGAAAGTAAAAGGTTTTCTTACATAAAACTAAAAGAAGAGGTTTATAAACATAAGTATGTAATTACGAACCTAGAAATTTTAATAGTCGATGTTTTAATTTTTCCCAGAGCGTAGTTCCATATATATCTATTCTTTAGTCACATTAATGATAGTCTGGTAGAGATGATATGGCGATATGGCCGCCATTTGTACATTTGTCTCTCTTTTTGAGTTTTATGTAAACCTTATGTGTGTGCAATAAAGAATTCCCTATCAATATATAGGCAAGTAAATAAAACAATATGACATTTCTCCTGCACAAATTATTATTCAGGATTTTTATATACCGCGTCAAACGCAACGTTGGCGGCAAGCCAATGAAACTATTGTATTTCAAACTATTCGTTAATAACTTGATGTTGGTGTTCCGTGCTTTGTAATTAATACTTTAAGATGACGTTGAGAGTGACGTTAAATAAAGAACCAGGTACACTAGGCTACTTGTTGAAAGCGGATAGTGTAGTTTCTTCGTTATTTTATTTTATAAAGGTAATTGGATAGCTTTTGATAGGTGGTAGGATAGGTAGTTAGTGTTATTGAGAGATTCATTCTTTCGCTTCGGAAGGCAAAGATCAAAATCTATGCCTGGGTAGGTACCTAAAGAATGTTGTTGCCCTGTATCATATGCTTTACCAGATTTTACTGAAGATGTTAAATCAGTAGATGGCTCTATTATATAAATTGCTGTTCAGCAATAAAGCCGCCAATTGCATTTTATATCCTGCTTTTGTCAAACATTAGATATGTATTATGTGCACATACATTAAGAATAGTTACCTAGATATTTATTTATCTAGAATAAATAGATGTACTTATTTAAGTATTTATTTTTCCTATTTATCAACACAAAAAAATCACAGATGTATAGTTTACAAGTAGGTACCTACTTCCTTAAGTGGTGGAAGCGCATCTTAAAATAAAAGTGACAGCGCGGCCATTTTGTTTTTTAATATCCCGCCGTGTTCCTGTGACAGCTTTTGACAGTCATACCTTTGGTTGATGTATGTAGGTGATTTATGAAAATCGTTTTGTATTCGGAGCAAATAAATATAACAGTTTACAGATATTTTTAAAACAGTTTGGATTTATTTGCATGTTTCTATCGATTTTAAAAGTTCGTGTATTTGTATGTTTTATGAAACAGTTTTCGTTGTGTTACCTACTCTTTCGCTGCTAACGCATAATAAAAAAGCTTGTTAAATGTAAGTGGGAAGAAACTACTGTATTAAAGATTTAATTTCGTTGTAGATAATTACACCAATTCTACTTCAAAAATGAACGTAGGTATTTTTGAGAACATTTCATAGAATTTTTAATGACGTGTTTTTGTAAGTAGGTAAATTATTATAGCTGTGGTTAGTGATTTGTAAGTACTATTTAATAGCACTAGAAATAATAATAAAGCTTAATACTTCGTATTAAATAATTAGCAAATTTGTAGTATAACAATTATTTAACAATCAATTTGTTCGAGCTGCTCGTGCACAAAAACTAAATTAAGCCGTTCGATACAGTCATTATTTGTGGCCTTATTTAGTTATTTACTACAAGTGAATGGTTTTATTCAGCTTTTATTGTATTTGAGAATGAATATAGTGGTTTCGTTTGTTTGTTTGAAGAAAAATAGTGAACATATTTAAGCTTAAGTTTTATATAAAGTATCTAAGTATTACTTACTTAACTTACTTACGTAAGTAAGATGCTAAAAATTTAAAATAATAGAGATTATAATGTTGATTATAAAACTTCAAATACAATACAATTCATAAGCAATAATCGTTCTAAAATATTTACTTCCCTCTACTAATCTTGCTCAAATATACTATATCTACCAACTGATAACTAAGTATTTATTTTAGATAAATATAATAATAGTAATGTTAGCACCTCATTACTACACTTGTCAATGAAGTTATCTCCTAATGAGAGGGGTGAATGACCTGAGGAGGGAATTTTGCAACCGCGTAAGTGTGACCTCCTTGTAAGCAGGGCTGAGGGATATAATAATACACTATTTCTTTATTTAATGAGTATTTATTGATAATAGTTATTGTACGTACCTACTAGAATTTTATAAGAGCATCTTTTGCTTTTAACTACCTACGTATTATGGATGAATAATCATTTTTAATGATAAATTAAAAATATAATGCTGGTAGCTATTCAAATTGCGGAACTTATATTCTTTCAAGTTGTACACATAATTCATTATTAAGTAATCTTATAACCATTTTTACTAGAAGAAGGGAAACAGTAAGAATTACTCTTACAAAGGACTCGCGTCATCACCAGATTTTTTCCTTCAATCTCGATTTTATGTAACATCACAGCATGCTTTCAGATAGATACGTTACTCATGACGAAATATACCATCTGTTCTATAACGTCCTTTACAAAATACGTGGAATTTACCTTAATAAATAAACATTAATATAAAAAATACATAGAAATAACCCAAAACACACTACATTTATACACGCTTCAAAAACACGGCGATTAGAAAACAATTACATGTAATCCACGATTCATTGGAAGCCCTAACTGAAGCTTTAGCGATATTTTCCATTACGTTGACATCCCTACAGTTCAATATTTGAGTGCTTTCATCGGCTTCATCCCCCTTGCGTGTTTAAGACAGGTCGCGGTAGGGTTGGCACAAAATAATTATAATTTTTTGTAATTTGGATAATTTTTCATCAAGAATGATTTAAGTGATCCTAAGATTTATGTATTTAGTCGATACATTGTAATAATATTTTCTGTACACTTGCTAGATTGCTACCTTAAGATAAGTAATTTCTAATCTTTATTTTATCACTATAAAGAGTAATGAAAAAGATGTTTGAAGAATTGAAATCCTTTTACAGTTAAACACTTACCGTCGACGTTTATTCTGTAGGCACTTGGCACTCAGTTTTGCGTATTGGCACAATTAAATGTCCAATAGAAACTCGTCTGGCAGGGTTGCCAACCCTAACTGTTGCCAGCATATCCTTGTTTTAAGGGAAAAAAGTCCACGATTCAGCCATCCAGTTTTTATTAGATGCATCCTGTCTACGATTGAGAAGTTACGATTATTTTTAATTGGTGTTAGTTTTAGCCGCGGAAGCGATTATGCTGTAGCCGTTAAATTAGATAATTAAATAAATCTGTTGGAGTGATATCTTAATTATTGTTTGTTTAATTGACTGTGTTCACGCTTAATCCTTTAGTTTATTGCGTGTTTTGTGAGCACAAATTGTTAAGTTATTGGTAACAATATTGTAGTGGTGCGTTAATTTGATTCAATCTTTATCTATAAATCTTACAATGTACGTATCTAAAGAAAAATAATTCAAGGAAATAAAATAAAAATATGTTTATAAATAAATATAAATAAATTTTCACAAACGGCACGATCTGATCCCATACTAAGCTTTAGCTTGTGTTATGGAAACCAGATGGCTGATAAACATATCTACATACAGTTCTCCTAAATTAATAATGCGCATGCAAATCTTCGCTAATTGTCGTATTTCCGAAAACACTCGAATCATTGAATCGTAAGAGCCCTAAACAATGCACTTGCATTTTACACCTTGTTCAAAAGAAATAGAAGTCAATTCACGGTCATACACAATCAAAAACAAATCGGGCGGTAGGTGACGGTAGCCTGTCAGTCAAAAAACTCAAAAATCCGTCAGTCGTCTTTAATAGCATCTACAGACGCTCCGATTTGGTTGGTGCCAACCATATCGGAACCGACAAGGCAACCATTCCAACATTGCTACAGATTGTCCGACGGTTGGCCTTCCAGCTGTCAGTTGACCATAGAGTAATATGTCAGTTGACCATAGTACGAAGAGAATGGGCTAAATTCTACTATAGAAATAGAGAAAATTACAGTCATATGCGGCTCTTACAACTTATTTTTTAAGGTTTTTAATGTAGCCGCACTGTCAATTTTTTTTAATACTTCTAACATAATAAAATACGCTTGATTTCTGGCATCTCTATTTGCGTAATCTTTGTTACTTAAGTCCCACAAACAGGGAAAGTCTTTATATAGTTCCAGCAATTTTATTAATATGTCACGTTCGGTGACCGTAACTCCCTCGGCGTTCATGTTGACGTCCTACACCGGCGGCGTTGCGAATGTGAATGAGCCAATTACCTATATTACTCTATGGAATGAGCCGATTTGGTCGGAACAAAGCTTCCAGACGTTCCAATTTGGTTGGATCGGATAGGAAGTTGGTTTGGTCGGTATCGCCGGCGCATCCGACCACGTCAAACCAATATTAATAATAATTATGTCGGACCGACCGCTCTCTACACTTTCCGATTTGGTCGTGGTCGGATGGTTGGCACCAACCAAATCGGAGCGTCTGTAGATGCATTAAATATTGGTGGGGACTGCACGTGTTCTCTATGTGTGGAATTATATAGAGCTGCTATTACATACCCTTCTTGTTTTTGTTTTTAAATGTGAATTGAATTAATCGATGAAATGATTTACACATGTGATGGCAGTAGGGAAAGTGAAAATGAAGAAGGGCATAATGAAAGTTCCGATGTATCTAAAATGTCAGAAATAAAGATAATCCCTGATTTTGATTGTTTTTATTTTTATTTTTTTTGTAAATGTCATAATATTGAAGAATGATCAGTACTGTAAATACTTTTGAACTGAGTTTTTAATGATTAGATTTATATGGTTTAAATGTAAACTTGTGTTTGAAAACCATATAAATTTGTAACCATTTATATTATACAATATAAATTTTGTGTTATTTAAACCTTCTTTTATTCCATCATTACACCAGCTTCAGTAAGACACTTTAAAAGTACTATAAAATTTTCCAAGTAAATCAATCCAACAAAGATATATTCGCAATAGTGGGGTTATCCTCGCTATTTACTTACAAGAAATTATCGAAACAAAATTGTTACTTACAAATCAATATTAATCTCTTTTAGCACAAAACACATAATTTGACTAAATTATGCATGATGAAAATGCATTTAACCACTCTATATACATATCATCTTCGGACGCTCCGGGAATATGACAGTTGCCGAACAGTGACGAAGATTTATTACCTTTGGAGAACTGTATACATATATAATTTTAAATAAATACTTATATAGATAATTAACACCCAGACACAGAGCAAACATCTATGTTCATCACACAAATTTTTGCCCCGGGTGGGAATCGAACCCACGACCTCTGGCTTGGAAGGCAGGGCCACTACTAACCTAGCCAACCGGTCAGTAGAAATCCGTGAAAGGCTAAATAATTAATCATTATTATTCTATTTTTTTGTTATTGTTAGCAAAGGATATATTATTTTGTTATCTCTGTTGCACGAGCATAAAAAATATCTTAAGAACTGGCCTTATTTCTTAGCCTTGACCCTTAGAGGGCGATAAAAGTGAATCATATATTAACTATATCACTATAATAGGTACTAGGTAAAATATTACACGGCTATTTGTTGAATATTTTAGTGGAAATACTGTCTTCTACGAATTGCTTCTATTTTTTTTATTTATTCTGTCATTTTGGCTAAATGTTGATATTACTTGAATAATAAAGAAAGTAATTATGTTTCACTGGTGTAAATTTTCTGTGTTAATAAGTAAATAGTGAAATTTGTCATCATTACTTATAAAATGCCGGAATTAAATATGAAATCAAAACAACTTTATTACGTCGCAATTGATCTTACAAATATTATACAGTAGGTACTTAGGTACTTTTTAATTATAATACTTACACACATTCAAGCACCCAACATTATGAAGAATCTTCCCAGATTTTCAAGAACCTTCCTCGAATATTCTTATATTAAGGTAAAAACAATGCTTACTCATAACTTTATACGCACGTATTTGATAAAGATGTGCCTTATCTCTACGAGAGGATGACCACTAATTCGCTTGATTGTGAGGCTGTTGTTGATATTTTATTTAATAATTCTGAGTTATGGCTATCCTGTTTACGTTATACGGTAAGATGACTTTTTCCAAACTATATTGTAAACTGTGCCCCGCGCTTTTACCCGCAGTGCTACGCTCCTGTCAGTCTTAACGTGATGATATATTACACATAGCCTTTCTCGATAAATGGGCTTTCTAACATTGAAAGAATTTTTCAAATCGGTCAAATAGTTCCTGAGATTACAAACAAACGAGTTCACAAACAAACTCTTCAGCTTTATCATATATTATCATATTATAGTATATTAGATGAATAAGGTTGTAGTATTATCAATTATGTCAAATGCCTTATTTATAAGGAAAATAAATTAAAGCATTTTAAAAGAATAGCTAGATTTTTATGAAAGTGCTTTGCTTTTAGTCGGGGGCATTGGACCTATAAGTACTAATAAGTACCTACTAATAAGAAATAAGTTCAACCAATATTATTATATTGAACGGAAAATTAAAAAGCTCAACAACGAGATTGGGTAGGTACCTACTAATAAGAAATAAGTTAAACAAATATTATTATATTAAACGAGAGAAAATTAAAAAGCTCATAACGCAAAAGTAAAACGCACCTTTTAGTTACGATAATATATTTATTGGTCGGTAATATAAGTGTCGAAATGTCAAGTTAGATAGGATAGCTTAGGTACAAACCCATAGTGGCAGTTCAACGGCCTAAATCCTAAAACCTTTTAAGGTAATATTTCTCAACGTTGACGCAGGTTCAATTATTGTTTTTCGTCAGTGACGATGGATTCGAGTTTCTTTTATATACATTTTTATATTATTTTTTCACTGCTAAAGAGGTGGTTTTTGTATTTTTTGGGAAAAACCTTTGAGTACCAAACCGTGTCACAATTATTATAAAAATAGTCTAGAAAGCTATATAGACCCTGAATATGGTAAGCCTTTTTATTTTTGCAATATTAAAGTTGTGGGAGGAAAAGGCCCGACCTTTATAGAGTTACTAACGTACTAGCTTTGCGACCGCGGCTTTACCCGTGTTTCGGCTTGATAACGTTATTTTATTTACATTTATTTACAAGTTGAAGGAAGTAGGTAAAGAAGTTTTTCAATGCAATATCGACTAAAATATATCCCAAAGTAACATGATAGAATACATCATAAAATCATTATTTTTTACGTTAAGCAAAACACGAAAAATCCGTCTACAAATATTCGTCTAAAACGAGAGCACCTGTATTAAACCACAAAATTGATATTTTCGATAAGGCAACTGAGGAACGGCCCTAATCCCCAATCTCGTTGGTAAACAACACTGTTTGTTCCACTCGTACCTGACCCGGGATTTGCCTATAAATTCAAAGCTCTATAACTTTATAAACCCCCGCCTACATTGCTTAGCGCGGTTTAAGTATCTGTTCGCTGGGAGGAATCTTTTTTTGTTGTGTATATATCAATTATTGATTAGTAATTTTGGACGTTTATAAATAAAACATACTTCTTCTTAAATGTTGAGTGCAAATGGATTTTATTAATTTCATGATTTTATTTTCAGGTATGAATTGGCGTTTGGTATTCACTAAATTGAAACTGAAAGAAGACGTAAGTTATGATTAATCATTTAATTATTTGTAGGTACCTTATACTTATTATTACCTTGTACTTGTATCCGTAGGGTTATGTGGTAAGAGCCACATTGAAATTCTACTTTCTCAACACCTGATCTGAATAACGTTTAAAATATAAAGAAAATGTCGGCTTTTAAATAACCACTAAGAACTGTGAAACATATCCTTAGCATAGTAATTTGAACTAGTTGTTTTGTCACACATAGAAAATAACATTTTAACAGTCCTAATACGTTTATTACTGCGCAGGAGTTTCACACGAGGAGGGAATTAAAACCTCGTCAGAAACGTATTACAACTTACACCTTGCCACCCAGGCTACTCTACCGCCCAGCTAGCAGTATTTCAACCTTATACCGATTACTTTAAGCCTCCAATTTCGGTGACAAATCCCGCATTTCCATGCATTATGTAACTTGAACTCTAAGTCTTTGTTGTTAGGGTGGATATTAGTTCGGTAAGGTTTCCCGGAAACATCCCACAGGTTTGGTACAAAACAGGTTTAAGCGTTTTTGTTCCATTAAGTTCAAAGATTAAGGTTATGACTGGAGTTGCATCGGACTGGCTTCACCATGACACTTCCATACATTTTCTGTCAGCCTGGTACTTCTATATGAAGTTATGGTGTTTTGTTTTTAGATTTAGTGTTTATTAAGGAATAGAATAGTTCCAGCTTTCTTGTGAGTAGGTTGGAATGTTCTACAGTTATCGAATTCTTGGCAGTAATTTATTATCTGTGTTATGTTTATAGGTAGGTAATATAAATGCTGCGTTCTCTGCGTTCTAAATAGGCACATACAATGTACAAGGTACTTACTTACTGGTTATACTGAATTTTAATCTACCAGAAGGTTACAGTTGATTCGAAATGTATTGATTTCAATAAAATTAAGCAATGTTTAATAACTACTCTTGCAATATATTTAAAATGTAGGAACCTAGTTCTTAAAGTATCTATTAAGTACGCTTAAAATTATGAAAACAGTCTTAAAGCTATCCACTTATATTTTCCATGGAATTATACCCACTAGATGTTAATGTTTAATAAATAATGAACACGTAGCTTTCGTTCCGGCTTTGGCTTCAATGTCTCAATCTTATAAGAATGTGTCCCCCATTACATTTCACGGTTTTAAATTTTGAATTATTATTTATTACACCTTAATACGTGTGTGAATAAGTTTAGTTTTAACGAATAGAAATAATTTATTGGCTTTGATATATTTGCTTGTGTACTGGTACAGAAAAATTTATAATGCTTACAATATCTAGATAATGAAATTAGTAAGTAGGTATAAATATTCCTAATAGTCAATAAATTTTATTTCTTAATATTTACAAGTTATGACTAGGTCTCAATTTTGATTCTTGGATGAGACCTAGATACTAAAATTATCTGAACAACAGTTTAGGTAAACTGAGATCTTTCTACTTCCTAAATAAATCTAAATTAAAGCACGATATATAATGATACAAAGTGTTTAATATAAGCTAAAGGGTCTAAATAGTGAAGACCCAAAGCTGGCGTTACTCCGTCACGTCCATCGACTTTTTATTTGATGGTTCTGTGACCATGGTTTATGGTAAACCGGGACTTTGGTAACAATTTGTAACATATTTTGTGAAGATTTGTAGACATTACAACAAAAAAAAATTATAAGTTCCCTTTTCTTTTATCTTAAAAATAAAATTCGATTTCTTTAAAATATGCATATGTTACTTTGCATAACTTAAACATATCGTTTTATTAGTTTATGTACCTATCTATAATATTTACTTTAAACACAAAACAGGTTAATTTTAAATTTGCGTGATGTAACAAAAAAATGTCACCATCCTAAACTTACCAATAACAAAATTTCAACTCCGTTCTCGCCAAACTTATTAATACCGTCCAATTCTCTTCCATTATCACAAAATAAAGCATAAAAATTCAAATTCGAGGACATTCCGAACCGATGGTCGCCATACAATTAAACTAAGGTCTCGGTTTACGAAGCGAGGGTTTTGAATTCATACAACCTACTTGGGATCTTAACAACTTTGTCTTGACCGTTATTTCGGAGATATGAAGATTAGAAGTTTTTGTACTTTACAAAACGAATGTTTTACATATCGATCATAGTTTTAATATTATTCTCAGTCTTGCTTCTTGCTTTTTATTATAAATATAATAATGCATTTCTTTAAGGTCGAGTACCAAATTAGGTATTTTGTAAATTTTAGCGTTTTTTTCTACTAGATATACGTTATAGTAACATGTTTGTTGAGCCAGCATAAGCCACAAAATGATACCAAAACTAAAAAAAATATACCCATATAAAAGATTACATAAGTTTAAACTTTAAACCAAAATACGTTAGTCAAAGCAAATCTGCCCCAATTTAGGGCTTCTTAAACTATAAAGATCTCGTTTTTAACGCCTTAAAAGCATTCAATTTCAGACAATTCACGTCATAACAAACATAAGAAATTAAACTCATCGATGTGATGAGTTTAATTTCATAACCATGCATCATTAGCCAGTTTAATGGAAAATTAACTAGCCCATGTCGTATTAATCCAGTGGGATGGATTTAGGATGATTATCAGTATAATTCAATTTCCTACCGCGATCTTACTGCTCCTGACACTAGGCTCTTGCGCATTGCCGCATCCGGCGGTTGGGACTACGGGTGGCGCTGGAGAAATCCGAAGCCATCTTCTTTCCCGGTCGCCGAAGGCTACATAGCGCAGGCTCAGAGATCCGGGTGGATGGGGTAGCGATCAGGGTCACCACCACCATGAGATACCTAGGCATCGTGTTGGATAGCCGATGGAGGTTCACGGAGCACTTCCGTCGCCTCGCCCCCCGTCTTGTAGGGGCGGCCGGAGCACTGGGAAGTTTGCTGCCAAACCTTAGAGGTGCTGGGGGTGGGTGTCGCCGGCTATACACTGGCGTAATCCGCTCCATGGCCCTCTACGGGGCCCCCATCTGGGCGGACACCCTGAGCGCCCGTACCAGACCCCTCTTGCGGAGGCCGCAGCGGGTCATGGCGCTCAGGGTAGTTAGGGCATACCGCACGGTGTCTTTTGAGGCTGCCTGCGTAATGGCCGGAACGCCGCCATGGGATCTGGACGCCGAGATGCTAGCGGACGTGTATCGCCGCGTCTCGGCGTCTAGGTCACATGGGGTGAATCCTTCCTACGAGGAAGTAGAGGAGTGGAGGGCCGAGGCTGCCGAGCGGCGGTTCCGGGAGTGGGAACGCCGGCTCGAGGAGCCCAGCGCGGGTGAGAGGACGGTTGGGGCCATACGTCCAGTCCTCCAAGAGTGGTGCGACAGGCGGCACGGGGCCATAACCTTCCGCCTTACGCAGATACTGTCCGGGCACGGCTGCTTCGGGCGGTACCTGTGTAAAGTCGCGAGGAGGGAGCCCAGCATGGTCTGCCACTGGTGTGCCTGCCCGGAGGACACGGCAGATCACACTCTTGCCGTGTGTCCCGCGTGGGCCGAGCCCCGTGCTCGCTTAGTCGCGATAATCGGGCCGGATCTCTCTCTACCCTCCGTTGTTCGTGCAATGGTGGATGGCGACAGATCCTGGCGTGCGGTGATCGCATTCTCGGAGAGCGTGATCTCGCAGAAAGAGGAGGCAGAGCGGGTGCGCGAGAGGGATCCTCACGCGGACCCGATCCGGCGCAGACGTCTTATTGGGCGTCGTCGCCGTGTTGCGGCCGCTTTACACGGTCGCAACGTGCCTCCTTGACGAAGGGCGCCGGGCGGTGGAACGGGGAATGTAATCCATCGTCCGGTGCGGTGAGGCGGCTTGAGACGTGTTCCGCTCATGCCGCCAACGGGAGGGAAGAGCAGGCAAACCACCTTTCCTGTTCTTGGCTTGCGCCTGGCCTGGAGATGGGCTGCCGCCGAGGGGGTCGCGGAAGAATTCTAACAAATACCCGCGGCCCCATCATTAAAGCGGCTCGACGGAACACAGTGGGGTTTTAGTCGGTAAGAATCCGACATAACCCACGGCTCCTTCCCCGGGGGCCGTGGGTATCTTTGGAAGATTTCCCCACTATAAAAAAAAAAAAAAAAAAAAAAGGCTCTTGCGCATCATCGCGCAGATTATATGCTAATTAAGCATTTGAATTATAGTTAATTATGTGGGCTAGCTTCTTGTTCTTGTAAGTAAATAAAAATAAATATACCTACCTACAGATTGGGAATTATTGGCCGAGCAAGTCTGAAAGCAAACAAACGTTAAGAAATATTAAATGTACTTAGTTATTATAATTTTTTTAGTAGTTTAAAACAGATTCCCATATCTTTTTTTAAGTGGGGAAATATCAATAATACCTAATACATAATTGATAATTGAAAACTGACTAGGCAGGTACCTACCTACTGTATTAAAAGCTATTAGTTATTAATTCTAAATTACTAATATATTAACATCAGAATTTGGCCGTATTACACCCCTGAACATTTAATACCTATAGACTTTGCGAGTGACAAATCCCCTAACACCAAAACATAATGTTAAACACTCGGACAAGGCATAGCATGTTTTATGTGTTATCATCAGCATATTAACATATATAACCCATTTACTTGTATTATACAAACATATGTCGAATTAACATAAGTTCGGCGTAAAACAGACTATATTTTCACTAAGAACGTACTAAAATTAACATATTTCTAATACTTATTAAGATATATGGGATACCTTAATTGAAGATTTAAAAAGAATGTGAGCTTTTAGAGAAATATTCCAATAAAAATATGAGAATTCTGATAAATTACTTTATCTTATGCTTATTCGTTTTGATAATTAATTGTGTAACGACATTTGTTTCTCAAAAAATTCTTATCCTTTTCTAAGAGATTTTTTATCGTAAAGCCGATTCAAACCTGAAGCTTTTTATCCTCTTTTGCTATTATATTGCGTTTATCCCTTTGTTTTCATTTTATTAAATAAATATATATCTAAAATTGTGACTATACACAATATAAAAGCTTCTTAAACCTTAAAATTAAGAAGATTTGCTTATGCTTTTGCTTCAAAAATAAATTTAAAAAAACAACTATTTCGAGCCAACATCTAATTAATAAATCCAATAAGCATTCCAACATCTACGTGCAATAATCAACATCTAATAAGGACGATGTTAACAAAACTGATAATAAAAAACTTGGCAAACTCGTCTCTTAAAAAGCTTTTAAATTAATTAAACACCTAAGCGCTTTTTGCGAGTTTTTCAGCATTCTTTTAGAACAACTGCTGTTTATAAACAAAAGGAACTATGGCGATGGAAGTGCTGACAGGTTGGGGAGTTAGTGCTAGCGGGAAATATATTATTATAGGTACCTTTAACCTTTTCCACCAAATGTGTGCGAGGAATGTGTTTGTAAATAACCAATAGTATCGCTTCAAACGGTAAACGCTTTAAACTTCAAACTAAATAGCGATATGATTGGTTTTTACAAACACATTCTTCGCCACACATCCTCGCACATTATTGGTGCAAAAGCACTCTTAATACTATTTATAAAATGTAATTTATAGTACCAATTCAATTCTTATAGGTAGTAAAGAACTAACCATCCAATAATACCTACTATATTTGTTCTTTTTTGTGATAAGCAGTGGCTAAAACGACGTCTTTTGTATTTAAAGAAGAAATTGTTCCTTTTATCCAAAATTTTAATACATAGTGAACAACATTCGAATACTTATAGTTACGATAAGATGCTTGCAAAAAAAAATAATAAGATAAGTACCTACCTACTGACCAAAAGAGCATGTTTCTGATAATATCAAAACACCATTAAGATATTTATCTATAAGGTTCTGTTATTGTAATGCAATATAATCGTAATATATCACAATTTTCTGATAAGGTCCATTATACATATTGAATACAAAAATCTAGTAACACATAATGTTGAAAATTGCATATCCAAATCATGATTTGTATACATGTATCACACATATAAAATAACTAGAGGTCCGCCCCGGCTTCGCCCGTGGTACATATTATTTCGAAATAAAAGGTAGCCTATGTCCTTTCTCGGGTATCAAAATATCTCCATACCAAATTTCATGCAAATTGGGTCAGTAGTTTAGGCGTGATTGAGTAACAGACAGACAGACCGAGTTACTTTCGCATTTATAATATTAGTATGGATACTGCAAGTCACAATCCGCTGTCAGACAAACTGCGACCTTATCGAAAATTTTAAGTGTTCCCGAGTAAAGTAGAGAAGCTAAGTGTTGCTATAAATCTGTAGACTGTACTTAGAAAAACATCCTGCCGTTGTTGCTAGAAATTGATGCGAACGCTAAAACTTTATTATTATATAGGGATATTTCTTATGTATAGTTATTAAACCTGTTTCGCGAAATACAATTATTTATTTTTTATGTAATGTGTTATTTGAATTGCGGGTAATACACTGAAAAATAATGTTTTTTTTAGCTATAACATTGTTACATACATGTATTATATCCATATACTTACTTGAGTCATTCTTGATCTTTGAATACAAAATCATTCATATTATTAAATTAAAAATATAAGTAGGTAGGTAGGTACTTTCTTTACATAACACATACATAACAATACATAAATCAATAATTACTAAACTTCGTTGGTAGGTTCAAAAAGAGACAACACATACGTAATTTAAACTATCGTCTATACATTCTAGGCCTCAAAAAGCTCACTAAAATAGTAAACACACAGTAACAGTTCTTTCTCAAGTTTAAGTATGATTAGGTGAAGCAGTCTACAGAATTCAGAGCGTAAAGTCTCAGTTATCTAAGACCTACATTCCGAGGTGCTTTAGTATTCATCGTTCACCCGAAGCATTTTAGTCTGGTTCTGTTTGAATGGATTTAACCAGGTAAAGAAATTATTTGAACTGTCGCTTGTGGAATTCTAACGATTTTATGATGTAGAATTATTTTTTCGTTGCAAAATAACTTTTGGAGAAATAGGATATGGTGTCAGTTATATTTGACAGGCTAGGTCAAATTGTACCCTACTTATGGGTGATAATGGTGAATTAATTATATGGTGATATCTCAGATCTAGCTAAAGGCAATTCTGCGCATAATTTAATAAAAGCTTAAAGGACGAACGTATTGGAAGGAATTACATTTAACCACACAAATATACGAAATTAATATGTTATGATTAATTTTCCGACGAATCGGAATAAAATGAATATCCTTGGGTTAGACATTGTGTTATTAATTTCTGATTAAAATCGTAAGTACTTAATATAATTTAAGAGAATATCAGATTTTTTTCATCCACAAAGATTTATATGGAATATTCTATATTAAAGATTAAATTGCGAAGAGCATTTATAAAGACCGTATTCATTGTAATTTTCAAAATCAATGTACAAAAGGTTTTATTTTATTGTTTTATCTTAATGGATGAAGGTTTTGATACCTACCTATAGGTAATATTGGCATTTGGCACTTTACTCAAAAATAGTTTTAAACTTTAAACAAGTAATTAGTGCTTGCTACTTAGCTTTAAGATGAAATAGTCATACTAATAGAAGTCCTTAAAAAAATCTCAAAAAGTTAACATTTGTCAAATATAACAAAAATGCACCAATATTGCTTCATAAAATTCGCACGAATGTTTTCAAATATATCATTTGTACTACAAAAGGGTCTTAAATCAGGAAAAAACGCTTATTGAGAAACTTTGCGAGATAGTTTCACGAACATTGGAAGGTAATAGTGTTTCGGAGTTTTATAGCTCTCTCGGACGTATCGCCAACTTCGCCGATTTGTAGATTAAAAATGATTCTAGAACTTTCTTTGTTCACTATTTTTTCTTCTGCTTAATTGTTAAAAGTAACGATTACTAATACAATATTCTTAAATATTTCAATGGGTCATATTTTATTAGATATTTCGTTAATTAATATTAATACAATGATACATGATAAGAATTTTAATACTGTATACTTAACTCACAAGAAATGTAATATTTATTGATTATGAAAACTTTAATAAAGTATCTTCGCATAGAATTTAATATGTACATATTATGTAATTTAAATAACTTAATCTTTCTTATTTAAAGCATGTTATACCTAATAGTCAAATCAGTAATAATGCTTTTTGTGGTTCGATAAACAACTACACAAACTTTCACTTAATAATATTAGTATTTTGACGCCGCTCGTTTGTCAAATTCAATGTGAATATGATTAATTATTACACTGTTTCATTAACACACGCCATATATACGTAACTATTATTTGTTTTAATTTAATTACCATAAACTAGCTTACAGCCCGCGGCTTCGCCCGCGTTTTCAAAGAAAAACCCGCACAGTTCCCGTTCCCGTGGAATTTCCGGGATTAAACCTATCCTATTTGTTAATCCAAGTTACCCTCTATATGTGTGCTAAATTTTATTGTTATCTGTGCTGTAGTATTTGCATGAGAGAGCAACAAACATACATCCATCCTCACAAACTTTCGCATTTATAATATAAGTAGCAATAGGAATTAGTAGCACAATATTTTAACAAGCCTAGAATTTAGACATTCTTTACCTGTCAAAAGGTTCTAACAAAGATCTTATCTTTTTTATTAAAAGCACAAAATTATACTTATAATTTTTTTGCATAATAATCACGTTTGCGTCAACCATATTTCTCGGTAACGAAATAAACCATTTAGTTATATCTCATCATTGTATTATACAGCAAATGATATATGAGTCAATTTATTAAAATCGCCCTCCGTAATATATTCGGAATTAATATCTAAATACATCACTATTTGTAATTTGTTTTGACTAAAATTCAAGTGGCAGACATTTTATCATTTGATTGTTAAATCTTCGAATGAATAATTGTTGTAATTTTTCTCGAGAGACGTATAAATGAACTTGAATATAATTTGTATATAATTTAAATATATGTAGGAATATGTTTATTACCAGTCTGCTACAGATGAACAGGCAGCGCCTACCTACCTAAATGGCTTGTAGTATTTTCATTTTTTTGTAAATGTTTTCAATTGATTCGTCTTAGCTGTGAGAGTGACACTGGGTAGGTACATCAACAAAAAAAAAATTGGCACCAGAAAATAATAATTAATAGTAAACAAGTTTTTGTTTTTATATCTTGTTAAAGATGTTGCTTTTGTATGAAGGAAAAGAGGAATGTGGAAAGTTGTCCCTCAAAGGATAAAACAAAGCTTGGCTTTAGGTATCCTAAGAACTACGTTGTTTGTTACTAAGTTACGTACTGTAATAGGATTTGCTTGAGCTCATTATCTGATACGACAAACGCGGTCATAAACCTACAGGCTTACATTTCATATTATATATATATTGAGATACTAGCGGTCCGCCCCGGCTTCGCCCGTGGTACATAATATTTACGTTTTCTCTACATAAGAACCATCCTCGTACTTCAAGGAATATAATAAAAAAAGAATTATCGAAATCGGTTCAGCCGTTCTCGAGTTATGCGCTTACCAACACATTTTGCGATTCATTTTTATATATAAGAAGATGAGACGACTTTGTATATATATAGAAAATAAATCCGCAAATGTGGGACACATTTGAAGTAGATATTTTTTTGCCAATGAATAGTATGTGGCATCATTTATGTGTATAGTTTTAAACTGTATACAGCGTAATTTTTACTAGACCAGTTTCAGTTTTTGGACTTTTTTATACATGTTGCATACAAAGTGGATTACAGAATATTCTAGTTTTTACTTAGTTATAGGTATGTCAATCAGTAGCTAAAGATAAAATACTTACTTATAGCATCATTCACTTACAGTACTTTAACTATTGATATATGAAGTATCACTTTGTCCATAATAACATAAATATATAAACTACTTGTACTACTATAATTACTTGTATTAGCCATGCTAATCGTGTGAGCATGAACAAATCAATGTCTATTTAGACAAGTTAAGTTTGTTAAGTAAATATTTATTTACAAATAGGTACCATAGAGCCCGCATACGTCTGCACAAAATTACTGTAATTTTAGTAAATAAATATTAAGCTTCTCTTCTCCATATTTCTTAAGACCTATAGTGAAATATCTTTTTGCTTATTAATATTGCAATTTGTTCAGAATGCTTCCCGATAAAAATAACTATCGATTAATTAAACTTCTAAGAAAACACGTCCTTTACATTATCTGTATGGAATAATAATAAAGGCTAAATAAATAAATATCCAGTAAGATAACATGCAAGTCTATATAATATCGATTTCTGCATAAAACCAAGGCTTGTAGGTGTATCTTGGCAATACTAAGAAAGCAGTAAACCTTTAATTCATAGAAATTTCAATATAATGATAGCTTCTTGTATTTATTATAATAAATATTATTTATTTTATGAAGTATGTATTGACGGGAAAAAGTATTAGATCAAAGAGATGAATATTCAAGATATATTAAAAGAATTTTGTGATGTTTAAAAAGATAATTTATGCTTTATCATTAGCTATACAAATACAACATAGATATATTTCTGATTAGGTATTTAACATAATTAATTTATACTGACTTTAGTAATTTTAAAACAGAGGTCAAACACCTTTCGATACCTAGTATCTAGAATTGATCGTAAAATAATTTAAAAGCTTAATTATTTCGACTGAAGAAAGTTTGTAAATAATACATTCGTTAAGTTTAATTGTAGCTATAAGTATAAGAATTTTATCGTCTGTACGTACATAAAGTTTGACTATAAAAATAACGTCGATTAATAAAGTTTATGTGGCTAATTATAATGTGTATTTTTATTGTAACGTGAGTAAGGTATGGGGTACGTTATAGCAGTGTGCTCGAGTCATATTCTCAAATTTTATTATACTTTTACGTACTACGTAACGTTAAATTTTATAGGTTCTTTGATTTATGCTGGGAATTGTAACGGTATGGAAGATATGATTGGATGTAGATGTTGTGATAACTAATGTAAATAAGATTTTTATAGAGGTATAGATGTTCGCTTACCAAACTGACGTTCTTGTGGTTGGGATTTTATCGATGTTAATGATATAAATCGATATTAATGGATTAATTACGAAACCTTATGAATAAACAAAGATATTACATATATAAACAATATAAAATATTTCACTTTATCTGTAAACAATAAAATATGTAGTTCTGTTTCGGTAGATTCAGAGATATACTTAACTTAGTAATGGCAACAAACATTCCTCTACTTTTTAAATAGAATTCACGCGAGAAACATTAATTTGAACTAGTATTTACCCTCTTATATGAAATAATATTCAATCTAATACCCACATTCAATGCATTTAAATCGTATTTACTTACCTGCACCATGCATCTAAGTAATTTCAAGTTGCTCTAAGTGAAATCCATTTCAATAAGTATACGATAGTTTTAGATGTACCTACACAAATTCATGACTTGTTTATAAAGTCACTGGTAGCCTATTTAACTATCACTTTATTAAATTTGTCAGATAAAATCTATACTAATATTATAAAGCTGAAGAGTTTGTTTGTTTGAACGCGCTAATCTCGGGAACTACTGGTCCGATTTGAAAAATTCTTTCGGTGTTAGATAGCTCATTTATCGAGGGAAGGCTATAGGCTATATATTATCATCACGCTACGCCCTACAGGAGTGCCACGGGGGTGAAACCGCGCGGAGCAGCTAGTGACAAATAATGCTGAACAAAACATAAAAAACGGAAATTGTAAAACGGGCTATATCCAATGATATTTTTTGTTTCTATATATATAATATCATTGGCTATATGTATCCTATTCCAAAACAGGTAGGTAAGTACTACACGTATTATTTATTAAAATACTCTCTATAATATTGTTTTACTATCAAAACAATTAAAAGCACTATTCCAAAAATACATTTTGAAAATAAAAGCAACCTAATATATCTGATATTTATCCAAGATGTATGTTGATAAGATTTAGTCAAAAATTATAGCAGTAGGACCCCTACTGTTGTTTTTTTAACCGACATACGTAAAGTGGTACCAGATGGAGAACAAACAACAAGGGGTTGTTTTTTATGCATATAAAAATTAAGGTAATTTTAACCCTGTTTATTTTACCATTTTCGTAATGTCATGAAATATAATGCTTGTAACGTTATCCCAGAGTAAAAAATACCTTTGTAAAGATGTACCTAAGTATCTCATTCTGAAAATGTTGGCTTTAGAGTTCTTTGAAATTACTGAATTGATATTTTATATCACTCTCCTAATTCTTTGTTATGAAATTTTGCTATTGGTACTTGCTTCTCTATAATATCAATTTAAACGGGAAAGCTGATAAACTCTGAAAACTCAAACTCAAACATTTGTTTATTCGATTAGACTTCTTTTAGAAGCACTTTCGAATCGTCATTATATATTTTTAACATTTACCATAATATGATAGAGATGACCGCCTCCTTGGTACAGTGGTTGACGCGTGAGCGTAGAATCGAGGGGTCCTGGGTTCGATTCCTGGTGGAATCGAAGAAAAAAAAATGTCTCTAAAGGAAATGGATCAGTGAAACAGATGTATGCAAAATGCATCTGCCCCTTACCCCACTAGGGGACACGGGACTTCACTTTTTAGGTATATGATAGAGATAGTAGGTACATAGCATAATTTCATGTACATTTGGTTCTATATTAAGATTGGATAGAAAATATATAGCTACAAAGATACGACTGCCCCAATGAACGTTTAAGATGAAAAATAATATCGCAAAAAGCGTTTATCTTAGATATCTTTCTTTCTTGTTTTTCCCTTCCACGGCAATCTTCTAAAGCCGCTTCCGCTCGTATTCCATAATAAATAATATTATCGATACATTGTTTTATATTTGAGTTAATAAGATGGACAAGGAATCGTCTATAAAATGTATTAGCTTGAGGAAATCTTTTAACATATTTATTTGTATTGATATTTTCTGAATCTCTCAATTATGTTGTTTTCATATCATATTGCGAGTTAAAAATATATTGATAGCTTAATAGCTTTCCTTTTAACGATTTATTTATAATTTGTACCTATATAGTGAATGTTCATTAATTTTAAAAGTAGTTGCTAGTCTTTAAATTTGTATAATGGCGCTTGTTCTGTCTTCATCACGGTATGAAAAATAAATGTTGTCCGATTTTCAGACAATCGAAATCGTCAAATCCTTTCGAGTAACTTCAAAGTTCAAACACCGCGATATGAGAATTTTATATACCTATTAGAAGAGAGATATCTAACACAGAAATTGATTACATTGAAACTAAAAGAAAGTTGAGACTTAACACTTCGATTGCCCGTTATAATGAAAAGCTTTTCCTAACTAATGAATCGCTGCAATTGTAAAAAACGCCTGACCCTTTTGAAAATATTCATTAAAATATTCAGTGAGACTTCTTTTGTCCGGTTGGTAATTGGAAACTATTGAGAACAGTGTCGCTTTTGTTTTTTAAGCCATTATATTCTGAGCCTTTTTATTGATGAATTAGCTCCTTTTTGATAATGTCTTTACGAATGTAAATGTCATCTGTTATTGTGTAGGTATTATTAAGGTTTTATAAGAGATGTTTTATGTCATATAGAAGTCTTAGCGATTTAATATGTAGGTAATATTATTTCATAATGACAGGTTAAATCGATGAGTTGATTATATTTTTTTACATAATTCATAAACGATTTATGTTTATCTGCCACAATGTAACATATTTGTCAACGCGATTTTTAAATAAAGAACAAAATCATTTATTTATTTTACAAAACGTTTATCGTAATAAGTCTTCTTTGTGTCACATTTCTCATCAATTTGTTTTGGAGTGCAGGATTAAAATGGCGGACAATTTTTCGGATTTCAAATTCGAACGTTTTCGATTGCGATCCTCGGTCTTGTTTCGCTCGTTGTTTTGTTGATATGGAATCTTTTTTGTTTTTGTTTTTTTTTTACTGGCAGGCAGGAAACGTGGCGCGGTCGTTCAAAGTGTTTACATGTTTGTGCTTGGCTGTTTGGCTTTGGATCTTTGCCTGTGAACGACAACATGCGGTTTTGGCGCGAATTTACTTTGTGACTTTTTCTGTTGGCTTTTAATCAAATATCGACATGCTTTTCGCTTTGTATATACTTAGGTAGGTAGGTAACTAAGGTAAACGCAGGTATTAACGACCCCTCTAAGGCAATTTTAAAATCAACCATATTTTTTAAGTATACTGGTTCTTCTAAAGATTTATAGTTTCATTTTATATGCTAGTGTTATGTATAAAAAATGTTTTTATTGAATCAAATACATTCAAATAAAGGATTATCTTGTAAAAAATAATTTACAATGTGACTTAGTCGATTGTTGGAATTACCGACCCATAAAAACGGCTGTGAAGCTATTAACGATTTTTATGCAGCTATTCCCGATCGTACGTGAGAGGAGGCCTTTTTCCAGCAATGGAATGTAATAGAAGCTAGTGATGATGATGATTACCGATCTTAATAAAATGAAATAAAAATGCAAATATATTCGTATTTTTTTATTATATGTAGTTATTTTTAATAAAACAAATGAGTACTTCTTAGTAATGAACTAAATAATTATAAACTTTTAAATTAATCAACATAACACTATTAATATATGTACATATATTAAATTAAAGGATTTCAAACTCTAGGGTATTTCCTTGTGCTATTTGATTGATTGCTTCGGCGAGTTGTGTTTTACTGTATACTTTTCGCCGCTTTTGTGGCTCCATATTTCTGGAAAAAAATATGATTATATGTTTTGTGTTAATTTAACCATGAAGAAGCATTTTTAATAGGCACCTATTATGTCATAAAAGTAGATGAGAAACTAAACAATCTATATTCGATCGGTAATAGCTTCCTATAGTTGCTATTGCCGACCCACATGGGTCGGTAATAAAGTATGTAAGTATAAACCTAAATTGTATTACCGACCCATAAAAAAATGGTTATTTTAATTCATTTGACCATCAGACTATAAAATAGATTATAATTGATTAATGTCATACAAAATATGAACAAATGCATATTGTTTAAACAAAAAAACAATGATTTACTACTGTAACTATTCGATACCGATCCTCGAAAAATATCATAACTTTGTATAAATTGACAACGCTAAAAAATAAACACTAGACAAAAAAGTTTAGTCGCTAATAGATTTTTATGAAGACTCATAGCTTAGATTTAAACTGGTCCATAAAACCACTTGTGTTAGTGTGATACAATAACATAAAAGAAATTTAAAACAAAAAGTTACGTTGCTGCCATTGCCGACTTATGGGTCGTTGATACCTGCCACGACTTAAACTGGTGAAGCTAACACCGTCCCATTTTTATTTTAAGTTTTATCGTTTCAAATTACTTTTTATTAATAAAATGTTGTAAGAAATGAAAAGTTGACACTTAAATGCATTGACATTTAGTAATATAAATTAAAGTATAGATGTCATTTGTTTGTAAATGTCTTAAAAAGATAAATCACAGTACTTACCCGAAGGAACAACGGAACAGTACGAAACGTCCTGCGTCCACGCTACCCCGCAGCAACTTACGTATTTTAACTCTTTTTTGCACAGTTATTCACACTAACGTAAAAGTATACGATGCTCAAGTAATACATTCGTGTATAACTTTGCCTACCTATAGCTATAATAGTTCTGGGAACGTTTAAATTTCGAATTACTTTTATAGGTCGGTAATACCTTCAGATTTTCGATGGGTCGTTGATAGCTGCGTTTACCCTACTTTACGTTTGAAAATTATTTACGCGGTAGGTAATTAAAGGTGTTTCTCTTTGATAAGTCTGCAATATTAAATATTTTACACATAAACATAATGTTTTATGTGTTCAATATTTTTTTATCCTTTCAAATCTAGTGATGTAGATTACATTCACCTACAACTCCAACAACACATTTTGAAAGATATATTTTTAATATATGTATATGCCAAAAACTAAAACTAAAATACTTACTTAAATGTTACTATTTTTCGTTTTTGAACTTCGAACACGGTCGGATTCAGATAATGCATAATGTGATAATAGGTCGCTATAATAGAATCTTCGCTTTCATAATGCGTATTCAATATAATGGAATTAATGCGTTTGTCATACCTTATGGTATGTTCACATTAGATATAAAACTGTACCTACAGCTGACTGACATATGATGACTTTTTAAAAACTTCTGAATTCTCTTCTATTTGGTAACCTAGAATTGTTAAGGTACGATTTATATCATCATTTATATCATTCATAACTTGCGTTATGAATGTTATCTGTTTGTAATTAGATGTTTAGAAGTCAATTATAATATGTTTGTGGTTAACATTTATGGCATTTCACAAAAACTTTATTACTCTGTCACGATCGAAAAAGCCAACTGCTTTTCCAATCATATCTGTGGCCAAAGTTACAAAGTAACAGTCAAGCGAACGTTTAGTTACGAAGAAACTCCACAATCGAATTCCAAATCTGTCCCCACCTTAATCATACATCGACTATTAATCCCCGATCAAGTTCCATTCGCATAACGGAAATAATGTTCGTCACGTTTTTATATCATTAATGGTTTCGACTATTTATCTCTCTGTCGTCCGTGCGTCCACCATTAATATATGTCAAAACGACCGCTTCTTAGCCCGCGGAACGGTTGGATACGATCGTTACGATATTCTTATCGGATCGATCGACGACGACACGTTTAAACGCTACTTGTGAAATTTGATAAATGACGCGCTTTTGCATATATAAATAATAAGCGGATAATGCTTGATGGTGCATATAAATTTAAGATTTATTTTACGAACTTACGAGTAGGTAGGTATACCTACATACACCTATTTGTTTCAGTGTAATATTTTACTTACAACACCAAAAGCGTAAAATGGCATAATACGTTGCACACTGCAGTTTTGAAATAAGTTTAATTTTGATTTTCTTTTTCAGGTAAAAACCAAAATTTAATGAGCAAAACATCAACCATTATGCAGTTTTACGTAAGTTTCTACATTATATATTCATTATATTACTCCAAAAAATGGAAAACGTATATGTGCTACTATTATGCATTTTTAAGCTATTGCATAGCTTCTATCGCGGGCCTTGAGCGCGGGGACCGAATCCAGAAATTCCGTAACGAAAAAACCTCACGCTCCCCTCCCCCCCCACGGAGACGGGCACGGAGGTGTGGCTTGAAGGCATAGCATGCAATAGCTTTACCGCGGCAGTCCCCGAGTGCCACACGGTTTTTTTTATTTTAAAGTACACTTTATGAAATTATAACGCTGTATCTAACGTATCTAAGCTTATATAATGTGTAAAACTTTATTATAATTTCCACTATATCGTGTAAGTCTTGAGGTTTTATAATAAATTCATACATTTAATGTAAGACCCGGAACTCATAGGGATAAACGTCGTCGTAGGATTACGGTGAAAACAGATGTTTTGTTTTGTCGTTTTAAAAGCAGTTTTAGTTTTATAGGTGTGTATTTATAAATTCGCCCTACAAATTATATTTATGTTCACTAAGTGATCACTTTTAGTGTTTTATAAATCTGTTGAACAAATATTAAAATTTATTTTAATCTCGTAAATGAAATGTGAGCTTTTTGGGCTTTTAATATATTCTGTTTGATAAATAAATATTTCATACAGGTGTAACATGTGCAAAAAAACAGTTTTTAATCATAGTTTATTGGTTAAATACCTACCTAAGTAAAGTTAAATTAAATATTTTGTGCAAAAACTAATATCTATTTTGAGAGCTTAGGTATAGCATATAAATAAATCTAATAAATTCGAAATTTCCGTTTAATTAAAATGCAAAGTCCGTTAAAATATAGGTATCAAAGTCGGATTCCAATGTTCTTATACTTACATAGTTGAATAGTATTGAAATTCCGACAATACTTGAAATCACACAATAATATATAACCACTAGGTAAGCTATCGTTTTATATTTATAATCCATTTCTCTATAGCGTCTCTAGTATCAGTTCTTACGATCTCCCATCTTTAGTTTATGTTTTAGTATGTAGGCGGTAGTTCAGAATATCTTTATCGAGGACGGAGTTGATAAAATTGATGATGTTGCCGCTTTCGGGTAGTTTCATAGATTAGCCAGCGGGTTTTTATTAATTATTTGTACGTTTCATTTTTATTTAAAATATGTAGAGTGATTTGGAACAGTTTTTGTTGTAATTTGTAAGTACTTTAGTAATTATCATCAATTTTATTCTGATTGTATGATAATGAATGTACGTCGAATTGCAAATTTTATATCTTAATATATATAAATCTCGTGTCACAATGTTTGTCCTCAATGGACTCCTAAACCACTTAACCGATTATAATAAAATTCGCACACCATGTGCAGTTCGATCCAACTTGAGAGATAGGATAGTTTAAACATGTAGGTACCACGGGCAAAGCCGGGGCGGTCCGCTAGTATTCTATATATTATACCTTCATCATTGAAAAAAAATTGGACTTGTATAGATATCATTAAAATGTAGTCGTCAATTGCTTAATAAAAAGAGAGTCAATTGTGTATCAACATTGAAGGAAAAGTTATTTTTCCATTTTCTGTACTATTTTCATTTTGTTTCCACGTAAATAACGTTGATATGAATTCAAAATATTACTAAATAAACGGGTGGTATCTACCTCGGTGGTACCCAACAAGCTCTTACACTATTATGCTAATTTCCTCGTTCGTTTTATTACCGTTTTTATTGTCTCTAATATAAAGATATATTAAGGCTCTTGTTTCACGAATCATGTCGGCCATGTTTATGTGACAATTATATAGGTTTTAGTGATCCAACGGCTTGTAAGTTGTTGTTTTTGTGTAAACACGTGTATTTGAAAGTGGTTTGGTTTGTAGTTATGTTTGCTAGGCGTAAAATTGATGTGTAACATTAAAAAACAAATCATTACATATATTTTACTCGTTGTAAAGTTGGTTTGAATTTTATATGATAAAGTAATTTATAAATTTATTTCTGATAATGGACGTGCTTTTCGGTTTATAAAAATGAAAATCGTGCGCATATATTGCAAGAAAAGAAATAACGAAATAAG